>JARHVA010000500.1:0-677500 GCA_037957365.1 Torreya grandis
ACCCTTTATAAATATTAGTCTATTTCACATGTTTTGAGTCACTTTGGAGTCACTACAATAATTTTAGGTTGGTAGGAGTCATTTATGAGTGCTATAACTTTGACAAATTTGAATTGAGGTCATTTTCACATTTTCCTACCAAAATCCATGATTTGAATTTTTAAACTTATTGTCAAGCTTTGGAGGCATCATTCATGTCTAAAAAAAGGTTTAAAAATTATAAGTTGTGTGGTTCAAATTTATAAAGGAGTATAGGGTGTTCCAACACATACCTAACTCACAAGTTGGTCCTTTGGACAAATGTGTTATAATTAGTTATTTGGCACTTCCCCAACATACATGAGAAAGTTATAAGTTGGTTAGGTCAGTTAGGAGGGATAAAAATAACTTGTAATTTTTTTTTTGTGAGCATTTATAAAGAGTTATGGGGGATGGATACGAATGATGAATTTAGAAGAACCACAAAAGAATGAAAGATAATTTTCTTGATTTGATAACTAACTATAGACTCTATTCTATCTTGTCATTTTATTTTTTTGTAAACTGAATCATAATGTGGATTGATGGACTATGTATATGGTTGAGGAAAGAGAGATAGTGTGGTATGATAGTTTGTGTAAAAATGTGTCAATGAATGGTAACAAATAGGAGTGGAATGTATGCTGCTTCAAGAGAATGAGTAGAAAGATCCTTGTTTCAATAAACAAACTAGTATATTCTATATTCTATGTTTTAAAGGACTGAGGAAACATTATTTATGCAAGGAAGGAATTGGTAGGAGATTTATTGGAGTGTAATGATGATTGTTAATCCTGTATTTATACATTATTAAATTTTATAGTGTGTATTTAATTCATTTTTATGTGTAATTACTAAATGGCACACTTGGACCCTATGTGGATTGTGACTTGATACATAGTTGAGACTAAACTTGTGCTCAAATGTGAATAGAGGCATATCAATGAAGTTTAATGTTTTAAAAAAGAATTAGGGAGAAGATAATATCCTTGATAAATCATTTTAAAAGGTTGTAATTACTTTTACAACCTAATAAAATAAAATAACTCCTCTCAAGTCAAGATAGACCTATGTTTAAACAGACAATCACCCTCTAAACTTGTGTAAAGGATGAAAAGAGACACCCAAATGGAATCTCAATGTTTGGGAAAGGAAAATAGGGGGTTAAATAGACCTTAATAACCCATTATAATTATTTTAATTTTTTATAAACAAATAATGGATTGTGAAAGAGTGTGCCAAGATCTTTGAATAGATTTCATGCAATCAATGTTGAATCCTGTGAGGTAGTGTGAGGGCTCCAAAAACACGTGATTCCAAGAAAAATAAAATGTTTGCATTAACTGATCAGATTGATTAACCTTCCAAAAAGGAAAAGTGGGGGTACATATAGGGAAAATTAGGGAAACATGAGGAAGCCTCTAATTTTCCTAATTAAATAATTACATTAAAATATAATTATCCTATGGACCCTTTATAACTAACCTAAGGAAGATTAAATAACATAGAATGTCCATACGACCATGTAGGTAAAACCTAATGGGAAAAAACACTACACTAACACCCCCATTAAGCATAGATTAGGTGAAATGAGAATTGGGTCTTGGCATTGAAATCCTGATGAGGTACCTAAGTATATAGTGATGAACTTGCATAAGAGGAAGAAAAAGGTGGAACTCTAACCCAAATGAGAGATCATAGATGCATAAATTTACTCTATATGAAGGTCTTGGTCAGAATATCTAAAATTTGATCTAATGTTGGATGGTATTGAATATCAATGACTTGCTCATTGATAAGCTCCCTAATGAAGTGCATGTGAATCTCTATGTGCTTGGTTCTTTGATGGAGAATTGGATTCCTAAAAATATGAATAGTGATTTGGTTGTCACAATAGATGATTTTCATCTTATAAAACTAGATACCATACTCAGTGATAATCCCTTAAAGCTATATTGCCTCATTGGTGGCATTTACAACCCCTCTATATTATGCCTTTATAGATGATAAAGCAATTACATGTTGCTTCTTGCTTGACTAGCTTATTAGACCCACACCAAGTGAGAAACTATAGATTGAAGTGGAATTTTGAATTTGAATATCTCCAACCCAATCTAAATCTATGTATCCAATCAAATCAACCTCTATTCTTGATCCTTAGTGTATCCCATAGTTTTATGAACCCTAAATGTAGTGAAGAATCCATTTTGCTACTTTCTAGTGCAACTCATGTGGCTCTTACATAAACTAGGAGACCAACCCAATTGTATAGGATGTGTCAAGTCTAGTGTGTGTGAGATAGATAATACTACCCATGAGTTTTCGATATATATTTGCATCAATGAGTGGTGTAGGAAAATCAGTCTCAAGCTTTACACCAAACAAGAAGGGAGTAATAGCTAGATTACAATCAACCATGTTAAACCTCACAAGAAAATCAATAGAATACTTGGATTGTGATAAAGTTATCTCAAAATTTGACTGAATGATTTCAATCTCAATAAATTAGTTCAATAATCCCATGTCTATCATTGAAAATCTATCTAAAAGTGTAGTTTTCACTACTAAAATGGATGATTGTGAGCTCACTATAATCAATAAGTCATCCACATCGAGAACTTAGATAAATAGAGAATCATCCTACCATAAGATGTAGACATTCAAATCTGAGTGGCATTTGGTAAACCTGATTGTGATGAAAAATGAGTCCATCTTGGTATACCATGCCTTAGAAGCCTATTTGAGTTTGTAGATAGATATCTTGAGTTTGTAGACTAAGGAGGTATCTTCTAAAAATCCTTGTGGTTGCTCCATATATATATATATATATATATATATATATATCTTCTTTGAGGTTATCATGTATAAAAACACTCTTTACATCTATTTGGTGAACATCCCATCAATGTGTGACTTTGATGGCTAGAGTGAGTCTTATAGACATCATCTTGACTACAAGAGCAAATGTCTCAGTGTAGTCTATGCCAGACACTTGAGAAAACCCCTTTACAACTAGAGGATCTTTGTACTTATTAATAGATCCATCTACATCATACTTAGTTTGATAAGCCCATTTACAATAGACCAATTTTATTCATTTAAGAAGAGGTACCAAGTCCCATGCTTTATTCCTAATTAGGGAACTTTACTCTTCCTAGATAGCAAAATATCATTATAGAATTCTAGATGCCTCATGAAAGGTTTGTGGATCTAAGGCAATGGCCAAGTAGGCATGTGAAGTCCCCTAAAATTGTGAATGTGTCTACCTTTTATTTGATGGGTTTCCAACCCATTTGCCAACACTTTGAAGTGTCTATTTAACCCAAGTGGGACTAGAATTGTATGAGATTGGAGAATCAGAAGGTGAGTCCTCATCATCTATAGTGTGAGTATGAGATGGAGGAGGAGAATCCTCATCACTACTCTCATCACTTGAACTTGAAGAAGAAGAAGAGTCATCCTCATCATTAGGAGGATATTGAGGTGGATCTATGTCACTACCAAAATTAAATCAATTCCCAATGAGACTTTTGAAGAGTTTGGAGTGCCAGGATTATGTTCAAGTGGGCCCTCACAAAAATTGACACTGCTTTCAGAGAACAACTCACGAGTTTTAGGATGGAGAATCCTATATCCCTTAACACCCTCTACATACCCCATAAAGATGCAAGAGTGACTCTAAGGTTCCATTTCCTTGCATTTCTTCTTGGGAACACGGGCCATTACTAGTGATCTAAACACTTGAAAGTGATCTATTGTAGGCTTGTGACCATCCCAAGCTTTAAAAGGAGTGATTTCCTTCAAGGCTTTGTATGGAAATCAATTTTTAATGTAACACACATAGTTGATTTCTTTAGCCCAATACTGAGGAGTAAGAGACTTTGATTGAAGCATGAAATTTGCCATTTCCTTCAAGGTATGGTTTTTTCATTTAGCCAGACCATTCTGCTGAGGACTATATGAAACTATGTGTTGTATCTGAATTCCTTTTGATGTGAAAAACTACTCAAACATGTTATTGACATACTCCTTTCCATTGTCAATCCTTAATATTTTAATGGAACATTCTAACCACTTATCCAAAAGTGTCTTTAAGTCCTTAAAGTGATCAAAGATCTTAGACTTCTTTTTGAGAAAAAACACCTAGGTGTACCTTGAAAAATCATTGATGAATGTGAGCATGTATCTTGTCTTGTTAAATGAAAGTTTTGGAAATGGAATTGATAAGTCACTATGGACAATTTTTATCTTTTATTCAGCTCTCCTTGCTTTGTCCTTATCATATTTCTCTTCTAGATGCTTACCAAAAATACATCCATTGCATAGGCCATCTGATAATTTGACTTTAGGCAACCCTAAAACCATGTCCTAATAACTGAGTTACTCTAGGTAATGGTAGTTTAAATAGCCAAACCATTCATGCCATAGTTTTTTTACTACATCTATGTGAATAAGAAGTGCAATTGAGGTCTGATCTATGGAAAAACATGAGAATATATATAGACTAGACTAATGATTTGCCTTCCCATAAGCCACTATGGTATCACTGTGTAGCTCCTTGATGACCACTAAATCAAGTGTGAACTCAACTTGCTTCCCAGCACCTATGTGAGTGATTTGATATACTGATAGAAGATTGGTGGATAGTGAAGGAACACATACAACATCATTGAAGGTCCCATCACTTACTTTTACCAATCCTTTACCATTGACTTCTATCAAAGTGTCATCACCCATGAGAATTGAAGGCATATAACATGGCTCTATTTTTGAAAATAGATCTTTTAAGGAAGCCATGTGATAGGAATCACTTGAGTCAATAACCCAAGTCAAAGGTTGAGAAGCTACTACAATAAGTGCCTTGACCTTGTTTTTACCCTTTTTGTTGTCTTTTTCCTTTACAAAATATTGTGTAGACATGTTCTAAGATGAGGATTCAGGAACACTGATGTTGTTCTTCTCAAGCATCTTAGTCAAGGTGTCAATCTTCTTTTTCATGCACTAAGATTCATCATGTCCAAGTTTCTTAAAAAATTTGTATTTGAATTTATCCTTATTAGTTTTCCCACTTGAGGAGGACTCATTTGGTGATGCCTTTGGCTCTGCATCTTATTTTTTATTCTTCTTATGCTCATGATTAGGTTTAGACTATTTCTTCTCCTATTTGCCACTGTTAGAAGGCTTCTTCTTATCCTAATTGACAATCAAAACATGTGATTATGAAGAATTTAATGCACTCATTTGATCTAAATTATCTTGGTCCTAAGTCAGATCAGAAACAAACTCATCAAATGATGGCATTTTCTAAGTGGATCCAAGTGCATGTTTGGTAGCATGAAATGTAGAGATGAAAACTGAATAATCATGACCTAATTTTTCAAGTATAGATAGAATCAACTGGTCATCTATTTTATCAATACCACATTATTTCAACTATAGTCTCAATGATTTGAACTTTGTAAAGAAGTCTTTTAGGGTGTCATCATCACCTGGCCTCAATGTGATGAGCTCATTCTCTAGCTCATGACCCTTCATGATGTCCTATACTCCAAAAATATTTTCTAGGATTGTCCAAACTTCATTCAAAGTTCTTACAAATTTAACATGAAATAGGAGGTCAAAAGATGTTGATAGGCATAGAAACCCATATGACTCCTCACATCTATTGTACCACTTAACCTATTTTTCATTTATAAATGGCTCAATTTCCTCTCAAGGCAAGCTACATTTTAGACTTCCATTTGAGATAATTAAATGGTGTGAGTGGTTTAATGTTTAAATCCATTAGTTTAGATTAGAATGAGACAAATTTTCAAAATTAAAATGAAAGAAAAAAATAGAAATCACATAGTACAAGTACCCCCTAAATTATCAAGAATACCCCCTAAAGTTATAATACAAACACACTTAGTCTTAGACATCGAGCACAATTGAGAATGCGTATATGAGTAATCAGTATGAGAAAGTATGAGAGAGATGTTGGATATAGCTGATAATGCATCTAGAGGAAAGGTACAAAGGTTTAAAAATAGTTTTAAGGTATTACACCATGTTAAAAATAGATCTTACAAAAGTCCTAAAATAATGTCACCAATGTGTAGAGGTAAAGAAAATATGCACTTTCAAGAAAGACCACACCCAAAAAAGAGATACAGAATAAAATTTATAGAACTTACAAGGTCTTACTCTCACATATTCCTGAAAACTTTTCAAAAATGGAATTTTTTTACAAACTTGTGATTTTTCATCCAAAAATGGCAAAAACTTTACTCTATTTCTTCATTACCTTTCACCTTAAATTTGATGCCTTCCTAAATGTCACTCAGGGTTTCATAGTTCCTTTACTTTGGGTTTTTTCAACTACTTTACTTCGATCTCTTGTATAAGTAAGACTCCCACAAAAAAATGAATTGGTATTGCAGTGCAAATCAAGCTTTAGATTAGCTACTACTTTAGGCTTTCAAACAACTACAACTTTGGGGTTTCAAAATTGGTTTGCTAAAAAAAGTAATGAGTGGTCAGTAATCACCCTTGGAATCCCTGAGTAGGTCTTTCTAGTGTATTTTAGGTTCTTATAGCTACATTACTTTAGGTTCTTACAACTGATTTACTTCACTGAATAAGTAACAAGTAATTGACCTTTGAAAACCCAAATAGGTCTTTCTAGTTTATTTTGGGTTTCTTGGACTAATTTAATTCTCCTAGAGTTTAATAACACCCATATTGAAGCCTGATTACTTACCAATAGTCATATTTGAGAAGCTTAATTACTTCTTAGTAGTTGCCTTGGAGAAGCCTGATTACTTCCTGTAGTGTATTTTGGGTTTCTTAGACTACTTTACTTAACTTCATGAGTTGGAAGTAAAGTAATGTCAAAAAATTGATTTGGTTTATGAATAATTTATTGGGGTTGATAATCTTGATTAATTCCTAGTTTCCAACATTTAGAAACCTGATTTCTTCTTCCAATGTAGTTTGGGTTTTTCAAACTACTTTACTTAACTTCATGAATTTGAAGTAATGTCGAAAGCCCAAATGGGTCTTGCAAGAAATTTGTATCACTTTGAAAACCTGATATGGTTTTGAATCAATTAATGTCCCTTTGGGAACTTGATTTTCTCTATGAATAGTAAACTGGGGTTTTTAGGCTTGATTACTTTGTCCATACAAACATTTGACTAGATGAAAAAAATTGATTTCTAGGAAAATATATGAACTTTATGAAAAATATAAAATAAACCCATTTTAGATCTTATAAAACCCACAAAATATATGTAAATTAATTTTTCATCAAAGGCCTTATGACACAAGTTTTGAGTTAGATTAATAAAACACCTCCAAGGTCAAAAATGATAGCCAAGATAGAAGAAAACCAACAATGGTGAATGCAGGAGGATCTTACCATGGAGTCTGATACATGAGGCTATCAAGAAAGCTTTGATATTATAAAAAGTGTGCCAAGATCTATAAACAAATTTCATGCAATCAATGTTAAATCATGTGAGGTAGTGTGAGAGCTCCAAAAACATGCATTTCCAAGAAAAGAAAAATGTTTCCATTAACCGATCAAATTGATTAACCTTAATAAAAGGAAAAGTGGGGTACATATAGGGGAAAATAGACTAATGTGAGTAAGCCTCTAATTCTCATAATTAAATAATTACATTAAAATATAATTATCCTATAGACCCTTTACAACTAACATAAGGAAGCTTAAATGACATAGAATGTCCATACAATCATGTAGGAAAAACCCAATGGAAAAAATTGCTACACTAACATATTGAAGTAACCCTTCTTGGGCACCTAAAAACTAAGAAAACCCTATCTTAGGGTTTTAATACATTATTTTCTTTTATAGGAGTTTAGACTAGTGAAAAACCTTGAAAATTGGTAGAAATTGGGGATACATGTGTTTTAATAAATTTTAGAGTTTTTTAGTTGTTTTAGTATGGATATGTATGTTTTGATAGGAAAATGTGATATAAAAGTCATAAGAGACTTAAAAGGGCTAAATAATGAGCAAAAAGTGCCTAGGAAAGTAGTCTAGTGGACAAGTTAGAAGATAAAATTTTGTGAAAGATGAGAAAGAGATAGAAGGTATTTAAAAAGGTGAGTAGTTTTAAAATATTCAATTGTGCCTATTAGTACAAGGTGAATTAGCCTTAAAAAATGCTACTAAAGGAGCATGTCATAGTGAGAGAAGGTGAAAGGTGAGGAGATTATCTTGATAAGTTTGATGGGTTGAATAGAAGTTCAATGAGAAACATATTGAGCATGATAATGATGTAATATGAATTTATAGGGTAAATGAAACCTGAGTTTAGTGTAATACAAATATGTAATGTGTTTAAGGCAAGGAAAGAACAAGCTCAATAAATTTTAGAAGAAAAAGAATGCAAAGGTGTAATAAGGAATTAAGGTTTGAGATTAGCAGAGATAACAATAGACCATAAAGGAGGTCTAAGTGATTGAGTGGAATAGTTAACAAGAAAGTATAGATCATAAATGAACAACTTTTTAATAAGATTTATATCCATGTGATTAGGGAATAAATCAATAAAGAATAAGAGCATAGATCAAAGAGATCTAGTCAGATAGATCAGAGTTAGGGATATTGGTAGAGGTAAGGAGTTTATTAGTTCATGTTTTCATATAAAAAAGACAAGTTTGGTTTTACCTCTCCATAATATTACTTATATTGATCTTTTATTAGGTTAGAAATAATAATTATTTTCTATAAATTTTTCTAATTCTAGTCTTGTCATGCTTTTTTTGATCTTGTCCCAAGCTAGAAACAATAATCAATTATAATGAATCTATTTTTTATAAGGTGGAGATAAAATCATAGGGATAAAAATCAAATGTTTTTCCCATCCTAATTTGATTATATTATCCTATAATATAAATAGACATTAGATTTAAAAATGAACAAACTATAATCACTCCACACAACTTCAGATCATAAAATCAATCGATACAGATTAGGGAAGCATGGAAAATAATATAAATATTTTTATACCCTCTTGAATTTATTTATTATACTTATCTAACTTACATGTTGTATCCTAATTATCAAATCATGTGTTGTGCTTATCCTACCAATCCATATCCAAATTATATTTTATTACTTGTTATCTAAAAATAGGGTTATTATTTATTGTGCTTGTTGAACTTTCATGTTGAATCTTAATTGTCAGATCATATGTTTTTATTATCTTAGAAACCCATATCCAAATTATATTCTATTAATTTATATCTAATTAAAGTGTTAATGTTTCATCAATACAATTTTAGATAAAACATATTGGTGAACCCACATAGTTCATTTAAACTTCACTTATAACCTTCTTCCATAGGGTTTGTATGTGGGAGTGTATTTTAGGAATAGTTATTATTCATTTATTTATTTCTGTCTTAGGTTTTAGATGTCCTAAAATATCAACCTCTATTAGAAATCCTAATAGTCATCACCCCTTGGATTTTCTACTTTATAGCTACTCTATAACTTATGATTAATCTAATGAATGAATTAATGATGATTATTGTAAGATTAATACTTCTAATGATGTATATGAGGAATATGATTTTGAAGGAAATGATTATAATTATGATTATGAATAAATATATAGGTAGGAAGAGGGATAATATACTACTTAAAAAATAGAAGAACCTAGCTCCTCCAAATACTTCTTTAGAATATTCTCTAAATTATAATTTAGAACAAGAGGAACATAATATTAATGCACACATTCTTACTCCTTCCATGGTGCATGAATTAAAAAGTGAATATTCTTTTATTTAAATATACACCTCAATTATCCTTACAATTTTCTATTACACTTCATCACATTCAATTTTATAAAACAAACATGCATAAGAACAAGATCATGCATAAATCAAAGTCTAGATAACACCAATATTACATGAATAGATGTTTCTCATGATATAGATGATGTAATGTTATAAAATTTGAAAGTGTTTCTTCTTGAATCTCTCTAGATGATGCAAATGTTACAAAATTAGGATGTTCTTCTTCTTTACTTTCTCTAAATGATGTAACTGTTTTAAAATTGAATGTGATTCTTATTTACTTTCATTATATGATGCAAATGTTACAAGTGTTAAATGTGATTCTCTTATTATTTATATAGATGATGCAAATGTTATAAAAGTTTAATATGATTCTCCTTTTATCTGTATTACAAAATTAGACTATGATTTTAATTTTATCTCTAGAAGAAACAACTATTATTCCTTTTCTCTATTTAGAAACATAATTAGATGCACATGAGAATAATTTTTATTTATCTCATTCTGAAAATTCATGTAATAGTAAATTTGTACATACAAAGTTTTGTGACATTCAAAATGATATAATATATTATTTACAAACATCATGTGATATGAATGATCATATATATAATGTTTATAAGTAATGTTATGATGTGATCTTATAATGCAATTATAGTTGTGATAATTACATCATATGTATGTTTCAAGTAGACAGTAAATTACAACCCATGAGTACACATTTACAAACTAAAACTGTTCCTACTAGCCATATTGTATCTATGATGAATATTATAGGATACCTTCAAAAATAAGTTTCGAATATTAATTTTCAATTGTTATCATGTCATGATAATATTAAAGATAATAGCATTCAAGATCAACTTATTACATGTAATGTATTCGAGTATACTTAACTAGCACAATTTGTCATGCCTATGCTTGATTTATCTGATGGTCATGGAGACCTTATAAACCATTTTAACACAATACATGCATTATTTTGGTCATTGGGCCAAATATGGACACATATTTTTTTAATATTTCCAAAGGATTTTAACGCGAGATGCTTGTGATTGGTTCTAAAGTCTTCATAATGGTTCTATACCTACATTCAAGAACTTATAAGACATATTCTTATCAAATTATCATAAGCATGAAATACCTATATTAATATTAGAACATTCACAAGGTTTTTATCAAAGTGAGGATGAGTCCATTAGAGATTAAAATATGTGATTCAAGAATGTTTTACACTCTTTGACAAATCAACCTTTAGATTTGGAAATACAATTCATATTTATTAAGGTTATTCTTTATCCACTTAAATAAAAAGCATTTCACAATACTTAAATTTATTTGGACAAACTTATATATGGTTTTTCACTGAAAGGCATGTGATTTAGTTATAAAAAATGCAAGAAAGAAACCAATTACTACTCAAAATATAGAATCCAATACATCTTCGCTAAATTTTTTTTATTGTCAAATATAATTACAAAGGAAAAAATTATGAATAAGTTTATAAGTAATTTCATATGCCTTATTCTAAATCAATACTTCATAGAAAGGATAAATCAATAAAGTGTAGGTGATATTTTATGATTATGTAGCACCTCAGTTTTATACACTTGGAAAAATTATGGCCCTAGTTATTCCTCTTAGATATAAAGATGATTTGTTTCTATAAGCCTCATTTCTGATCTATCTTGTGGGCCCTTTGGCCTATCTCTTAATCTAACTAGCCTTATATTGATGACACAAACATCCCATCTTGCCCATAATGATTAAAATGCATTAATATTATACCTCTACAAGTTTTGAGCCTATGCTAGTTCTCCTTCTTCATTAACACAAATGTTTGGGCCAAACGATAGCATCAATGTTGTTGTCCTGGCCTGACATAAGTTTCTAGTACTTTAAAGTCATCCAATTTTCTATAATATTAACCCTCATTCATTTACCACCTATGAATACCTAATAATCAAAATAAAAGAAAACTCAAGAAGAACCTAAGTTACCAAAAGATTTCTTATTCTTCCATGTTCAAATATCAGTCAAAGGAAAAATCCAACTATAAGTCTAAAATACTAAAAGAGTAGTCATAAGTTCATATTTTCCAAGTTACAAGCTAGGTCAATGTTGTACTTGCTTTGCACATTTTATGATTCACACACAATCCAACATGTAGGGGAGAACTACATGAGTCTAAGGACATTTTATAGATTATTGGTTATGTAGTCAGTGCCATTTTACAATGGGTTCATTGTAGGTCATTTTGACACCATGTGACTACTAACCCATTTTTCCTTAAGGTCACATTAAAGATACAAAGCTAAGGTTTTACCATTTCACTAGGAATGATAGTCCATGACCAAAATTTGAGTACACCAAAGCAAAATTGAAGCCAAACCTAGAAACATATAAGTGGTCTCATCCTATTTAAGCATATATTTTGTATAAGACACTAATGTTGAATGCAAACACTATCATTGATGTAACTATCCCAAGCTGACATAAGTGTCCAAAGAGCAAGAGGTACTAGATCTAAAATCTGAAAATTGATCTAGAATCTACTTCCTACCTATTTCTTGCCTATACCAGATCCAACACTATATTTACATCAAAAATATCTAAGTACTTTATCTTATTCCATTTGTATATCTATCATAGTTATACTTTCCATTAATAACCTATCTCATCTTTATAAATTCAACATATGGTACATATTAGTTTAACACATTAACTGGCCTACTATAGATATGATATTCACCCTTATCCAAATTAGGGTAAACATTTGGTTAACTCAATCTTTGAACATCAATGTTGCATAAGCATTTTCTTATAGATGTTTATCTCTTACCTTGTCCTAATCCTTATGTTCTTTTTCTATTTTATCATGGATGGTATTAATTAATTTTATTATTATGACTATGAAAGTCTTGAATAATCTCTCCAAGTAGGGATCAAAATCCATTAATCTTGCATTCCTCCAAGTTCTAAGGTAAACAATATAAAAGCCTTGACTAGTGGTAACTACTATCCCGCTAATTAAGTCCATGCTCCCATCCTTTCAAAACATGATGTGATTCATCCCAAGGAGAATCTAAAGCATATTCCCTTGTATTATGTATCAAAATTTATCCCCCATGGAGATAAGGTACTTTAATTTGATTGTGATAATTTCCATCAACTCCATAAAGAAATCATGGAGGATTTGCAAATCATTAATAAAGGGCATGTTCCTTAAATTTCATTAATTAAAGCCCCTCTTATTCTGAAATTTTCAAATAATATTCCCATTTTTAGTGGTGATAATTCTTCTTGGCCTTCATTTGATATTGATTTTTTTAAAGGTTAACTAATAAATTATAACATCTTTACCAAGTCATACTGAGCCATCAAGAAAAAGAAAATATCCTACATCTACAAAGCAAAATAATATTTATATTCCAAATAAAATACATGTACCAATGTTTAGCAAGGTGTCTCAATAAAAGGATATTCCTACCACACCAAAAGAGGTTCCTTCACCAATGCTTACTCAATTTCAACTTGGTATATCTTTACAAAAGGTGCATTAGTAAACTTCTAAATCTATTCCAATCTCTTCAATTATACACCAAGTGTACAAAAATTCAAAGATCCATTACCATTACCAAAGTATAAAAAAATCAAGTATTATAAACTTGCACTTATTGTACATGAGGATGATGATACTCACATGCCTTAGTTCAAAAGAGGTGGTAGTTTAGAAACAATGATAACACCTATATCAAACACCACCATATCCATAGATTATCTTATGTATATGATGAGCACTATTAGGGACCATAAAAATAGGTTTCTATACTTCAAATGCAATTGGTTTTCCATAATGAAAATGCACATATTACCACATTGAATAATCAACCTCTCACACAATGTATACTTAAATATCCTTATCCACCTAGTTTTAAATTACCATATTTACCTATCTTTGGGAACCATATGGATATGTATACACACAATATTTTTAAACTTTATCAATTACTAATTATTTCTCTCTTGAAGGAACCCATTAATTCTTAATCTCTCTAAGTGAATGCATTAAAGGGTGCACCATGAAAGGGGTGGGTAGACCATTGGTGCCTTACAAGATTATTTTCCCATACCACCACTTGAAAGCAACACAAACCTCTCATATACACTTCCCTAAGATTTTACACCTCATTTATTCATTCCTCCAATCAATTCACCACATCAAACAACCCCTACCTAAGCCAAAACCTCTTTTGAAGATTTATTGAACATAGTTGTCTTGGGCTGACCTTGTACTTAAAATAGATGAACATGTTATGAGATTAGGTCAACCTTATTTGACCCATTCTGGGACCTAAATTATTTGTTTATTTAATGATATAGGGTTGATTGGGTTGAATTTGTTGGCTAAAAATTTAGAAGAGTTTAGGGTTAGATCCAACTATATATACACATCCATTTCCACCATTTCAAAGAGAGACAAGGAATAAGCCATTATTTATGCATTTAATTATCCACCATTATACTTGAGGAACATTTATTAGGGTTTTAATACTAAATTTAGAGATATAAATCTTGTCTTATGGATAAGTATTTTAGATGCATAGGATAATTCATGTATCCTAGAGCTAACCTATCTTTATTATCCTTACAAACCACAACAACCTCTTATGAATCACCTTGGCCAAGGGAGAGATTGATGCTCGATAGGTCCATATTCAAAGGTAAGTATTCCTAACTCTTGATTATCCTTGTTAAAGTAGATAGATTTGTATTTGTTAGCTTATATGATTCTCTCTCCTTACATTAGGATTTCCTCTACATTTACTTAACTAGAGATCCTATATACATGTTTACTTTCATGTTTATTACCCTCATTTTGTGCCACATGCTTTGGTGAGTGATAGGTTATATTTTACTTTACTTTGTCATTTATTTTTTGAATAAGAAAACATAGGACCAAGCTAGGGTTATCACATGGTATTATTTAACTAGAGGCTTTAGAACCCTCTCTAGTGATTTTGTTGTGGTAAAGGACCCCTTGGTTAGGTCTAGAAGATTCATCTTGGTCATGAACCCAATTGTCTAAATGTACCAATGAGTAGAAGGGCTAGTGTGATTTATATTTTCTAAGATAGGATTGATTTGTAGATCAAATTCACTTTCCTTTGTATACATTCTAGTGAACCCAATGTAAATATAAACCTTGCAAGTTTTCCTTCATGCCTTCATTTATTATCATATATCATATATTTTATTTATTTAGTGCTAGATTGAATCTATCGATACAGTCTAGCATTATATGTATAGGTTAAACACATAATCACTGTGATCAGCTCTATATTTATCTATGTAGGTATTCTTCAATAATAAGTAACTGGATCAATTAATTTGACTCAGTTCATTTCTTTCATATAGGTTTTTATACTTTATTGATCCAGTTGAATCTATTACCAAAATAAAAATCATCATTTGAACAACATAACATAAAAAAGGAACTTCAACATCTTAAAAAATTATTAGGTTCATTCTTACCTTCTCAGTATTTTTTGTTCTTAATTTACAGTCCTATTTTTCATAGTTTTCAATCTATAAAACTGTAACCCTATAGCAAACTAGGTCAACTAATTCAACATGGTTCTATAGCTTGCTGTCTTGTCTAGAAGATTCATTCAACCTATTCAACTATGTTATTTTGTATCTTTCTTCAATAGACAACATCAACCCTATCAATTATGTTCTTTATTTTTTGCATATAGGGTCACCTGAATTGACTCTAAACTCTTCAAAATAAAGTAATCAACCTATCTTGTTATTATTTAATTCACTTTTCATTTTTATTGCTTGCTTGGAGTAACAAACATAGACTAAATAGGGTGTTTTTAATTTACCAATGTAGTCACACTATTTTATTTTTCACACACTTATAAATCACATAAAAACAAAAAGAATCAAACAAGTTCTACCCAAGGTCTACCTACTTGGATTTCATCACCAAGGGGGAAGTTGACATAGTTGTCGAGCTAAGTATAAATATGTGTTTGATGGTATATATTAAAAAGTCACCTGACACTCTTATCACAATGGGATTATGAAGTGAGGGGGTAGGACCCAAGACCAAGCTAGTACCATCACCAATATAGATCCATTTGAGCCTCAACTACCTAAAACCATCCTTAGATTGATTTTCTAGTTCCTTCTTATTATCACATAAGTCTTGCACTCATATTTTGATGTGGAGTAGCTCACTATACAAAACCTAATGATACAATGTGAAAACCTTTGAGCCATGGGATTATGGTGAGTTGAGGTTAACTTCTAGAGAAGGCCATCTTCCTTTCATTAAATTTGATGCAACTGATAAGATACTAATTCTATGTAAATTTCTCTCTTTTAGTGTTCTTTCTCCTAAACTAGACTTTGACAAGGAAAAGGGAAAAAATGAGACTTTACAAAACTAAAATAGTGATTGCACTAGATATCTTAGTGGTTCTTAATGCTTTCTTGATGAACATAATGGAATAGAAAATTATATTGAAATTAATTCAACACAAACTCAGAAAAAATGGGAAACCAGAGGCAATATTTAATTATTTTCACAAAAGGGAAAGGAATTCTTTATTTTAATCAAACAATATTTTTATAAGGGTAAAAATACCACAACTAAATTTATTGTGATTTAAATAAGAAATAGAACTTCTAAAAACAATAAAATAACTAGTATACATAGAGATTTCTCAAACAAAAAAGGCAAATCTTCAATTTATTTTTACTCCAAAGGTTACAGCTTGTAAAAAATACATTCAAAATAAAAAAATTGCATCTTATAACAACAAAAAGATGATTTGGGCCATCAGGTGTGCCCATATTTATACAAAAATATCTCATAGATGAGATTCAATCACCAAAACTTAAACACCCAATTATAGAAACCATGCAGATCTAAAACTTCATGTAAAAAGGTGTGATTCACTCTTATTATTAGCATCTTAGACTTATAGAATGGTTTGGAAAGTGGCATGCAAGATTTGGGCATGATCCTTAGCATGGAATGGTATGGATATGATTATAAGATCTCCATGTAAAGCTTATTCATCTTTAACAACTAAAAGTAGCTCTTCATGCAAGATGGGTGGTGCCCAAATAGAAATTAAATTTTCAAAATAAAAGATAACTTTTAATAAATCTAAGTTAATATGAAAAACCCTAACTTGAAAAACACAAGTGAGACTTTTATAACTTTAAAGTCAAACCACTTTGTCAAAATGAACCTTGCAATTTAAATTTCATGATTTTACACTTTTAGAAATTTATGCTTTTCAAAATGGAAAGTGTAATTTGTAACTACACTTTTTACAACTTTCACATTATCAAAAAATATAAAGTGTAAAATATGTTTTCTTTTTCTCAAGAGTTATAAAAAATAGTTTCACCTTCACAATTACAACTTTTAATGTTTTTTGAAAATGAAATTACATCATGTGAAATATTAAATGGAGAGAAATTAATCAATATCCAGAATCTCTTTAGCCTTCTTATTGTTTTTAGCCTACAATTTTTCAACATATGCATCAAAGGCCTTAAAATTTTCTTGTATTCATTCTGGATCTTGCCCACAAGAGTAGATATTAGAGGATACACAATATAATTCAACATTAAATAATTATTTTCTAAAAGTCCTTATCCCTTGAATTTACATCTTCATCTTATCAATTGATTTTTCATACCTGAGAAAATGATGGATGGAACTCAGGGTGAAGACTATGTCCTTTGTAGATTCTTTCTCAACTATTTCCTTAAATATATTCTAGACCTCTTCCACCTAAAGGAGATTATTTACATTATATATTATTTGGCATTACATTGTGTTCATCATCCCATTGATGTTGTATAATACATCAATCACCTTGTTACACACCATCTTGGTTTGGTGAGTAGATTATGTTAGTACTCTTATCTAAAATTGAGCAGCCTTGTGTAGTTTCTCATACTCAACATCATTATGCAGTATATTCTTAACAACGAGGGTATCCATATGAATTTATTTTACAATTGTTAATTTGGGATAATACAATTTTAAAGTTTGAATCTCTCCTTCATATTTATTGACCTAATCTCTCAAGGTATTCTTTCTCTCTTTGATTATTTCATAGTGGTCAATCATTATTTAAATGACCTTATTTCCCTTAGTGATTAATTCCTCTTACCATTATTTTATATCCCTTCCCATATGATCCATCTCTCAGACCGAATCAATGAAATTTTGATCCAAAAATTGACTGATTAGCTACACTACCTATGGTTATTTTGATGATTGACTGGACTGTGTAAATTATTTTAATACATCTATAAGCTTCTCCACCTTTCTCTTTAATTCATCCATGGTGGCCTTGTCATGATCAATCCTTTTGAATTGAGAATTGTTGCTAGATTGCACATCATGTTTGAGACCCTCTCTTATTGATTGTCCAAGGTGAATTTTAGAAACATGATAATTCCCCACCACAAGATTTTATTTTGATTTATCTGATGGGGATTGTAATTTCAACATACCTTTATCCCTTGTCATCATTGAATATCATGGAGAATATCCTGGGAGTAGGTTTGGACTTATTCTTAACCTTTGAGAGACCAATGTCCAAAGTGCTAGGATCAACCATCTATTTTCTCTTCTTCCCTCCTGATTGGGCTAACTAACTAGGATTAACCTCTTACTAGTTTGACACTATTACCAAAGAATCAATAGTCGATGTAGGTACACTAGTAGATATTATGACCATTTTAGACTCCTAGGTAGATGTTGCCATTGGTTGCTCATGAGGTGTCTGTGAAGGTTCACTTTCATTAGTAGGTTGTAAATCAATGTTTGCATCAAGCACCTATGTTGATCCAGTCTCCACTAAAAGAGCTATGGAAATAATGAAAGTGGATGAAGTAGGGGAAATGGAAATAGCTGTGTCTATTAGAGAAGTGGAAGGTGGAATAGACACAAGGATTGTGAATTTGGGGATAGGTGGAAGGGTGGAAGCCAAAGCATTAAATGAATTGATGACATGTGTGGGACCACTCAAGGTTGGTGATGTGAGGAAAGTGATTAGAGATGAATGTGAAACAATACTTACTTCAAGATTTGGGGTAGCCTACGAGACTAAGGTTAGGATGATTGAGTCCATAATTTTTTACTATTGGGTGGTGTTTGAAATTAATGGGGATGAAATGGAAGGGATTATAAATGGAATGGAAAGAGGGAATGGAATGAAAGGGGAAGGTGAAATTTGAGGAAGGGAAGGTGAAGTGGAAACTTGAGATTCCATTAATGGGGGACTCTAAGTGTTTAATTAACTTAATTATGTTGGTTGCACTTGGATTACTATGGTTGGAATGGAAGGTAAAGTGGAAACTATATATGTAGGGGGAGTGGAGGTAAGAGGTGGAGTGGAAACTAGAGCTACTAAAACCTGAGATATTGGAGTAGAAATAGGAAGAGGAGGTGCCAAAACCTCTAGAAATCTATAAATGGAATTGGGGTGAACAACATAGATGGGGGTTGTTATGATTATTGTTATGGGAATAGATGTTTTAGAAGCTTCTATTACTGTTGTATCTTTAGGTGAAAGATATATTGGTTGATCTATAGCTTCTCCCTCTCTATTGGATTACCATTTCTTTGCCTTAGTATTTTTATTTTACTTCTTTTTATTCTTATTATCATGCTCCTATCATGATTCTCCCCAACCCTCTTTTGATGGAGTGATCCCCTTAGCCTTAAGTTTTAATTAATTTTCTCTTACCCTAATTGTTTCTCTTATGATCTATACTCCCTTGCTCCTTATTCAATTGATAGTTATATTAATTATGTGGGCAATTCTATTAAATAAAGACAAAGAATCTAGAGCTAACCACCTCACTGGTGGAATGGGTTATTGATGACCTATGTATAATAGATCAGGTCCACTCTAGCATCATCATCTACTAGGTCATCTGAAACTAGTGCTAGATCATAATCTTTGATTTATTAAAGGGACATCCTAGAATAATCCATCATTTTTCTACTTCCTCACCATTACAATCTTCCCATAATATGGTGTGTGAGAATATGTAACAAGTGCCAATGTGATGGTGATCTTTCCATATACATCAAATAGTGTCCTGGACTCTAAAGTTTTTAATATCATCTGACACATTTCAGACTCAACACACTTGGCCTTAAGGACTGATTGGCATGTGTATCGACCAATATAAATTGGGAAATGTATCCCTACCTTATGCATATTAGAGAGGAGCTTATGTGTCTCTACAAGTTTCCTAACCAACTCAATTAGTACCCATTTTTCACTAACATATCTAGGGAGTATGTAGGGATAACTACTGAATCTAACTATCCTAATATAGGAAAAGGTGGGGAGATATATGAACTAGGATCCCTATTTGTTGTTTTCATCCACTACTACTTTTGAAAAACTTATTCTCCTAAGTTCCTTATTGAAAATGATAATGATTCAATAAATGAAAGCATCATTTTATCATCTGAAGTGATTCCCACTGGCCTTTAATGTGAGGTCAGTGTATTAGTTATATACTCTATTTATTTCATATGGAACTATGTTAAGGCTTGTGAATAATCTCCCTTTGGCCAAAATATAGATAATATAGGTGTTCATGTATAATTTACTAGTTGTATGCACCTATATGAATTGATTGTATATGCAATCACTTATTAATTGGGCCCAATGAATGTATTTTTTATTTTGTTAGATGACCTAGATATATTGGTACATCCACTCTTGAAAACACTTAGCATTAGGATTGGCAATGACACTGTGCAACAAAATCATGATGTCTCCTACTTCATCAATGAAATCAGGCCTATACTTGGTCTTTGGTAACCTGGTGGAGGAATGCTTGCGGGATTTGAGCCAATATTTTTGAGTATCTTTTGACACCCATCTTGATTATCTTTGAAGAATTATGTGGATGTTTATGGAGTTATATCCAGGTAATTCTCAAATTTTGGGATTGAAAATATCGAGCTAAGAAAATCAAGGTATAGATTTAGAATATTTTCCCCTTTCTCATTGTAGACCTTTATTCTATTAGGATCATAGTGTTGGGCCATTGTAAGCACCAAATAGGGGATATGAACTAGCAATAGGAAGGTTGTAGATTATGGAAGGCCAGAGTCATAGATACTTTGGACCTAATAATTTTTATAATATGTGCCTATCCAAGCCCAAAAATATCCTAGGTCAATGTGATCTAAATCAATATCTATTATTTCCACAACATTAGACTCCAAATTGGGAGTCACTCTAAGGCCTTTGGATTTGAACTTCATTTCCTTAGGAGACATGTAACTTAAGTTATTTCTTGTGAGAAACTAACTATGAAAGCTGGTGGGAGCTGTAGGTGTTTAAAGCAGTTCAAATCTCCACTAGAACTAGAAGGTGTTCTAAGCAGGTGAAAGCTCCATGGAGGTAAAAGGTGCTCTAATCAATATAAAATTCCATGGGGATGAAATATGCCTTGAGTAGGTTCACTTTACATAAAGACTTATAATCATTTGGGGGTCTCAAGTACTTGAAGCAATGCTAAAGTCCATAGAGGTTAAAGGTGTTTGAGATAGGTCCAAAGTTTATGAGGATATTGAGGGATTTTTTGGAATATTTGTTGGTTTGAAAAAATTATATATGCTTGGGAGTATTTTTCTCAGCTAGGTGAAAAACCTAGATTTGATTATGAAATACTGAAGGGAAAACTAAGGGTTTTGGGTAATTGAAGATTTTTGGAAATGAACCCTAGAAAAACCTAGAAGACTCTAAAATCTCTGACTGTAACCTAAATACTTGAAGGAAAAACTAAAGTGAATCCTCTAAATATTACAATGATAACCTAAAATAACCCCAAACTAAACAATCTCAATGAAACCCTAAAATTGGAAAAATAACTCTATGATAAACTAAAAATAACTTGAAAGCTTAAACTGTAAGAATAATGGAAAAAAATCAAAACGAAAGTACCATACAAAAGAGTGAAGATGATGTGGAATATGTTTTATAGTCATGGATCAAACTTGTAGGTACTTTATTGACATGTGGCTAAGGGTTTAAAAGGCACAAAAATCATTATCAAAGCTCAACAAACCTACTTAGAAATTAAACAAATGATAAACAATCCTCAATTGTCTTAGTTTATATAGAAAATCCTATAACTAATGTGGATATGGTGGTTAGTGGGGGAAATAGGATTTGTTTGGAGTAGGTCCCATGTCCATGGGAAGTGAATGGATTAGTTTGATAGAAGGCAAGACTCATCGAAAACCTTTCACATTTACAAACATGCAAAGTGCACTTCAGGTTCTAGATTCTATAGAAGGGGGTATCTATGTTTTGTAGGTTCCAAATCTTGCTATGTATTTTGCACATTTTCAAATGTGAAAAGCATTTTATGATTTTTGGATTCCATCAGTTTGGATGATTTATGGGATGTGAATCCCATCATACATTTTTCACATGCATCTAAAGTTTTGAATTCCATAGTGAAAAAGGGAAAGATGGGTTTTTGGTGGTTTCAAGGGATTTTTAAAAAAACAAAAGGGGTCTCCCTTAGGGCATCAGATGTAATGATATTTTTGAGACAAAAATATCAACATTTTTGGCAACCTCTATGGGATGATTACCTGTTAATTAGTTTCAATCTAGTAGCCTTCTAGACATTGGGCATGGAGTAAATTATGGCTTTGATAAACTTTAACTTGGGGATGAATGGACTGGAAGTTACCTAGACACAAAAAAATAATAAAAACATAGACAAAATGAGGGAAAACAAAACCACCTAATGAAACAAAAACTCCTAATGAGTTGATTTGTGTATAAGCACTTATTAAAAAACATAACTAACCTTACTATATACAAAATCTAAAATTCTTGAAATGAGTTCCTACCTCAAAAGAAAGCTTAGAGGTATATCCCATTGACTGGGATAGGTAGTTCTTCTCCATCAAACTTAGAGAGATAGAATGCATTGGCTCTTTTGCTTTGAGTAATAATGTATGGACTGCTCCATATTACATCAAATTTTGTATGCTTTCCTAACTTATCCCTATTTGTATCCCATTTGAGGACCATATCTCATTCATTAAAGTTCCTTTTAGATGCATTTTTATCAAAATTCTTCTTGTTTTGGGCTTGATTAGCTTCTAATACCTTCATTGCTTAGTTCTTGATTTCTTCGAGTTCTATGAGCTCAACCAATCTCACCATCATTGCATCATTATCAATCAAGCCCAATTGGTGATTGAGCTCTAGATATGGTAGCTCAATTGATAGTGAGAATCAAGCCTCTCTTCCATATACCAGCATGAAAGTTAAATTACATATGGTTCTCTTAAGAGTGATTTTATCATCTCAAAGTGCTAATCTCAACTTTATATGCCAATATATTTGGTTATCTTCTATTATTCTCTTGATAATCCTAATAAGGTTCTTGTTGGTTGACTCAACCAAGCCATTACCCTAAGGATAATAATTAGAAGAAGTGTTTAGATACACATTATACTTGATGGCCCATTCATTGACATGTGTGCTGACAAAAGATTCAGTGTTATTAGGGATAATAGTGTGGGGTACACTGAACCTTGACACTATGTTTTCCATAAAATTTAGAATTGATGCCTCTTTAACATCTTTTAGTATAATTTATTTGGTCCATCATGTGAAGTAATATATTTTTGTGATGACCCATTTATGCCTTGTACTTGATGGTGGATTGATCATGCCTATAATGTCCAATCCCCATTAGGAAAATGGTTGATCTACCTAAATGGGATTAAGAGGAAAGGCTGATAACTTTTTCTTACTAATTATATAAGCACAATTTTCATAATTCCTTACCCACTGGTGGGAATATTTAAATAATTTAAGCTAGTAATAGCCTCCTCTCAATATTTTTATCATCATGGTCCTTACTGCGAAAATGTCTTCCTGATGGACCATCATGAAATTCTTGGAGTACCTTAGGAACTTGATCATGCTCAATACATTTTAACATAACTCCATTCATATGATTTATAAATAGTACTCCATCAACAAGGACATAAATAATATACTAGAGTCTATAATACCTTTTCTTAGACCATTGAAGATCATATGGATACTCGTCAGTCTGTAGGAAGTTAGTCGTGTCTTGGATCCAGCTATTGAAAGTAGGTAGGTTGGCTAGCTAAGATGCATTTTAGGTATATACTACTTTAGGTGTTGATTTCATATTTTTAATATCAAAATCCATTTATTCACACAAACATTTTCCACTTACTAGTTTGGTAACTTTGATATCTATATCATATTCCATGACCTTAGTAATCCATCCTACTCACTTTTCATTTATCTCTTGGCTACTCAGGAACTCTTTAACACTTGGGTGGCTTACCATTAGATGAATCTTATTATTAAAGAGCATATGCATAATTTTTTTAAGAGACTTAAGCACAACATATACCTGTTTCTCCATAAAACTATAATTCTCCTCATATCCTTTCAAAGATTGGCTGAAGAAAGATATCGATTGTTCCAATTGTTCTTGATTATGTTGAGTCAGAATGGATGAGATTCTTTTTTCCCCTCCAAATGCATAAAGTATGAAGTCTTTCTCATAAATTTGGTTGACTAGAGTATGAGCTTGAGAGATAGCTTATTTGATGGATTGAAAACTATCTCTTCCATTTTGTGTCCAACTAAAAATAGTGCCCTTCTTGAGAATTAAAATGAAGGGTTTTACTAGGGAGGCAAATTTTAGGACAAATATTCTCACAAAATTAATCTTCCCAAGGAACTTTGAATTCCTTTCTTATGGATTGGCAGTGCCAATGTAGATATAACACTAACTATTTCTAGGTCTATCATAATACCTTCCTTTGACATGATATGCCCCAATAGTTTCCCTTCATACCATAAAAACACACTTATTTGGGTTTAAATAAACCTCATATTCTTTTAACCTTTCAAAAAAATTCTAAGGTAGTATAGATGTGTTTCAACATGCTTGGAGTAGATGGTGATATCATCTAAATATACCAGGATCATTTCATTTATCAAACCTTTGAATTCCATATCCATGGCTCTTTGAAATTTTGTTCTAGCATTGGTCAAATCAAATTTCATATTTTTATATGCATACATGCCCCATTTTATGGTGAAGGTAGTTTTGTACTGGTGTGACTCTTATACCAGGATTTGGTTATAGCTAGAATAACCATTTAGAATGGAAAACCTTTTATATCCTACTATAATTTATAAAATTTTATCCATTGGTAGGAGATGATAATGATCCTTTAGGGATGATTTATTTAGGTCTTTAAAATCCATGCATAGCCTGATTTCACCATTTTTTATTTCTGAGAGGGACCAGATTGGCAACCCAAGATGAGTGATTAATGGGAAAAATTATATTATATTCTATCAATTTAGAAAGATCACTTTTCATTAGGGGTTTAATATTTAGATTAATGTGCCTCTATTTTGTCTGATGGGCTTAGTGTTTGGATCCAACTCTATTACATGCTAGGCTAAACTAGGGTTGAACCCTCTTAGATCATGATAACTCCAAGAAAAGTGATCATCAAATTATTGACACAATTTAATAAAATTTTGTTTCTCAGAGTCATTACATACCTTCCCTAGCTTCAGGGTTTTTCCTTTTGAGATGACCACTAGTTCATAGTCCTCTTCATTAACCAAAATATTCTTTTTATCACCTTTCAACTAGTCATATAAATTAAAGATGTTATCTAATGTAACAAGACCCATAGGTAGCTTGTTTGTCTTTAGCTAGATAATCTGATCCTCATATTGATCCTAAAGCTTAGGCTAGTTCCTATTGGATAATTTAGCTTCTTCTCTCAAGAAGTTTAAAATTTGTTGGTCATTATCAAAGAATTGCCAATTAGTGACTTTGTCAAGAACAAACAGTCTTACCACCAATTTACATGTTGGTTGTTTTATTTTATTATCTCCTAGGGTAAGTTATATTAGGACCCCACTGAGGCCATACAATCAACATCTTTATTCAATGATCTTGGTACTACTTGAATATTCAGAGTGATGAAATATTAGAATAGGTCCCATACCCTATGCTTATAAGATCTCAATAAGTTTTTCTTAGTCATGTTTATAGATCTTACTTGGTGAAAAATTAGTTCACTATCACCAAATATCTATAGGGATTTTATCCCTCTTTCTTTGGCCAACCATACTCCTTGAGTTAGGGCTTCATATTCAGCTACATTATTAGTACAACTAAACTGAAGTTTGAAAGAATAAAAATAACTCTCCATTTTGAGAGAGACTAAGACAACACCTATACCCACTCCATTTTTGCCTCTTAACCCATCAAAAAATAATTACCATATACATTAAATATCTTTGACTAGTTTTAAGATATTGATAATAATTACATCATTCTCATGTATGTAATATGTACCCAACCTAGTTTCTTATACATGCTCATAAAGATCAAACTAGAAGATTGATCCCCATTCATCTAAGAGAATATCTAGGATATATTTTGTGGTGGTTGCATCCTCTTGATCATTTTCTTATTCTTGATCTTGTAATATGTAATTCATGTTTATGGGAGGAGGGGTGTATGGTTAAATATGATCCTTAGCTATTGGCACAACTCTTATTATTACTCTTGTATCATACCTCATTATAAGTAACATGTGATAATAGTTTGTAAACAAATATCCTCCCATTTTCATGATAAAATATCATGAAAATTAAATGGTGAAATAAGGGGGAAGATCAATAACTAAAATATCTTGAGTGATCGATAAACTCGAACAAGCGTGGATAGTGAGATTTAGATATTTTATTATCCCTACTATTTGAATAATAATCCCATCTAATTGAACCACTCCCTTATTTATAGGTGTATTTTTATTCCAAGAGCATCAGATATCTTCTTAGGCATAATGGGACTATTAACCCCTAAATCTACCATGTAATTATGAACTAGATGATTTTTAACTATTAATGAGAGATATAAAGGGGGAAGCTTACCACTTTTTCCCATATTATATTTAGTTTATGGCTGACATAAATTAATTGAAGTATTAGTACCCTTAGCTAGAGTCTTATTTGTTATTTGAAAATTATTCAAAGTCTCTTGTAGTAGATCTCTTTGTGCTAGTATAAATAGTGCATCCCACAGTGACATTTATATTAGTCCTTTTCATTTGCTCAACAATGCTTAAAGGGATACTACCAATCTTTTGCTAAGTCTTTTTTGTAGCCTTGTCCTCTTTCAAAAGATTTGGAGTAGGTACTTTAGCTTTGGGTTGATTAGTGGGTATAAAGGGTGGCCTTTGTATTGTGTTGTTCTTTGCAAGTTTTGATACAACCTTAGAAGTTGAATCTTGTATCATGACTATCAAAATCCATAGCTTGATTGTCATAATCCATAGATTGACTGTCAAGGTTCATAAAATGCTTGGCAAAGTGTGGAGTTTCACACGAATGATCAGTTCTTAGTCACAACACTTCCTTGTATTCATGAAATCATAAAAAAACTCTTATTTATATGTTATAATACATGTACATATTAAAAATCAAGGCCTAAACATGCAAATAATAATAAAATTATTTAAAGAATGATAACTCAAACTCACATAAGCTTAAAGAGACAAAAACATTCATCTTATACCTTATACTATTTATAATCACTAAGATTACATGCAATGATCAACTCAAATGGAATATTAGTGGCTATGAAAGATGATGTATCATGGTTATAATGAGTCAGTGTGGACTCATCATTTCCCCCACACCTTACCTTTTGTAAGTCCCATTGTAAACTACATTATTCTATCTTCATAAGTGTGGATTCTATGCTCCAATCTGAGGCTGAGATCATAAATGGAGTTAAAATATTGTAATATTTTCTCATGAGGAAGAGTGAATCCCATATACCTATTAACAAAGAGTAAATTGTTCCTTAGACTATGGTCTTGTGGTCTACCATAGAGATATGGGAGAAAGCAATAGAGGTGATCTGAATCTCATTTCAATCCATAATTTCTATCCACCTTATTGAAGTACATTGGTAATGATCTAAGTGATGTCCTCAGCTCTCCTAAGGGTCTATCTTACATTAATAGGAGATATAAATTCTCTCCTTTTCAAAAGAACTATCAATAGATTCCAATGTTGACTATACATATTTATAAATTTTGATAAATAAATGTTGAACAAACAATTCAAAATTGATAATACCATCTTGTAGAGCATGAAGATAGTGATCATGGATTTTAGAACGTTGAAAATAGAAGATTTTGAATTTTTCCATTACCTACCATGCAATACCAAATTGAGGTCTTATGCAAGGTCCAACTTCTCTTATAGTATTCATATGACATTATATATATCTTACCAAGCCATTTTATTTCTATAGGTGGAGAGAAGGTCTCTTATTTGTAACTCACCAATAAATAGGTTGACCAAATAATCATTATAGTTTCTCAAAATAATATCACATAGGTAGAATTCACATAATAAATATTATCTATTAGGAGTACTTTTTTTTATAAACTATTAAGAACTCTTCACTTGTGTTAATCTCATTTGGAAATCCAAAATAGATTTGGATCAACTGCCATCTACATAATTGTTCATGCAAAAAAAAATATAGGAATGAGATGGAGTCCTACAAGCTAAAATCTTTTCACCAAGATGAAAAGGAAACTGTATAGTTTGTCTAGCCTATTATTATTGTTGTTGTGCTTGTGTAAGGTCTTATTAAAAATTTTATTTCTCCTTATTAAGAATTTTTTTTGTTCTTTTAATTATCTAATATCAAAACAAGTTTGTTCCAAGTGACTGTTGACATCAGGGTAGGACATAATGGTTTGACAACCTTTCTCTACCATAGGTTTAGGGGGCATAGTATAAGAGTTGGAGGATAATTTTGATTTCAATATTGTATTATCATGTTTATATTTAAGGAGATTCCTTCTTACAGACACATTATCTTCTTCAAGTTTCTTGGTATAACTCCATAGATCACATATAACATTATTGTACATATTGGTTATTAATCCTAGGTGTCTAGCTTAGGTGTCTATCATTTTGTCTTATTCAATAAGCTTTCCATTCCTGTAGGAATAGGAAGAGTTATTGGAAATGTGAAATGAATAATATTTCTTAGTCTATTTATCATAATGTTTTCTCTCTTTTTAATTTAATCATGAAATATAAATTTAATTATCATTCTGAATAAGATTATCCAGCCTGTCATTGGTACCAGAGCTTGGTAAAAATATTTTGTTTTTAATCTCAATTTTTATAGTTGTACGAACTTGCAATTAAGTTTTTTTTTATAACAAGATCTTGTAAATTATCCTAGAGGACATTTTCTTTGGTTATACAGCCTACAACATCAAACTACTAGCCATGTATTATTTTGGGCATGACATTTTTGTTGAAGAAGCTGCTAAATTTTTTGTAACATCTAAAGACTTGATACATTTGAGTTTCACCTATTTCATTATAATCCCTTCTATGTGGAAATTTGTTTATTATTTTTTCTACTATTTAAATTTTTGCCTAGTGTATCACTTAGCGAATAGGAGGCATGATTGTGGTGCATCTTTTTATACCTTCTTATGTACCTTTAACTTGATAGAGTAGCATTCTTTTAAGTCATTTTGACTATATTTATAGCATTATTTTAACATTTTTCCCATATTTTACCTTATCTTTGTGCCATAATCAAACTAGCATAGCATTTGGGGTTGTGTTCTTTCTTTTTTCTCTCTTTAGCATTAAAACCTACATCGACTATGTGGAGTTATCTTGGAATTTCAATTCTTGGTTTGTGAAATTTCTAACTTTTTTATAAGATTACATATATTTTATTTTATTAGCTATTAGATTGCATGTAGTATTTGAAGATTATTCTAGCTACATTAGGTGTTAAAAATATTCTCTGCCACTCTCATAACTATGCAAAAGAGGATTTTTTTGCCATAAAAGACATGTGGTAAGTGTTGGAGCTGAATATTAAATCTTGAGAAAGTCATACATGTCTCTTTCATTCCAATATTGGAATATTTTGTCAAATAAGAGGAAAAAGGTATAAAATTTAAAGCTTTTTTAATTTAAAAAACAAATTTCAATTTTTTTAAATGCTCCTATTCAAATTTTGAAAATCATTTAAATTTAAAATTATTTAAATTTGAGCAATTTTTTAAAATTGATTTGAGAATGCTAATCTAAGTGGATTTGGACAAAAAAAATTAAATCACATAATTCAAGGAGAAATAAGGAGAGCTACTCTTTTACCCATTCATGTATGTCAAAAAATGTAAATCCAAAAATCAATAAAAATTGAGAATATTAATGTACAAGGTTTTTTTTTCTAAGCTGGTGTTAATGACAAAGTGAATACTTTTCAAAAAAGCTGTGTAAAAATAAAAGGGGACCATTTTGGAATGATAAGGAACTAATTGGGGTTAAATAATAACTCAAAACCTCCAAAAACTCAAAACCATGCATTCCATCAAATTTATTGTTGGCACTACCTTGAATACTAAAGATAGTTGGATAGAATGGTATCAACAAGTGGAAAACACACTCATCTTTAATGATTTATGGTTCAACATTAGTGATGGGCAACCAGCTGAACTAATAGGGAATGTAAATGACACTCAAACATGGAAGTAGAAAAACTAGAAGGCATTGGCCTGGGTGGTGATGGAATTAGTGGATGGAGATGTGTTTCATCATATAAAAGGGTGAAATAAACCATGGAAGTCATATCATAAACTAAATTACATATATGACTCCCATTTAGAGTTTGAATTCATTTACTTGTAGTTGAAATTGTTTAACCTAGAGTTGAAATATGGTGATGTGATGAGATTAGCTTCAGAGATACAAGATATCAAACATTATGTTAACACAACATGTGTCAAAATTGAAATATGCATGAATAAATTCATCAAATCCCTTTTTTCAAACTATTCAACCTATTTAGAGTCTCTACAATCAAGCAATCCGTTGAAGACTCTCACATTTGGCCAATTGGTTAAAAAGATGGTAGAAAGAGAAAAGGCCTTTCAAAGCAAAATTGAAACCACAACAGGTGAAAGTGTGTGATATGTCAAAAAAATTCTCCCAAATCATCAAATAAGGACACATATTCCAAAAATTAAGTAAATAAAAAGTATAAGAACAAGTACAAGGGAAAAGATGGCAAAAATGAAAATCATGGTGGTCAAAATAAAAATAGAATGATAAATAAAACCTCTATTGTGAATGGTGTGATAGAAAATGTAGCCATGAGACTCATGAATGTAGGACTCCATGGGAGAAAATTTAATCATACCATAAAAAGATAGAGGTAAATTCAAATAAATAGTCAAAAGTGTTAAACTCAACCCAATTCACTAGTGAATGTGTGTTTTCTAGTAAAGATGATGAAACAAATAGTGTCTCAATCAATTTTTCATGGTTTGATGCTTGGGTTATTGATAATGGTGCCACTCAACATATGAATTTTTGAAGAGACTTATTTGAAAAGTAAATTGAATAAAGTTATGGCTCAGTATATGTCATAAATAGATCAAATTTACAACCATAGGGAAGAGGTACCATTTGATTCAAGTGTCCAAGGCTTCCAAACTAAAAACTTGAGAATGCTCTCTACCTTCCTCAATTAAAATGAAAATTGTTTTCCTTGGTGCTCATAAGTCAACAAGGCCATTCCATTCTATTGGATAATGGTGATGTCATAATTAGGAAAAAATGATAATGCAATTATCTTAATTGAATATGAGGAAAATAAACTACTCAAACTGAAGGGTGAGCCATCAAATTTAAGGAATTATGCTCATCTTGTGGAAGATAAAATATCTCTAAACATGTTGTGACATGCTTGATTGGGGTACACTCACTATAATAACATTCATGTATTATAAAATAATGGTGTTATTGGTGTGCCTACATTACCTACAAAATTAGATGAGAAGTGTGAAGCCTGAATCTTGGCTAAACACACAAGAGAACCATTTATGAAGTCATAGTGGAAAGTAGATAGAAAATTTCATCTTGTTAATTCAGACTTGTGATCTCTTCCAATCCTCTCCACTAGTGGTCAAAATTACTTCATGTTGTTCATTGATCACTATAGCAAGAAAACATGGATATACTTTCAAAAAACATATTAGAATCCTTTAATACTTACACAAATTTTTGAACAATGATTGAAAATGAAACACAAACTTGCATCAAGACACTCAAGATAGATAATGGTGGTGAATTCACATCAAATAAGTTTGAATCCTATCTTGAGTAAAATGGGATCAAACACCATCTCACAGTTCCTCACACTCCATAATAAAATGGAGTATTTAAAATAATGAACATAACTATGATGAATATGTTTCATGCAATGTTGTATTTCAAAGGGGTAAATCTACACTTTCAAGCTGAAATAACTAAAACAATAGTATACCTTCATAATAAATCACCATAAATATGTCTTAAATCAAAGACTCCATAGGAGATGTGGTGTGGTCACCTCCCTTTAGTGTGACATCTTTATATTTTCATATTCACTTGTTATGCATTGATTCCAAAGGATAAGAAAAATAAATTGGACCATAGGAGTCAAAAATGCATCCACTTGGGATATTTTGATTCCTCCAAGGCATTCAAGCTATACGATGAGAAAGAGAATAAGTTTATTGTCACAAGAGAATTTGTCTTTTATGGGACTGCAAAGGACAAAGAGCATATTGATTAGTAGTTAAGTTGACTAGACAAATACAAAAAGTTTGATGTCTATAAAGAGAATGATTTGAATGTTCTAGATAATGAATGGGGTACATAGAGCTAGGAATCTATTTATTTTCTATTATCACCTATACATGAGCTTGAAACTCCTCCTGAAGGAGAGAATGAAACTTCATCAGATTTTAATTAAGGGTTAGTAAAATAGAGGGTAGACAGTGAAGAAACTTTAGAAGATGAACCCAAAGCACCTTTAGCATAAAACAAGATGCCTAAGTGGGCCACTCAAATACTAAAATATGTGAGTCTTGATGAAGTTAGGAAAATAGGCACTCAAAGTGCACATGCAACCTCATCTCAACCAATTAATTCTATTGATGAAATTCAAGACATGATTGGAAAAGTCACATTAGATGATTCTCAAAAGGAACTCAATTTTTTATTTGATTCAGAACCAACAATTTTAAAACAAGCTGAGAAGCTTTACTCTTAGATAAAATCAATGAAACATAATTATAATTCACTAGTGAAAAATGGGTCTTGGAATCTAGTTGATCTACCATATGGTTACAAACTGATTGGCTGCAAGTGGGTCTATCATAATAAATACAAGGAAAATGAATCACTTGACAAACACAAAGTAAGACTTGTCACAAAGGTGTATGCTCAAAATGAAATAATTGACTATAATGAAACCTTTGCACTTACAAAAAAATGGACTATCATTCAAACCGTGTTGCTTTGGCAACTCACAATGGATGGAAAGTTCACCGAATGGATGTCAAAACTATATTTCTAAATGGAGACCTCAAGGAAATTATGTGCATGACACAACATAATGGTTTTATAATGAAGGGACAAGATCACAAGGTGTGAAAACTAGAAAAATCATTATATGGTTTGAAACAAGCCCCTCGAGCATGGTATGAAAAACTAGCTGAGCACCTCATGAACATGAACTTCAAATATTTTCAATTTGAAGATGCAACTCTTTTCATCAAAATTGTTGTATTTATGGTGGTGTATGTTGACAATTTTCTCATCACAAAGAACAATGAATGGTACAATACAAAATTCAAATCAGAGTTGATGAAAAACTTTAAAATGACTGATTTGGGTTATCTTCATTACTATTTGGGTATTGAAGTAATTCAAAAACCAAAGTATTTATTTATCACTCAGAAAAAGTATGTTGGTGACATTTTGAACAATTTTGAAATGGAAGATTGTAAACCTCTCAACACACCCATGACAGAATCTCAAATTGACATTTAAAGATTCAATAGATTTGGTTGATGCCACTAAATATAAATAGCTCATTGGAAGTCTGATTTATGTGACTACCATTCAACCAGATATATCATATGTAGTTGGTATCCTCTCAATATTCATACAAAAACCTAGGTGGAGTCATTGGGTAGTAGAAAAAAGGGTCCTCATATATCTCAAAGTCACACAAAAGTTTGGGCTCAAATACTCCAGGGAAGGAGACTTCAAACAAGTCGGGTATTCAGATTTTGACTATGTTGGTGATCATGAAAATGGAAAGTCCACCTCAGGTTTTCTAATGAATTTGGGAGCAATAGTTGTTAGTTGGAAATCTAATAAGTAATAAGTGACGATAATTTTTTCAACAAAATCAAAATATATGGCCTCTTTAGAGGCAACTAGAGAGATCTTATGGCTCAAAAGGGTTCTTTTAGATTTACAAGATCAATAGGTTTTGTCAATACCTCTCATGGTTTACAACACTTTTGCAATCCATATGGTAAAGAATCCAATCTTTTAGGACTGAACCAAGTATATTAATACCAAATTTCATTTGATTTGACACTATGTGAAAGATGGCAGTGTCAAGTTGTAACATTACTTGACAATAGAGCAACCAGTAGACATCCTAACAAATGTGATTGGATGAGAATAAATTGAAAAGTTTAAAGGAATGCTTGGTTTAAAAAAGACCCCTATAGATTAAGAGGGGGATTTAACAATATTGTACATATTGGTTATTAATATTATGTGTCTAGCTTAGGTGTATAGCATTTTGTCTTATTCAATAAGTTTTCCATTCCCATATCAATAAGAAGAGTCATTGGGAATGTGAAATGAATATTCTTTCTTAGTCTATTTATTTTGAAATACAAATTTCATTATCATTCTAAATAAGATTATCTAGTCTATCATCCAACTTTATTTTTTAGATTCATCTAACTTATTATACAAGGATGCTATCTCTTCACCCTTCTCAAAATATTGAGTTTGAATGTTCTAGAAGATAACTCTTATAAGAGAACAAGAGATGAAAATCACCATGAGTATAATATAGTGGATATAGGCCTACAAAACATCTTACATAGTCAAAGAAATGATGGCCTATAGCCATGATAACAGTATATGAGATCAAGATAATAAGCCATGGTTATGGACAAGCAAGAGATACCTTTGGAGGTTTTTTATTCAAAATATCTCCTCAAGCCAAATAGGTGAAAGATAAGAGTTTGTTCATAAGTGGTGACCTTTATCATGGTCAATTTTAGTCATAATCCATACCACTTAGTCAGTACAATCATCTTGGAGAAGGATGATGCATGTCCTTAATGATAACATTTGGTTTGATGTCACATAAGTTTATGATTATGATGATGATGATGATGATGATGATGATGATGAATCATTCTTATTTTATCAAGACTCATTCCATGTTTTAAACTCTTATGAGGAATACTCATATGCATATAGTCTAGTTCACTTGAAAAACACCCACAGGCTTGTGTTACTTGAAGATAAACCTATTATATCTAATAAAAATATATATTGACCATTAAAAGCCTTGAGGATTGTTAACCCTCAAATATTTCCTAATAAGGATACTTGTAAGATTTGAAGGGTTTAAGAATGGGAAACATGGACCTTAAGGAAAGGGAAAACAACCTACAGTCATTTCCTAAAAAGTTATAGCTATGATAACCAAGGTGGAGAAAATATGTAACCCTAGGTCAAGGAAATAACTAAAGGAAGATTTTTTAACCTTTGGGATATTTTTAAGAGAAAGGAGAAAATTTTAGTGACCTTGGAGTCTTGTTAGGGCAAGACCAAGCTTTGAACCCTTGTCATTTCCGGTAAGTCTATATAAATACAATCACATGAGGAATTGATAATAAAATGAAATTTAAGTCATAGTGTAATATTAATATTTCATGATCAATTTAGGTTGGTTGAGGGGTTGTGATTTATGAATAATCACTAAGAGCGTAGATATCCCAGAATGTAAGCAAAACCCTACAGGAAGATTTCCTCCACATGATATCTTCTCATATCTTTTACATGGGAACAAAATATTTTTAGGTATGTTATGGGGGTTAGTATAATATAAGTTAATGTCAATAATTTTGGAATTAGAGGTTTTCAATTCATGAATCATCACTAAGGAGATTCATCTCTAAAACCCTTTGAAACCCTCATAGTGTCTAGTTTTGGGAAAAGTGGGATTTCTTGCCATCTAAACACCATGGATTAACTTGAAACCTCTTTAAAAATAAATTAAACTTAGAGAGGATTCAATAAATGCTAATTTTATGTATGGATCAAGGTACAAATCAAGTTTTTTGGAGACAAAAGCATGTAAAATGAGATACAAGGTAGTTTACATGAATCTAGTTCAATGAGATGGAATCTTGAGAATTTTTATTCATCCTCAAATATTTATATGGTAAAATATATGCCTATAAGTACCCCAACCAGCACCTCCAAAATAGCCACTTTGTAGGAAAATGGGGTAAAATGGACCTAGTCAACCCTGTTGACTAAACGGTGAGAGTTTATTCATAAAAATCACCTATCTCATGATATAAGGAGTTTATTTAGGTATAATTTCATATTTTTTTTAGGTTTTTAAGGTTCTATGGATTCCAAATGCAAGAGAATAGGATATTAGGCCTAATTGGCCTACATGATCAATTAATTGAAAATTAATTTGGCATTGAGGGGCTATCAAATGATCTATTTAAAGTTCCCATACCACTAATATAGTACTCACATAGAGGTTATCATGCACTTTTAGTCATCAAGTGTCAAATAATGCAAGGGAAGGCTAAAGTGGAGTTAACCAGTCATCAAGTGTCAAATCATCTTCAATTGATTGTTTGACTAGTTTCATGATTATTCTTGATTTTCATGCAAAGGAAGGAATCTCAAGAACTTTCACTCACATTCAAGTTGATTTATCCATCAAATTTTGGTGTTTATTTCATGCAAAGAGAGTTTGACAAAGTCAATTAGCCCACCATCTTCTTTTCCATGCCAAAGTGAGCTTCATGAAAGTTATTTTCAAGATGAAGACAAGTAATAAAGACTTTTGATAACTATGTTAAAGGATTTTTAACTTTAAATTAATTAAGTTTGACCTCCTCTTCTCACCTTTATGCCATATTGGCTAGAGTTGCTACTATTTTCTATATATGTAGGCTTTTAGCCATTTTTCAAGATCCATCCCTCTCTTGGCATGAATAGACTCTACCAAGATTAATTTTTACAACCTTTTAAAATAAATAAAATGACTATTTTCAATTTCATTATGCTAGTATACTATATTTGTTTCAGTTGATTTTCATATGTGGTAGAGCTTTCTCCCTTGCCAAGTCCTGATCTCACCTAGTTACTGGTAACCTAACTTAAGTACACATGTTTTAGTGTTTGATCTCATTTGGTTGATCTAAAATCAGATATAAGTAACTAGTTAGTCCCTTGAATTAGGCCTATTCCATCATTTCTCTCAATATTTGATCAATTGATAAAACTTCTACATGAAATATTGATGCATAGAAGTTTTAAAGTTGTAGAATTTAGTGTTTTAGGAGCTCAAAAAGAATGGATGAACTAGAAATATAGGTGTATCATCAATATTAGATTAGGATTTCCATTTTATTATCTCTCTTACCCGTTTTCATCACAAAAATTATTAGTTTAGTAAGTAATGTAAATTGATACATCAAAGGAGCTAGCCTCATCAAAATCTAGAGGTCTGGTTTGAGTTTAGGTGTCCCACACCTCAAATCATTCCAATGTTAATCTAGGTGTGAAGGATTTTTAGAGTAAAATATGTTATCCTTAAATCAAGTTGTTATTTGGGTTGCTAAAAATTTTGTCACATGTGGTGGGACACAAATTTAGCCATTGGATCACAAGTTTACAATAAATTAATTTTTAGAACTAGTTTTTAGTATTCATGTGGCCCTTATCTCAAGGTAAAAGGTACATTATTATTCATAATTTATTTATCATCATGATTTTCTAGGCCATGTCATCCTATAAAGAATAATTTTGTCATTATTCTCCTTACCAATAATTCTAGTATGATCCTCATGACCCATATCAATCATATCATGAGCCATATCAGCCATATGATGAGTATACAAATCTTTATTAGTAGTATGAAAGCTCATAATAGTCCTATAACATCCATCATGAATCTTGTTACCCTCCTAATTATCATAATAAAGTCCCAAAACAATCCATCTCAAGCTTTAATAAAATATGTTTGGATATGAGAAACAAATGATAAGCATAGATACTAAGAAGAGCTTTGGACAGGAGATTTCCAAGCATGAAATTCATAACATGGGAGCTAATTTATAGTAGGCTAAAGAGGTATTCAACGTTCATAAGTCAAGTTCACTCAAAGTTTAGTTCTAATATTTTAGACATTGGGGGTCTAATAGTAAGAATTGAAGAGAGGCTAGTGGTTTATGATAAACCCTTGGGTCATCATAATCAATAATATATTCTCATAGAGCTGCCCTTTTCCCTTTTTGATCACCAAAATAATGCTTATCACAACCCTCAAGATTCAATCCAAACCTTACCTAGCTTTCCTACCTGGAAGTATATCCAAGAGAGGTCTTAGAAGGTTAAATAAATATGTTTTGAGGAGACTAATTTTTAGATTGCATAGATCATACAATAACCTACATATTCAAGTTTTAGGAAGAGATATTTAGTGATGTAGTTCATGATTTTAAGGCTAATTTATCTAGGTAGATTAAAATTGTAGATCAACATCTTCGCTATTCAATGGAAGCTATAAAGGCAACACATTATCAAATTCCTTCTTTCACACTCATAGCTGCCACAAGTCTAATTAAATAAGTTTCTAAACCCAAATTCATGACTTGGAATTAGGTATAACAGTCCATGCAGAAAGAAAGACATTAAAGCATAATCCAAAATGTTGAAGTCAAGAGAAAGCCATAAATCATTTAGGCTCCAATCCTTCCTCCTTAAAATCCTAGATAATTTCCTTCATGGAAATCCATTCAATAAATAGTTTAGTAGAGAGAGGAGGTGGAGGTGATCCAAGAAGAGTAACCTCAAGAGAAAAATTAGGTATCTATGGTAACTTCTTTAGACCTTTCTCATCTTTTTAAATAATTTTAGGGATCTACTTGTCAATCCTAGAGAATGAGCCCATCCTTTCTAAATAAATTGAATAAGTTTTAGCTGAGATGAATGAATTTCATGAAGATGTGAAAGGGGTTTCAATTTAAGATCAATAGAACATCATCATTGATACACTTGCAGGCAAGGAAGAGCATGATCTAATCTATCACAATTCCAAAGAAGATGAGTTACAAGAGGTTTCTCAAAAGCTTGTAGTAGCTGATATAGATGAAGTATAAATAAAGATTTCTTCAAAAGGTATCCATGAGGATAACTCACATAAAGCCATTTCTGAAATGGAGAATAGTCTTGAAGAAGATGATCATTGGCAGTAACTATACCATGATTTCTTGAATGAAATTTAAGAGCTTAAGATGTTAGATTCTGGTGATGAGATAGAATAGTAGGTTGATGATTTATATGAGGATTCCATAAATGTTTTAGAGCTTCAAAAATTCAATGTTATTATATAGATCATAAAGTAATCTGAGTTAGAGTTTGATTGGATAGATGAGATGCCATTCTCTATAGAAGATGAAGATGAAGATGAAGTAAGTGCAGCTGATCAAGAACCTTCATATGGCTCCATCAAAAGGTTATAAGTATGTGATAAACATATTTTTAATGGTAATAATACTTATTATCTTCATGTCCTTTTAGTTGATCATGATGAAGTGGCCTTTTGAGATGACTTGGAGATTTTTTGTGCAGAGATTGACAGTTCATTTCCACCTCATATAGAGATTGAGAAATGTTTTATAAATAATATTGTTTTAGTTGTTCATCAAGAATAAATAAATGACATAATTCAGACAAGTTTGGATACTTATCAAGAAGTTGAAGACTTTGACAAGCAATTACCTCAAATGGATCATAATGAAAAAATCAATCCAAGTATACTAGTTGAATTTCCAATACAACCATTAAATGATAATGACACAAATCATTATCAACCTATTAATGAGGTAGATTTAGTATTCTTTATGCAAGAAATAAGAATATGGGAGGAATATGATTGGGTCTTAGATCCATATACCTAATAATAGAACTTGGAGGCCCAGATGCATCATCCAGAAGACATGAATGTAAAAGTGTTCCTCTTATCTACAAGAATATGTCATCAAAAGGAAGCAAGCATGTTTTAAATATCCATGGTGCATCAAATAGCTTCTCATTTGATCTTACAGGAAAGCATCTTAATTTAGGTTAGTTTTTATAGGTTTGATTTATATCAATAAGTTGTTAGCATAAGCAACAATTTGATTCTTTTTCATTATGTTTTCATATTTTCCTTAAAACAGTTATCATTTATTTCTATGTTATTTCTAGTTTCCCTTCAATCTTGTTGTGTCATAATCAGGAAACATGTTACAAATCCTAAAGGAGTCTATTTCCTAGTCAAGAAAGTCATCTAGTCAAAGTTGTTATGATTCAGTTTACCAATGTCACATGAAATTTGGTGATTTATTTTGACTAACATACTATTCAAAACCTATGAATCACTATAAATGTTGGTAATTTTTCTTGTCAAGGCCAAATTCCAACCCCGCAATTCAAAACCTTCTAGAAATCATCAATAACCTCTTTAATTGGTCTAAAATTATATTTTTAGCCCAAAAAGGAGAATTTCAATCCTTAATTATCAAAATTCATTAAAACATTCAAAATTACCTTTGACTATCTTTTCATATATGAATTAATCTAAGTCTAAAGTTTCATAAGTTAAAAAGATGCTCTAAGGTATTTTTCCAAGTCAAAAAGGCTATTTTCCACCTCCCACGTGCCAATTTCACTTATTAAAAGATGTCAAAATCCAAATTAATTGTCTTAACATGAAAAATCCTTGTGTAAAATGAGTGTAATGCATTACATTGTCAATGTAAGTCTAATTTTATCTTTAGAGGGGTAAAAGAGACTCTTTTCATTCATTTTTTCAAAGATAGTATAGACTTGTATAGATTATGTATAGACAAGGTAGGGATTGTGAAGATAAGGGCATGTCAAGTATCCAACATAAATTTCATGGTGATTTAAAGACATAAAATCTCAAAAAAATTCTTCTCTAAGCACTTTTCTTCTTTGCACAAAATGACCTACTTGCAGGTTTGAGGATGATATGGTTTGGAGGATGTAGGTATAGGTCTAAATTTTGGGGTGTAGAAACTAGACTTAGAGGGATTCCTAATGGATCAATTTTATCTTTAATTTTCTTCTCCATCCTCAAAAACATCAATATAAAACCAAACAATTTTTTATATTCTTGCAACAAGGAGGGCAACTAGGTTTCTTCAGTTTCTTCTCACTAAGGCATCATTTCAAGAAAATTCTAATTGGTGAATCTTCTTAGGGACCTAACATACCTTATCATGTCTTTATTAATTTATTTTTAACATTTTTATGGTCAAAAAAGTATATTTTATAGGATGATCTCAATTTTTTAGTTTATGAGCTTCAAAAGTGAATTGTATGGTTATGGAAGGACAAGGCAACCTCAAATTTTCTAGAATTTATATTTTTAGGATCTTAATCATGTTCTCATGTGATTTACTCAAGATTATAAAGGTTTAATAAGCTTTCATATCTAATAATAAAATTCGCATGCTCTCAAGGTGTCTCTAAGGGCCTAATTTAGTATGGTTTGAGGAATTTTTCATATTTTAAGGTTTTTTGTAAAAACTTATGATTCACTTTGAGCCTCTTTCCCTCCTCCAATGGAATCCAAATTCATATGGTGAGAGGATAGTATATCCAGTTTTTCATATATATTCTTATCCTACTCTTATAATACTCCTTCATGCTCCTTTCCCAACTTCATCCCTTTCATCCCCAACTCACTATCATACACAACCATATCACTGAGTTCTTGTCTCTTTTATTCTCTCCGTCTTGTTTTCATCCACTTCTCCATTTCTCACCACCCTTACCCCACCTCCATTCCATAGTTCCATTGTCATAATGAGCCAAATGTTGACAAAGAGACACCTTAAAAATCATGGTAAAAAGGGGGATAGGCCAATCAAGCATCATGAATAGCTAATAACATAATGCTACAACAAAAATATAGTCAAATGTTGGTCATAAAGGAACAATGAAGAGAAGGAGGTATGGAGAGACCTTGAAAAATAAAATATAGATCAATAATATCACTCTTATAAGATAAAAAGAGATGAAAATCATCATGAGTATAATACAAAAGATATAGGACTACAAAAAATATTACACAATCAAGGAAATGATGGCCTACAACCATGATAATAGTGTATGATATCAAGAGCATATGCCATGGTCATAGACAAGAAAGAGATAATTTTGAAGGTTTTATATTCAAGCTATCTCCTCAAGCTAAATAGGTGAAATATAAGAGTTTGTTCATAAGTGGTGACCTTTCTCAAGGTCAATTCTAGCCATAATTTATACCACATAGTTAGTACATTCATCTTGGAGAAGGATGGTGCATGGTCCTAATGATAATATTTGGTTTGATGTCACATAAGTGTATGATGATGATTATTATGAATCATTATTATTATATCAAGACTCATTCCATGTTTTAAACTCTTATGAGGAATACTTATATGTATATAGTCTAGGTCACTTAAAAAGCACCCTACAGGCTTGTGTTACTTGAAGACAAACCTACTATCTTAAATGGAAGGTGAAATTGACCATTAAAAGCCTTAGGGATTTATAACCCTCAAATATTACCCAATAAGGATACTTGTAAACTTTAATGGTTTAAGAATGGGAAACAAGGACCTTAAGGAGAGGGAAAACAGCCTATAGCCATTCCCTAAAAAGATAAAACCATGATAACCAAGGTTGAGAAAATATGTAACCCTAGGTCAAGGAAAGAAGTGAAGGAAGAGTTTTAAACCTTTTGGAAACTTTTAAGATAAATTAAAACTGTTAGTGACCTTGGAGTCTTATTAGGGCAAGACCAAGCTTTGTACCCTTATCAGTCCATGAAATGCTAAACAAAAAAATATAGTCACCATGAGGAATTGATAATAAAAAGAGATTTTAGTTAGAGTGGAATATTAATAGTTCATGAGTAATTGAGGTTGATTGAGAGGTTTTTATTTATGAACAATCACTAATATCATAGGTAGCCTAGAATGCAATCAAAAACCTACAGGTAGATTTCCTCCATGTGATATCTTCTCATATATTTTTCATGGGAACCCAATATTTTTAGTGATATAAGGGGAATCAATGTACTATAGTTTCATGTCAATAAGTTTTGATTTGGAGGTATGGACTTCATGAATCATCACTAAGAATATTAAACTCTAAAACCCTTTGAAACCCTTATAGTGACTAGTTTTGGGAAAAATGGTTTTTCTTTCCATCTAAAGACCATGGATCAACCTAAAACCTCTTAAAAAATCAATTACACTTAGAGAAAATTTAATCAATGCCAATTTTATGTATGGATTTGTATGGATGAGGGAATATATCAAGTTTTATGGAGGAAAAATTATTTCAAATGAGATATAAGGTAGTTTACATGAATCCAGTTCATGGAGATGGAAGCCTTAGACTTTTTATTCATCCTCAATAGGAAAATGAGGGAAAATGGACCTAGTCAACGATGTTGACTACATGGTGAGAGTTTCTTCATCAAAATCACTTATATCATGATGGGAGGAGTTGATTTAGGTCTAATTTCATATTTTTCATAGGTTTTTAAGGTTTTTTTAGGTTCTATGGATTTTAAATGCAAGAGGATAGGTTATTAGGCATAAATGATCAATTAATCAAAGATTAATTTGGCATTGAGGGGATATAAAATGGTCTATTTAGACTTATCATGCAACTTATATACTATTCACATAGAGGTTATCATGCACTTTTAGTCATCAAGTGCTAAATCATTCAAGGGAAGGCTAAAGTGGAGTTAACTAGTCATCAAGTGCCAAATCATCCTTAGTTGACTATTTGACTAGTTTCATGCATATTTCTTGATTTTCATGCAAAGTAAGGACTTTAAATCACTTTAAATCACCTTAAAGTGGATTTATCCATCAAATTTTGGTGTTTATTTCATGTAAAAAGAGTTTGACAAAGTTAATGGGCCCACCATCTTCTTTTCCATGCCAAAATGAGCTTCATACACAATTTTTTCAAGATGAAGACAAGTAAAAAATAATTTTGATAACTATTGTAAAGGATTTTTGACTTTAAATTAAGTAAATTTGACCTATTCTTCTCACCTATATGACACATTGGCTAGATTTGCTACTATTTGCTATATATGTAGGCATTTTAGCCATTTTTCAAGATTCATCCCTCTCTTGGCATGACTAGACTCTACCAAGATTGAGTTTTATAACCCTTTTAGATAAATAAAATTATTATTTTAGATTTCATTATGTTGGTATACTATGTTCATGTCATTTAATTTTGATATGTGGTAAATCTTTTTACCTTGTCAAGTCTTGACCTCGCCTAGTTATTGGTAAGCTAACTTATGTAGGTTAGGTTTTAGTGTTTGATCTCATTTGAATAACTAAAAATGGATATAAGTGACTGGTTAGTGCCCTAAATTAGGCTTATTCCATGATTTCACTCATGATCTGATCAAATGATAAAATCTCTACATGAAATATTAAAGCATAAGAGTCTTAATGTTGTATAATTTAGTGTTTTGATTATCTTATTAGTGTTTTAGGAGCTCAAAAAGAGTGGATAAACTAGTAATATAGGTGTATCACCAATAATAAATTAATATTTCCCTTTCAATATCTCTCTTAACCCTTTTCATCCTAATAATTAGTAGTTTAGTAAATACTACAAAGTGATACATTAGAGGAGCTAGCCTCATCAAAATCTAGAGGTTTGGTCTAAGTTCAGGTGTTCCACACCTCAGATAATTCCAATTTTGGTCTAGGTGTGAAGGAATTTTAGAGAAAAATCTATCAAACTTTAAGTAGGGTACTATCTAGGTTGCTAATAGTGACCTTGGTGAAAAATGGGTTAGTGGGCACACAATGTCAAGATAACCTCAATGACCCCACTATCAAAGGGCACTTCTTACATATCTAATACTCTATAAGAGGTCCTTAGACTCATGTAGTTGTCCCCTACGTGTTGGCTTGTGTGTGAATCATGTAATGTGTAAAGTAAGTATAACAATGACCTATCTTATAACTTGGAAAATATGACCTTATGACTACTCCTTTAGTAATTCAAACTTTTAGATATGTCATACCTATTATTAGTGTGTAAATAGGGAAACTTGATCAATTGAGTGCTTGATAGAGTGATTTCTAATAAGTGCCTTGGTTTCTTTGGTATTTTTTAAGTGATGAATGAATTAAGGTTGATATTATATTTATACCAATCCTATCTAGAGATAAATCACATTAAATCACTTAGGCTAACCATTTTAATACATTTAATTTTCAAATTAGATGATTTTAGGCACTAGATACTTTGGTTAGGGTAGTATAGTAATGTTAACACTACTATCTAACCTAAACATTAGCATCTAGGGATTAGGAGAGTAAGTATAGGTTAAAAACTTGTAAAAGTGTAATATAAATACATTTAAAGCATTCTAATCAAGATAGGATGTTTGTGTCATCAATACAAGGATTATCAGATTAAAAGATAGGCCAAGGGGCATAAGATAGAGTGTATGTGAGGCTTGTGGAAGTAAGGCATGTTTATAACTAAGAGGAACATCTAAGGTATATGTTTTCCAAATGTAAAAGACTAAGGTGTTATATAATCACAAAATATCATCTACATTTACCGCCCCCCACCCTTTAATCTAGTAATGAAATTACTACTTTAAAGGAAAGGAACAAGTACTTGAGTGTTTATGCACACCTTGTCTTTGCTTGAATTGAATTTGAGTGATTTGTTGGAAATTGACCTACAACTAAGATCATGTTATAGTGTAAAATTAGTGCATATACTATAGGTTAAAAGTACTTAAAATTTATTGAAATTGAAACAGCAAGATATAGGATTACACTTGTGTGTTGATGTAGTTGCCTTGCCTATTAGTAAGTTGTTTTGAAAAATATGTATCATTGTAAGGCTATAAAATTGAGATTAAGATAAATATAGATAAATATTTAAAGTTTTTATATCTAAGGAGATATATATAGATATATTGGAAGGCACATGCCCCCAAATTTAGAGCAAAAGTGAGTTTTCACCTAGTAGTTGGTATTAGCTCAATCGTGAAACCCAATGATACTTATACCTGCTGAGTTTGGATGATTAAGTACAAATTGAAAACTTGGAAATATTGAGTGATTTAATCACTTAAACCATACCAAAATGTGAACTAGATACTGTAGTATATTGGTTGGATAAATTTTTTAGAAGTTTATAGGGTATCAGTATGTGCAATAGTTTTATAATTTGAGATTGATTTAGATTTTTCATTATTAAGAACATGTTGCATAACATATGCACTTTAGATATGTCTCATGTTAAAAATGTGTATAAAAATGGTACTGTGTATATAATTCCACCAAAAATTTGTATCTAAATCATATAATTATGTTCTTTGGCTAATTTAGATAATTGTGTAAGTGTGGTAGGCATGCTTCCATAGCATGCCCCCATTATATATGGAGAAATATGAAACTAATATAAGTACCAATGTGGAGGAAATTTTTATAAAACATTTCACCACTATAAAATAGAGATGATGAATAATTAATAGGTGTGGATAACATACTTCCAAATCATGCCCCCACTAAATATATGAATTGATACAAGTGCCATACTAAATGAATGTGCATTACCCCACTAAATATGAAAACTATGAATGTTTTTAAGCCATGTCCATATGACATGCCTCCACTTAATCTTAAATCTAGTGTAAGTATTGAATATTGAATAAATTTTTATAATATGCTTCCAAATGATTACCCCATTATAATCTAGAAACTATGAATGTGTAAAATCCATGTTCATATGGCATGCCCCCATTGAATCTAAGAACTATGAAAAGTGTAGATAACATAATTCTAAAGCATTCCCCCCACTAATATTCCCCCCTTTGATGTGAGGTAAAAATATTACCTAGAAGTTATCTCACCTCAAAAGGGTAAGACAACTATAAAATATGCTAATTTAACCATGTAGTATACAGGAGGAAACATGTCTAGGTTAATGTATCATTGAAGTGCATAGAACCAATGTGATCACATGTAAGCCTAAGATGTATGATAAATATCATGGAAATGTCTAGATAGTAATAGTACAAGCTCAACCTTTAATTATCCTCCCTCCCCCCAATTTTCTTAGATTCGTTGCTTGTTGAATCTTGAAATCCCTACACATTCTCATAAATAGTGTATAGATATATCCACGATCAAGTGGATACACCCTCCTACCCAATGGTATAAATTGAATTTTGATGGAGTGTCTAAAGGGAATCCTAAGCCTATAATAGTGGGAGGTTTTATTTAAGATTCTAATGGGAACTTAATGGTAGCTTACATAAGACCCCTAGGGATCCAAACCAATCACATGGTATAATCTAAGGCTACTTTTTGGGTAATTGATCTCATGTTTAAGCTTGTTTTGGATAATATATATTTAGATGGAGACTCTTTAAACATCATCAAATATTTGAATGGCTCCTCCCAACCCTCCTAGAACATTTTGGTATTATCAAAGATTCTAAAAATATGCTTACCTTCTTTAAAAGGATATCTATTAATCATGTTTATAGATAAGGTAAACATAGTGTAGATAAAATGGATAACATAGGGGTTCTTAGTGGATCCTTTACCCATTGAAAATGTGACATATCATTCCCTATGGATGTCAAACCTTTTATTAAGCTTGATAAATTACAATCTAACATGTGAATTTATGGGGCCCATCATTTTTAAACATAATCACCAAGGGAGGAGGAAAGCCTGTATGTGTAAGGTGATCATGACTCACCCACATCTTAATATTTTACACATTAATATTTATTTAATTTTAAACTCTAATTATTTAAACAATATAGCCTTCAACATCATTCTAGATTGCACAGCTAGGGTCCTAATCCATGAAAATTATAGCAGATGTAAATAGTCAAGTATGGGAGGAGATCATGATTGGGTTGAGCTAATTTCTTGCATATAAGTAAAGGAAGATCCATATGTTTATAAAAATATGGTCAAGGGCGGGTTTGATGGCTACATGAAATGTCTGGTTGACCATGATGTGGCATTATCCATAGACTTTACTCATGGATAGAATGACATAGGTTTGTATGTGTGGCCTAAGGCTTTTGGTTATGAAATAATTTATAAGGGACATCATTGGTATGGATTGTTCAAGGGTGAAGGATTTTAAATATAAAAAGAGGAAGGAAGAATTGTTCAACATCTTTTGTAGCATAGAAAAAATAAGCCTAAATCATCTTCTCAAAAAGGGTTCCTAAGCGTGGACCTCCCCAATAAATGGCTAGATGTGTGCCTCCAAATTATGAGGTACATCACCCTAAAATGGAAGCACATAATTATATTCTCTCACCAATTTCTTCTCCTTAACCATTTTAGGGGCCACCAGATATGTATTCTATTTTTTTTCAAGTCATTGGAAGAGTCTATTAATAATTTCAAATGTAATCCTACAACCGATATCATCCACCAGAAGCTCATCTTGATTTTTGGTCAAAAGTGGGTAACCTATTTGGAACAAGGTGGTAACGGAGACCATTCACATTATAAGTGATTAGGAGGAGTCTAAAAGGGAGGATGAATTCTTCTTAGAACCAGAAGCTGAGTAGGAAGGGGGTTAGAATGTTTTCTTTGAGATGAAGAATTTTTAGGGATATTTTCACCCTAGTGGAAGTAAAAAGGGGGCCCCTAAAGTTATTAATCCCATTTCCATTATTATGCAGGCTTCTTTTAACTTTAAACTAAAAATTAAAATAGAACATTCCATCAATAAGTTGTAAACAAAGGTGGCAATTTAGAAACTTTTGAGCATGGAGATATCTAAAGAGCTCAAAAAGATCAAAATTTTGATGGTCTCTAGTGACTTATCCATGATTAAGGGCAACCTCTAGTAGGACAAGGAGGAAGAAGTAGTTTCTAAGCAGACCCCATAGGGTGCTAAATTTAACCACAGTGGTATAGGAGACAAAGATAAGTTGGATGCTAAATAGAATAAGGAGGAGCTCAAGTCAATTGGGCAGAACAAGAAGAGGTCTACCATGGAATATATTTAGGGTATAGGGATTCATACTATAAGTAGGGAAATAAAAACAAAAAACATAGGGACTAACAAGCTGGTCCTTTATTTTGAGTCTGAGGAATCAGACTAGTTTTGTCTGGCACCTTTTTTTTTCATTTTTTTGCTAGTGTTTTGCCATCTTTTTAGCTGATGTCAATAGTTCTAGTTGGTTTTTTAGTTCTATTTATTTTTGTGTTTTTGCTACTTTCTTGAATATCTTTTGGTATCTTTTATAAGGGAAAGATACCCTTTTCCTATCTTTAACCTATCTAATAAAAAAATAGCACAATCTCAACAATAAAATAAGCACATGTACAAGAGCACTCAAAATCAAGTCAAAATTGGTCTAAGGAGACCGTAAATAAGGGGCATGTTCAAATGCCACAAAATTGAATAGACACAACTTAGTCAAGTGTCCACAAATCAAGGAATGATATATTCAAATGTCCATACAATAAGAAATGACATATTCAAATGTTTAGGAAGGCAAACATAGGCATAAGGTCTGCATACAATGAATCATATTCAAATACTCAAACAAGCAATAAAAAAACAAGACAAAACACTCAAGGAAATGTGTAAAGGAAAAGCATAAATAACCATCATAAACTTGTCATAGTGGCCTAAGGATTAGATGTGTTAGAAAAAAACATCAAGTGCATAGCATATCAAGTACCATATGTAAGAGATAAACATAGATAAGGCATGTGTAAGTACATATGTAATCTCAACCATGATAGTGTAGGGTGATCATTGAACCATTTAACATGTGTGTATCAAGATCAAATAAGTAGATGACCCCAATGTCCATATGACATGAGTAAAATTAAAGACCAACATCTGAAATAGGAGCATATCTTGTATCTATGTATGCATTTATATGTGTATGTAGGAGTAAATGATATGTTAGTCCTCAACATGGAACTAACGGATAGATGCCAAGGAGCTAATAGAACATGTAGGTGTAGAAAATGTTTTTGGATTTTGTGAATGTTTTGATTTTTTTGGTATTTTTAGAATATGGAAGAATATTTTTAAAATGTTGTGCAAGGAAGACATGTAAAAATAAAAGTGCTACCAAGAGCTAATGTGCTAATCTAGGAGATGCCTTTTTGGAAGCACTATATCACATGTGTCATACTATCAATGTGACCTTTTTGGTATGCCATTATTTGTGTTGTCCCCCAAAAATATCACTCATTTTTGGGACAACATTTGAACTATTTTGGTCCTACAAACCAAAATAATCTCTGCCCTTCTCGAAATTTGTTCTAAGCATTCAAATTCCTCATTTTCCAAACTTCTCAAAAATCTACGGAATCTATAGGCTTAAATCTATGGACTCTGTAGGCTTGAATATATAGACTCTACAGGAAAAGAAATCACCAGACTCTACAAAAAAATAAAATCTATGGACTCTGTAGGCTAAGTTCAATGGGCTTCACAGGTTGATTTCTATGAACTCTACAGGAAAGAAGCAAGCTTTCAACATTTAGGTGATCTCAAAGTTGGTTTAATGACCAGGTTCAACCAAAAGAGTTCATCGGCAAGCTTCTAAGTAAGGATTGAACCATTGAACCATTTTAGTTTAATGGAATCAACAAGTTCAAAGGTTCAACATTAGTAGCAAGAGTTTAACCGCTTCCAGGTTCAAAGGCTTCTACTATTAGGTTCAAAGGCTTCTACAAGCTAGTTCAATCAAAAGAACAAGTTTTTGAAGCTTGTGTTTCAAACTATTTTTGATTTTCTACATTCAAAGGAAATAAGAAACCAAATATTAAATGGTCAGGGGTTTGTACGTACCCAGATGAAGTTTGTGCACCGTTATCCAGACGTTGTAGGGACTCCTCTTTGGCTGTGGAGGATGACACCTGTAGAAGAAAGTGACTCAAACAAAGAGATTGTTAGATAGATGTATGGTGGACTGCCAAGCAAAGCTCGGTCCCAGAAGTATAAAGACTTCCTTGAGGGATGACAGTCCACTAGTTGATAAAGAGAGTGTTGCTAGAAAGAAATAATGAAAGACTAAACAAAAGAAATAAAGGTAATGTGTACCTATATTCTGCTATCAGTCTATCACAGTCACCGATGCTGGTTAGTCTGCCGATGTTGGTTGCTTAAGGTTGCCGATGTCAGTTAGTCTACCAATGTCAGTAGGGGAAATGGTCGATGTCGGTCAGGGCAATGGCCTTGGATAGGTTCTGGATAGGTCTCTGGTCGATGGAATGGTCTATGGTAGTCTAAGACTCTGTGTAAAGGATGCTAGATAGTGGACAGGGTCTTTAGGAGGGACAAAGGTAGGGAATAGGTTGTCAAGAAGGGTCAGGATAGAAGACAGGCCTCTCAGCCTCTCTAAGAAGAAAGTCAGGTCTGCTCTGGTTGAAAGCCGAGTCTGGTTGATAATACTTAGAAGGAGTAAGAAGAAACTAAATACATTCTAAGCTACTAAAATGACATAATAGAAGAATATTTAGCTCCTTAGCAGAGAACCAGGAGTGTAGAAGACCTGTTGCTAATGTCACTGATGTAGAAGACTTCCTGTAATGTTTTAATTAGGGGTGGAGTGACTGATGCAGAGTTCATATAGCCTGTGATGCTTGGTGTGCATTTGAGAGAGAGAGAGAGAGAAAGGTCAAATACCACGAGCCAGAGAATTAGCATTTAGGGTCATGATTCAACATCCCAAGGGGAAGATAATTTGCCTTTGGGTTGTTTTAAGCGACCAACGTCGGTGATCCCACCGACGTCGACCGACTAGTAACTAATGTCGGTGGCTAGAAGATGGGAAAAAGGCTATTTTTAGCCTTTTGCCCATTCCTCCATCTGTCGGGTTCAATGGTCATGGTAAAATGGTTTAAGGTGGGTTTATTAGGTGTGAGAGGGTTGAAATAGGTCATAAATTGGTCATAGGGTGATGGGAGGCATCCAAGGGGAGGTATCCAAGGCAGAGTGTGTCCAAGGGTGAGGTGTCAAGGGAGGTGTGTTATTAATTTAAAATAAGTTATTATTTTAAATTAATAAGTGTGTGGGTTAGGAATGTGTTAGAAGTGGACCAAGGAGACCAAGAGGGGGAGTCGACCAAGGAGTAGACACAATTTTGGTGTCTACAACTTGAACCATTGAACCATTGAACTACTCAGGTTCAAGGTTCAACAGGTTCAATGCCTTTGGTTCAATGAGGATCAAAAGGACTTAGCCAAATCAAAGGGAATGAACCATTGAACCATTGAACCAAAGTTGGTTCAATGCAGTTGGTTTAATGCTTTGGTTCACTCAGTCGGTTCATCAAAGCTTGGTTCAAAGCTTGGTTCAATGATTGGTTCAAAGGAGCGATTCAATGAAAAATTTCAAGAGAGCCTCCTGAAGGACAAGTGCCCTTATGGAGGGCACTTGGTCGAAAAAAGCACCCTTCGAAAGGGTCATTTTCAAGGAAACCACAAAGGTAAGTTCTTTCAGAATTTTGTTTAAGGCAGTCAAAAGACAAAGGCATAATTCCTTTGGACTTTTTGTCTGAAGGAATTCCTTCGAACAAAAAGTCCAAAGGAATTCAGAAAGGCTGCAAATGAAACTCCTGTAAAGACCAAGGAAAGAAATGAATTCTTTCATACTTTTTTCTGAAGGAATTCCTTCAAATAAAAAGTTTGAAGAAATTTGGAGAAGCTATGAGAGGAAAGCCTGAAAGAATTTTCGAAGGCCAAAGACAAAGCAACAATTCTTGTAGACTTTTTGTCTGTGGGAAAGTGTCCGTGGGAAAGCTCCGAAGGACTCCAAAGACAAAAGGCCACTGAAGGACCTCGAAGGGTAGGTGCCCTTGCGGGGGAATCTCAACTACCAAATTAAAGGACACTTCCCCAAAGTTGAAGGGTCACCTTCCTTTTGGGAAGATGTAAAACAAGAAATCTGAAGGAAGCAAGTAGAAGAAAAGGCTGAATCAAGAGAAAGCCTAAGAAAGCCCAAGGGGTGATGCACCTGAAGATGTCAAAGTCAAGAATGGTGAACTAGCTATTGGAAATTCAAACATAGTGATGGGTGCATGAACGTTAATTTCAAGGTTCATAAAATAGCCATTGATTTTGAAAAGCCTTAAAGAAGAGCCAAAGAACTTAGCGACCCACCAAAAGAAAGAAGCCTAAAGGCAATCTGAAGATCGCCTGAAGGGCAGATAACCTTGTAGGGGGTTCTTCCTAACCCAAAGTGGATCATTTCTCAAGGCTTGAAGGGCAGGTCCCCTCCAAGAAATCTCAAATGACAAAGTTAAAGGAATTGCTAAGGAAAGTGATGTGCCCACAGACATCAAAGTCATGATGATGAAATAGTCGTTGATCCTTGTAGGTTTAATTCTATGAACCTGAATGCATTCAAAGGCTTTAAGGCCAAGATCAGCAGGAAGCAACTAAGGAAAAGAGCATCAAATTGAATCAAGGACCCAATTCAATTAACCAAAAAAGGAGGAATGACATGGAAGGACCAGAAACATTTGCACATCAGATATGTTTCTAGAAGTAGACTACCAAGTGGATAGTGAAAGATGCAAACTTTCAATAGCGTGGCTTGTTTCTCTGCATTGAGAAAAGCAAATGGGTAGATGCCCCTAAATTCCAACCTATCTTCTTAACAAAATTTAATGCAACATGATGTGTTACTATTCCCAAGTCCATCTTGAAGAGGCTATATAAGGGACTCTCTTGTTAGTGTAAAAAGGATCTCTCTCTGACAATCAGAAACAAAACTCTACCCAAATTGGAAGGCATTACTGAGACTTTAAGCTCAGATTGTTGATCATATTTTGTTATTGGAATAAGAAAGCAAGTGGCTTTTCAGACTTTGTGCTGTGATATCTTTGTCATTGGGGAAACTGTTCTTATGTCTTTTTCATTAATATATTTTCTATTCCTTTAATTCAGCAAGCAGAATTAGTGAAAGTAGTCAGGAAGGTGTCTTAAAGTTAACTGTGGAGAGACTTTGTGCCCCCATAATTGAATTTAGTGTGTTTTCTTTTCATTTTTGTGTAAAGGACCTTAGGATGACTTTGTGCCCTCATTGTCCTTTGTATCTCACTCTTGGGCAATTCAGGTGGAGACTTTGTGCGACATCTCAATTTGCTGGTTACTACGTCCTTAGTTACATTTTGCAATTACTACCAAGAGTATTCTTGTGGTTTGATGAATAGTACTTCTGAAAGAAGAGGAGTGTTTTTTGTCATTTCCCTTGAGATTTTTCCTTTGATTTACATGCATCATCTCTGAAAAAAGAGAGATGGATGGTTTATCCTACCCTTGAGTATTATTTTCTGTTTATTTATTTATTTATATATATATATATAGCATATCTATAGGGAACCTCCCCTTGATGAGAGGAGAGATTAGTCCCCTTTTGATGTGGTGAACCTACACATTTGGATGACCAATATTCTTACTTTGGCTAATCAGACCTATTTTTTTTATCAGTATGTTGATCGACAAAATATTCAACCAACAGTTTTTGGTGACTCCATTGGGGATATAGTTATGTGCATTCTGAAACCTCAATTTTTAGATTGAAGCAGTCCCTACCTTAATCCATTATATTTTTCTGACTCCATTCCATGTCTTATCCATTATCCATTTATAGCCTTACCATTTTCCTCCAACTCCATTATTTTATTTGGTCTGCAAAACTAGAGTTGCTAGGAAAGAGTGCGCAGTTTGAAGCCTCAAGCTGAAGCTGAGCCAATCCTTTTCCATTTTTATTTTGCAATTTAGCCACTCCACCCAAATTTGTTATCCCTATTTTTCATAATTAAATCATGATAGTTTGAGGCCCTTGGGGTAACTCTTTTGGCACACTCAACTTGACTCCACCTCTGCATGAACTCCCACATAGTTCAAGAAATAATTTCCCCAAATTATTTGGTGATGGGATAGTTCACCCTGATGAACACATTTCAACCTTCAGCATAGCCTATGGTGTTATAGGGGTGGAATTTGAAGATGTGGTAGTCAAGATTTTTGTGGAGACACTATAAGGTGATGTTGGAAACTGGTTCTACCATCTACAAGCTGGATCAGTGACTGACTGGGATACACTTAAAGCCAAGTTTGAAACAAGGTTCAAGCCTGTAGAAGATGCACATGCCTTGCTACCCTAGCTCACTCAGATGAAAAAAGAGCCTCATGAGCCTATGAGGGATTTTATTTCTAGGTTTGACAAGTTAAGGCACAGGATTCCCATGGTCACCCAACTGACACCTCAGAACCTCAAATGCTTCTTCATCAATTCACAACAGCTTGAAGTGAGTTTTTTGCTAAGACGAGCTAGCCACATAGACCTTGATACTGCTCAAGACTTGGCTATTGAGGTAGAAGATGACCTTATCTTGGTAGGAAAGATAAGGAGAGACCCAAACAAAGGCCAACCCTCTTCATCTTCTAAATACTCACCCATAGTCACCACTGACCCAATGGTATAAAAGCTAGCAAATGAATTGCTAGCCTTGAAAAGGTAAATGGCACAAGGTATGTCTTCTGCTCCTCTATATAAAGATATATCAAGGAGGACATTCCCTAATCATCCATATCAAGGCAATGCTACCAGAAGTCAAGGGCAACAAAATCATCTTCCTCCCCCATAGAGGAACCTTGCCCTTGAAGCACCTCTAACCAACTCAGTAGTTTGATATCTAGAAATAGAACATGTTTCCTATTTCCAACTTGAGTTTGAGTAAGAAAATGGCACTGATCTCTTCAAGGAGGATTTATAAGAATCAGCTAGTGATGCCCACATTGGTTTCCTAAAATACCAAGATGAACCTAGAAGTGAAGGTGAAGCAATCAAAGGATCATACGCAGTATTCACCAGGGCCGAGAATCAGTCAGCCCAACAAGCTGACAAAGAGAAGACAAAGGAGTGACCCCAACTAGTAATTTCAATTGTTGAGTAGAGAACCCCTCTTCCTTTTCAGTTAAAGGACTCGATGATTGCCAAAGAAGTAAGTACATAGAACATCTCTACACCTTCTACTTCAAATTTGTAAATCAATCCTCCCCCTCCTAAAAACCAAAAGGATGAACTCCCATCCTCTCTTCCAAGTCCATCTCAGTCATTTGCCATGATTGATCATGTCAAGAAATCCAAAATTTAGATGACTGAGTTTGAATCCCTACAAGCCAATCTTGAGCAATTAAACATTGGTGGAGAACTAAGTGTGGACCTGTTTGAGGCAAAAATTGTGGTCACCCAAACGTCAGCCCCTACAGCTCAAATTCTATTTGAGCCTTCATGTAGGGGTAATTACTTCTTAACCATAGAGGATGCTCATGTAGAGGCTGATGAAATTCTTATAGCTAGCAATCTAAGATTTCATCCAAATAAGGAATAAAAAAATTGGTAGGGTGCAGTACAAATCAAGAAGGATCTTCTATCTCTGATGAAGAGAAATCTAATAGAAGATTAGCTTCTAATGATGCTTGGATCTTGGAATCTAATGGAAAAAATTCTTCCATAGCTAGATGTGGATCTCCATTACTCAGATTGAAGAATGCTCAAGATGAAGAGATCAAACTCCTTCACACCAAAGGAGATTCTAAGCTGATGGTTTGTTAGGGGTCTAATGCTGACAATCAAAGCATGTGCTAGATTGGACTAGCAGAATAGCAAGCTATGGTGGTGGACCATACTGTTGTATTCCAAAGTTAGAAAAAGGAATTCTTCATAGAGAGAGCAAGGAGTTATGGTTTTTAGTTTGAAGACCACATCCTGCCATGGAGCAAGAAGAAGAAAAGGCCAAGAGGAAAATGCAGAAAATTGGATTCTTGGTGGAGAGCTCCATTCACCCGTCATTGTTTCTGGGGGCAAAATGGTTTCCTTCTTTTTTACCAAGATGGCACACTATTTTCATTTCCTCTCAGGAAGCAACATCTGAAACACTTTAACTCTTGAAGTATCAGATTATTACATCTGTACATATGTATATTTGTATAGTTTTTAATTCTATTTTGTTTTATTTGTTTTCATTTTTAATTCCTTCCATTTCTGGGTAACATGAATCCATATCCCAATGGTACACATGAAGACACTGGAGATTTTGGATTCTACTCCCTTCAATTCTTTTTTACAATTGATATAAGTTCCCCAACTGGAGCCAGCTATTGTCCCCCAAAAATATCACTCATTTTTGGGACAACATTTGAACTATTTTGGTCCTACAAACCAAAATAATCTCTACCCTTCTCAAAAAAAAATCTAAGCATTCAAATTCCTCATTTTCCAAGCTTCTCAGAAATCTACGGACTCTACAGGCTTAAATTTATGGACTCTGCAGGCTTGAATCTATAGACTCTGTAGGAAGAGAAATCTAAGAACTTTGTAGGAAAAGAAAATCTACGGACTCTATAGGCCAAGTTCAACGGGCTTCACAGGTTGATTTATATGGACTCTGCAAGAAAGAAGCAAGATTTCAACACTTATGCAATCTCAAAGCTAGTTTAATGACCATGTTCAACCAAAAGAGTTCATCGGCAAGCTTCTAAGCAAGGATTGAATCATTGAACCTTGAACCATTTTGGTTCAATGGGCTCAATAGGTTTAAAGGTTTGACATCAGTAGCAAGAGTTTAACTACTTCCAAGTTCAAATGCTTCTACATTCAAGTTCAAAGGATTTTACAAGTAGGTTCAATCAAAAGAACAAGTTTTCAAAGCTTGAACCATTGAACCACTCGGGTTCAAGGTTCAATGCATTTGGTTCAATAACGATCAAAAGGACTTAGCCAAATAAAAGGGAATGAACCATTGAACCATTGAACCAAAGTTAGTTCAATTTAGTTGGTTCAATGCTTTGGTTCACTCAGTTAGTTCATCAAAGCTTGGTTCAACATTTGGTTCAAAGCTTGGCTCAAAGCTTGGTTCAAAGCTTGGTTCAACGGTTGGTTCAAAGGAGCGATTCAATGTAAAATTTCAAGAGAGCCTCCTGAAGGACAAGTGCCCTTACAGAGGGCACTTGGTCAACAAAAGCACCCTTTAGAAGGGTCATTTTCAAGGAAGCCACAAAGGTAAGTTCTTTTAGAATTTTGTTTAAGGCAGTCAAAAGATAAAGGCATAATTACTTCAGACTTTTTCTCTGAAGGAATTCCTTCAGAAAAAAGTTTGAAAGAATTCAGAAAGGCTGAAAATGAAACTCCTACAAAGACCAAGATAATAAATGAATTATTTTAGACTTTTGTCTGAAGGAATTCCTTCAGACAAAAAATTTGAAGAAATTAGGAGAAGCTATGGGAGGAAAGCCCAAAAGAATTTTTGAAGGCCAAAGACAAAGCAATAATTATTGTAGACTTTTTGTCTATGGGAAAATGTCTATGGAAAAGCTCCGAAGGACTCTGAAGACAAAAGACTGCCGAAGGACCCCAAAGGGCAGGTGCCCTTGTGAGGGACTCTCAACTGCCAAATTAAAGGACACTTCCCCAAAGCTGAAGGGTCACCTTCCCTTCAGGAGGATGCAAAATAAGAAATTTGAAGGAAGCAAGTAGTAAAAAAGGTTGAATCAAGAGAAAGCTGAAGAAAGCCTAAGGGGTGACACACCCGAAGACATCAAAGTCAAGAACGGTGAACTAGCTATTGGAAATTCAAACATAGTGATGGGTGCATGAACATCAATTTTAAGGTTCATAAAATAGCTATTGATTTTGAAAAGCCTTAAAGAAGAGCCAAAGAACTCAGTGACCCACCAGAAGAAAGAAGCCCAAAGGCCATCCGAAGACCACCCGAAGGGCAGATACCCTTGCGGGCGTTCTTCCTGACCCAAAGCGAATCATTTCTCAAGGCCCAAAGGACAGGTCCCCTTTGGGAAAGCTCAAATAACAAAGCTAAAGGAATTGCTGAGGAAAGTGATGTGCCCACAGACGTCAAAGTTGTGATGATGAAAGAGCTGTTGATCTTTTTAGGTTTAAATCTATGAACCTGAATGCATTCAAAGGCTTTAAGGCCAAGATCAGTAGGAAGCGACTAAGGAAAAGAGCATCAAATTAAATTAAGGACCCGATTCAATTAACCAAAAAAGGAGGAATGACATGGAAGGACCAGAAACATTTGCACATTAGATATGTTTCTAGAAGTAGACCACCAGGTGGATATTGAAAGATGCAAACTTGCAATAGCGTGACTTGTTTCTCTACATTGAGAAAAGCAAATGGGTAGATGTCCCTAAATTCTAGCCTATCTTCTTAACAAAATTTAATGCAACATGATGTGTTACTATTCCCAAGTCCATCTTGAAGAGGCTATATAAGGGACTCTCTTGTTAGTGTAAAAAGGATCTCTCTCTGACAATTAGAAACAAAACTTTTCTCAAATTGGAAGGCATTACTAAGACTTTGAGCTCAGATTGTTGATCATATTTTGTTATTGGAATAAGAAAGCAAGTGACTTTTTAGACTTTGTGCTGTGATATCTTTGTCATTGGGGAAATTGTTCTTATGTCTTTTTACTTAATATATTTTATGTTCCTTTAATTCAACAAGTAGAATTAGTGAAAGTAGTCAGGAAGGTGTCCTAAATTCAACTGTGGAGAGACTTTGTGCCCCCATAATTGACTTTAGTGTGTTTTATTTTTATTTCTATGTAAAGGACCTTGGGATGACTTTGTGCCCTCATTGTCCTTCATATCTCACTCTTGGGAAATTTAGGTGGAGACTTTGTTCTACATCTCAATTTTTTGGTTACTACATCCTTGGTTACATTTTGCAATTACTACTCGGAGTATTCTTGTGGTTTGCTAAATAGTACTTCTAAAAGAAGAGAAGTGATTTCTTTCATTTTCCTTTGATTTGCACACATCATCTCTGAAAAAAGAGAGATGGATAGTTTATCCTACCCTTGAGTATTATTTTCTATATATATATATATATATATATATATATATATCATATCTATAGGGAATCTCCCCTTGATGAGAGGAGAGATTAGTCCCCTTTTGATGTGGTAAACCTACACATTTTGATGACCAATCTTCTTACTTTGGCTGATCAGACCTATTTTGTTTATCAGTACGCTGATCGATAAAATATTCAACCCACAATTTGTATATGTTTTTATGATATCTAAAGATATACTTCCTTCTTTAGAAAAGGATGTAAGTTTAACTTGATGATCAAAAGATATGAAACTATTATTTCTATCAACCATTGTTCTTATTGAGTGTAACCATGATTTTTTAAGCACAACTTTATGATCCCTTGGATTATCAATAATATAAAAATTAAAAAAACATTCTCTCGAATCAAATAAAACTCTTAACTGAAGTGATCCCATAATTTTTAGGATTGCATTAGTTTCATCAATGTGTTAAAGCTTATTGTCATTATAGCTAAAAAATGATAGAAAAAGTGTATCTTGAAATTCCATAACCTTGATATTTGTAAATTGTTTGACCTCAACTTGAGTAGAGATAGTAAAATGGCCTTGAGATGAGGAATGTCTTGTGATTTCTTCCTTTGTAATCACATATGGAATATTAGATTTTTCAATTATCTATTACTTTTTGAATTATTTTTTTATAATTTATGGTTTTAATATTTGATGTGCCCATTACTATTTTTGTACCTTGTTTTCATATATGGGTTTTTACTCTTTGACAAAATGTACCTTTGAATAATTGGTATTACAATTACCAATATAGCCCAATCCTTGGTGGTCATTCTGATCAGATGTTGAAATAGGTGAATGGTTTTTTCAAAAAAATTTCCCAATCCTTGACTATGATAACCAAATTTTTGTAAATATTTATTTCCAAAACCATATTTCCTGAAAAACTATCATTTTTGAGAGGTAAATTTGTATCAATTTCTTGATCTGATTTATCTTTTTGAACCTTTTCTTACTCTATGTTTGATATTTACCATTATTTTTATTTTTATGTTTTATTTAGCACCCATATTTGTTGTTTGTAACTTGTGTTTTAGGATAGGTACTCATAATGTGAGTGGTTGTTTTGAGTGATGTATCAATTATAAGGTCACCACTATCTTTGAGACTTTGTATTTGGTTCTTCAATGTAAAACAATGATCTGTATGATGCTCATTCATTCTATGAAGTGTAAAATAATATTTAGATCTATGTATAGGATGTATAGGAGGTAATTCTATCACTTTATCTTGAATAATTTATCTTAGGATTTCACTTGACCTCCTGAGAGGCTTTTTTCACATATAAAATCATTTGTTTTAGATGTATTGTGTTTTAGATTTTCATTTGGATAAGAAACCATGTGTGGAAAAACATTGGTAGATGAAGATGCCAACACATGATTAACATTACCATGCATTAAATTATGTAGGAGTGTATTATGATTTTATAATAATGTGATCTTTGAATCTAGAGACTAATTTTGAATTTGTAACTCATGCATTAACTTGGTAATAGTATTGATTTTTTTCTTGTAGGGTTTTATGGTTACCCTATTTTGGAATAATAAGATGATCCACCTTACCCTTTAAAGGAGTGATATAATGAACCTAGTTAAAGGTAAGATATATATCAACCTCCTTAGGTTTAGGGTAATTAATCTTAGTTTTATCCATTTCAAATGTTTTAAAATTTGATATGAGGATAGGATAAGATAGGCTTACAAATGTTAAGGAATAATCAACCATGATAATAAGGATATATCAATTTTAGGCTATTGGTTGAGGTTTTTGAAAATATAATATAGGATTTTTTTGTAAAAATTTGAAATAAAAGAAACCTAAAACAATAAAGAAATAAAAGTACATATATAGCATGCAGATCTATATTTACTAAAATAGTATTTTTTTTAAATTGGGAGATCCATATAATATTTTAGAAAATTAAAGGAGGTTTTTATCTATATCAACATATTTATGAAAAAAAAATGAGTAATTTTAATTTTTATTTAATATGAATCCAAAATAGGCCAAATAATTTTGAATGCTTCATAGGTAAACCCTAGAATATTCCAAATAAAGATTCAACAATTGTAATAAATTAAGAATATTTTTCATAGATCTGAGAGATATTTTTGAATAGAATCTATTTTTTTTATGAAATTCATAAATTAATTTCAACATAATTACGCTATTCACCTTGTATACCAATATTTAATAAAAAATAGTAAATTATAAAAATTGAAAAATCCATATCAAATTTTAGTTAATAAAAAGAGGTTTTTTCATATAACAATATGAGTAGAAAATACCTATGAGGAATTTTAAAATGAAAATTTTTAGAAGCTAAAGTGTGATGATCAATGAAGAATCTACTTTTAAGCATTTGTAAATGAATCCATTATGACCTGAGGAGGTCAACCCCTAGGGTAAAGCTTTAAATCTAAAAATCCATCATAAAAAAATGAAACTCTAAGAGGCTTAGAAGCCCTAGATCATAATGGATGTGGATCTTACTTGGGTAAATAGGGTTAAGTATATATAAATGATAGGGCACAAGGGTGAATATCATATTTACAATAGGATAATTAATGTGTTAAACTCATATGTATCATATTATAAATTTATTAAAATGAAATAAGTTACACATGAAAATCACAAATGTGCTAGATATAAAAATGACATAAAACAAGGTACTTAGTTGGTTATAATGCTAATGCAAATTTGGATCTAGTATACTCAAAAAGTAGTTAGGAATATTGTTCTAGAATAATTAACATATTCTATACTTGGTGCCTCTAGCTCTTTGGATTATTATGTCATCTTGGGATGGTTTCATTATTTCTATTATGGGTTCAACATTAGTGTCTAGTATAAAATATCACTTGAAATAAGATGCAACCACTTGGATGCTTTTTGGTTTGGTTTTGCCTTCATTTTGGTGCATTCAGATCTAGGTCATGGACTATCGATCCTAGTGAAATTTCAAAACCCTAAATTTTTTTCTTCAATGTGACCTTGGGGGAAAATGGGTTAATAGGCACATGATATTGAGTTGACCTACAATGAACTCGCTATCAAAGGGCATTGTCTACATAACTAATACTCAAAAAGAGGGCCTCATACTCATGTAGTTCTCCCCTATGTGTTGTCTTGTGTATGAATCAAGAAATGTGTAAATCAAGTACAATAGTGACCTAGCTTGTAACTTTTAAAATATGATCTTATTATTTTTCCTTTGGTACTTTAGATTTGTAGATGTGTTGTACCTATGAATAGTGTGGAAATAGGAATTTTTTTATTAATTTAGTTCTTGATAGAGTGATTTATGATAAGTGTCTTAGTCTCTTTGGTCTTTTTTAGGTGAAGAATGAATGAGGGTTGATATTGTATTTATACTAATCCTATTATGAGATGACTCACATTAAATCACTTAGGCTAGCCATTGTAATAAATTTCATTTGAAAATTCGATGACTTTAGGGCACTAAACACTTGTGTTAGGATAGGACAGTAACTTCAAAGCTACTATATAACCTAGATGTTAGTGTCCAAGGAGAAGGAGAATAGGAAAAAGCTTAGAACTTGTAGAGGTGTAAGATAAGTACATTTTAAGAATTTTGGGCAAGATAGGATGTTTGTATCATCAATACAAGGTTGGTTGGACTAAGAGATAGGACAAGGGGCACAAGATAAAGAAGATTTGAGGCTTATGGAAGTGAGGCATATGTATAACTAAGAGGAAAAACCAAGGTCTAATTTTAAAAATTGTATAATATTGAGGTGCTACATAATCACAAAATATCATCTACATAAAACAATTTTGAAAAAAAAGTAGATATATAAACAAAAATAATTTTGAAAAAAATGAAAAAAGTAGAAAAATCAAAATCTTGAAGAAATAATTATATGGAGAAGAATATATCATAATTTTAATAATAATAGTGGCATTTCAGTAATAATTTTAGAAAAGCGGTAAATGAACAAAGATGGAAATGAAAAAAGAGTTGTGTTTATTTCTACAAAAATATATATTAAAAAAATTAGTTTAAAATAAAAAATACAAGATAAATACTAATAGGTGGTTGGTGAGAAATACAAACACAATTAAAAATCTAAAAATGATGATGGTCTCATAAGGATAAGGATGAAAATAAATGAAAAAGTATAAAAAATACAACTAATTAATAAATAAAGTAGATGAAGTGAGTTAAAAATACATAAGCAATCAATGCCAATAAATACACTATCAAAACACCATGATTAATATATAGATGAAGAGTATTATAAAATGGGGGTTTTTCTAATATAAAATTACATAATTGATTGATAATGACACTCTACTAAAATATCAAGAGAAATTACTAGCACTCTATTTGAGCCTATTTTCTTCATGCACAAAATTGAATATTGGAGGTATCCCAAGTCATAATTGCATAAGGGGTCAATCAACCTAGATTTAAAAATCACTCAATGAAACTAGAAATTTTAGATCCACAAGGTGACTTTTCTAGTGTTCCCTATTTGATGACCCATTTTAAAGATATCTACATATACATTGAGTCACAATTGTCATAGATTGACCATTAGGTTTTGGAACCCAAGAGAGGAGTGATGATGTAGATAAATCCCCAAACATAATAATTAAAATATAATATGAAGTGTGGAATAATTCTTAGGATGAAATTAAATTTATAGATTCAGTTTGCTTATTTTAGAAAAATGATGAGTGCACAAATATACTCCTCAATAGATATCATGAAGATATTTTTTTATCTAGACCAACCCTACCATATTACACTTGATGTCATCCATATTGTGAATGGGTTGATACATTAAGAGCATATCACTCATATTTATGATGGTAATAAATCTATCATCACAAAATTGATAGATTTTCTCATGGGCACAAGTTTTAATAAGTGATCTCTTTCGATTCATAAAATCAAGGACACTAAAGTATAATTTGACATAAAAGTAATTGCTTGGAAGGTATACTAAAAAAATAGACATGATTTGATGACTATAAGAAGTGTGCAAATTTATTGGATATGATTTTCATTGGCATGTAGTATGATTTAGCTACCACACTATGCATAATATTTGGATAACCTATGAAAGATCAAGAAAGGTACACATGATTTTTACTATGGCATGTTTATACTAGTATTATCCATGTGTTTCACATATACTATTCATGGTCATTAGGGTTAGTTCAATTTGACTTAAATACTCCTATAAAATATACATTAGAAGCATACTTATAGTATAGGAGGTAGGAAAATTTATTGCATGGGGAAAAATTATTGTAAACATAGTAGCTAGTAGATCTTATATATATAAACAAATAGTTCAAAAATACTACATAGAAGTCAATTTTTATAGTAAATACAAATAATGTCTACATAGATTTGTTTTCTAAAAAATCCATACCACTTTTGCCTCTTCCCTATGAGGTTAGTGATGATCATCTTGAAGTAGTAATAATTTGAGCCTATAGTTTACTTTAGGACCCTATATTATAACAATTCATGAATGAATCAAAAGTTAGATCTCAGTCTATGAAAGAAGAATATATCTTTAAATCATGAACACCACCACCGCATATATTTTTAAAAAAAATCTAAGATAAAATCCAAAGTACATATATCCTTATGTCTTATAATATGAACTCTATAATTGGAATTCTTAGTTTAGGAAATTGAAGATGAGACTAAAAAATTTACAATCAAGTATTTTATCACCAACAAAGAGTTAAGAGTAGAAGATATGGCATTTACTTGAACCCCATCATATTATTTGATGATAAATATTTTTAAAATAGGAGAGGGAACCTCAAACATAATAAAAATAAAAATTGAGACAAAATGAGAACAAGAAGGGTCCCCTGTACAATATTTAGTGGTAGGCCAAATACTATTATAGATGAATTGGGGGAAGAAAAATAAGTCCTTCACCATAGCCAATATAAAAGGTAAATAAAACACAATGAGAGATAAAATAAAAAGGGGAAAGGAAAAAATAGTGGAATACTCAAACATAATCCTCAAAATAAGGAGACTAAGAGGAAATACATACAAGTGAGGAAAAAAATATTACCATGGAAGTTCTTGATATGAATAATTTAATATGAATGTGTACCAAGAAAAGAGAGATACCTACCATGAAAAAAAAATATTTAAATGTTAGTGTTGATGGTTTACACATTATATTCAGAGTCATTTTGGATTATACATAGTTAAATCCATTTGAATTAGATGACACAATAGTAATAACCCCTACTTACCTATAGGAAATTATAATACAAACAAAGGATAATATAAAAGAAGAAAAAATGGTTTTGGGTAAGTATCAGGAAAAGGCACTTAAAAAATAGTATAGTAATCACCTATGTCCCTTGAGGATACAAATAGGTTGAGAAAACTCTAATAGACTAAATTAAGAACTAAACAAAAAATTAATTTGGTTACAGAGACTCTATAAAAACAAGTATAAAGTTTGAAATACTTGGAGGATGTTTCAATCAAACAAATATTAGAGCTAGAAAGAGAACTAGTGGAATAACAAATAAAAATAAAAAAATATTTAAAAGTTAGCTACCCAACAGGCTGGACAAATACTAAAAGAGGAGAAGGCAAAAAAAGAGGAAACAAAGAAGAATAAATTATAAAAATAAATGGAATAAAAAATGAGAATAAAATAAAATACAAGAACAAGAAAAAAATAAATCTTAAGATAAGAACAAAAGTAAAGTAAATAGAGAAGGAGAGTGGAAGAAGAGAAAAATAAAATAGAAAAGGATGAGAAAGAGAAGCATGAAACTGAATACAAAAAATAGAGGAAAAGGAGAAAGAAAAAGGAAGATAAATATCAAATGAGGAGAAAATAAATTAACATGCGACAAGAAATAAAAATAAGGAAGAAACTAAAATATATATAATAAGAAGGAAAGTGAAGGTCAAGGAGGTTATCAACCCATCTATAAGCTTTGTAGAAACATGGGACACTACCAAAATTTATTTATAAATTTCCATAAGGACTATGGGAATAATTCAAAGTAAAATAGTTACTCGTGTGGACCCACTCAAAATAATAAGGTAGAATTGGCATGGCATAAGAAAACAACATCCAAAATAATGGTGCCATCAAGTTTCCTTAAATTTTATATAGGAAGACAAATTGTAGTGGCCTTATAGAAACTAACCCACATTTAGAAATAAATAGTCGGAGAAACCCTTATACAAAGTGCTAGAGTTGACTAGATGATGTGGCACATAAACTTGGAAGAATGCATAAAAAAGTGTTTAACTGGCTTAACCACCACCAAATTTCAATACGACCCAAATACCCCTTGTCCAATAGATAAATAGTCGATGAAAACTATGGAAAACAACATCATCTATGCAAGTGCTACAATGGATAAAATACTAATTAAACTAGAGGCTAAACAACAATATGAGGAAGAATTGTTGGGTCCACTATTAGGGTAAAATTTAACTAGGAAGGTAGAATACAAGGGAAACATGGTGAAACTAAAGGAAGCAATGGAATATGAAACCACCTATTTTTCCTATTCAATCATCTGGCCCCTATGGACATAAGATAAAAATGAGTTGGAGGAAATAGAAAATTAGTTTATTAATATTACTAACTTTGGAGCCCAAAAAATCCTTCTAATGTAGAATGGGATAAAATTATAATTTTAAATAAATAATAAAAATAAAAAAAGACTCAATGCATATAAATACATGAGGACATGGAGGATTATAACACCATGTTGAATACTCATATGGAAAATATGGACATCATAGATAAGGGAGATGAAGCATATGTGTATATACTTGAGAGTCATCTGACTCCAAAAGACATAGTGATTAAAGCTAAGGAAAATACAACAATAGACAATAAAATTATGGATTCCAAATCTATAATTTTGAATTGAAACAATTTTTATAAGGAGATAACGAATACATATGGGATATATCTATCTAAGGAGGGATCCACACCATGAATCAAAATTTTGTTAAATATTTTTTTATGGCTAAGTTATATGAATTATGTTTTCACTTTTCAACATCTTCAAATTTATCTCAAAGATGAAATAAAGTTACTAAATCTAGGTAAAAGTTGGAAGGATTCTCAATCGACTAATGGAAAAACCATAGTCAATACAGAATCTTCACCTTTATCGTAGTAACATAGTACATTTCCAAGTTGATAGAATAAAGGATTCTAATAATTGGACCATGGTGTAAATATTGAGCTTTATGGTAATAAAGGATGAATTAATTGGAGAAAATTCATGCCTCACACAAATATGACCATTAAATTTTTATAATAATATTGTACATATTTGTCTTTATTCCTGGGTGTCATTAGTTATTTTTGTCTTATTCTAATAAGTTTGGTTGTCATTTTTGTAGGAATAGGAAGGGTCACTTGGGAATGTGAATTTAATAACCATTTCATGGATTTTATATTTTTAATTTATTCCTATTTGTAATTTAAATCATGAAGATAATTTTGCCTTGCACCAAATATTTCCCATTATCATTCCATCATAATTTATCCATCCTCATAGTGGTATTAAAGCTATGGATTGATAAATAAATTTTTTAGTCCTCTAATTTTTGAGTCATATATCCTAAATATTATTATTATTTTTAAAAATATTGTGTCTAACATTGAAAATGCTTACCAATTCCTTGAATGAGGTGTATTGGTTAATTGATGACTCAAATATATTAAATGGTGTAGTATACTTATGAAGAAAGGTGTATTGATAACTATTTTTAGTAAGGCATATCAAATTTTTAGAGGGTATTTTGTTCTTTTGGAATGTTCTAGACTTGTAAAGGAATTTTGGCCATGTACCACTTGTGATCTCAAACCTATTGAAGATGTTTTGACATCAAAAATTTTATAAATGTGCTCAGTTCTACAAGGGCATTATAACTAACAAGAATTATATATTTGTTTGTTTTTTTGTTGAGCTATACTTGCCTACATGGTTTTTTATCCTAAAAAACAATATTGGCATCATGAAAGGTCTACCTAGTGCATATTTACTTATTTTGGTGCAAGTTTTGACATATTTTTTACTTGATTATTTTCATCATCTAATTTATGCATTGCATTGGCCTTTTGAAAGGCTCCTAACCTAAGTTTGTCACTTTTATCCTTTGTTTTTTTGAGAGGAACATGGTAATATTTTCTTATGAGGTGTTTTGTATTGGAAACTAGAACTAGACTATACACTTGGTGCTTCAAAAAAATATTCATTTTGGACCATGGATTTTTATTTGGAGGAGATCATATTTTTTTATTTAATTTCCAATATTATATTTTTATCATATAATACAAATGTATGAGTAGGAGGTATTTTATGTTTTTTCATTTAAGAAATAGAATTTTCTTTCATTTTAAGTGATATTTTTCAAAAATTTGAAATCATTTAAAATTTAAAGCAATTTTTCATTAATCTTGTCAATTGAGAAAAGAGACTCTAAAACAAATTTGGCCAAAAACAACCAAAATTTACAATTAAAGGAGAAATAAACAAATCTACCCTCTTACCCATTCACTTTTGTTGAAAAATGTAAATCCAAAAATTAAGAAAAACTAAGTATATTTTCAAGTATGAGGTTTTATTGTTAAGTTAGTGCTAATGAAAGGGTGAATCCTTTTTATGTACCACCTAGGTGCCATGTACCACTCTGCTTTCATGTGGCTTAATGCATATTTCACATATTATCAAGTATATAGACAAGGTGATATTATTCCATATACTAACGAGTATATAATATGATTGGGTATATATGGGTTTGGTATATTAGTATAGTGTTATATATAAAATGGGACCATTTAGAGTGACAAGGAACCAATTTAGGGGTTTTAATAACTCAAAACTCAAAAAAAAATGCATTAAATCAAATCAAATATTGACACAACATTGATTAGTAAAGATAGCTAGCTAGAATGGTCTTGATAAGTGGTGAATACACTCATATTCAATGATTTATGGTTTGATATTTATGATGGGGAGACACAACCAGTTGAGCCAACGTGGAATGTAAAATATATTCGATCATGGATGTATAAAAATAAGAAATCTTTGGCCTTGATGAGGTTCTTAGTTAATGGAGATGTATTTCTTCATATTTAGGGGTGTAGTACTCCATGGTAAACATTTAAAAAAATTAAATAACTATATGATTCCCACTCAGAGTTGGAATTCATTTAGTTGTAGATGAAGCTGTCCAACCTTGAGTTGAAATATGGTGATGTGATGAGACTAGCTTCAGAAATACATGAAATCAAACATGATTTGGATACAATGGGTGTCAAAATATACATATATGTGATCAAATTCATAAAATACTTCTTCCAAACTATTCAACCTAGTTAGAGTCTCTATAAACAAGCAATTAATTGAAGACTCTCACATTTGATCAATTGTTTGAAAAGATGGAAAAAAGAGAAAATGATTTTGGAAGAAAAACTAAGTCCACAGGAGAAAGTGTGTGATATGTAAAGGTAAATTATTCCAAAACATATTATAAGGATGCATATTCCAAAATTAAAGGAAATAATAAATAAATGAATAAAAATAAGGGAAGAGGAGGGAAAAATGAAAACCAAGGTAGTCAAAATAAAAAATAGAATGATAAATAAAACCTATATTGTGAAGGGTGTGATAGAAAAGGAAGCCATGAGACTCATAAATGTATAACACCATGGGATAAAATTAAATCATACTATAATAATAAAGAGGAAAAATCAAAGAAATAAATAAGAGAGTCAATTTTTTATCAATTCACCATTGAATGTGTTTTTCTAGTACAGATGATGAAGAAAACACTGTCTCAGTCAATTCATCATGGTTTGATGCTTGGGTTCTTGATACTAGTGACACTCTATATATGAATTTATAAAAAGACTTATTTGAGGATTTTAGTGAATAAAGTTATGGTTTAGTATACCTCACACATAAATCAATTTTTCAGCCATAAGGATGAGGTACAATATGACTTAAGTGTCTAAGGATTCCATATTTCAAATTCTAAAATGTTATATACCTTCCTCAATTGAAAAAAAACCTATTTTTCCTAGTGTTCATTAAGAAAAAAGGCCATTCCATCCTATTAGATAATGGTGACATCATTATCAGAAGTAAATGTGATAATTTAGTTATCTTGATTAGAGATGATGAAGTAAAACTGCTCAAACTCAGGGGTGAACCATCAAATTCAAATAATTATGCTCATCTCATTGAATACAAAATATATCCAAATATGTTATGGCATGATAGATTCAATCATACTCAATATAAAAACATTTGTGTATTAAAAAATAATGGTGTTTATATAATGCCTACCTTTCTTGTAAAGTTAGATGAAAAGTATGAAGCCTGTATTTTAGCCAAACACACAAGAAAATCATTCCAAAAGTTGTAGTGGAAAGCTAATATAAAGCTTTAATTAGTTCACTCAAAAAATTTATCTCTGCTAATTCTCTCAATTGGTTGTCATAAGTAATTCATTTTTTTCATTAATCACTACATTAGAATGAATTGGATATAATTTTTTAATAAAAAATTAGAAGCCTTTGAGACTTTAAAAAGTTTAAAATCATGATTGAAAATGAATATCAAACCTGCATCAAAATACTAAGATAGATAATGGTGGTGAAAAAACTTAAAATAAGTTTGAATCCTATCTTGATAAAAATGGGATCAAACACCATCTCATAGTTATTGACACTACAACAAAATTAAGTTTTAGAAAGGATGAACATGATTGTGATGAATATGGTTCATGTTATGTTGTACATCAAATGGGTAAATCTACAGTTTTGGGTTGAATAAACTAAAAAAATAGTATATCTCTACAATAGATCTCTATTAATAATCCTCTAATTCAATATTCCATATGAGATGTGGTGTGGTCATCTTCCTTTGGTGTCACATCTTCAAATTTTCAAATCCACTTGCTACGCATTTTTTTTAAAGATGAAGAGGAATAAGTTGGACCACATGATTCACAAATGCATTCATTTTTGATAATCTAAATCCTCCAAGGAATATAGGATATATTATGAGAAAGAGAAGTTTATTATCACAAAATAAGTTATCTTTTGTGAAATTTCAAAGGATAAATCCATCATTGATCAAAACTTGAGTCAACTTGATATATGTGCAAAGTGTTATGTCTACAAGGAGAGTGATTTACATGTGCCAAATAATGAGTGGGGGACATAAAATTTGGAATATATTGATTATTTATTATCTCTTATACATTATATTGAAACTCCTCTTGAAGGATAAATTTTAACTTCATCAAAAAATGAATAAGGGCCATAAAAACATAGGATAAAAAGTGAAGGAACTTTAGAAGATGACATTAAAGCACATAAGCCATATAAAAAGATGCCTAAGTGAGCCACTCAGACATTAAATGATTTTGGACCTAATAAATTTGTAAAATAGGCACTAGAAGTGCATATGTAGCCACAACACAAAAAAAAAAATTCCTTGAACAAATTCAAGATAAGATTGAAAATATCACCTTGAATGATTCTCTAGAAGAATAAATCAATCTTACTTTTGATTCAGAACCAACATTTTTCAAACAATCAAAGAGCTTGAACCTTGGAGAAAATCAATGAAACATGAGTACTATGCATCAGGCATAATGGGACTTATAAATTAGTTAATCTTCCATATGACTACAAACCTATTAGCTAAAAGTGAGTCTAATACAATAAATACAAGGGTGATGGTTCACTTGACAAGCACAAATCAAGTCTTGTCATAAAGGGATATGATTAAAAATAATGAATCAAATATAATGAAACCTTTGCACTTATAAAAAAATGGACTACCATTCAAACCATGTTGGCTATGACATCTCACAATTGATGGAAATTTAACAAATTTGATGTCAAAACTACATTTTTGAATGGTGAGCTCAAGTAAATAGTGTACATGACATAAATTAAAGGGTTTTTACTAAAAAACCAAGATCACAAGGTGTGCAAACCTTAAAATTTGATGTATGGTTTAAAACAATCCCTTCAAGCATGGTATGATAAACTAGTTGAGCACCTCGTGAACATGAAATTCAAACATTTTGAGTTTGAAGATGAAACTCTTTTTATGAAAGTAGTTTTATTTATGGTGGTGTATGTTTATTATTTTCTCATCATAGGGAATAATGAGTAATACACTATAAAATTAAAATCAAAGTTGATGAAAAGCTTTGAAATTACTAATTTGGGTTAGCATTGTTTAAGGTACTTTTAACAAGTTTAAGGTAAGTGTATTCCTAACATCATGCTTGTCTAGTTAGAGTGTGTCTTGGTCAAAAGGGTTAAAAGAGGTTCAAGGGATAAGAGATCTTTGTCATGTCATTTATTTTAGGTCAAAGTCATTTAATGTTCCCCATGGTCTGTAAAAGTGCATTAAATGAAGTCAAATATCCATTTCCAACGTTGCAACTCATTTTAAAATGCTTGTTTGATCATTTATAATGTTTAAGGAGAGAATGTGGTAAGAAAGTGATAGGTTTTTATAACAAGGTATTGGTTGAAACATCATCCCACATTCTTACAGGTGTGAGGAAGCTCACGGAACACTTGTTGGTTTAGCTCAATCAGTTTCTATGTAAAATATGACATTTCTTAAGCAAAAAAAGATGTTTTCAAGGGGAGCTTATAGGTTTTTATATCAAAGATAATTTTAAAACACTCACATTGCTCCCTCCATCCTTTATAGGTCTAAATTTATGTATTTTTGGAAGTTTTAGACTCAAACTAATCAAAAACTTACTTATTCTCACTATCAATCTCCTTGGCAGCTCTAAAAGGCTCAACAATTTTCATTTGGTATAAGCAGGAGAGCAAGAGAGAGTTGGAAGATTATATATTAATAATTTTAAGGGGTCCTAATGAAATTATAATTTATGGAATTATTTTCTTATTTAATCCCCTTAACTCTATGAACAATCTCTAAGAGTGTAAGGGTCTCACGATGTCTTATTCACCCAAGTAGGCTCCAAGTTTGCCTTTATTTCTCCATCTCAGAGTTTGATGGAATAAAATAGTTATTATGGGGTATTTTATGGATAAAATTTACCTTTTTTATTTCATTTTAATCAATTATCTTATTTGAGTAAGATGCCTTTATCAATAAACTAGTGCCTCATGCATGGTTTAAATGTTACAGTCCTATATGCAAACATGATTTGGTTGGGTGTTGAGTGTTGTCATCTCCAAGGGTTCTAAAATTAATTTATAAATCATCACATACCTAAAAATTTAAAATAATCCATATTCCTTCATCTTTAAATGTGGTTGCCTTGAGATAACCCATGGTGGCATGGTCCTAGTGAAGCATGGTATAGCAAATGGGATGGCCTCCTACAAACTTGATTGCCAAAATTTATACCAAATAACTAGGGAGAGGTAAATAATGGTGTGAAAAGTATCATAAGATAATTAATAATTATTATTTAATTAGTTAAATATTCAATATATGCTAAAAATCAATACCAAGATAGGTTTTATACACCCACAAGTTTTTAGACCTATAAGTGGACATTTATAATCCATAAACCTCATTTTAGATATGTATAGGATTAATAAATACCTGGTATATACCTCAAATTAACCATATATCCATAAAAAAAAATTATAACATTAGTGTGAAGAACATATATGGGTGCATAAACTTCAATCTCCATGGCTCTTATATATGGAGTGATCATAATTACAGGCCTGTAAGGGAAAATGTATAAATTATTAGAAGTCAAAGAGAAGGATATAATTTAATACAAGCCATGATTATATTACCCACTTTATGGTTATGACATATTAATTAATCTCATGATCTTCATATTCTTACTCCAAGAGACTAACATTAAGCCTAGTGAAACATTCTCTCAAATAAATACTAACATGCATGTACAAGCAAATGTGGACATAATAAACTTTTTGACCATTGAGGTGAGAAAATATAAGGTATGGGAGGGTGAAATAAACATAATTATAGTACTCAACCTAATCAATACAAGTCAATAAATATAATATGAGTTTGAAAGGTCATATCCAATAGGTTTGGCAACTAAGAAGCCTTCAATGAGCACCTATAGGTGGGTGATAATCAGAATTGAATAAGTTCCATGTCTTGGTTGGATGGAAGAATTTAAATTGAGGTCCAATATAATTTTAAATATGACTTGAATAAAATTTCATTTGTTCTAGAGACTAATCAAATGGCAAGAGACCTATAAAATAAATATAGCCTTGGTTGCAGCCAAAAGACCTAGTTACACACTCTTACATGCCTACCATATCTGATTAAAGGAAAAATAAAGTTTGGAAGGATCATGAAGATAATTATGGAGTCTTTTATTTTTATGGATCACATAAAAAAAAAATTTAATGATTAAAAAGTATGCATTCTTAGTCATGCAAGTCATGAACCTATTTGTATGCATATACAAGACTATCATGAGCCTATTTAAAGAAAAGGGATTTGAATGATGAAGTAAAAGATGTTAAATGGGGTTTAAAAAGTGAAAAATAAAATTAGTAAACATTTCAATACTTTCCAAGGACCATCAAAGTGATAATAAGTCTAGAGAGAGGCGTTAAGTCTCAATAATTTGGTCCAAGAGGCCTAATGAGCTTCTACAGGTTTGTGTGTGCAAAGAAGGGAAAATATGCATGTTGTGAACATATTTTAATAATGGACACCTAAAAAATATTTTAAAAACATTTTCATCCATCTTTAGGGAGTTTATACCTATGCAGATAGAGATAAAGTGGCCAAAACAAACCTTTAGGGTAATTTGCTACAAGGAAAGTAAACCCTAAGAATAAAAAAGAAGGGTTTGTAGAGGGATTAGTGAAATATAAAGGAAGGAAAACCATTGGAAAATATTGGGAGGGATTTTATAGACCTCATAAATTGTTTTTTTTGGTAAACATTTGATGATTGGAGAGACTATGACCCTTCGATATTTCTTATCATTGAACCACATGGATTGGACTATGCATACACCAATCTTCATTGATAAGAGATTTTTATTAATAAATCAAAGATGCACTTGACTCCATCATGACACAACTCAAGTTAGTATAGTAGATTATAATCTATGTATGAATCTTGATAAATCACTCTAGTGTAAAACTTATGCAAATATCTAAATCAACCATTGCATATGGAATAAGATTCATTTATAGTGGAAAACTAGAGCAAAAATAGTATGATATGAGTTTGGTGTATATAACATAGATAAGACATGAATTACCATTCCTTATATAGAAAATGGTAAAAAAAATAATCAAGAAAGTGATCATGTGTCACTCACATGCCCCTAGTATGATATATGAGTATATTTATTCTGATAATTGAGTAATATAAACTGAATATCTGAATAAACCTATGTAAAATTTTAGAACACATGTCATGCATGATTCCCCTAATTTGAGCAAAATCTATGATAAATTTTAAAATTCTGAAATGTATTTATAAGTAAGACTTTAAAATATTATGTAGACTGAGTATATTTCTAATAAATATGAAAAATGTTGTTTTTTACTTTTTAGGATGAAAACACATTTTTATGGATAGCTACAGCATGTGTTGTCTATATGGCATGTTATTATCTAAATGTGATTTTTGTTAAAAATAAAGGATGAATTTTGATCAAATAATCAAGTACTATATTTTTTTTAGTGAATTATTTCAACTTAATCTCTAAGATAATCCACTATGTATGCCCCCTCTTTTGAGGTGAGTTTTGAAGTTTGCACAATAACTTAGCTCAAAATAAAAATTTATGAAAATGGTGTTATAGAAAATATTTTAATTTAGAGTAATAATTATATCATTGGATATCATGGAAACATATTGATAATTTGATAAAAGTAATAATGTATGATAAATGTATAACTAAGAATACATAGTACGATGTTGAGATAGATATTAGCAATTAGGAATGTAGTGACTAAACAATCAATACTTATCATGTGAAACTTAGATATAAAATATTTGAGTAGAGATGCATGATATTAATTATGGCATCCCAAACTAAGCAAATAATGTCAAACAAGATTCATGTCCATGACACATACACAAAGAGTATGAATGTGATTGATTTAACTTTTAAGGGGATTATGGAATGTAAAACCATAGGTTGTTTAAGTTCTAGAATATTAAACTAAGGAATAAATATAGTAATAAATACAACCACTAATTTTTGAAGTAATTGATTTATATAATTATTCTATAAATATAAATTACCTAGAAAAGGAAGTATTTATCTGGAAACTAACTGAGACAAATGAGTAACAATCTAAAACTTGGTATAGGAGTTATGTAGAGTGTCATGAATAGGAATCCAAAGTAAAAAACCCTCTTGAATATAAACATGGTCATTTGTATAGTATTACACCATGTTAATGTCTTTAAGATTGTGTTAGTGTCCTAATATAACAAGGGAAATAAACTTAGGCTATACCTTCAACTGGACCTGAGATGCATGTGCCTATGTAGATGAATGTTGGTTCACTACCTATAACTTATTTTGATGGGTTTATATGAAAAAACCTAGTCTTCCATGTTTCTTAGAGTATTTGAGATCATAATTATAAAAAATTGGCATTAGTTTGGTATGTTGGACATGACCTCAACACCCCATGTGTTGAGCATTGCCTACATACCAATACTATGAGGAAGAATCAAGCCCAATGTAGTTCTCTCACCTAAGTGCTTGCTATAAGTGAAAGTGGATTCTAGTATGAGTGTTAGTTTGAGTTATTTAAGTGTAAATTGAGACTATAAATTTTATAATTCTAATATTTTTTATGCTATATATGTTTTTATTTAGAAGAAGGGCATAATAAGGATCAATAACCTTAATTTGTATAATTGTTTATGAGTTTATTTGAGAGTGTTTGCATATGATTTCTGTCTAGTGGATAAGTGATTGAAAGTGTTATATATATAACATTATGGTGTTCATAAATATGTGAAATATGTATATTCCAACCCTAAATTTCATTAAGGAATGGAAATATATCTACTAGAGGAGTAAGGAGTAAAGGGACACTCGCACAATCCCTAAGTCACTATCATAATGCGCTAGTGTCCAAAGGGTTGTGTTATTGTCCAAGTGGTAAAATATGGTCAACAGAGGGCCTATATGCCTAAAATGTGGTTTAATGATACTTTTGGTAAGTCTTGGATTGGATTAGACCTGCATGAAAGCTTGAATAGGATCAAAAGAGGCCCTAAGATAGGTCTATGTATAAGCTAAGGCAAGGTGGTCTCAAGTGACACTCATTACACTAAAATGACATTTTATATTAATATATTTACCCCCCCATTATATAAATGTAGAAAAATGAAATGAATAGGATAAATGAAAATAAGTGTACTTAGACTTACCTAAGAGGTGAAGCCTATGAAACTGGGTCTGAGTCTATGAAATGTGATCCATTACGTATCTTACAAGTGAAATAAGACCAAATAAATCCTTAATTAATATATATCAAAATAAAAGACAAAAATTATTAAAGAGATAAAATAAAGATGAGATTTTGGATTAAAAGATATGACTCAAGGATGAGAATGAATGAAAGGAGGATGCTGGGCGGGCGCTGCAACTCGTGGAGAAGCTAGGGCAGTCGTGCCCTAGCTCTGTCTGGTTTTGTTGAAGGTTGCGTTGCATGGGTGAGGTAAGGAGGCAGGCTGGGGCAGTGTGGAAGTTTGGGAGTGTGTAGGTCTATTAAAGGAAGGTTTTTTGGCAAGCAAGTGCGCTGGAGCAGAGCAGCTGCTAATCTGGCGCAATGGAACAGCTGGGACCAGCTGGGCAGAAGGACGGGGTAACCTTCAGGGATGTGGTAGGCAAAGGGCTTCAGGGGCAGGGGGGAAGAATGAAGGCAGCTGCAGTTTCTAATCTGGAGGCAGAGGTGCAAGCAGTGAGTTCAAGTAGTGGGACTAGAATCCACAAGGTTAATGGTTGTCTGGAACGTTGCATTGAAAGACCAAAGCTGGTGATCCCGTTTGAACTAATTTCAGAAGACGTGGAGTACTACACTAAACACTCCCTGTATTGCAAATTCTTAGGACTGAAAGTGTCTTTACCTTTCCTGGAGAATTGGGCGCGTAGGGTATGGGAGCCAACAGGAGAAATGGAATTGGTGCTGCTGGCAAACAATTTTTTCATGGTCACTTTTAATTGCTTGGAGGATAGAAGTCGGGTGTTCGAAGGAGGACCATATTTCTATAACCAGGTGGGACTTTTTATGAAACCGTGGCAAGCCAGTTTCAACCCCACGAAAGAGCTTCCTAACAGAGTTCCTGTGTGGGTCCGCTTACCACGTATTCCGATCGAATGCTGCCGGGAGGATGTTCTACTCATGATAGCATCTTTGATAGGAAAACCGGTGGGGGCTTCATCACAAACACTTGGGAGAATAATTATGACATATGCAAGAATTTGTGTTGAAATTGACCTGAGTAGGCCGTTACCTGATGCGGTAGAAATGTGCATGGGCTCACAATCGTGGGTTCAGCAACTTGATTATGAGACTCTGCCCTTCAGATGCCGTCTATGCCATGAGTACGGCCATTTGGTGAGGAGGTGCCCGAAAAATAAGCCAGAAAGGCAGCTACCGTCTCATCCGATTCTTGAGAATAAAACAGGGGAGGAGAGTTCGGGCAAGAAATTTGGAAGAGGGGGAGGCAAGGATCCAGAAGGCTTCGTGCAAGTTAAAAGCAGAGGTAAAAACAAAGGGTATAAGAGGACATTTTGGGAGAGACAGGAAGAAGACTCCTATAACAAATTTGAGGTGCTAGAGGAACTAGGACAGCAAGAGGTGAACCCAGGCTTGGTTATTGAAGAGGTGAGAATGGAGGAGGATGAGGCTGATGTAACCGCAGCGCCAAATCCTTCAGTGCATACTACAGCAACATCCTTGCCTAGGCTCCTGGATGGACAAGGAGAAGGAATGAGCCACGTTGGGGAGGAGGAGGTAGGAAACCAAGGCATGGGGGATTTGGAGAAGGCTATAAGGGAAGGGAGAGAAGGAGCAGAACAGCATGGGAAAGCTCAGCCTAGTCTGGGGATTCTTCAAAAAGAAAGCAAGAAGGGTCCTTCAGAAAGAAGTGTCAAAGTGGGGAGAAGAAAGGACATAGACAGAATGAAATTAATTGGAGAGAATTTGGTAGAATCAGGGGCTGTGCGGACCCTGGATGCACATTTTCTGCCTCCCTCCAAATGAATGTGTTATCATGGAATGTAAGGGGATTGAACAGCGTTCCCAGACAAATGGTTATTCGTGAATTAGTGAGGAGTCAACATCCCGATATCCTTTTTTTGCAAGAGACAAAAGTGGCAGTGGAATATCTTTTGAATATAGCACCGAGGATTTGGGGTCAAGGATCATGCCAATGCATTGGGGCCCAGGGGACAGCTGGTGGATTGGCGTGTTTTTGGAATCCGAGCAAGGTTAAACCAATGGTTTGGATGGCTTTCAGGACGTCTTTATCAGTGGTGGCCCTGTGTACGGATTCGGGGGAATATGTACTTCTGTCAAATGTCTATGCCCCAAATGACTTGCAAGGTAAGATTTTGGTTTGGAATAATATTAAACTGGTTCGGAATGAATTTCCTTTTATGCCATGGATTCTAGCAGGTGATTTTAATGCAATCCTGGAACTATCGGAAAAAATGGGAGGAAATACAAGAATAGAGCCTTCTACGTTTTTGCTTAGAGATAAGATCTCGGAATTGAATCTTGTTGACATTAAGCCGAGTAATGGCAGATTCACTTGGAATAACAGAAGACCAGGGGACAGTTTCATAGCTAAAAGAATTGATAGATTCCTAGCGTCCTGCTTCTGGGTAGGTGGAAGGTGGACGCTCAGGTTTGAGATTTTGGACTGGAGGTGCTCGAACCATTGGCCAATCAAGCTTAACATTTCGTCCGCTTTTAGGCCCAAAAAACCGTCATTCAGATTCCAGACTATGTGGCTTCGGGATCAGGACCTTTTCGGCCTTACTGAGGTTTGGTGGAGAGAAGGAAGGCCAGCGAATGGGACAGCAATGTATGTGTTTGCTAAACTTCTCCAACATGTTAAATATCGGCTCCAAAGATGGAATAGGCACAGCTTCGGAAACATCTTCTGGGAGAAGAAAAGGGCGCAAGAGGAATTAAATGATATCACCAGAGTGATCAGGGAGGATGGCCTAACTGATTCACTGCTGCAAGAGGAAGCAAGGGCGGCCACAGCCTTGGAGGAGTGGGAATTGAGGGAAGAGATCTTTTGGAAGCAGAAAGCTAGAATTGATTGGTTGCTGGAAGGGGACAAAAATACAGCTTTCTTCTTTAACTCGGTCAAAGCTAGGCGTCATGGTAATGTCATGAGTTCGCTGGTCACTGAGAGAGGGGAGATTCTGTCTTCGACTAGAGATATGTGTTGGGAGGCAGAGCAGTATTTTAGTGCTCTCTTCCTGGAGGAGGGACAGCGAACGGAGGATGTTGAGGATGCTATCCTTGCTTGTATTCCTTCTTTGGTGTCTCAGGACATGAAGGAAAATTTGAAGAGACCTATAACGGAGGAGGAACTGCGGAAAGTTGTCTTTCAGATGAAGAAGGGGAAAGCCCCTGGACCGGACGGTTTCCCGATTGAATTTTATCAGGAGTTCTGGGAAATAATTAAGGATGACCTCTTGGCTGTAGTTCGGGAATCCCAGGACAGCAAACAAATGTTGAGGGCGCTGAATTCCACTTACTTGGCCCTCATCCCTAAGGGGGAGGGGGCCGATAGGTTAAGTCAATTTCGTCCTATTTCACTTTGTAATGTTATTTACAAAATCCTCTCGAAGTTGATTGCCGAGAGGTTAAAGAGATGCTTGAGGGAGCTGATTTCAGAGGAGCAAGGTGGTTTTGTTGAAGGAAGGCAGATTTTGGATGGCATTGTGATTGCCACGGAAGTGGTACATTCAATGCACAATTCCAAAGATAAGGCAATGTTTGTAAAACTGGATATGTCTAAAGCGTATGATAGGGTCAGGTGGTCCTTTCTGTAGAAGGTGTTGACGGCCTTTGGTTTTGAGAGGGAATGGATTGAGTGGGTTATGAGCTATATTACCTCGACCTCATTCTCAGTGTTGGTCAATGGTGAAAACTCCAACCTTTTTGGGGCTGAGAGAGGACTGAGGCAGGGGGATCCTCTCTCCCCCTATCTGTTTCTTCTCCTGGCTGAAGGGTTGGGGCGGCAAATCAGAGAATACACCAGAGTTGGCGAGGTTCAAGGCTGGAAGTGGGGGGGTGGACTGCCAGTTCTTACTCACCTTCAGTTCGTGGATGATGTGGCATTGATGGGAATGGCTACCTTAAGGGAGGCGAGTGGTCTTCGCAGATGCTTGGATGCTTATTTGGAAGCTTCGGGGCAAGTCATCAATGAAGAGAAATCCTCTATTTACTTCTTCAATACCCCTATGGCTATCCAGAGGAGAGTGGCAGAGATTCTCCGTTTTCAAATTGGCAGTCTTCCGGTTACGTATCTTGGCATACCGATCACTCTGGAAGACATTCTAAGGAGTCATGGCTGGGGATTCTGAACAAATTTCGGGCTAAGGTTACCCACTGGACACACAGGTGGCTTTCGTTTGTGGGTAGGGTTCAACTCATCCAGGCTGTGGTTCAGGCGCTTCCCCTGTACAGATGTATGCTTCAGGTGGCGCCGGCTGGTTTTGTTAGGGAGCTGGATACTTTGACGCGTCAGTTCTTGTGGGCCAGAAATCTGTCGAGAAACAAGTGGAGCCTCATCAAATGGGATGTGGTATGCAGTCTAAAGAGGCTCGGTGGGTTGGGTTTGAGGCAATCTACGTTGGCTGGTACGGCTCTTGCGGCTAAGTTATATTGGAGATGGTGCACGGAGCAGGAGAGGAGTTGGGCTAAAATCTTGTCGCATAGATATTTTCTGGGTCAGCCACAAAAGGATATTCCTAGATACAGGTTGATGGGAAGGGGTTCGGTGATATGGGACACGCTGAAGAAGGGAGCGGACCTGATTAAAAAGGGGCTGTTCTGGATTTGTAAAAGTGGGCTGGATGTGCATTTTTGGCATGACTCGTGGGACGGGTTTCCTCCCATTGTGGTGCAGTACCCATATTTACAGGTTTTGGCTCAGAATTTTTGTGAGGCTGGCTGGTGTAAAGTGAATGACTTCAAAGTTTTTGGTCAGCAGAATCAGTTGTGGGAAGCCAGATGGAAAAATGTTGAGGAATGGCCTATGAGGGGTATGGAGATGGAATGTGGGGAGCTGGAGAAGATTCTGGCCAGTCACACCTGTTGTTCCCTTAGGGGAGCGGATGAACTTGCCTAGCATCCTCATCCCAAAGGTAAGTACTCTGTTTCTGCTGGATATCAGGAACTTGTTGTTTAGAACTTCAGGGGTGTCCGTGAGGTCCATTGGTGGAAATGGATTTGGAACAGCATCTCCTGGCCAAAATGCAAATGTTTTATGTGGACTCTTGCGTGGAACCGCTGCCTAACGTGGGATAATATCAGGAGAAGAGGATTTGCTGGACCTTCCTGTTGTGTTTTGTGTGGCGTCCAAGAGGAGAATTCTGCTCATATTTTTTTCTAATGCCAGTATACTAACCGGCTGTGGCATGCGTGGTGGGCTGTTTGGGGAGGTAGGTGTCTTCATGTCTCCTCCTTAAGTGAATTCTGCCTGAAGATTAAGAAACCTCCCCCTGTGGCGCGCTTCCTGCAGAGTATCTGGTTCGCTGGTCCCACATTTGTGCTCTGGCAGGTGTGGCTTGAACGCAATAGGCGCATTTTTAGAGAGGAGCGGCTGGAAGTCTGTCAAGTGTGGAAGCGAATCATTAACATGATTCAGGAAATGGTGTGTGCAAAGGGTGAGGCGGCCTTGCCATTAGCAAAAAGGGACGCGGAGTTGGCAGCTAGGCTGGAGTTGAAAGTCTTCACTCCTGATGTGGCGTGTGGGAGGAAGAGGGGCGTTGGGAGGCAGAGCATCCAAAGGGAGGGGAGGTGGACCCCTCCCAGAGTGGGATTTTTAAAAATTAACACGGACGGTTCGTCCCGTGGCAACCCGGGTATGGCGGGTATTGGAGGGGTGGCCAGAGACGATGAGAGTTCTGTGGTTTTCATGTTTGCGGCCCACAGGGGTGTCCAGACGGTTAATCAAATGGAGGGACTAGCCATTTTATTCGCGATACGGAGAGCTTATGAAATAGGATGGCGTCAAGTGGTTTGTGAGGCTGATTCGCTTATCATGATAAATTTGCTTCGGGATGGCAAGACGGTGGGAGTTAATTGGCAACTCTCCCTGATTGTTCAACAGATTTTGCAGGTCAGTAGGCTCATGGATATTGTGATTTTCGCTCATGCCCCGCGTGAGTGGAATAGAGCAGCGGACTGTTTGGCGAGACGTGCTTCGGAAAGAACAGAGGAGTGGCTGGTTTTTGAGGTGGCTTCGCTACCAGAAGAAATTAAGGAAAATATGGAGAAGATTCTTTATGAAGACAGGTATGGTGTAGAAGAGTGAGGTTCGCTGGTGGGTGTCATTGGTTTTGCTTGATCTTGTCGTGTAATCTTTTTTCTGAGTTTTAATAAAGTTTTTACCCCTGGTGTTTTATTAAAAAATAAAGATGAAAGGAATTAATACACATCATTGGGTACATGAACTAATGCTAGAACTTGGTGACATCCTCTATGTGGGTGGATCAAGAACTCAAGTAGGTTATGACTCCATCATCACCCACCCCTAATCTATGGATCATAATATATGAATAAATTATATTTTATTGATGGTTTGTCTAACCCTCCTATGTAGGTGGTTTAAGAACTTAAGTAGGCTATGACTCCATCATTGCCTACCCATGTGTAGTAGATGCATCTAAAACTAAATTTGTACAATGTAACTAAACCCATATGATGTAACTAAAATTATTTAGGATGGATTTAGAGCCACTCAAAAACTATGAAATTTAAAATAGCTTAGGGGCCACTCATTAATGTAGCTCAAGGAATATGTAGAAGTTCCTACTATTATAAACATAATAAGGCATCAATCTGGTGTGAAACCTAGTGTAATTTGTGTCTTTAGTAACAATATGGAGAATAACATGTATTTTATATTCCATTTAAGAGTATTGGTGTCAAAATGAACATATGTGAACAATGTGCCATGCACATACCCCCAAATCTGATATCTATGCATATGGATTCTAGACTAAGTCATAATAATTTTTGTATAAGTATGTAAAATTTAAACAAGAGTGATCATGTTGTGTATGATGCCCCCAATCTAAGTATACATATGTGATTCTACTTATAACTAATCATAAATTGTGCATATCTAATAATATGTGACTAAAAATATGCAAACCTAAATTTTACCTATTATACCTTTCTATCCATTTTAGAATTTTGTGTTTCTAGGGATACTAGATAATAGCATGGTCCCTTGGACATTAACATATTGTGTTAGTGTCTACTATGCCATAGTAGTGTCTAATTGTATTGTTTTTTTGTGTAAAACTAAAACCAGTCTATGTATGACTTTTTTTCATTGTGTTTTCTTGATTTTGGGCTTTATAATCTATGTCTATGTACTAAAAACTATATTCTAAGTACACTCAAATAACTTGATCTATGTGACAAACCCCTATGAATTCCCCCTATTTTGAGGGAATTTATTGAACCTATACAACAATTATCCTCAAAATAAAAGCTTTATATTTTGTGTGTTAGTCTAAAAATTTATGATAGTTATGTGATAAACTAATATATTGTGTATACATGACATTGGAATTTAAAAATTCTAAGCATAAGTTGGTAATGTATGATGTATGTTAGATCTAGCATTTGTATGGTTGTCAAAATAAATAGGAATAATGTAAACATGTAAATGAATATAAAATCTGAGTATAATCTAATTAAATACATAGGGGGATGGGGCATAATGTACATCAAATCACCCAAGGAGGAAGGGGAGATACATGAGGTCCCTCATGGCATTGTAAATTGGATTTGAGTGTAACCATCAAGATACAAGTGTCATGGCCATGATGCATACATAAAACCATGCATATAAACTCAAGAGGCACATAAATTAGGCCAAGGGGCCATAATATAAAGAACATGGGCACATGTCACTAAGTTTAATAGATAAATACATACAAAGACATGTTAAAATGTCCACATACACAAAAAATAAGATAGGTTGGCTTAGAGCCACATAGAAGGACATGTGAAAAAAAAGGCACACGTAATCAAGATGGTGCACACAAGGACATGGGAACATGTCCAAAGAATACACACAATGAAAGTAATTGGCTTAGAGCCATAGAATAATGGCATATTCAAATACCCTCAGATAGATATATAATCATAGAGACACAATAAAATCTAAACTAGGAAATCTATCAATGAAAGTATGCATGAACATGTGGTACAAATCCATATAAGAGCAAATATGTATATAAGTTGAGTCTATAGTAGTAGCAGTCAACAAAATATCTATGTAATATAAGATAATCAATATCAATATATAATCAATGATAAATCTATGATATGAAGTATATAAATATGTAACCTAGAAAACTAGAAGCTATGTGTATGATTCCCCCAATGGGGTTGATATGTTACAATTGAATCCATGTATATGTGTATGTGCACCCAATGGGTAGATAGTAGCAAATATGGATCTGTGTAGAGGACCTAAGTCTTATAATAATTTGCAAACACTCTAAGAGAATAAGTGAATCATATATGTATGATAAAATTGACTACATTAGCATAGATAGCATATGTATTACCTAGCCAATAGAAGGAATGTAAACATGTAAATTCATACAATCTAAAATTTGTATTTTATGAGAAATATTTGAATGTTTTTGTATTTTTAAACGTATGATATTATTTTTGCATTTTCTGAGCATAATCTATGTATAATCAATCATGGAAATGAAATTATACACAAGGAGAAAGGTAAGAGAATATATGTACAAGATTAAATATACTACTAACTAATGAGTCTCACAAGAGACTCACTATCAAGGTGTCATGTATAAAATAAGGGAAGGTTTACTACCTACATTTTGCAAGGTATATGAGATCTATGAATTAGATGTACTAAGTAATTTGTAGTTGAAACTTCTTACAGAGTGGGGTTATGAATCTACAGAGCTAACTAAATAGGCCTTTGAACTGTGGATTTCCTATGGACCCATCTAATAGAATTTGTGACTAGCATGGATGCTTTCTATTGAGTACTCAGGGAACACACTAGCACTAATTTGGGTTAAAATGGGGTAGATAAAGGATCTTTAGATTCCATGTTATGTTTCTGACATAGGGGTCTCTCTGATAAGCATCTATGGGAGAGTATGTGTATGTGATAATGCAATATGAGTATACCTCATCAACACTAGTGCCTTAATTGGTATATAAGGTGTGTTAATGGAATCTATATGTGGAGTTGTAATTAGCAATGTTTGTGAAACTAGCTATGAAATAGGTAAAGGATACTCATATGAAGGGCCCTCAACTATAAAAACCTAATTAACATGTATATACTTAAGACATTTTTGTATGTTAGATGGGATGGCTCAAGGCTAATGTATCCAAGGCCTACCCAATAATATGTCAAATGTGTTGGCACTAAGTACCACTAAGGATCGGGTGGCCACATGTGTAAGACCAACTTATAATGGAATTACTATCTCCCCGATGGATTTAAAGACATGGCCACTAAAGCCATGAATAATTTTATATGTTAGAGAAGTATCATGTTCTGAATAACCCAAATGTTGTAGAAGTGTGGTAGTACACATATTAATGCTTGACCCATTGTCAACCATGACATCCTGAATAATATGATGACAAAATTAATCTCATACAAAGTGTGTGTATAAATCTAAGTCATAATCAATAATTTCCTACTCTAAGAAAGTGATGAGAGGTAGGTGGTATTTTAGTACGAAACACACCAATAATATTATGTAGACGGTGTGTGTCTTATGTATGATCATTATGATGTTGGTAGTGAATGTGCCTGATAAGTATAATGAATACCTAAAGTGCCTATTATCTCATTAGCTAAATGTTTTGGTAATATATCATAGAATATTTTCATTTCTTTTGATTCTATTAGTTTTGCTTTGATTATATGTATAAGAGTGCTCACATTAATGATAATAGCATATATCAAATATTGTATATTATGTTGTAAGTTGATGAATCTATTTGTAATATGTCCTAGTGCCCTGTGATAGTCATAAAATGCATTGGCATAATAATTCCTTAGAAGAGGCCTAGTTATATTAAAATCTCTGATGGGATGGAGAGATATGGCATTGCATTCTAAAATTTATTAGAGAACATGTGCTAGTTTTGGAAGAGTCATAAAGGGTCTCCTTGGAAAAACTGATAAAACCAAGTAAGGAGTTGGCTTTGAGGTTACATTACTTATTTTATTTTCATCATTTTTTTTTTTAGTGGGACTTGCCTTGCATGGGGAATTATTATAACTCTTACTAGTTAAATTTAATCTAGTTGTGTACTTTAACTTGCTCATGAAGAGAAGCTTGACTTCCCTTTCTTTCATTGTATGATAGAGATCTATGAATGATGGAAACTTATTGAATAATATAGATTCATGTAATTTTGGTAATAAACTTTACTTGAATATGTCCTAGAGTTCTCTATCTACCATGGGGATAATCATCTTTGGTAATATAGTTTTATATCACAAGACATATTTAGCTATTAGATCATTTTATTTCTTCTTTAGTTGTGCAATTTGATTGTAGGAAACTTTTTCACTAATGTTGATTGAAAAGTGTGCCAAAAAATTATCTGCTAGTGGATTAAAAGTTGTGATGGACTAATTAAGAATATCATATAAACATTGTAATGCATAGTCCTTTAAACTATGAGGAAACAACATAGTCAAGATCCAATCATTGAACACATAGTCCAAACATGTGTGTAAATCACATAAATGATGCTCTAGGTCACCCTTACCATCATATAAAGTAATCTTGGGTGCCATAAATCTATATGTCAAAGGAGTCATCACTATATGTTATTCCAATGGTGTATGTAGGAGAACATGAGAGCCCAAGGCATGTGATGGTATGGTAGCACCCTAATCAAGATGTAACACCTTGGTCTATAGATAATGGATATCATGCATAAGGGATTGTACATTAGGAGATGATGAATGCATACTAGCCATAGGAGGTGTTACCATTATTGAAGGTTATTGAGTTAGAATATTTTTTTGTAAAATCTAAGTTATCCCAATAGTAGGTGTAACAATATTAGTATTTTGGGGGTTTCAAGATTGACCAATAGTGAACTTTTGAAGTTATTCTTAAACAATGTAAATATGGTGATCTTGCATATATGAATTTTTAGAAAAAAATATTTGTAATTTCCTCTTATCAATCTCATCAAATCAGTTATCAAATTATTCCATTTTAGGTTGGGCAATAGGAAAATAAAAAGTTGTATATTTTAAACCTTTTAATAAATTTAATTTATTAAATATTGAAAAAATAAAATAGTGAATTAGATATGAGATTTTGAAATTAATTTATAAGCATAGAAAACAAAAGGATACAAAACCTAAAAGCATCTAGGTCTAGGGTTTTTGGACACTATTTAAAGTAACTCAAGTTCACCAAATAATTTAAATTTTAAGGGGATTATGAAATGTAAAACCCTAGGTTGTTAAAGTGATACAATTTTAAATTTAGGGAATAAATATAGTAATAAATATAACCACTAATTTTTGAAATAATTAATTTATCTAATTATTCTATAAATATAAATGACCTAAAAAAGGAAGTACTTAGTTAGAAATTGACTAAGACAAATGAGTAACAGGATAAAAATTTATACAAGATCTATGTAGAATGTCTTGATTAAGAATCTAGAGTTAGAAACCATCTCAAATAGAAATAAGATCCTCTAAATAGTAGTGTATTATAGTAGTGTCTTTATGTGTGTGATAGTGTCATCTTACAACAGGGTTAATGAATTTCTAGGTATACCTTTGGTTAGACCTAAGATGCATGTGCATGTGTGGATGAATGTTGTTTGACTACCTATAACCTATTTTTATTATTTTATATGTAAAAACTTAGCCTTCCATGTTTTTTAGGGTATTTAATAAGCACAAGTAAAAAAGAGTGGCATTATTAGGGTAGGTTGGACGTGACCTCAATACCCCCTATGTTGAGTGTTGCCTACATACCAATACTTTAAGGAGGGATCAAGCCTAATGTATTTCTCCTCCCTAAGTGTTTGGTGCAAGTGCAAGTGAATGCTAGTATGAGTTCTAATTTGAGTGATTTAAGTATTATTTGAGACTATAAATTCAAGTATTCTAAGCTTTGGGCTATTGTAGATGGTCTTATGTAGAAGTAGGGTAGAGTAGGGATCAATAATCTTGATTTACATAATTGTTTCTAAGTTTTTTAGAGTATTTGCATTTTATTTCCATCTAGTAGATAAGTGAGTGAAAGTATATATAGAATTATAATGTTCTTCAATATTTGAAATAGTTATAAGCTGACCCTAAATTGCATTGAGGAACATAAAGATATTTTTTTGAGTAAGGAGTAAAGGACACTAACATGAACACTAGGCCACTATCACAGTGCACTATTATACAAAGGGTCATGCTATTATTTAGGTGCAAAAAATTGGTTAGTAGAGGGCCTAAATGCCTAGGAGGTGTCTTAATGTTGATTTTGGTAAGTCTGAGAGTGAGTTATAACTACATGAAAGCTCGAATAGGATTGAAATAAGCCTTAAGATAGGTCTAGTACTAAGCTAATGTAAGGTGGTCTCAAGTGACACTCATTACACTAAAATGACATTTTATATAACTACAGTGATATATTAATTTGGGAATATATGACCCATGTATATAGGGATCCAATAAAAAAACTAACCCTAAGCTCTATGATGATAGTATAGGCTAGGCCGATACAATTTTAAAATGTTTTATAACATGGTACTATATTGGCTAGGCTAGTATAGTGCATGGAGGACAAGTATGAAACAAATTGTATCAGCGTGACTGATAAAGTAGGATATATGGAATCGATAAAATCTTGAAAAAACATATATGGATAGGTAAAATGGAAGGATACTCATATGATTTTATATTAATAGTAATGAAGGTATGATTGAATATTGTTCAAACATATCTCACAAATTATGATAATCCAATCCTACCCCATTCGTGGTGTACCCTTTAAGGCATACACTCAAAGAGATTGATGTATAAAGTATCCACTATAAGATAAAGTGTTAGTAAAGAGAAAAAAATTAAAATTTTAGGTGTATACATATAACCCACCCAAAGACATCATGGATCACAATAGTGTAATGTAGGATGGTGTTTTGGGATAGATACATAGTAACACAAAAGAGCATAACTAAAAATAAATGTTTAAATAATGAAAAATAATTAAAATAGATTAAATTAAAATGTGTTCCTTCACTTACCTTTTTTACTATGTATGTGATGATTAGTGTGTTATAGCTGATAAAAGGTACCCATCCATGAGAATGAAAGGAAGACCTAAAAAAAAAGAGAAAAATCATTTTTTTATAAAAATTATAGGTGTTCACTTGAAAATTCTCTACTTCACTAGGATCATAACACTTCTTTTAGTTCATGAAAATGACTTACTAAAAAAAGGATAAAGATAAAAATATGTAACCTAGAGGTAAACAATTGAAGGTTTTAAATTTTTTTAGAAAATATATATAGTTAAAAAGAATATTATTTGCCCATTTTCTTATTTTGGAAAACCAAAGCTCTATGTATCCAAATTTAGTGCTACAAGATATGATGGCTCAATGACAGTGAAGGAGATGTCCAGGAGGTCAACTAGGTGTTATTATTGGAGCCATGTAGGTAGGTGGTGTAATTAATATTCCATTTTTCATATTTTTAGTAGATAGGCTAGTTCTAAAAAATCTAGGTATTGATGCAAATCCATGTAGTAAATTTACCCCAACAAAAGTAAAAATGTAAGTAAAATATGATTGAGTAGTGGGTAAATAACATAACATCAAAATTGGGTCCAAGATAATGTATTAGAGTCTAGGAAATAAATCCACCACCATGAAAGTGTATTGTCTATAATAATATAGTTGGGTGGGGGGAAATTACAACCCAAGTTGATATTGTATGGTATGTCCAATGTAGCTATGTGAAAAATTGACTGATATATCTAGTACCATATAATGTGGACTATATAGTTTTAAAGCTTAATCTATTGAGGTGGTTGGTATTGTAAGGGGTATCTAATATAGAAGATATGAAATAAAAAAATTGTTTGGTATAATATATATTTGCTAATGCTATCAACAAGGCATTTGATAGTTTGATACTATATGATATGATTAGTGCAGTTTTAAATATGATAAATATGGATTATACTATAGGTGTTGGCTAATGTAATAGGAAAGTACTGGGGGCCATCACATTATAAGTATGGTTGATATAGTATAAAAATAAATGACTAATTGGTGCATTAGAGTTGTAGGTGGTCAATGCAATAGGAAAGTATCAATGACTGGTATAGTATAAGTATGTATATTATAGTAAAACTATAGGTGGTTGGTGCTATAGAAAAATAATGAAATAACTGATACAATATAAAAATAGAGACAATTTTGATTTTAATTGTTGTTTTAGTTTATTTTTTATTTTCTTTTATATTTATGGATCAAAATATGATTGGGTATTTATATTTGATATTTTTTAGAGGTGATATAGACTATGGAGATGTGTTGACATAAATTAGCTATCAGATCTATTGGAGTGATTATTTATCATAAATCAACCTAGATTAGCTACTTTGGGCATTGGCAAGATCATGGAGATGTGTAAAGTCCCATTGAGTTTCAAGTTGATTTCTATGTTTCTAGGGTATTACAAGAAGACTATAGACACTTTATAATAGGTGGTGGATGGGGATATAATAGAGGTAACCATCACCCTTAAGGATGTGCATGCTATGTTGGTACTATTAATTAGGTACATTCCTATAATTTATAACACATTGTTATCAGTGGACAAGAATTTATAGATAACCTAATGGGAGACTAGATTTGATGATTATCATGAAAATAAGATCATTATATGATTGTTTATTTTGTGTGATAGGCATTTCTAGTATTTGGAAGGCCATTTTAAAACTTATGACATGCATGATGTGTCATAATTTTGATGAGGTTTTACCCTTATACATTCTCATTTTTTATAGGTCTATTTTGTATTTGGGCATACTATATGATATGGGATATGTTGTATGGGTGCATCTTGTATAGGAATTTTAAAGCATATTGAGCCAAATTTAATGGATAGTGGGCCAAGTTATACTATTTTTATATTATATATATGAGTGTTTTTTGATATACTAGCTTGCAAGAATTCCACACTAGGTCATGGACCACCTACTTCAAAGAGGATGTGGGCACATGATCATATAGTTCATGTTATCCCTCTACAACCATCCTTAGAGTTATTTCACAAATATTATATCAATGTATTCTCTATAGGGGTATGATAGACACTAGTATTTTAGCCATTTACAATGGTAGCATAAATGAGGAATTAGATCATTGGTAATTACATCTAATGGTTCAAGCCTCACCCATTTAACCAAGTAATAGGAAAATTTAGGTTGGTGCACCTGACAACTCCTCTTATTGTCCCATCCCATTAGGTGAGACTTTCAAGATATCCATGTGGGGTGGGAGGATAATGTGCATCAGCAAAGGTACCTATAGTGAGACATCATCATCACATGGTAGGGGAAATGATGATGATTATTGTGATTCATACTGAGGGGAGAGGAATAGGTAGCATTTTCTCAAGATATACATATGATTGAGGGGGAGGCACCACTACTTTTTAAATAGCTTGTGTAGGGATGATCACAAACATGAAAGAGGTAGGTCATAGGGGTTTTTGGCAATATGATTGTCATTATCAAAAGAGAGATATTTAGCACTATGGATGTCATTGATGTCAAAGGATTAGTCATAGGTAAGAGTGATTGAGAGAATAACATGTTTTATAATTACACAAGTTGTAATATTATCTTATAAATTTTTCATTCTTTTATAGAGACTATTTTTGTATGTTTGAAAAGAATTTGATAAAAGATCCATTATGGTTTTTTTAAGTGCATCTCATATATATGGTCTATAGGTTTAGATGAAGAGAAATGAGCCCAAAAATGATTTATTTTAGCTTTCAGACATTACTATGGTTTCTTAGTAAAACCCTATGGGTTTTAGTCATGGCATTCATGAGCATTTATAATTTTTTTATGACTAGATATATGTGGGAACCAATTACTTAAGTTATAACTTAAGCCTTCCTCATCATTGTGTAACTAGCCCCTTCAACCTAGTGATTACTAGCTTGGAGTAATGATCAAAGACTTTAATATTTCCTAAGTCCTTGACTTAAAATTTCCTAAGTTCAAGCTTGATCAACAGTTAGCACTTAATCACATGATGTAGATCCAATGACACGCAAAAAATTAAATATGTCAAAGGTACCTAAGAGTTAATGTGTTAGTGATAAGTGTCACAAGCATAGGGACTAAAATTATTCAGAAGGCACATGAGAGTCTCAAGTGTCACAAGCATAGGGACTAAAATTAAAGTGCTTAGAATGCATGCAAGAGTGTCAACTGTCCTAATCTTGGGATACTAAGACAAGGATATAATGGTGAGCATGTGATCATGTAATGAATATTAATTGAGTGTGTGGAGTCAAACAGGTTAGTTTCTAATGTTTAGTGAGTTAAATATTGAGCTACTTTGAGGATATTGATGGTGCATATGTGTTCCAAAGTATCAGGAAGAAGTGAGATGAGATCAAGTGTTTTATGTTTAAAAATAAATAGAGGTAAATTCCATGATAATTTTGAATATCTAATAGCACACGGGAGATCATATCAAAATATCAATGGATGCATTTTAACTTTAAAACATTAAATTTTGGAAGATCGTAAAGATCTAACAAAGTGCATGGGCCTGTTAGAGTTTGATCTAATAGTTACATTTTAAAGTTGAGTCATTTGGATGAGGATCATTGGATCATGGCAAAAAACTTAAGATCAATGGTCAATATTTAAATATTTTTTCATCTCAATGGTCAAGTGATGAAACATACAGGAAAGCTACATTATACAACATAGAGAATGATATAGATCATTGTGATCGATCAAAATTGTGTAATATAGCATGTGCATTAAAACTAGATCTTGATATATGCTAAATATATTAAAATATAGATAATTATGGTCGTGTTGCATGATTTCAAGGAGTGGTAAACTTTTCATTAAATAAATATGAAATAATTCCAAGAATGGAGTGTGATGTGTTAACGACCAAGTGTGAACATAGAGAAGATGTGTGACCTATATCTATGCATGTATACATCATCTAGGAAATACACTAAGTGTGTAGTAGTGTGGATAAAGAGTTGAATTGAGAGGGAAAGAGAAAGAGAGAAAGAGAGATGTAGAGAAGAGCATGAATAGTTATATAACATGTATGTAACATATAATTAGATTCATTTATGAATCAATTTTGTAAACTAGAGTTGTAGCTCCATAATAAATTGGATTGGTAGGTGTCATCAAAAGAGTTGAGTTGGTGATTAATTAGGTAGGAGGTGTTTCCTTAGAGTAGGTGCTCTTAAATAAAGGGATTCATGTCTCCTTAGGGTTGATTCCCTTAAACATTGTAACCACTGAGGTTTTGATTATGAGGTTCGATTAGAATAGTAGATTTTATCATCTACTCTCAACGTGATGTTTCTCATATTGGGTTTTCCATGTATACTAATTTTTGTGTCTATTTGTGTGTGTGATCTTTGCATATACTTGTTAATTTTCATTAAAAATATTAAAGGACTAGTTTTAATCAATCTACTAATTCACCCCCCCTTAAGTAGATAGTTGTGATCCAATAATTAGTATCAAAGCCTTGGTTCCTTATAATAATATTAATCAACTCTAGTAGATATTAGATGGTGAACACAAGTGGCTAGTTAAAAAGTCTCTTCCTCAAACAAATCACCTCCCTTTAATGGATCAAACTCTACATTTTGAAGCATTAGAATGGAAGTAGACTTATCTTCATTAGGGTTTGATTTATGGATGTCTATTATAAATAGATATACAATGCCTACTATAACTTTTATTGATCAAGCTACCAAGAAAGCATATAAGATAAATTCCAAGGAAAATAATGATATCCTTTATGGATTGTCTAACTTAGAGTTTGTTAATGTAATGCATTGTCAAACTACACAATATGTTTGGAACAAGTTTAGGAGCATCTATGAAGGTTATTATACGGTAAATCATGCCAAGCTAAAAACATATAAAGGAAAGTTTGAAAGTCTTAAAATGAATGAAGAAGAGAAAATTGTAGACTACCTCCTTAGAGTAGATGAAATAGTCAATGCATAAATAGGCATTGGAGAAGAGATGAAAGATTTAATCATTGTAAAAAAGGTCTTAAGATCTTTGATATCTAGGTATGATTCTAAAATATCTATAATAGATAAAGTAGGAGGTATAGATAAACTCACTGTAGATGAGTTGCATGGAACCTTCATTGCCTATGAGATGAGAATGGGAGAAGTAGATACTGTCAAGAGAGAAGTTTCATTCAAAGTATCCAAACAAGTAAAAGTAGAAACACCTACATTTGGATTTGAGGATATTAATGAAGAAGAATCCAACTTTTTCATAAAATTGATAAGAGGGTCTAGAAAGTACAAAGGTAAGTTACCCTTTAAATACTTTAACTATGGTAAGATAAAAAAAATTGCTACTAAATTCCCTTATAACAAAAAAGATAACTCTGATCAAGAAGAGGATAATAAAAATATGAGACCTCACTAGTCTAAGAAGAAGAACTTCTTTAAAAATAAAAAGGGATTGTACATAAAAGAACATAGTGATTCATTGGTTGAGTGTGATGTCTCAAATGATGACCATGATTGTGCCTTTGTGGCTGAGGGAAATGAATACCTATTCATGACATTAGAATCAGCTTCTATGGATCAAGAAAAGGAAGAAATTGAAGACTCAAATGAGGAAGAGGAAGGAAAAATGGATTTAGAGGGTGAACTCATTTATTCTCTAGATGAAATTAAAAATATGATAAAAGAGAACTCAAAGCAAATGAAGAAGGCATAAAGGGAGATTGAAAAAGTATCCAAAAGTCTTGAAAAATATGATCAAATGGTAGTCAACCTAAAGACACAATTTGAAGAGGCTAAAAGAATAGAAGATGTAGTCAAATTTTAACTAAAGTCTAAATCTGATGAAAGCATGAAGTTAGAAGTAGAAATAGTGGATTTGAGAAAAGAACTTGAAAAAGATAAAGAACAAATAGATAAAGGTTTGAAACTGAAAGGAGGTTCAAAAAATTTTGATGAATTGATCAACTCTCAAAATCCATCAAAAGAGAAATCTGGTCTTGGTTTTGAAAAAGGGAAAATTCCCATAACCAGTACATCTAAAAATTTATATTATAACTTCAATTTAGAAGGAAAATCAGAAAAAAAAATAAAGAAAAATCTTGCATATATACAAAGACAAACACAAGCACTATTGATATGATGAAAGATGAAGGATAAAAGAAGCTTGAATAAAAGAATAAGAATACTGAGTCAATCTCTACAAACTCAAAAAAGATGCAAAAGACAAAGGTAGATAATGCATATGGTTACATAAGGGTGAAAGACTTGAAGAAGCTAGAGCTAAGAATATTTTCTCATCTTGCTTAAATAAATGTGATGACCAGGTATTCCTCATTTTTATATGGTTAATGTTATACCTATAATCAGTTTGGTCATAGGGATAGTAAATGTAGAGTTATACCTAAAAGGATAAAAAACTTTGTAAGAAAAAAATCATTTTCATCCCTATTAGATACAAATGTAATATACTATAACTGCAATAATTTTGGTCGCATAGCTAAATAATGTAGAAGAAACTTTGTAAGACCAAAAACACAAAGTGAGAAGAAAAATATGCCTCCCGATGTGAATAATGGTTCACAAGTCTCTAAAAAAGAGAAAAATAAGCCAAATAAGAAACCTAAGGATGTGTGGAAAGTAAAAGATCATAAAATTGCATAATCTATAATTGCTTAAACTACACTCCATGTCAAGGAACAAAATTTATGTGTAATAGATAGTGGTTGCTCAAAACACATGAATGGTGAAAATATCAAGTTCATCAAATTGAGTAAATGTAAGTAAGGATATTTTAGCTTGGGATACAATACTAAAGTAAAGATCTATGGTAAAAGAACCTTGAATATAGATTTAAAAAACTACCTACACATGATGTCCTTTATGTTGAATGATTGAAACATAATCTACTAAGTGTCAGCCAAATGTGTGAAAATGGATATAAGGTCATATTTAATTAAAAAAATTATAAGATAAGGAGATCTGGAAGATTAGTTGCAAAATGGAAAAGAATTGCAAGCAATATTTATAATCTAAGTAAATTAAATGGTAATAGCTTCCTGATAGGAAAGATTGATGAGATTTGGTTATGGCATAGAACAATGGGTCATGTCAACTTTGATAACCTAGTAAAAGTCATCTTAAATAAGTGTGTTAGACATATTCCTAAGATAACCAAACTTGTAGACACTACTTGCCAGGAATGTCAGCAAGGCAAACAAACAAGGGTCAAATTTTAAACAAAGGAGTATGAAACTACAAATCCTTTAGAATTAGTTCATACTGATCTTTATGGTCCTACTAAGATAAGAAGATCCAAAGGAGAAATATACTTCATGTTACTAATATATGATTACTCAATAATGACATGGGTAACATTTTTTAAGGACAAATCTATGGCATTTGGAAGATTCAAGATCTTTAGGGTCATGGTAGAGAATGAGATTAGACAAAAAATCAAATGCTTAATATCTGATAGAGGTGGTGAATTCACCTCAAATGATTTCATAGAGTATTATGAGAAACATGGAATCAAAAGGCATTACTTTGTATTAAGGACTCCTCAATAGAATGGAATTGTTGAAATAAATAATAGAATAGTCAAGGAGATAGCCATAACAATGCTAAATGAGGCCAAGTTACCTAATGGATACTAGAGAGAAGCAATACAAATAGTAGTATATAACTTAGATAGAGTTCAACTGAGCATAAATAGTGATAAAACCCCCTATGAACTATGGTATGGAAAACATACCTCTGTTAAGTATTTTAGATTTTTTGGTAGTAAATGCCACATTAGGAAAAAAGAAGATAACTTGACAAGATTTGAATTAAGATGTGATGAAGGAATATTTCTTGGTTATTCTACCCAAAGCAAAGCCTACATATGTTAAAAAAAAAGGATACATAATATTGTAAAGAGTATCAATGTCAAGGTTGATAAAGGGTTGAAATATGTTAAACCTAACATAGACATTTGTGAAGAAGAATCAAAGTCTGAAGAGGAAGTAGCTAATAAAGAGCCTAAGGAAGTAAATGAAAATACACTTGCAAGATTTTTTCAAAAAAATCATCCTATAGAATAGATCATTGATAATAAAATGGAGTTCAGACAAGGAAAAGAGTTATAAATTAATAAATAGAAAGTAAGTTTTTCTCTAATATCTAAAATTGATCCTAAGAACTATGTTGAAGCTAACAAGGATGAGAATCGGCTAAAATTCATGGAAGAAGAATTAAGCCAAATAAAAAATAAAAAAATCTTGGGAATTAATCTAGATAAGAATGTAATAGGTACAAAGTGGGTCTTTAGAAATAAACTCAATGAAGATGGAATTGTTATAAGTAATAAGGTTATATTGGTGTGTAAAGGATATGCACAAGTTGAAGGCATAGATTTTGAGGAAACATTTACTCTAGTTGTTAGATTCGAAGCTATAAGAATTTTTATAGCATTCTCTATTTATAACAAATTAAATGTCTATCAAATGGATGTTGAGTCTACTTTCTTGAATGGTAACCTAGAAGAGGAAGTCTATATAGAACAACCTAAAGTTTTTTAGCTATTAGAAGAAGAAGTAGAAGATTATGTTTTTAGACTGAAGAAAGATTTGTATGGTCTAAAATTGGTACCTAGAGCATGGTATTCAAGATTAGACTAGTACCTAAATAATAAGGATTTAATAAAGGTTATGTAGATAGAAATTTATACTTCAAATCAGAAGGTGAGAATATGTTAATTATTGTTGTGTATGTAAATGATATCATTTTTGGTGGTAGCAACAACAAAATGTGCAAATAATTTACTAATCAAATGCAAAATGAGTTTGATATGTCTATGCTTGGATAAATTTCTTTCTTCCTTGGTCTCCAGATAGCACAAAATAATTAAGGGATATTTATATCTCAAACCAAGTATTCTAAGAAAATGCTCAAGAAGTTTGGAATGGAAGTTAGCAAACTAGTAGGTACTCTCATGATAACTGGATGTAAGTTGAGAAAAAATGATGAGTCCCTTAATGTAAATCAAACTTTGTATAGATCAATGATAGGTAACTTGTTATACCTAACTACATCAAGACCTTATATCATTAATTAGTGTACATGGTTTCAATATTTCAAATTACTCACAAATAATCACATGTCAATGCAGTGAAAAAAATCTTTAGATATATCAAGAGTACAATTGACTATGGCCTATGGTATCCCAAAGGTGAATATTTCACTTTGATAGCATATACAGATGTTGATTGGGTAGGAAGTATGGATGATATAAGAATCACTAGTGGTGATAAAATTTTCCTTGGAAACAAACTAGTTTCATGGTAAGCAACAAGCAAGAGTTAGTTACTCTTTCTGTAGTAGAAGTAGAGTATGTTGCAGCAATGGCATATTGTACTCAAGTCTTGTGGATGAAGCAAACACTTAAAGACATCAAGTTAGAATACAAATCACCTATCTCTATTTTTATGATAATTCAAGTGTTATTAATATATCAAAGAATATAGTGATGCATTTTAGAACTAAGCACATATCAATCAAGTATCACTTCTTAAGAGAAAAGGTTGTAGATCAAGAGGTCACAATGGAATATGTGACAACACAAGATAAAACTATAGACATATTCACCAAACCCCTTCTCAAGGAATAATTTGAGTATCTTAGATAGAAATTTGGAGCCATGGCTCCTACATTACATCACTAGATCCCAGTAATAGGGCATAAGTCTAAGGGGAGGATCACATAAATTTTGTTAATCCCTAGAAGAAGAGAGAGAAAGCAAATTAGGTATGCATATTTTTGAAAATTTATAATGAGTTGATGGCTATAGATTCTTATACAAACTCCTTTATCTAATAAAGGAGGAGAAAAACATAGACAAATAGTGAGAAAGTTGGAGTCCTTTTTCCATTGATGTCAAAGGGGGTAAAAAGTGAAAATGTTCTTTGTAAAAGCTTTATGTTTATCAAACAGGAGAAAATCATGTGTCCAAGGTGTGTTTAGGAAACTGTTCCATTACCTAAGTTAGAGAAAGTTTAACATGAATAGCTTTAGCTTACATTCATCAGAATCCAATGCAATTAGAGTCAATGCCAAAGGAGCAGAACATATATTACAAGATTAGAGCATGTATTTTGCCATCAATGACAAAGGGGGAAAATATTGGCAATATGATTATCATTGATTTCAAAAGAGAGATGTTTGGCACTATGGATGTTATTGATGTCAAAGGATTAGTCACAAGAAAGAGTAATGAAGAGAAGAACATGTTTTATAATTTCATAAGTTGCAATATTATCTAATAAAGTTGTCATGAATTTATAGAGATAATTTTTGGATGTTTGCAGAGAATTTGATAAAAGATCCATTATGGGTTTTTCAAGTGAAGCTCACATATATGGTCTATAGGTTTAGATGATGAAAAATGAGCCTATAAATGATTTATTTTATCTCTCAAACATTACTAGGGTTTCTCAGTAAAACCCTATGGGTTTTAGTCATGACATTCACAAGTATTTCTATTTTATGTTGACTAGATATAGGTAAGAATTGGTCACTTAATTTATAACTTAAGCCTTCCTCATCATTCTGTAAATATCCCCTTTGACCTAGTGATTATCGGATTGGTGCAATGATCAAATACTTTAATATTTCCTAAGTCCTTGACTTAATATTTCCTATGCCTGAGCTTGATCAATGGTCAATGCTCAATTGCATTATGTAGATCTAATAACATGTAAAGAATTTAATTTGTCAAAGGTACCTGAGAGTGAACTTGATAGTATCAAGTGTCAAAAGCATGAGGACTAATAATAAAATGCTTAGAAGGCATGGAAGAGTGCCAAGTGTCCTAATCTCAGGAGACTGAGACAAGGATATAATGGTGAACATGTGATTATGTAATGAAGATCAACAAAGCACATGGAGGCAAAGAGGTCAAAGTTTCTAATGTTTAGTGAGTTAAAGATCGAGCTCCTTTGAGGATATCGATGGTGCATATATGTTCTAAAGTATCAATAAGTAGTGAGATGAGATCAACTACTCAATGTTTAATGATAAATAGAGTTAAATTATATGATACTTCTGAATATATAATGGCATGCAAGATCTTGGATCAAAATATCAATAGATGTATTTTAAAGTTGAAATGTTAAGTTTGAAATCTCACAAAGATATAACAAAACATGTGATCCTATCAGATTTTGATCTAACAGTTACATTTTAAAGTTGAGTCATTTTAATGAGGATCATTAGATCATGGCACAAAACTTAAGATGAATCGTCAGTATTTAAATATTTGTTCATCTCAATGGTTAAGTGATAGAACATCCCAAAAGATGTATTAAACAACTAGAGAACAATATAGATCATTATGATCAATCAAAATTATGTAATATGGAATGTGCATCAAAATTAGAGCCTGATATATGCTTGATATAGTAAAAATAGATAATTATGGTGGTGGTGCATGATTTCAAGGAGCGATAAACCTGTCATTAAAAAAATATGAATTGAGTCCAAGAATGGAGTGTTATGTGTTAATGACCAAGTGTGAACATAGAGAAGATGTGAGACCTAGATCTATGCACACGCGCGCACTCACACACACACACACACACACACACACACACACACACACACACACACACACACACACACACACACACACACACACACACACACACACACACACACACACACACACACACACACACACACACACACACACACACACACACACACACACACATGCACACACACACACACACACACGCACGCACGCACACACACGCGCACACACACACACGCACACACACCCACAAACACACACATATCATCTAGGAAATACACTAAGTGTGTAGCAATGTGGACAAAGAGTTTAATTGAGATGGAAAGAGAAAGAGAGAAAGAGAGATGTAGAGTAAAACATGAATAGTTAAAAAATAGGTTTATAACATAGAATTGTATTCATTTATGAATTAATTTTGTAAACTAGAGTTGTAGCTTCATAATAAATCTAATCAGTAGGTACCATCAAAAGATCTAAGTTGGTGCTTAGTTAGAGAGTAAGTGATTCTTTAGAGTAGGTGCTCTTAAATTAGGGTATTGGTGTCTCATTAGGGTTGGTGCCCTTAAACATTGTAACTAGTGAGGTTTTGACTATGAGGCTAGATTAGAATAGTATATTCTAACATCTATTCTCACTATGGTTTTTCCCATATTGGGTTTTCCATGTACACTAAGTGTTGTATCTATTTGTGTGTGTGATCTCTACATATACTTTTTAATTTTCATTAAAAATATTAAAAGACTAATTTTAATCAATCTACTAATTCATTCCCCCCCCTCTCAGTAGATAGTTGTGTTCCAACAGGGGTGAGGAGGGAGAGGTGGGTCAGTGCTCAACCTTTCTTGAGTCATGATAGTGGACAAGTTTTATAAATCCAAGAAGATAGGGATAATCTCATGTAGAAACATCTCAAAATAGATAAAAATGAAACATGCATCAATTTCTTTACCATCACTTTAATTTTTTAGATTTAGAGCTTTACATGTTAGGTACTAGTGATATTTTTAATTTCAATTATGTGTGTGTGTGTATATGATGTCAAATTTGGGTTAAATTTTATATATCTTACATCATGATATTTTGGATGATGTGATGCTAGAGTATGATAGGACATAGGGATACCTTCAACCAAACCACATGCTAACTTGTTTAGACCAATTTTACATATGATATATGATGTGCGATTAGGATACTACTCCATTGATAGTCCAAGTAAGAGGAAATGGGGAGGGATAAAATAAATAGCATATAACACAGAGGGCCCTAGAAAAAGAGATGGATACTCACATGGTGACAATGTCCTAAGTGCACCAGCTAGAGATAGAGTTATCTAGAATATGGGGAGAGTTTCAAGTTATATGATCTCAAACACACACTCCAGAGATAACTCTAAAAGTATTAGAAATTTTAGGATCCTTAGGGAGCCTGATGTCTTTCCCAACATCACATAGGGATTGAGGACAAACCAAAAATGTGATGATGTAAATTTTTTTATCTTGATGTATAAAATGATGGCATACATGTGGGGTGTGTGTGTGTGTGTGTGTGTGTATGTGTGTCATTTTTTTTATCTACATGTAATTTTACTTAAGGTTTTTCATTTATATCACATAATATAGTTTTAATATCATATAATGGGAAATTTTTATTATTTTATTTATTTTTATTCTTTTATATAAATTGTGAGTAAATGCATGGTCAAAAATAATAATAAACATGTAATAATAATGATATCTTAAGTAAGTAGATATAAAATAAACTAAAAAAGATGTAAATATGATAAATAAATGAACGTAAAATATACCATATCTAAGATAAAACATAAGATATATAAAACATTATAAGTATAAAGTTAGAAACTACATCAAAATATATGACAAAAATAATCGTAAGATGCGAGAAATAACTTTTAAAATAGATGTCCATTGTAGGAAAATTTGAAAGATAATCAAACAAGGACATGTGAGAAATGTATAAAAATGATATAAAATATAAGATAATAAAAAAAACTTGAGTCCAACATAAAAATAAAATAAAATGATCATAAAGTACATATAATTTAAGATATGAAAATACTCTAATCAAACAATGACATATATCAAAATAAGTAGAGACCTAAATGAAAGAAGAATCTAAAGCAATGTTTGTACAAAATAAATAAGTAGGAAAATACAACTTTTGAGAGATGTAACTATGATTATGGATATGTTGTGTATATGAACGGTGATGTTAATTTAAGAGGAAGGTTTGGTTGTATCCCCCAAGAACTTATAATGCAATTCACAAACTGAAAATCCAAGAGACACTATAAATGGAAGCTAAAAAGTCAAATATGAAGCAAATATGTAGAGGATGGGAAGTTAAAGGAGAGGGATGCGATAAACTAAAATATATATCTATTAATTATATACTAAAAAATATATAATAGATATGTAAGGATGCAAGGCACCACAAAGGTGGTGTATAAATCTTTTGTGAAGATGAGACACTCTAGTTAAGTGGGCAAGGCTAAGACTATCAACATTTAAGACTTCAAGAACCCTACATAAAAAGTGTAATATTGGGCCAAAAATTGAAGTCTATATATCAACACATGAATGATATATGCATGAAAAAGGATCCTACCTTTCCACAACATGTTCCCCATTACTCAAGACCCCTTCCAAAGCCATCAGTCTACTATGAATATTAGGTACTTATGTGAGAAAGTAGGTGGAACTAGAATGTAGTAAATAGATAGGAAATGACAAAATGATTCCTAATACCCCAAAATACCATCTTACTATATCCCAAAAGACCTTGGATATATCCTAAGGATAATTATGGAGTTTTATATTTGACTAGAATAGGTTGTGTTAAAATTATCACATCTTTTAGTTTGAATTTAGTTTTATGATATAATTTTCCTTTTAACATTATCTTCTATTAAGATTTATATTTGAAATCTTTTATCTTTTTATTTTTTCCTCCTCTATAAAAATTTGTAAAAACCAACCATGGGTGCTAAAAATGATTAACACAAGAGATCTTGCACCTAGCCACTACAGACGAGGACATAAATACCATGATGCCAAAAGACTCCTAGACTTGCACTGTAATAAAGAGTTTAATTTCAAAACTAACCAAAGTGTTCCTCAAGTGAAAGGAGAGGGAAATATGGGGATCATAGCATATATAAAAATGTGAAAAGGTGATACAATAAATATATTATAGTAGAAGACCACAAGAAGGGAGATTTTTTATTCATAATTAATTAATAAAAAATAGGGATTTGAAAGTACATGGTAATGTTATTAAATTAATATAAATGAAACCGAAATAATGGAGATGCTATGAAATATGGTAATCATATCACTGGAAAATTCATACTAAACTAAAAAGGGTTTATCCAAGTGTTTATCTCTAAAATTAAATCATGTGGGGGTATTTCACTTTAAGTTTAGGGTTAATAATATATAAATGAAATGACATAAGGGTGATAATTAGACTTATAATAGGCCAATTAAATTCTAAACTCAGATATAATCATACACTAAATTTATTATGCTAAGGTAGTCTAAACATGGAAATTACAACTATGATAGATATAAAAATGACAATAAGAGAATACTTATCTTTTTATTATTATAATGAAATTTTGAATTTGAAATAGGCTAAAATTAGGCAAGAAGATAGTTCTAGAACAGTTATCAGATTCTAAATCTGGTGCCTCTAGATATATAGATAGTTGCATTGATGCTACTATCTAAGTTTTATGTTAGTATCCTATATATAATATTTAGTGAAATAGGATGTAACCACTTAGATAATTTTGGGTTTGTCTTTACCCTCACTCTAGTGTATTCAGATCTAGGTCATAGACTATCCCTCTTTGTAAAATGGAAAAACCCTTAATTTCCATCTTTAATGTGACCTTGGTGAAAAATGGGTTAGTGGGAATATAGTGTTGAGATGAAACCAATTAGCCCATTTTAAAAATATTTTTCCCACATATCCAATACTTTAAATAGGGCCTTAGACTGATGTAATTCTCTCCTATGTGTTGGCTTGTGTGTGAATCATGCAATGTGTGTAAATTAAGTACAACAGTAACCTAGCTTGTAACATGGCAAATTAGGATCTTGGGATACTCCCTTATTACTTTAGACTTGTATATGTGTTTCACCTATTATTGGTATGGAAGTAAGGAAGCTTTGATGAATTGAATACCTTATAGAGTATTTTTGATAAGTGTCTTGGTCTCTTTGGTCTTTTTTAGGTGAGGAATGAATGAGGGTTGATATTGTATTTATACTAATCATATCAAGAAATAACTCACATTAAATCACTTAGGTAGACCATTTGAATATATTTAATCTGAACATTGGATGGCTTTAGGGCACTGGACACTTGCACCAAGGTAGGATAATAACGTCAATACTACCATCAATCCTAGACATTCATGTCCAGGGAGTAACAAAATAGGTATAAGATCAGAACTTACAAGGGTGTAAGATAAGTACATTTTAAGTATTATGGGAAAGATATAATGTCTATGTCATTAATATTAGACTTGTTAAATCAAGAGATAGGCCAAGGGGCATAAGATAGAGAAGATGTGAGGCTTGAAAAATAAATGACAGTGTATAACTAAGAGGAACAACCAAGGTCTAACTTTTCCAAGTGTAAATTACTAAAGTGCTACATAATCAAAAAATACCATCTATATTCCCCCTTTTAATATAGTAATGGAATTTATTATTTAAAGGAAATGAATAAGTATCTAGGTGTGTATGCACACCTTGTCTTTGCTTGAGTTGAATTTGAGTGATTTTTTGGTGACTAAACTACAACCAAGAGCATGTTACAGTGTAAAAATAATGCATATAATATGGGTTAAAAGTACTTAAAATAGATTTAGATTGAAAGAAAAAAGCTTAGGAATATAAATGTGTGTTGATATAACTACCTTGCCTATTGTAAAGTTGTTTTTCAAGGAATGTATTAGTATAAGGATATGAAAATGAGATTAGGATAAATATATATAAATCTCTAAAGTGTATATATCCAAGGGTAGAGAGAGAGAGAGAGAGAGAGAGAGAGAGAGAGAGAGAGAGAGAGAGAGAGAGAGAGAGAGAGAGAGAGAGAGAGAGAGAGAGAGAGAGAGAGAGAGAGAGAGAGATTGGAAGTCACATGCCCCAACTTTAGATTAAAAGTGAGTTATCACCTGGTAGTTTATATTAGCTCAACTATGCAACTTAATGATACTTATAACTTGCTGATGTTGGATGATCAAGTCCAACTTGAAAACTTAAAAAGATTGAATGATTTTATCACCTTAACCATACCAAAAGGAAAACCAACTACTACAATAGATTGGCTCAATATGGTCTATAAAATTTTAAGAGGTATCAATACATGTAATAGTTTTGGAATCTAAAACTAATTTGGATTTTTTAAATCTTAAGCACATTTTTAATATCATATGCACCTTGGATATTTCTAATTCTAAACTTATGTATAATAATGGTACCAATGTATATAATTTTTCCACAACTGTGAATCTAAGTCATATAATTGTGTGCTTTGTCCAATTCAGATAATTATGTAAGTGTGGAGGACATGATTTTAAAGCATTCCCCCACTATATGTGGATAAATTTGAAAATTAATATAAGTAATAATGTGGAGGACATGTTTCTAAAACATGCCCCCACTATAAATTGGAGATTTTGAATAATGAATAGGTGTGTAGAACATGCTTCCAAACAATGACCCCACTAAAAATTTTAAACTAATATAAGTACCATATACTAGATAAATGTGGATCAAATTCTTATCAATAATTCCCCCATTTTAATCTAAAAACTATGAATTTGCGGATTCCATGTCTATATGGCATGCCTCCATTGATTCTACAAACTGATATAAGTACCATATACTAAATGAGTGTGAAAAATAGGTTTCCAAAGCATGCCCCCATTGAATCTGATAAATATGCCAAGTGTCAAGAACATGATTCCAAACCATACATACACTAATATTCCCCCCCCCTTTATCTGAGGTAAAAATAGGAACTAGGATTCACCTCACCTCAAAAGGATAAGACAATTGTAAAATATGTGAATGTAACCATCTATCATATAGAAGGAACATGTCTAGGTAACTTTATCATTGAATTTCATAGAACAATTGTGATCAAATGTAGGCATAAGATGTATGATAAATATCATGAAAACATCTAGATAGTAATAATACAATCTCAACAAGTAAATAAACACACACATAAGATCACTCAAAAGTAAGTCAGCAAGCAATGGTCTAAGGAGACTACAAATAAGGACCATGTTCAAATGTCACACAATTGAAGTAACATGACTTAGTCAAATGTCCATGAAATTAAGAATGACATACTCAAATGTCCATATAACAAACAATGACATATGCAAATTTCAATGAAATCATACATAGGCATGAGAGTTTCAAGCAAAGGAGCATATTCAAATTCTCAAACAAGAAAGATAAGACACTCAAGGAAGTGCATAAAGTAAAGATCCAATGTGTTAGAAAATTATGTAAAGTGTATATCATATTATGTATCCTATGTAATATATAATCATAGATAATAAGCATGTGTAAGTATATATGTAAGCTTAAACATGATAGTGTAAAGTGATTATTGAATCATATAACTTGTGTGTTTTAAGATCAAATAAGTGGATGCCCTAATGTCCATATGACATGAGTAGAGGGAAATCACAACAACCAAAATAGGACTATATCATGTATTTATATATGTCTTGATCACACCCAATATCAAAGTGTGATACATATTTGTATCTAGTAGTAATTAGATATGTGGTCCATAAATATAGAATTAACATATGGATGCCAAAGAGCTAATAGAACTTGTAGGTGATTGAAGTGTTTCTATATTTTTAAATGTTTCTTATTTTTTTGTTATTTTTAGAATTTTTGGAGTAGGAAAGATAATCATATGATTCTATCAAACTAATGGTTATAAATATCTCCCCACTATAAATATGGTGAAATGCCTCATGTACATGGCCAAGGAGCATATATAGGTGGAATATCTATCACTGTGGTATTGATGGTGCTCTAAATATGTAAAATAAAACTCTATGGTCATGAATTAATAATAGGAGTTTATGGAACCCATAATTGAGTGTTTGTTTATTTCTTAGAGTAGCAATAATAAAAACATGTGTAGGTGTTCTAGATATTTGATCATGGTGTGTACTAGAAGATTGGGATTTAGTGGAATCCATTATATTTATTTGAAATGGTGTCTTAAGTATCAATCACCTAGAAAAGAGGATTTCCTTTTTCTTACCCTTTTATGCTGGATTAGCCTTAGTAGGCTTGATAACTAATTGTCTGGATATAAGTTTCTTATGTTCAAAAGGATGCTCATGTGGAATTTCAGAAATTATAATTACCCAATTGGCATGAATGTATTTGAAACACTCATGCATTATATAAGGTATTTATTGAAGAGTGTTTATCCAAGATCCTCCCAATAACATATAAAAGATGCATGTGGAATGGATAACTAAAAAGGTAGAAACCACATGTGCAATACCAACCTATAAAGGCAATTCAATATCACCAAAAACCTTTTGGGAGGTCCCATCAAATGCTCTAACTAATTTTGTAGAGGGGTGTAAATCATGATGAATATAACCCAAGTGTGTATGTATTGGTGAAAACATTTTCTCCTTCACCATTATCAATCATAACACTATGCATGGGGTGTTTATCAAGGTATGCTCAAATTAATAGGGAATTAATATTAGAGTCATCATCCTTAATTTCATTGTCAACAAAATAAATAGGTCTCTTAACCAAAGGAGGTATATGTCATGTGTAAGTACTAATATTCCCATCTAGTGGGTGTGTATAACATTATGGAGGAAGATGTGCATTATATTCCATTTGGACTTCTAGTTAATTTTTAAAATGGTCTTGTAAAGGATTATTGAATATTTTTTGTTTATGGTGATCACTAATTGATGAACCTAATTCCTTTGAAGGATCCTTGAATTAAATATTTTGGTCATTGATAACATATTAGATATTGTGTTTTAATTTAAATCATCTACTCGTAGAATCTCTTAGTCCTTGATCATAATCATAATAAGCATTTACATCATGTCCACTCATATCAACCTCAATAGGATGAAAGAGATATATAAGATAGCACTCTAGTAACCATAGGAGTAATGAAGTTGGGGACTTGGGTAAATGTGTAAATTATCTCCTAGTACATTAGATAAGACAATACAATTAGGATATTATGCAACTATTTTAACCATGGTGGTTATTTATTTTTTAGGCTCAAGATATTGTACCTTATAACTTGGTTTTATTATAAATTTTGTAATAGATGTAGATGCATTTGGTGTGTTTTCTACATACTTGAGCTTATTCAAATATATAAGCTTCATTTCATGGTTTTGTAAAACATGACATAATCCATCAAAAGATTTAAAATTATTAAAGGTAATGGACACATGTAAAGGAGATAGAAAACTTTGCTTAACTATGTGTTGTAACTCTTTTTCTACCATAGTATTGGTCATTTTGGCTAGCGTTGTCTTATATCTCAAGACATATTCATTGATAGGTGCATTGGTTCCCTATTCGATTTTGGAAATTTTGGCAGAGGAAACCTTTTTGGAAATTTTAATGGAAAAGTGTGTAAAAAATTGGTCCACAAGAGGTTTTAATGCTTTTACAAATTGGAGAGGTAGATAATACAACCACCTCAAAGCATAGTCCATGAGAATTATTGGGAATAATTTGGTCAAAATTTTATCATTGGAATCATATTCAAGGCATGCCTCATAGAAGTTTCAAATATGTTTTTTAGGATCACCCTTGCCATCATAAAATGTGAACTTAGGTGCAACAAATCTAGTTGGCAATGGATGTAAAGAGACTTCAAGTACAAGAGGGTTATGCAATACATCTTGTGAATTTATAGCATGAGGAGATTTTAAATCTTTTTATTCAATGTTTTTAATATATTATTCCAATATTTTTATAACTTGGAGGAATGATTGAACTATAGGCCCAGTGGGAGCTAGATTATCAAGTTAAGTAGTAACCAAATGGAATGAAAACATGTTTTGAGTAGTAATAGGCATTAAAACTGGTTTATGTTTAAACAATGGGTAAGTCCATAATAGAAGTATCAATAGTAGTTTCATGGAATAAAGGTTTAAACACATAATCTATTCCCCTATTAGATTTAGGTGGATTGATAAGTGTGGGTTGAGTTATAGTACCTTTTAAGGATTCACCATTACTAGGTGAGAGAGCCTTAGTTTTATCTTGTTTACTTATTTTGTCCCTTGTAACATACAAAAATACATCTATTAAGCCTTTTTTATTATTGATATGAGTAATTAATGCCTCTTGATCTTCCATTTGGAATCAAGTTTTCACACTAACATTTACCATTACTTCACAAATGAAAAAGTTTGAAATTTGTAACAAAGTATACCAATAGAAAAATCATAATTTGTCTTATGGTTTGATGTTTAAAGGTCATATTCAATAAATTTTTAATCCTAAAATGAAATAGTGTGGGGGTATTTCAATTTAAGCGTAGGGTTAAGAATATAGAAATGAAATGATACAAGGGTGATAATCATATCTATAATAGGCCAATTAAATGCTAAACTCATTTATGAGCATACACTAAATTTATTATGTTGAGATAGTCTAAATATGTAAAGTATAACTATGTTGGATATAAAAATTACAAATAATAGAGTACTTAGCTTGTTATTATGTTAATGTAGTTTTAAATCTAGAACAGGCTAAAAATAGGTGAGAAGATAGTTCTAGAATAGTTGTCAGATTTTTGATTTGATGCCTTTAGCTATTTGGAAGTTGTGTTATCCCTAGATGATTGTGTCGATGTGTATGATTCTGATGTTAGTGTCATATATGGAATATCTAGTGAAATTATATGTGACCACCTAGATGTTTCTATATTTGGATTCACCTTCACTCTAGTGCATTCAGATCTAAGTCGAGGGCTGTCAATCCTTGTGAAATGGAAAAACCCTAGCTTTCCATTTTCAATGTGACCTTACAAAAAAAATGGGCTAGTGGGAAAACATTGTCTAAATGACCCCAATGACCCCATTATCAAAGGATGCTACATACATAACCAATACTCTGAAAAGGGCCTTAGACTGATGTAGTTCTCCCTTATGTATTGGCTTATGTGTGAATCATGCAATGTGTGTAAATAAAGTATAACAATAACCTAGCTTATTACTTAGCAAAATGGGTTCTTTATCTACACCATTAATAATTCATACTTCTATATGTGGTGTATCTATGACTAGTATGGAAACAAGGAAGCTTTGATATATTTAATGCTTGATAGAGTGATTTTTATAAGTTCCTCCATCTCTTTGGCCTTTTTATGTGAGGAATTAATGAGGTTTGATATTGTATTTATACCAATCCTATCAAGAGATAACATGAATTAAATCACTTAGGCTAACTCTTTGAATATGTTTCATTAAAAAATTAGATGACTTTATGGCACTAGACACTTGCATCTGGGTAGGATAATAACATAAACACTACTATCTATCTTGGACATTAGTGCCTATAAGTAACAAAATAAGTACAAGATCAAAACTTATATAGGTGTAAGATAATTATATTTTAATTATTCTGGTAAAGAAATAATGTTTTTGTCATCAATATAATACTTGTTGGACTAAGATATAGGCCAAAGGGCACAAGATAGAGCTGATGCAAGGCTTAAAAAAATAAGGAGAGTGTAGAATTAAAAGGAATAACCAAGTTATAAGTTTGGTAATTGGATAAGACTAAGGTGATACATAATCACAAAATATCATCTACACCAAGCTCTAATAATATAAATCATCCCAAAAGAGGGTGAATGCCAAAATATACCAAAGAATCAAAAGGAAACTAAGACCAACTATAAATATGGTTTAAGATGTGAAAAATAAACCTAAAGGTACTACCTAATATCCATAAGGGAAAAACATTTACTTGAAATATAATGTATGTGAAAAATAAACCCAAATGTACTACCTAAGATATAGAAGGAACAAAAGGCCTACTAAAAGTTGATTTAGTATGTGAAAAATAAACCTAAAGGTGCTGCCTAATATCCATAATGGAAATAAAATTTGAGTGTAAATCATTCCAAAAGAGAGGGAAAATAATATGCTAGATAATAAAATCCAAAGGTGATACTAAATATCCACATATAAATCTAAAGCTGACTATAAATCATCCAAAAATAAGTGGAACCTAAAAATACTAAAAATAAAAACCTGAATGTGTTACCTAAGATCCAAAAAAGAAATAAAGTCTCACTATAAATCATCTTAAAAATAGGTGGAGGTTAAAATTATACATAATATAACCTAAAAGTGATACCTTATCCCCACAAGGGAAACTAATGCTAACTATAAAGTGTGATAAAAGGATATAAATTAAATATATGTGCTAAAAATAAAGTGCTAAAAATTAAAGATCATGATTAATAAATATATATATATATATATATATATAAAACATAGGAATAATATATGCTAAAGATAAGAATATGATATTAAATCATGTAATTAAATATGAATTAAATATCAAAGAATGCAATTTTTCTCACAAATTACATGAAATATCTATACCCACATCATCAATAACATCTATCAAGTCTCACTGTAACTGATATCTAACTCGAACCATAGTATTTTCTACCTTTTTCTAAGAGTGAATCCATTATTTCCTTAAAAATTAGCTCTAATAAAAAATTAGGCACCCTATAAGGAGGAGGATTTACATCCTCCTAATGAGAATGACATAATCAAGGAAGAGAGGGTTTCATTTGGGAAGGAATGATACATACATCCTTAGGCTGAAGAGGCAATTCTAATCATATAGGAGGCCGATCCTCCATTTTGTGTGAACTATGTGAATGTTGCCTAGAATATTTATGTGAGGGCCTTAAAAAATCTCTAAAATTGCATTAAATGGCTCTATACTTATCCATAGAATGTGTAGAACACTGATGCTAAAGACATTACACCTCCCAATTTTTGAGGATATAAGTAGGTGTAATCTTTGAAGGTGGAATATTCAGCGTAAGTATATAATTAAATTACTCAAACTAGATTACATCAATATATTGTTGAAGGGATTGAAATTTTGTTAAATAGTTCATACTAGTCATATGGAAGTGACAATACCATATAGGATTATAATATTGAGGTGATCAACTTTACATGGTAGGATTTGAGCCTTTCAACTTTTGCTTTGTTAAAAATCATTGGTAAGCTCTACACTTCTTAGTTCAATGATCAGAAACCTTATGAAAATAAAAATATGGATCTTTATTTGGGGTGGGTGGGTATGGTACTAAATCCAACCTATGTGAAAGAACATATTGAGGTCCATTTAGAATCTCACCAAACAAGTCATCATCATTTAATGGAGCACAAGGAAGTAGTCTTGAATTGGATTGAGACTCAATAGGTTTGGAAGTAGCAATAACTGGTTATATGAGTGTAGATAAAATATCTATAGTAAATGAACTCAAAGGATTAGAATATCTAGTGAAATAATAAGGTCCATTCATAGATCAATCATCAATAATTATTTGAAGAAGCTTAGAAATAATTAGAATGACATGTAAAGTATAAGTTAGAGCTCATTCCATCTCAAACATATCAACATCAATCAAACAAGGAATGATGTCATGAGAGTTAAAGGTAGGATCATTATTTTAGATGACACCAACTAAATTAATTCTAGAGTAATAAGAGGATTTCTTGTAAGAGCACTAAAGGGATGAATGGTAATGGTAGATTTATGTATCCTTAGCTTCAACATGGCCAAACAAGTATGGGTCATCTAATGTGTAATCATCATCATAATTACAAGTAATAAGATGTACATTATGCATTAAACCAATATGTCACTAGAATATTAATGGGAAGGAATATCCTTAGGAATAACCATAGAAATAGGAAAATCATCATTTAAATTTTTGTGAGAATATGATTTCAAGGCAGGTGGAGATTGAGCTATAATTCTATAAGGAAGGTTTAATATTTTTATTTCCAAATTAATTTCAATATTCTCATCATATTCAAAATTAAGGAGGTTTAGGTGGAATGTTTCCCACAAGGTGACCAGTTTAGTTGATGGGATAGTTAAAATTTTAATACTCACAAAATTGTATGTTAGTTAAACTTTCAAAGGTTTGGACTTTATAGACATCACATTATTTGAATTATTTAGAATTTAAGGGTTGGTATCACATTATACCTTATAAATGGAACCTGTGTAATAAAATTTCATGCATTGGCATGTGGGGGAGGCCATGACCCTAATACGATGATTCTAAAATTGTCCAAACAAAATGTTATAATATAAATGAAAATTAAATATCATGATATTTACTTTAACCATAACATGGGGTATCATGATAAGAAGTTAAACATCTCTTCGCAAAGGAATTTTTATTTATTAATATTCATGTTTTGGGTATACTTGAGATTGCATAAAAAATATCCTTAATTTTTAATGAATTCTAAAGAAGTGATACAAGTGTCGAAGCCATGTCAATCAAGGTAAACTTGATCTAAATGTCACCAACTTAAATGTCATTAAATAAAGAAGGGTCATCCACATGAAGTAAGATTTTTTCAAGTATCATAGATATGATAAGAAATTTTAATAATAAATATGCATCCATAGTGTGATTTACATGGAGAGACATCTCTTTTTATTATTGAAATATGATTTTCTTGGTTTTGGTCAAGGTACCTTCTTACCCCATGGGTGGTGGTTAAGGAATGTTCATATCAAATAAAATGTGCATAAGGTAGTTTTGATGCCATCGAGAAGTTATCATAATCTCAATAAATGAGATTTGGGATAAGAATCTAAAAATTTCTTCTATGGGATCCCACTCATCAAAGTTATTATGAGATAGACATGATTGTGAAAGAGTAATAAAGTTCTAAATCAGATGACTTGTTGATGAATATAAACCTAAGTAAATCTAATTTTTAGTTAAATTTTTAGATCTCAACATTATTAATATAAATCAAGTAAGCTAAGATAACTCTATTAGATTGGTTGATGTAGTTGGTAATAGATAAACATTATAAATAGACTATATCAACCTAGCTGAGATAATAGAATCAAAACTGAGAAAAGAAATAAATTATACCATATTAGTTGATACATTAGAGGTGGAATTAGTCAAATATGAATATACCAAGTTGGATGATATAGTTGAAACAAAATTATTCAAATAAATAGATTGTATTGAGTTAACCAATATAATTAGACCTAAACTAGAAACAAAAGATTGTATTGGGCTAATTAGTATAGTAGGAAAGGAAGTGATTAAATAAATAGATTGTACCAAACTAGCTGATATAGTATTATTAGCAAGAAACTATATAGATTTGGTTGATATAGTTATATAAATATGAAATTGTAATAGGATGTAAAATATAATATAGTTATTTATAAACTATTTCTAGATGGTTGATACAGTTTATCTATCATAAAATATATAAGTAAAAAATTCCTCAGTTATAATAGTTGAAAAATGATGTGGAGGATAGTCCTAGATTATTTTTTAAGTTAGATGAGGAAAAAGAGGACAATGAGAATAGGAATCAATGTGGGAAATAACATTCTTCATGTTGTTCATGTTCACAAAATTTTCTTCATTGTTGTAAGAATGAGGGTTAATCATAGTTTCAATAATATTAGCAACTAGTTGGAAAGAGCCTTTATTTTGATTTTTAGTGTTTTGAATTTAAGTATTATTTTGACTATGATTGGCATAAATGGTAAGGTGATAATTGGCCTTATTATGTTCTTCATTTTTGACCTTGGATTCATGAGCCTAGCTACCTTATCATAGGCTTGGTGATGCTCTCTAGTCATGGTTTTGTGATAAAATTTTGGACCAAGTAAGAACTCAAAATTTAGTTATCTAATTTGCTTACAAATTTCATGATAGTGACCTAATTTACGTGAAACAAAAAAAATTAGGATTATACTAATGAGCACTAGGATTGGAAGGATCAATATCTAAAGGTAAGGGTCTGAGAAGGTGTCTCATCATCTCATCAATGGAAAAATGCTAATGTATTTCATAATTTTTGACTTGTGAGGGAGGTAGAGGATGTTATAATATAATTCCCTTGATAATGGCATGGATGGTTATGTTATAATCATAAGTGTTAGAGACGTGATCACCAATATCATCCTTTTTTTAGGTCTCATAAGCATTCAAGTACCAATCTTAGGTTGGGAAGGCTCTAATTTTCTTATAAGTTATTCTTGATGTTTGGCTTGATCTAAGGCCTCTTCTAATTAATTTTTAGAAAGCGTCCTAAACATGTATTGCAATTTTCCATTTAATCTAATAATAAATAGGTGGAAGAGGTTTTACTATGTCATATTTTTTTCAAATTTCTTGGCTAAGGATTTCCAATGTTTGATAAAATTTTGGGTAGTCTCATATTTCACTTGTTTAAAATCCATAAAGTGAGCTAAGTTTTTTTCAAAAAAATCATTAGATTGGAACTCTTGGACATATGTGTTAATTAAGTATTGTAATCTAGAAACAATTAGTTTTTAGTTAATTTTACCATTCTAAGGCATCATTAAAAAAGTTTTTACTAGGAGTTTGGTAATGGAAAAGGTGTTGAGTTTTACCTAATATTTTTAAATGTTACCACATGCCTTCAAATGCAAAGCATGATCAATGTATACATTATAATAAATTGTAGGAGTGATACCACATATGTCAATTTTTAAAATTTGAGGGACTAAGGGTTCATTTTTAAGGTTTTTGATAGCCTTTTTGTGAAGTGGGGGTTGTGGCATGAGGTTTATAAGAGCATCTCTAACATGGGGTGGGGTGTAAAAATTTTGGTTCTTCATCCCCCAATAAACTTGTTGAGTTTATTCTAAGCATTTACATAATTTGGACAACATTAGCAGCTTCAAAGTTATCTATTTGATTCATTTATTGTAATATATATTGGTTAGGGTCAAGACAAATTGTGGTTGGAAATAAAAATTTAAGTAGCATGTTAAGATGCACTAGTTGAGGTATTAATATTAATATTAATGTGCACTTTGAATAGGCACAATAAAAGAGAGACCCTCCATGTTATTAGTTATATAATAAGCATGGTGGATGAGTAAAAAAGTAGATAAATGTTAAATTTATTCTCCTCAAGTCCTATAGAAAAATTATGAGTAGGGGAAGGGGGATATTCTATTTTGGGTGCCATCATGATGTGATAGACAATTACAGGGACCTTTTCCCTATGCTCAATATGTTATTGGATAAATAGTTTTATTTATTCAATATATTCTATCATATTACTCCTCAATATCATGGTCTTGGGGTAAGTGACCTCATCTAGTGTTATTAGGATATTATGTGGCTCATAGAACTTTGATATAGTGAAATTAATATTACAGTCATTGGTAGTTTGATCATGAGACATAGAAAAAAGATAAGGTATGGAAATTTTGTTGGAATATCTATTGGGATTATGCAGTTCCATATCATTAAGATTATTATAAAATCCTTGAAAATCTTAGCAGTTTCTCTCTTTTAATTAGTCTAAGGTATGTTTTATTATGGAAGAAACAAGATCATTTGTATTGAGCTGGCTAATGTAGTTGATTACATAGAAACTTTAAAAATGAATTGTATTAGGTTGGCTGGTACATTAGGAAATAAGAACATGAAATAAAAAATTGTATCAAGTTAGTTGATACAATATGATCACAAAATAAACTCTATCAGGTTGGCTGATGAAGTTTCAAGGAATCTCATAACTATATCAAGTCAGATGATATAGTTTTAGAAGGCACAAAACTATATCAAACTAGTAGATATAGTCTAGAAATCAATAAAATTATATTGATTTCATGGATATAGTTTGATCAAATCTGATAAACTAGCCAAATAGCAATAAATGAACAAAATATTTTTGGATACATGGAAGGTATAACTAATATAGGTGTGCTTGATTTTTAGGCTCTCATATTTACTGATCTTAGTTGTAAATAGTGAAAAAGTCCTAAAGGGGTACTAACAATTGATGATTCCACCATCTCATAGCCACACTATATGATTTTTTAGGAGCGTTGAGGGAAACTTCTTGCGGATAACCAATTATTGGTGTGCTACAAAACTAAATGATTGAAAGGCTTCATGTTGGTTAAAAATAAAAACTTACGTGTTTTTAGTATACCATGAGGCACGTGGAAGCTAATTTATTGTAATTTTTTATATAATGGCTTGTGTATTAGGGTAGTACCTATTACATAATGGTTCAAGTAAAATTGATTACTGCTTTTCCTAGAATGATGGATCTTATAAATTTTACAACTACCAAAACATATTTATAGATTGAAATACAAGAATGTAATAAAATAGTAACATGAAATTTATGAAATAAGGAAATAAACATTAAAATATTATTTTTTAGGTGGATGCATTGGATTAGGAAACTTGGTAAAACTTAATTATATCAACCTAGATAGTGATGTTAAAAAGAGGCACAAAATGATATTAAGTTGACCAATGTAGTTAGAAGGAGACACAAAATTGTATTAGACTATATGATGTAGTTTGTAAGAGACATAAAATTATATCAAGGTAGTTTATGTAATATATAAATTATTAAAACTATATTGAGATGACCGATATAGTTTGGAAAAACCCTTCACTAAAATTTATGAAAATTTGAAGGTATAGTGAAATTGGTAAAAAAATCTAAAATTATCCAACTGAAGGAGGGATAATATTCACATCGGGTTTACCAAAATGTATTCATAGGCTAGGATGACCTATAACTATCTTATTTATATCAATATACTAAGCCTTGAAAAGTGTTATATAAATAAAATGTACATATACTTGGATGATCAGCTAAGGACCTAGAATAACAAAAGAACTAGAAAAGGATAATATACACTCAAATGTTTCCAAATCCTAATCTTATAACATGGGGTATAGATCTCACTGGCTTAATGTGATATAAGTAATGGTCCAAGTAAAGTAAATGGTTTCAAAGGTGTAAGTAAAGTAAATGGTTGTAATTGGTTATAAATAAGGGTAAAAAATAAATATAAGGTAAGTTGAATGAGTAACCAGATGGGGATATATGAAACTTAAGATGGTAAATGGCATGCCTAATCAACCCTATAAATATACCAGATTATTTGGTATAAGGAAGATCATAAGTAAGGATACACACGTACATACCCAAAAATAAACCAAGAAATATTTAATCTATTAAATAAATAAATAAATGAAAAAGTATAGGGATAAAAATATGTATTTTTTAGGTTATGTATTTTTTTAGTGGACCCTTTGATGTCCAAATATCCCACTTTGGCTCAAGTGACACTTTTTTAGAGATGGTGTAGACTAAATAGTTCAAATTCAACAAGAAAACCTAGATATATTCAATTGGGGACTCCAAATATTATGATACCTTCTTGGTTTGACTCCTTATATTGAGCTTTAATGAACATAAGTAATATAAGACCTCCAAGATAATAATTTAACCTATAAATCATTAAAATTATACTTAAGATTGAAAATTTGAGTGCAATAAGAGTGTATTAATGTGATATATCTATTTGGTAAAGAAATATGACCCTTATAAATATAGATCCAATACTCAAAATTAACTCTAAATTTTAAACCAATGGTATCTGTCAGGCTAATAAAGTTTAAAAATGTTGACTAACATGGTACTATATTGACTAGGATGATACAATACATATAACATAAGATATAATTAGAATTGTATCAAATAGGTTGATACAATAAAAATGAGAGAATAAAATTTATAATTATGTAAGTTAGGCTAATAGAGTATAGGAAAGATAAGTAAGAAATAGACTCTGTCAACCTAGCTAATACTATAGGATATAGGGAAGCTAGTAATTTTAAATAGAAAATAGATGGATAGGTACGGCATAAAGAGACTTAAAGGAGCTCAGATTGATAGTAATTGAGGTATGAAAATAGTGTGTAAACATATTTTTCAAAGTACCATGATTTAATCCCACCTCATTCCATGTGCACCCTTTAAGGCATGCACTCAGGTAGATTGATGTTCAAAGAGCCATTACAAGATAAAGTGTCGATAAAGTGATAAAATTGAAAATATTAGGTGTTTACAAATTACTCATATTAGATATAATTTTATGAAACCATGTTTCTCTAACAAATGAATTATAGTTCTACCTAGATCATGTTGATAAAAATGGTAGGGGAAGTGTAAATCATCTTATAATATAGTGGATTCACTGCATGATGTCATTATATAGTTTGGTGACTAAATAAATAGGGTAAAATTAGTCTATCACATCTCATAACATGCAAATTTTTGTGATGATACTCACAAATATTATAATTATCTAATTACCAAATATATGTGCATGTAGATATGTATTTTTTCCTTCTTGGCCAAGTCAAGTTGTCAAAGGATTGGTCTAGATAGAAATCATCATCAATAATGGCTTTCCCCCGAGGATATTCCCACTACTTGAAATATATGAGGAGTACCAAAAATTAGTACTAAAATGACTATTTTTTTAGATAAAACTTCTTTGTATTTGTCTATATTTTAAATACCAATAGTTATGGCTTGTTCTATTATAACATTAGTCTCACCATTTGATGGGAAATGACAATGACTCCCTTGATGACTTCTTGGCCCCATTTTTTTTCTTCCAATGTCTCTTCATTTTGAACACCATTAAACTATTATTAGTTCATTATGGATTTGATTTATTAGAACCCCTCAAGTAGACCATATGTATTATTCATTGATTTATTGGTAGAAATGAATATTTGTAGATTTTTATGGTTACACTAGTTTCTTCCTTGATTTCAAACTTGTAATATTTATAATCAAGGTGGAATTGATACATATGACCACTCATAGTGAGATCTAAATAGAACCCTCATTGTAATATCTGTATAAGTTCAGCATTGTCTCCTCATTTTTCTTAATATTTAGATTCTCACCATTAATTATACAATTGACCCTAATAATGGATGATGTTGGGTGATAAATCCTTATGTTGGCCTAAATGTCAGATTTAGTTTAGTTTATGTTTCATTACTTTACAAGGAATATTTAATTAAATTATCTTCTAAATTTTTTGGTTTTTCAATTTTAAATATTTTTTAAGAACTTCTTACCAAATATCTAGAAGTGTTAGTTAGAGTCCAGTTCAATGAATGTATACTCAATAACAATTAAATATTTATCCATTCGATCCCAAGTAGAGAGGAGAATTTTTAAAAGATGAGGTAACTAAATTTAATATTTTTTTAGTCGATTTATAACTTTATAAGTATTTTGGGTACCTAACTTGTCTAATGTACATGTTTTACTTACTTGTTAAGAAAGGTTTCTTGCATGTTGACCAATTATTATCAGTGATTCAAACTTGTTATCTTGAACCTATTTGCAATTATTTTAGAGTCTATTTATAGGAGTATATTTTTAGCAAAATTTTTTTTTAAGATCTTAATTTATCATTAAATTTCCATGTAAGTTACTTGTAATTAGCTAGTTTTAGTCTTTCTTGTTAATAAAAGATTATGTACAAGTGTGGTGCAATAATTTTTCTTGGAAATTATTTTTTGTATGTGTGTAGCTCTAATTTTATTGTAGGTATTCACAAATAAAAAATAAAAATCATATGGATTATAATTTTAAGTTATTTAGTAAATTTTCAATGTCAATATTTACACTTACAACACTACTAGATTAACAACTAATAATTATGGGATAGATTGAATGATATATGAATTCACTCTTAGATTATATCAAATTTTATTTACACTCCCTTCATATTTAAACCCTTAATGTTTTATCATAAAATCATTAAATAAAGACTTATAAAGGTTTTAATCCATTATCAAGAGAATCATGGCTTCTGTGAATTTTGCCTCTATGAATAATCTCATTTTCAAAGATGATAACTTTGACTATTAGAAATATTGATTAAAGAAAACAATTTTTTTAGAATGGGTTTTGAGATAATTTTATCCATGGATACACACCACCTAGATATTGGAATACTTTGACTCAAGATCAGAAGAGAACAAAAAAGGATGAAAAAAATACTAATGCACAAGATTTCTTCTATCTTCAGAGTACCATAAACCCAAGAATCTATGCAGGAATTACAAGATAAAAAAATGTTAATGAGCCATAAAATACTTTGGAAATTTTATATCAAGGATATATTAAGGTAAGATAAGTAAAACTCTAAACTCTTAAAATGAAATTTAAAATTTTTAAAAATTAAAAAGGTCTAATAATGAAGTTGAAGAATATTGCATAAGTATAAATGGCGTAGTGAATAGAATGAGGGTTTATGGTGAAACCATATAACATAAGGTCATAGTAAAGAAAATTTTGAGATATTTGACTCAAAAATGGATGCATATTGTGATCACTCTTGAGGAATGTAAAGACATGAACACTATAATTTATGTTGAGTTAGTGTTTTCTCTCTTATTCCATGAGGAAAAGATGAGATTATATGCAAGAGATATAGAATGTGATCTATAACATGTACTTGAACCAAGTAAAAAATTTAAAACCAAAAAATAAAATAAAAATGGAGTTCAAAAATATCAAATTCAAAGAGAAAATTCAAAGCCAACTTTATAGGTAAAAGAAATAAATACCTTGTCATTATTTTAAAAAAATGACACTTTATACAAAATTGCAAGATACTAGAAGCTAAGAATCAATCTAATCAAGAGAGTGAAAAGAAAGATTTTCAATATAAACAATGTAAGGTTAAAGAGCACTCAAATTATTATCTCACATGTAATGTGATAATAGAGGAAGCAAATAACTTTTTATCTTTTTATTCAGGTTGTTCAAATCACATGACAAGTCATAAAGATGGTTTCAATAAGTTAGATGATTCCTTAAAAATATAAGTGTAATTTGTGTATGTAAATTCCATTTAATTTTAATGAAATGTTAATATAAAAATCAAAACAATTCAAGGTAAGGGTGAAATAAAGTATCTCTATTTTTCTCAAAATTTGGATCCTTAGAGTATTAATCACAATTTATTAGGAATTATGCCAAAATTAAAACATTAACATTGAAACAATAGCCAAAAAAAGTATAAAATGAAGTGATGTTTCCTCACAAACAAAAAATCCAAAAAAATATAGATCCAAGGGTTTTGAAATGGTAAAGTAAACTAGTCAGAAGAAAATATGTGTGAATATCAGAAGTCGTGCCAACAATAATTCCCACAATATAAGTTTAGAAGTAATAAGAATAGAGAATATGAGAGAGATTCAAGTGAAAATAATAGTGACAAGTTTATTCAAGAAGAGAGAAGGATATGACTCTTTAAATAGATCAAGAGAAAAAATAAGGAGTTACTAAGATTCTCATGTTGTCCTTATAATGCCTCTTTAGTATGTGCCAAATTCCCTAATCACTAAAAGGTAAATGAAAATGTATGGCATGTGAGGAGGATTTATTTATGAAAGTAACTCCTAAAATCCTACAAAAGGATAAACCAGGTGAGACACACCTAATAAATTCAAAATAAAGTGAATTTATAATAATAATAAATATACATTTAGGATAAGCCTAAAGGACTAAAGTGAACCCAAATAAGGTTAATCTTCAACACTCCTCTTTAATATTAATTTTGAGTTACAAAAGTGGAGAAAACTTTTTACAAACAAGGAAGGGAGTTGACATGGCATTGATCTCCCCCTAATGGAAACTTCCTTCAATAGGAATTACAATAGTTTGAGAAATAAATAAGAATAGAAGGTGTCATCAAAAGTGTGATCATCAATAATATCCAAGACGCCTCTTTTAATAATATGGTAAATCCTCAATGTAACAAAAATAGTTTATATAGAAATAATGTACTAAAATCATATACAATAAATGAAAATAGATCCCAAAAAAATCATCATAATGTACAAAATACTACAAAAAAATAAGTTAGTCAAAATGAGATTCAATCAAAGCATATTTTATTTACAACAAAAAACAAGGAATGCATAAAAAGTTTGAGTTTATAAAAAAAGAGACAAATCAGATGTGTCACTTGCAAAAGGTATTCTACATGAATTAATTGAATAAATTTCAAAATAATATATATCAAAGTCTTTTTAAGATACATTATATCTAGGTATTTAAATATTTTTAACCTTAGAATTAGGTGTTTTAGTGTTTTTCCAACAATGTAAAGTGTTATGAGTTGATTTACTACAAAATTTGTATATATGTAATCTCTAAAATTTAGAGATAATATGTCTATATTTTCCACAATGTTCACAAATTTTACCATTTTTAACCAAAGAATGCGTATGAAAAATATTATAATCAAAAGAGTTATATAATAATTAGTAACACTATTATACAAATTACTTCGATGTGAAGGACAATAATACTTCAAGTTATATTGTTAAGCATTAAAACTGAGTCATACACAATTTTCATTAGTTTTAAATAAAATAGATTCAACAATCTCATTTATATATTTTAAAATATCACCACTCAAATAACTCATAGAGTACATAATACACAATTTGAGGTTAGAAAACATTTGATGCAAATGACGACAAGATTCATTATAAGAACATTGATCATCAATAATAGAAGTTTTATTAAGGTCAAAAGATGTAATTTTACATTGAGTTCATTAAAATAAGTTTTCATTTTCTTCATATTTTCATTAAAAATGATTTGAAGTGCATTGATAGTCATATTTTGACATTGTAATCAACGTTTAAGAGAATAAATCTCATAATTTTGAAAAACTATTTTTTCCTTAAAAATTTTTAATGTGAGAAACATGACTAATTTGAGACTGATAGCAAAAAAATCAAATGCAACATTGATTTAATGTTAAATAAGTAATTATAATTGGTTTAAGTAGATGCCTTAATGACATCTAAATTTTCACTTAATTTTTTTATTAAAAAAAAAATTTGTTTCAAGTGAAAAGATACAAATGACAAGTATTTTATACCATAAGCATATGCCTTATGTATAAAAATTTTATCATAAAAAAATTCCAATGTAATACAATTTGTTTATTTTATAATAAAGGTTTGAAAAAAATTGCAAAAACTTTGATTTTTAAATCATTATCAGATTATTAAAATAATGAAAAAAAAATCTTTGAGTGTGCTTTAAATAAATTAAAATCAATGTTTTGTTTTTCATAAAAAAACAAGTCACATTTTTTAAAAAAAAACTCAATCGTGGTTTTGAGGATTTTTCTAAAATTGTGATCTTTGTTTTTATCAAATTTTGATAGAATGAACTTAGCAATGAAACTTACAAATCTAATAAATTTTAGATAAAACTATAATGTGACTCAAAATATATAGTCAATTTAATGTGATAAGTTTTTTAAAATAAATGACTTATTCATCAATCAAAATTAAACTCAATGTAAAGCTATTAATTAAAACATATAAAATAGCATGTAAATTTAAAAAATGGTTAGATTCATGTAAATAGACACAAAAAAATATTTTTAATGGTTTAAACCCTTACAAAAAAACATAAAATCATACTTCTTCACCTAAAAACCTACATAATCTTGAAGAAAAAACATTAAAATCAACTAGCTCTGATATCATATTAGGAATTATGTCAAAATTAAAATATTAATGTTGAAATAATATTTTAAAAAAACATAAAACAAATTGATATTATCTCACAATCAAGTAATCCAAAAAATGATAGAGACAAGAGTTTTGAAGAGGGAAACTAAAGTAGTTAGAAGAAAACCCACGTGGATATATAGAATCCTTGCCAATAATAATTCTTGCTATTCAATCTTAGAATCAAGAAGAATAAAGAAGAGGAGAGAGTTTCCAGTGACAAGACAAGTGGCAAGTTGATTTAAAAAGAGAGGTGGAGAGGGATCTTTAAATAGAGTAAGAGGAAGGAAGTGTGAGTTACTAATACTCCCATGATGAGCTTACAAGGCCTCCTTAGTGTGTGTCAAATGTCATATTCACAAAAGGTGAAGGGAAGTGTTTGGCATGTAGGTGCAGAATTTACTTGTACAAGTAACTCCTAGAATGCCATAAAATAACAAAAGGTATGAGAGACACCTCATAAATATGGAATAAAATAAATTTATAATAATAATAATAATAATAATAATAATAATAATAATAATAATAATAATAATAAATACACATATATCAAATACTTAAGATAATTTAAAAATACTAAAGTAAACCTAAATAAGGTTAATTTTCAACACAATTTCATAGGATATAGTGATGAAATCAAAGCATACAAGTTTTATAATCATATTAATAAATACACAATTATTTCTAGGGATTATAATTTTTTTGAAAATTAAATGTATGTTGATTTTGATCATATAGATACATAGGTCATAAATGAATGAGGAAGCCTCTTCAAGTTTATTTTGAGGGATTACATTGTCCTACTGCTATTTCTAGTTCAATAGAAAATAATACTAACTCTTCACAAGAGACTAGTCATCCATCTTCATCAACTCCAAACAAGAATAAGTATTAATTAAATCCATGTCTAGTCAATTAGATGTTATATTAGAGCTATGAAATGAGGAGAATAATTTTTTAACATCAAGGTAAAAAAATTTATGATGTTTATGATGAAAATACAATGTTTGTATTATCATTTATGGCTAGTGAACCTAAAACTTATGCATAAGTTAGTCAAAAGAAAAAGTGGGTTGATGATATGAAAATTGAGATAGATTAAATTGAGAGGACTGATACATGGACTCTTATTCATCCTATATCTTATTAAAAAAAATATTGGAACCAAATGGATCTACAAGACCAAATTCAAGAGTGATGGTACAATTGACAAGCTAAAAGTTAGACTAGTTGCAAAATGATTTACAGAAACATATGGGGTTGACTATGAGGAAACCTAATCACACATGACATGTCAAGATAGTATAATATTAATTATTTTTGTATATTCTCATAAAAATATGTAAAATATATCAAATAAATGTCAAAAATGCATTCCTAAGTGCAGCGATTGAAAAAAATTTATATGTGGAGTAGCCACAATGTTTTGAGGTAAAGGGTAAATAGTTTAGGGTATAAAAGTTGAAGAACTCTCTTTATGGGTTGAAGTAAGCTCCAAAATTTTGGTACTAAAAATTTTATAATGATTTATTTGATCAAGAATTTATGATAATTTAAGATGAACCAACTCTTTGCATACAAGCATTGGGTTCTAATGCGTTATATGTTTGTATTTAAGTAGATAACTTGATATTTACATGTAGTTATATAGAGATGTTGAATAACTTGGAGGAATATATGAATTTAAAATTTGATATGGGATAATTCCATAAAAATAAATAGGAATTATTCATTTTTCAAGCCAAGTATGTCCAATACATGTTAAATAAGTACAATATTCAAGATTTTAAGCCTATGGACACTTCAATTTCAAGTGGAGAAAAGATAATGAGAGAGGATGAGAGTATTTAAACTGATAAAAATACTTTTATAATCATGGTGGAAGGTTTGATATATGTCACTATGATAAGACTTGATATCAGTTATGGGGTTTTTGTAGTTTCTATATTTATGAGCAAACTATCGCTCAAACATTTGTAAGCATTAAAAATAATCTTCAGATATGTAAGAGGGACTTATAATAACGGTATTCATTTCAAACCATAAATTTCATTATGTCTAATTGAATACACATATTCATATTGGGGAGGGTCTTATGATGATATAAATTCAACTTCAATTTATTGTTTCACATTGGAAAGTGGGTTGGTTTCATGTTCTTGAAATAAATAAGCTAAAATTGTAATATCATCTAATAAAACTAAATATACATCCCTTACATCAACTTGCATACAAGGATTGTGATTGAAAATACTCTTAATTGATTTTAGATATATTCAACTTGATCTAACATGGATTTTTTGTGATAATAATGGGGCAATATAATTGTCCAGGAATTCATTTTTCCATGCTAGAACCAAGCATATTAAACTCAAACATCATTTTATCAGATGCTTGATCAATGATAAACATTTTAAAATTGATTATGTGAAAGTGATTATCATTTTTTTAATATTATCATAAATGGATTACAATAATAAGAATATCCATGGAATACTTAAGGATATAATAGGCATATATCCTCTTTACATCAAACGGGGTGTATACACTACAGTTTCATCACTTTTATGTCAAATTTATAATCAGAATGATTTTCTTTTAACATGTAAATTAGGATAGAAATCATTGAAACACCTAAATTTTCTCAAACACTTAACTTGCATATTCTGAAATATATTTGGAAATCCCTAATTGGGAAAATATGCCATATCCAATTTTTAGCCAAGATTAATTCATCCCAAGCCAAATTTTGACTTTGCAAGTGATGTTTTAGACTAATTAAGTGGAACCCTTATTAGACTTTCAAAAGTCACATCACTTTGCATTAAGTTAATTAACCTTTTTTAATTAACCTAATCTTCCTCTAATGGTAAATTCCATAGCTTTTTATAATTACCTATTTTTTAATTCATTAATTGAATTATTCCTCCATTCACATGGCAAGTGGATTCAAATATCTAGAAACATGAGATCACATAGAAAGTTATCAAGCATTTGCATAAATGCAAACAAATATCATATATGTAATCGATGCCTAATTAATGACAATTATATCCCAAATATTAATGGAAATAATCCTTTAAATTATATTGAAACTCAACCACACATCTTGATCATCATATGATAGTCGATAATAGTCTAAGAAATCTATAAATACAAGGGTTATTTGTTATTTGAATCAATATTTTTTATGTAAACTTACTCTACCAAAATCAAACAAAATTTTCACCATTTATTATAATTAGATCATCCAAATCATAAGTATTCAAGGGGATATTTCATCTACATGATTTTGTGACATTCAAAAATATCTCATGCACTATAATCTAGAATCATTACATCTGCATTTGGCTTAGAATGTGACATCCACACAGAAGGCATAATCATCTTTGTTTTGTTTTTTATTTTCTATTTTTTTGCTTCTTAGACCTTTCTCAATCTGAGGAATATGCCTAGGATGTTATGTTTCTTATTATTTCCATCTTTCATTTTGTGACTAAAAATTACTATCATCCTTTGTCCTCATGTGTTTATTATAGCACACCCGTTGGGACATCACATCCCATAATCCTCTTTAAAACATTCCATGACCCTCAAATTATGAAATTAGATAATGTATAGCCTAATTTCATTTATTTTCTCTTAAATTTTATAATTTTTCATTCACTACATATTGGCAATAATCGATGGTATTACTCTGTGTAATAGTGATATCACTTCACATATTTTTGTCTCTGTGTTTTTCAATAAAATGGTGAAAATGCTTTAAATATCAGTGGTAGCTCTTTATGTGTTGGTGGTAATGAACTATTTATCATCCAAAATACTCTAAGCTCTATTCAATCGATAAAAGGGGATATTGAAAACCCTAACGGTAGTAACATGTTATATATCAGTAGAATTAACCTATGAAATGGTGACATAATGAAGGTAACAATCTCTATTTTCTTCTTGTTTGTAATTTTAAAATTAGTGGGAATTCCCTATTTAATGATGGTATCACCATGTAAATTAATTATATCTCCCTGATAATTGGTAGAATCATTAGTTTTATATTTTTCATTTCTTATCTATAAAATGGTGGGATTTCCCTACTAAATGGTAGGATCACCTTACTAAATAGAGGGGTCGCCCATTTAAATGGCAAGATCACTCTATTTAATTTTACCTTAAGCTAAGTAAATAGTTATTCAAACTTATATGTTATCCAAAGACCACATTTGAAAATCTTAACTTGTTTATTGTAGGTTTACTTGACAAATACATGGTTTCTACTCAAATATGCACTTTTTAAATGCTTTCTTTTGGTATAATTAAAAATAATCAACACTTTCATTTGGTGTTCTAAAAAACTTACTTTACTTCATGTTTAAATGTTTTCTTTGATTGTTTTATTTGATTTTTTTATTATGACTAATCTATTATATGTATGCTCTCCCCTTGCTCCCTTGAGGGACCCTAGGTGACCAAGAACACATAGATTGTTGTTGTATTTTTATTCTTTGTTGATTTCATGGAGTGGATTTCATCTCTTTCTTGTGAGTTCTTAGGGTGAAGTGAAAAGGGTTTCATATCCTAGCACACGTACCAAACTCATACATCTTCTAGGGGATATAATTTATAAATATTTATCATAAGAGCTAAGCAAAATTAACCATAAATGGTTTCATGAAAGTAATGGGTTTATCCTTAATGCTAATCTATTAAACACCACTCTCAAGGTTTGAAATTTTAGTAGCACTTCATTGATACTTTTATGGTTGAATTTCTCATGGAGGGGTTAGAACCTCTTATGAATTGCCTATTATTTATTCTTATTTGATAGATTTTGAGCCCCACTGCCTCAATATATATCAAGAACCATTTAAAAAATCCATGTCAAAATTTTATATTAATACCTTTGATCATAAATAACTTGTAGTGTGATGGAAACCAATCTCCTCCAAGATTTCATGATGTACCACTTGAAGTGAGGGTTAGGTGAAACTAGTATGTCACCACTATAAGTAAGGTAATTATGTGGATTACAATTTAGTTACAACTCAATCTTCCACTAAAGATAAGACTTGTTCTGAATGTGTGATGTTTATTTATTTGTTGTCTTGTCTTCATTTTTTTTGACACATCTTACACATCAACAAGTTATAAATATCCTACGTCTAAAACATTATCATTTAAACCCACATGATAAGGTATTCCTTTGCCCAATTTTAGGTCATCTTTATTCCATTATAAGCATTATGCTACCCATTTAGTATAGTACTTTATACCCATTATACCATTATGTTTTCCATTTCAAATCAAATTTAAATCAGGTTTATTTGAACCAAAATCCATTTCTCATTCAACTCCAAATTAGGTACATTTTGAACCAAAAATCTAATTCTAATATGAAATTCAAACAATGTCAACTTTATAAAAGTCAAATTTTAAATTAAATAAAGTCAAGTTTCAAAATTCAAACAAAGAGAACTAAACTCAACTTTGTAATCAAGTCACTTTTAAAAGTCAAATTTTGAATCAAAGTCAAAGGTTAAGTCAAAATCAATATTTTTTAAGATTCTGAAATCAAGATTGGTTAAGGCACATTCTCATATTACCCTTGACCTTTCAATTATTTCACCATAACTTTTAGAAAATAATTCAAATCAAACATTATTCTACTTTAATATTTTGCTTCAGTAAGTTTAAATTAGACTTTCTACCTCAACCAAGCAATATTTCAAAAACTAATCAAGATATGACTTGAATTCAAAAGTATTTCACAAATCTAAAAATCCACTTTAAATTTTCAAGTGAAACTTTTCACACAATCAATTTAATATCTCATCTTGAGGCTAATATGAAGATCATTATTCCAAACATACCTAGATATATAATAATGAGGGCTATATATAACCCTAATTCTGATGAGGAATGGTTTTATGATCCATTTAGTTCTTTCCAAAATAATGGAAACTAAAATTATAAGGTACATCAATTTGTATACAATGATATACCACCTAAAATAGAAGAACTACCAAGCCATGTTCAAATAGAGGAGATACCTCTAGAGTCACCTTTCACTCTTGAACATGTCTTTGTTTGAACTTGTAGTCAAATTATAGAATCATCAAACAAAAGAAAATGGAAACTTGTATACCCTACCTAAAATAACCAACTCATATTACATAATTGTAGTAGAATAGTTAGCTTCTAGCCTCTTTTGTTACATCCCTATCTTCTACTTCTTTAAATAATCCCCCACCTATGGAGAAAAATATAACCATTGAGAAATAATAAAATATTCATTGGTTAATCCTTCATCAAGTGTGGATCCATTAATATCTCATGAACCAACCCCTCCCATGGATTCATTTCTAAAATCTACTAAAAATACACCACAAGTGTTCCCTAATACACCTCAAGTTTTTCCTAGTTCACAACAAATCTCATCTAGTTTCACACCACTTGCTTTTAATTCATAACAAGTTACTTTGAACTCCTAAAAAGTCTTCTTCTTTTCCAAAAAAAATCCTCCTCTAATTCATAACAACATGTTACAAAAAATCTCCATTTAACTTCTTCTAATTTGCAACAAGTTCCTTTAAACTCCCAACAAGTTCCCCCTATTTCCAAACCTACATCTTCCAATCCACAACAATAACTTGCCAATAATCCTCCATTACAAAAAATCAAGACTAATCCAAAATATCAATTTACAAATCCTTTGATACAATATGTTGTGATTAATCCCAAATAAATCCCTATTAATCCATAATCCATCACTTATAATCAACAACACATCCCCACTTTCCAACATCTCTTTCTGAAAAGTTCATCTTTTTTAGTAGTAAATTTCCTCATATAATTAATAAAATCCTTCAACCCAATAATGTCTTTTTAATCTATTTCCTAATATTAGTCAATAACAAATACCCTATCAATAGTATAATCTAAACTATAAGGTGAATAACTCTAATAGATCATCCCAAATGGGACCCATTTCAACTTACTTCAATCCTAATCCATCTATTTATTGAATCCAAGCTAATCCCCCTCTTAAAATTTACTAAAATATGCTACCTACATCCCATAATGTTCTCCCACTCTTCAATAATTTCAAGAGTTAAAGGATGTTGTTCTAGGGATCCAAGTAGGAAATCAAGGCAAAAAGTAAAAATTTGAATAAATATACCCATACTCATTTGACATGAGTTTTATTCAAGTACATTTTCCATCTCACATTAAGGCACCCAAATTTGATAAATACAAGGGAAAGAGTGATCATATAGAGCTCCTAAAGGAATTATTTATGTCTTGTCAAGAAGTATCCTATAAGAACATTTATCTACTTGTCTTATTTCCATGTAGCTTGGGTGGATAATATTTAGAATAGTTTTACACTTACCAAAAGGATCTATCACCAGCTTTGGTCACTTGTCAAAAAAAAAATTTAAAGCACTTATCCTAAAACATAGAGCATGAGTTGACCATGGTTGACTAATAAAATTCTAAATAGTGAGATGGGGAAAGTTTTTTAGTAACGATGGAGAAGTTTGGCTAGCCACTTCACTCACAATGTTCCATATAAGAAATAAAAAATATATTCATTTTAATTGTCAATTTAGAGTTGGATCATAACTTGAGACTTCATTGCACTAATACATTTTAAGATATTATAGATAAAAGAGTGTAAATTGAAAAGGCACTTATAGACAAATGCCTAGTTAAAATTTAGTCTTATAATTAGGTGTAAGCTCAAGCTCCACCATAAGCACAAGCAAGTACATTTTAGAAGACCAAAGCCTTTAATAAAAGTAAGAATGTATTGGGTAATGAAGTAACATAATCCAGACATGTATAAATAATGCAACCATATTCTATCAAAAATAATCCACCTATTCCATCTATTACATTACAAAGACTAACTCTATAAAGAAATCAGTATCAAAATAAATTCTTCAGTGACCTTAGTGAGCCTATTGAGGCAGTATTCCAAGAATTAGTTATGGATAGCATGGTCATTTGGCCAAACATAAAACCTTGTCCATAAGACTAACCAAAACCTCAATGGTGTAGAGCCAATGAATATTATGATTACCATCATGTCAAAGGGCATGGAGTTCACATGTGCATGTAATTAAAGCATTTCATTGAAGATATGTCAGGGTATGGTGATTTCAAGTTGGATAATGTTGATTCTACTTCTAATCATAATGTTGGTATTTACAAGAACCCATTTCCAAATAATTACTCCAATATTCAATGCCAACCTTATAATCATAATCAAGATCTAAATCAAAATCCAAGTTAGAATTAGGTAAATTATAATCAAGGTTAAAATTCCCAAGCCAATCAAATTAGCTACATGATGTTTCATATAACTAAAATAATGTTGTAGTTTATATTACTAATAGCCATGTGGATACCATTAAAATTAATCCTCAACAACCTTCTAACATACTATAGAGTGTTACCTCATCCATTATATGACATCCCCCATCATTTCCTAGTGGCCCTTTTCTAACATGTAATAGAATTGTTATGCCTTAATGCCCATGGATCACTATTTTATGTCCTACACCTTCTAATTAAATTAATCCTCTACCAATTTTAAATTACATTATCATAACTTGATTTTTTAAGGTTATAGTTCAAGGTCCTTCACCTTCTTCAAATAATAATACAATTCAAAACACCTTATCTTTAAAGGCCAAGTTATCTCCTTCCATTGAAAAATCCATATGATCTTGTAGAACAATTAAAAAAGACAGAAGTATAGATTTATATTATATATCTATTGTGTACATTTAAAGTTCACAAATTAATATTATATGAACTTCTACACCAATCTAAGGTTCTAAACAACATTAAGCTTTCCATATTCCAAGCACTTGTGGGGGATTTATCCCTAGGTTAATAACTTATGTTTGATCAAAGTGACATGTCATCCCTTGGTCCCATACACAACCCTCTTCATATTAAAGACACAATTTACCACCATAAAATTAAGTGGGTTCTTATAGATAATGGTTTGGGCCTAAATATTACCTCATTAAAATTGATAAAACATTTGGGGTATATTGTAGTAGATTTTTAGCCAGACACCATTACGATCAATGCATATGATAATTTATAAAGAGACACATAGGGTAATAATTAATTATATATCCTTATTGGGCCTATCAATCATGACATTATTTACCATGTCATAGGCATTAAACTGCATTACAACTTACTTATTGGACATCCTTGGATCTATGACTTACATGTAGTCCCTTTCACACTACACTAATTCTTAAAAAACCTCTATTTTGGAATGGAGGTTACTATTCCTAGTGACTTTTAGCCATACCAATAATTTAAACATTTGTGAGTCAATTACATTCAATATAATTATTTTCATAAGTGACCTTCCTTCCACTTATACTAATCCACCTTCCCAAGTTTCTTCCCACTTTACTATTGAAGATAAAGGTCTTGGTACATACAATATTAAATATACTTTCCACATGTCAAATTTCCAACATATTCTAAATCTCATGGTAGTTCCAAGATGGAGTGGAATGAAAAGACAAATTATCATCCCAAGGTACTTCCATTTTTTTAAATATTTCACTAACTCCTAAACAAACCATTAGCTCAGATGATTCCTAGTTATACAATGATGATGACTTCACCTATTATTATGAGTGTTAAATATCTTATTCCTAATAGGATCATGGAATATCATGACTATAAATAGGGTAAATTTTATTGGCCCATATATAAATTAACTTGGGTTTTTTTTGGTGAATCTCTAAATATGTGTTTATAAATTTTGGAGAAATTTAATAGATGGTGTTTAGGTGAAAAGGTGAATGTACAAGTGAATCATAATGGGGTACCAAATCTAGATGAGTGTGCGACTATACAACAAACTAGTAAATATATTTCACTTTTTTTTCTATGGATCACACCTCTTTGCCTCTAAATGATAGAGTTGATGGTGAATCATAAAAATGCTACCAAATGACATATATGTTATCATATGATAGAAATGCTATCAAACAAAATTTATGTTATCATCTAATAGTAATGATATCAAACTATATCAATGATATCATTTGATCACAATGTTATTAAATGGTATAAATGTTATTATTTCATAGTAATGCTACCAAATGATAGAAATGTTGTCACTCCATAACAATGCTATCATTCAAAATCATTACTATTAAATGATAGAGATTGTTGTTAAATGATAGCATTATGTTCATTTGATAATGTTGTTATTATTTGGTATCATTTTTTCCATTCAACAACATTACTATGAAGAGATAACATTGTTTTCATTTGGTATCATTTCTATCATTTGACAATATTTCAATCATTTAGCAACTTTGGTGTCACTTGGCATCATGTTGTCATTTATCACCATCACCTAAAACTTCATCTCTTTCCTACTACTAAAAGTTACCATTATGAGTATATGGGAGGACATATATTTACATATAATGGAAAATAATCTCATATTGGCTTTCGATGGAGTGGAAAATTATATTTATATGTATGAAATTTATTTTAAATAGTAGGTGAGTTGACCTAGAAAACTAATTTATACCTAGATAATTTAGGTGAATCAACATTGTTCACCACCCCCTAAAATATCCAAATACCAATTTCTAAAACTAAAATATTCATGAATTAACAAATAATATCCACTATAATTTACCTCTACTAAAAATAAAATGGCTTGGGGCCAAAATAGTAAGTTATTCATGAGTCAGTGTTTATAACTAAACATAAAGGTACTCAAAGTATTGGATACAATCACCTATGGGTGACCCCTTAGATCTTGAGAGTGACACAACCTTAGCATCTAATGAAGATGATCCTAGAAATGACATAGAGTCATATTATATTATATATGATGATCTCACTGATATGAACATCTTTGATACCAATGTCATCCTTACTATCACATCTTATTTGAATTTCCCTCTTTCCCTCCATTACCCTAAACTAATCAACTGGGATCAAAAAGATCATATTATACCATTGGACTATTTTAAAAATTAGAAATCACTTTCATATTTCTTGGGCCTTAGATATGATCTTATACCATTTGGGGACCATAAAAAAGTATTTGAGATCACATTGGATCCGCCCACATACTTTGGAGATCAAGTGGACTTCTTTGGTCAAAATAAAAAAGAAAATCAAACATTCAGGTCCATTAGCAAAAAATTCTCTAAGGCACTTTTGGACCAGGAAAAAAGAAAAGAAAAAGATGAGTCCTTTGGTGAAAACCTATTTCAAACACCAATGGATAGGGAAGTTCAATTTTCTCCTTAAGAAGCTCATAGTCCTACAAGTCTACACCTTATATTTGGATCATGTATTGATGTAGAAGAATAATGGATGTTTGCTTAATTGGCTCAAGATTTCCTAGAAACATTTATTGAATGACCATTAATTGACATGGGAGATTTAGGATCTTCTTACATGGGTGGGCCTGATGGTCCACAATAAGATGAAGAAACTCAAATCCCCTTGGTACCAATTTTTTTAGAGGATGGTTCTACACTACTATTGGAAGACACTACTAAGGTCAAAATTAGCACAACATATGAACCCAAAATTGTTAAGCTTAGTACATCCCTCATTGTAAAGGAACAAAAATTTATCATTGCCATTCTTAAAGAGTTAATTTACATATCTTCATGTTATTATATTAATATTTTTGGGTTAGATTTATTCCTAGTCATACATCATATTTTTGTACACCCAGATGCCAAGCCCATTAAACAAAAATTAAGGAATATACATTCATGTACTTCTATCCTAATCAAGAAATAATTATAAAACTTATTGGGGGGCATATTTATTCACCCAATTGATTAATTAGAATGGATATTTAATATTTTTCTAGTTATTAGTAAACTAGAAGGTATTCGTCTATACATAGACTTCAGAGATATCAACAAAGCATGTACAAAATATGGCTTTCCATTACCCAACATAGATATGATTATGGATTCAATAGTAGGATGTGAAATTTTATCCCTTATGGATGGTTTTTCATGATACAATCAAATTAAAATTGCACCATAGGATCAACACAAAATATCATTCACCACTACATATGAGACATTATATTATTAAGTGATGCCATTTAGATTGAGGAACACTAATGCCACATATCAGCATGTAATAATCATCATCTTCCATGATCTAATGCATGATATTGTTGAATATTGTGTTTTTGACATTCTAAAAAAGTTAATAACATTGAAAGGACATCTAAAAGTTCTATAGAGAATATTTTAGAGACTTCATGATTATAAGGTGCACCTTAACTCCAATAAATGTCTCTTTAGAGTCACATCAGGTAAATTATTAGGCTTCATTTTTTACTTTAGAGGATTAAATTTGACTCATCCAAGGTTAATGCCATCACAAAAATTCCTCCCCCTTCTAATTTGAAATAACTCTATAGTTTATAAGGCAAAATCTAGTCTATTCATCAATTCATTTTGAAGCTTATTGATCATTGATATATTTCACTCATCTCTTAAAGAGGGGAACCACCTTTCAATGGAATGTCAACTATAAAGAATAATTTGGATAGTTAAAAACCTATTTGGAAAACCCACTAGTGTTTTTCCCCCAATGTTAATAAAGTTATTATTGCTTTATATCTTAGCAACTAAACATGCCTTGGGGGAACTTAAGCCCAAAATGATGACCAAGGAAAATAATTCATGGTATATTATCTAAGTAGGACATTGATCACTTATGAGCATAATTATATGCCAACTTAAAAGGTGTGTTGATCATTAGTCTTTGAATTGTAGAATTTGTGTCACTATATGTTAAACAACAAGAGCCTTATCATTGTAAAAGTTGATCCTCTCAATTATCTTCTTTCTAAAGTATAATTGATAGGTTGTATGGCCAAATGGATTATGCTCTTGAGTTAAACATTTAATACACTAATTATAAGGCCATTAAATATAAATTACTTACATATCAACTTGTGGAGGCACCATTGTCTAATACCCATCCTTTGAATATTCATTTCCTAAATGAATATATCTTAACTATTGAGGAATCATGTCAATGGAAGTTATACTTTGACACTTCCTTCACAACCCATGGTTCAAGAGTAGGTATATTATTCATTATACAATAGGGGAATCTCATTCATATGTCATTTTAAATTAATTTTCAATGCACCAATAATATTTCAAAATATGAGTCACTTGTTGAAGGGATACACCTTGCAATATAATGGAACATTTAATAATTGGTTGTCTAAAAATATTCATAATTGATCATCAATCAAGTTACATACTGTTATCAAACCAAACATGTGACCTACAATGGCATGGTTGACAGACTCAAACAAAACATTGAATGCATTTAGTTTGAGAAAATACCAAGATCCAATAATAGATCAGTTGATGCCATAGGAAATATCCTTCAATATTTGTTAACTAAATTTTGGTCCTTCAAGCCAAAATTGGGCACCCTTATTTGCAAAAAATCATCTAAGTCTATATCTTTGGCCAGGTCTAGTACTTAGTTTTTCTTTGGAAGAAGTGTTCTTTGTCAAGCCCCAACAAATGTATAAGTCTTATTCTTTCAAAGGGATTGTTTTGATCTTTTGTCAAGTGTTTATTCTTTTAGGTTTTTGTTTAAGTGCTGAATTATTTCACACAATTTGTCCAAGACATATTTTTTGAAGGGCAAATTGCAAATTTTTTGAGGGAATTCTTTTAGACATTTTATTTGAAACAACTTTCCCGAAGGGTATCTTTATCACAAGAAATGGTCCGTTTCAACTTTTCTAAAGGCTATGTTTCAACTTTTCTGAAGGAATTTTTCAAAATAAAGGACACTTTCAACTTTCCCAAAGGGTCATTTTCAATAAGGCCAAAAGGTACTTTACAAAAAATTTGAAGGGAATTTTAACTTTCTCGAAGGGTATTTTCTTTGGAAAGTGGACACTTACAAATATTCTGAAGGGTCACTTGTAGTTTTTTTAAAGGGGAACTTGCATTTTCAAAGGATAATTTCATTTTTATGGACACTTTCATTTTGTTGAAGGATACTTTGTAACTTTTCTGAAGGGCATTGCAACTTTTTTGAAGGGTAGGTGACAACTTTTTCGAAGGAATTTTTTAGGCTAAGTGGACACTTTCAACTTTATTGAAGGGCATTTCAACTTTCTTGAAGGGACATTTTCAAAAGCCTGAAAGATCATTTCCATGGGAGAGTGGACCATTTCAAAAATCCAAAGGGTATTTTCCTTTTAGAAGAGACACTTACAATTTTTTGAAGCGCCAAACATAAAATCTAAAGGAATTCTTTTGGACAAATTCTCTGAGGAATTCTTTCAGAAAAATTGTAAAGGTGCCAAAGTCCAATTCTGTCAGACATTTTATCTAATACAAAGAAAACATGATTTTATTTATATTTTTTATCCAAATAAATTATTTAAGGCATAAAGGACCAAGTTAAAATCTAAAAGTAAATAAAAGACCCAAATAAATTCTTTTGAGATAAGTGTTGTGATAAGAAGTTTGAGGAAATAAAAGTCTGAAGAAATACTTGAAAGGTGATGCCTATAGAATGTCAAATTTAGATTATGAAAACTATTCATTGGAGTTTAAAATAAAGGATCATTGGGAACCTGAAGGCGAGGATAAAGGTAACAAGTGGCAATTGTAACTGAGGTTTTGGTTCAGTTGTAGAAAATGTAACTAATGCTTTTGGTTTAGTTGTAACTCATTTTAACTGACTCATTTGATGACATGGCATAGCTCACCCACTTCTCTCTCATGCAAATAAAACTAATTATTTTAGGATGACACGTCAAAGTGACCCTTGAACTTCCTTTGATTGATCCACCTCTCAAAGGCTATATATATGATTATTTTTGGCTTGTTTAGCATCCTCCACTGGTTATTGGGGAAACTCTAGCCAGATTTATACTTGAAGAACTCTTGAAGAGATACACAAGTTTGATTGCCTCTAATATGTTGTAATATTGAGTAATGATTGAATCATTATTGGTCTAGTCTAGTGAAAGATTGTCTTTTCTACTTGTTATCTTGCTGGTCTACCAATTTGTAGAAAGAAGATTATTGCAGGTCTTTGCTAGTATTATTTTCTAAGTGTAGAGATATCGTAGAAATGATTCATGACTATATATTTATTTGGATTATTCATTTCCTTCTTAATAATAATATACATTCTTGAATCTATCATATGAAATAGTGATGTAGCAATGGATCCTGAGTTGTGAGTCATGTACAATAAAACACCTTGTTTTATCTTTAAAGTAGTGATTTATACAAAATATTGGTGCATCACCATTTATTTTCTTCTTTTTTTTCCTAAATTATTTCCATACACACTTGCTAGATTATAAAGAGTTTTAAATGTGCATCAAGGGGAACTAACCCCTAATCTAGATGTTCATCTCAACGAAATTGTCACCCACAACAAGAGAGATGATTCCATTTTATTGCTTGGATGAGGAGAACTAAGTATCTCCTCAAGGGTGAAAATCCAAGCATCAACAATATCCATGAATATCAATTTCTTATCAAAAACCTTCTCATGCCAACTTATATTCATCCTGACACTAAAATGGTATGTGATAATATTGTACCTAATTTTCCTTGGTACCAATATGTATACACCTACTTCCAAGACCACATTCTTCATGTTAACACATCATGCTACCAAAAAAAATCTTTTATTCATAATGCATCTCATTACACTTTACTCGATAGTACACTCTATTGTAGAGTTTATGATGAGATGAAACTTTTATGTTTAAATTTATATGAATCTAAATTAGCACTTAAATACATGCAAAAAGTGATTTTCAAGGCCCATATAATCAAAATGGTCCTTACTAAGAAACTTATTTTAACAATATATCATTGGCCCATAATGGAATTACACACATGTTCTTATGTTAATAAATACCTTTCTTTCCAAACATAGTGATTTAATTCATGTTCCTTCATGAGCACTTTATTTTATCACTTCTTTTTAGACATTTTATATATCAGGGCTTGATATTATAGGTAAGGTAAATCCCACTTATTCATATGGCCATAAACATATCCTAATTTCCACTAAGTATTTCACTAAGTGAGTTGAGTCAATCCTTCTCACTTATATAATTGGTAAATAGATCTCCAAATTAATTCTTAATCACCTTATATTTTGTTATGGCATTCTCTCTTATATTATATTTTATAATGGAAATTCATTCAAAAATAAGGATTTTAAAATCCTTTGTGCACACATCCATATCAAATGTATATGGTTGACTCCCTATTACCCTCAAGTTAATGGCCAAGCTAAGGTATTTATTAAGATTATTCTCAAAAAATTTAATAAAATTGTCAACAAATATGGTTGTAATTGGCACTTTCAATTATTCCCTACCTTATGGGTTTATTTTACAAATATCTACATGCCTATAGGTGTGACACCCTACTCCTTAGTTTTTGGATCTTAGGATATTATTCCTATTGAGATCAAGTTGTCATATTTATGTATTTCATTGTAGGGTATCATTGATCATGAAGAAAATAGAGTTGCCAGGATACAAGAGCCATAACTCTTGGATGAGAATCAATTAGCCACATTGAGTCATCTCAAAGCATATCAAAATTAATTATGTCATAGTTATAACAAGCACATCATCCCAAGAGACTTTAAGGTGGGTGATCTTATCTTGAAATAGAATTATAAAAACACCAATGCATAACATAAGAAGAAAGGTAAATTTGAGCCCAATTGGTTGTTTCCTTTCATTTTTATATAAAAATATGGTTCTAGGGTGTAAAGGTTGTCTACACCAAAAGGGTAAAATCTATATGAGCTCATGAAAATTATACATCTCAAGCATTTTTATGTTTTACTTGTTTGAAAAATGTCTATGATATCCCCTACTTGGGGGCATCCCCTTCATATTCTTTTCACCATCCTTTCATTTTCCATTCCTGATTAGAACCTCATCTTTTTCCTATATCTTATTTTTATCTTGATCTTGATTATGACCTAGAAGTACTACCAATGGATTTAGAACATATTTTAGTAAGCAATTATAATTTGGTCGTCATCAACACATCATTGTAGGTAAAATTTTAGAACATCAAAATGTTTTAGCATGGTTTTCCTTTTTGGTATTCCTTGACATAACTTATTTTAGATATTTACTAATCCTTCTCTCCATTATATATCACTTTCATTGCATCCTAATTTTTTTGTTGAGTTTTAGTCCCTTCAGCTCCTACTTTTTTGTTGGTTCCACTTATTATTTCAACTGGTTTAGTTATTGTTTAAGCCCCTACCCAAGGTTATTTTTCCTTTGCTTCGATGGTTCCCTCTTCCATTATTTTTATATTATCCTATACATTTTTCTTGTATAATACTATTGTACATAACTTATTCTAAAAATCCAAAAAACATTCAAAAATTAGAAAAAATACTAAATTTGAAAATCAAAAATTCCAAAAAAGAGATGTAAAACCACAAAATATTTACATAATTTGTCATCATATTTGTCAATGGCTCTTCCTTTTAGTTTTTGTTATGGGTGACACTATTTGAGTATAGTGTGGATAATCCTCCCCTTTGCATTAAACATATCATGGGTGTGTAAAATCTTATCCAAATAATGACTTCTCTATTTTAGTTAATCACATCTGATCATTTAATTACATTTTGATTATCCCATTCCTCTAGGTGTTTCCTTATGTATTAGGATGGTATATTTAATTTTGAATCAATATTATCATTTATTACACTCTAATTTCTAGGATAATTACATTATACTAAGGTCCACATAGTCTATGCAAGCAGTGTTTGGCTACATGGGGTAGTTCAGGTCAACTCGATCACTATCATTCTCATTTTCACTTCCCCCCTCATTATCTTTTACACCCTCATCATTTTACGAGTCCATTCTATTACGATCTAAAAATTTTTAAACTCACTCCTATTTTCCTCTCTAAAATTTTCATCCTAAACACATTTCATCACCTTTCTTCTTTCTTGATTCTTGGGAGAACTACATTTGGCTTGAAGTCCATAATGGACTATGTAGATAACATCTAGTTGCATGGGGCATCTAGAGACAACTTAGCCACCCCTTCCTTATTTTTATATTCCCCCTTATGTGTAATTTTTCATTTTATAATATTATACATTCCTTAAACTTAGAATCAAAACACAAGTGTATCATCTTATTATCACATTCACATACTGATGATTCCTTATTTGGTTTACTTTTTAGTTGTGTTTTTGTGTATGGTTAGATTATTTGATTGCTTGTATGTTTGTTTTATTGCATTATTTGTTTTTATTTATTAAATTATGTTATTATACTTAAGTATTGATTATTCATATATTTAACTCAAGTTTCTAACATTTGTACTTGAACTGATTTTGGTATGTCTTTGTTTAGTACATCATGTTTTACACTTAGGTCTTGATTTTTCATATCCTGATCTTGAGTTGTTAGCATTTATTTCTAAACAAGTCCATATAAAAGTGGAAAATAGTGCTATTATGATTCATTTTATAATTACTATGCATATTATCATGTGAAAAATTAAAAATCAATTACTTTATAAACCCATGTGCAATGGCACATGAAGAGAAATTATCCCCTTGTAAGATGGTTAAATGTGCTCGTATGAAAAAAAAATAGAAAATCATCACATTTTACATAATAAAAAAATATAATTAAACCATATGGATATATATATGTTAATCATGATACACATATACCAATGAGCATATTAAACTAGTCATAAACATTTTACATCATGATCAAATATCTAAGTATCAATGCAAATCAAATTACACTGAGAAAATAAATGACAAGACATTCAATCACATCTTTATCTAGATAAATTGAAACATCATCATGTATATTAAATGCAATAGAATAATGGATAACAAATATACATCCACACTAATATCATATATATAATTTATATCATGAGTAAAAAAATGAATCAAAATCCACATCGTGTGTGTGTGTGTGTGTGTGTGTGTGTGTGTGTGTGTGTGTGTGTGTGTACATACACACACATATACATATATATATATATATATATATATATATATATATATATATATATATATATATATATATATATATATATATATATACATATACATATACATACATACATACATAATATATATACATACATACATATATATATATATAAACATACATATGTATATATATATATATAAACATACATATGTATACATATATATCTATACATACATACATCCATACATATACATATACATATAAATATATACATATATATACACACACACACATACACACACATACATATACATATACATATCTGTGTGTATATGTATATGTGTGTGTATGTATATGTATATACATATGTATGTATGTATATATGTATATGTATGTATGTATGTATCTATGTGTGTGTGTGTGTGTGTGTTTGTGGATATATATGTATGTATGTATGTATATGTATATATGCATGTATCAAAGTAATATCAAATCATATGTGTACATCTCAAGACGGTGATTATATGTCAAGATATATAAATCGTATAAATATAAAATATAGAACTATAATCAAAAAATCAGTGCTAACTCTATTCATCCCTAGGATAGATCCTCTATGAACTCTCTTGATGAAATATATGTCATGTACCATGAGGTGGTGGTTATTATGGTGGACCCATCACTTTCAAATATATAGGAGGTTGTGCCATTTATCTTTGTTATGTTTTAGTATGATGTGATCTAGATGTATATATAGACCTCTACATTTGAGTATTGTTGAAAAATATTGGTGCTCTTATCCCTCCTAGTACCACTAACTCATATAATCTCTAATAATATTCAACCTTGTCCTTGGCTTATATATAATCATCTTTGGCCTGCACCACATCATCTAGTGATTTGGCCAACCCCTACTCTGAAACAATATTCCTAATTGTATCTCACTCCCTACAAAGCCTATATAAATAATCCCTAGCCCTATCCTTCTCATAGATGGTTGTATCCATCTCTGCATCTATTATGGTGCATTGGCCCTAAATCATTGTCATCTAAGCAACCTTCCCTTAAATTTGATAATATTTTTGTCTCTCTTTGTAATGAGACCCTATAATCTAGTGGCATCACCTTGGGCCCCTAACAACTATCTCTGTAGCTTAGCCACCTCTTCCTCTATCCCTAAAATCTATGCAATTTAGGTATTTATCTCCCTTTATAACCTATCTATAGTGTCATGGTTGGCCTCTAATATGATATTTGAGATGGTCTTACCTGCCCTAAAGTCTACCTCTATCATATCTTGACCATCCTATAATGAAAAGGTCACCTTAGTATCCTAGATATTTATCTATCCCTCATCTCCATCTAGACTGGGATCCTCTCCCATCTCAATATCATGATCTAAGGACTCCCCACCATTGCTACTACTTTTATTTATGATGTTGTTACTATTACTCTCTAATCCAAAGCTTATGACCATGGGTATCACTTAATACAAAGGTAACTACTATGGTGACTCCTATATATAAAGGGCCACCTAAACTAGCACTTGTACATGTCCCTATCTAGACACTGACCTATCCCATATTTGTTGATGAGACCTATACTTCTCACCCCTTGGAGGTCTCAGATTAATCAGCCTCACTAATATGAACTACGTCTACTAAGATTCATAAGTACCAGTCACCCTTGCATCTATTGTCCCTCCCTCATATACCTATGCCACTAGTTGTAATGTCATGAAGCCTAAAACCAATATTACTATGGGAATGGAAAGCCCTCACTCACTGATCTCTTATGTCACATGTGCAAAATAATGTGGCCCATTAGCTACATATTATTACCATTGAAACTACCCCTACACATGATTAGGTAGATATCAGTCTGCTGTGAAGTCATGGTGACCTATGATATAACAAGGAGTGGTCATGATTATGTCACATGGCCATCCTCCAACTAACCAAAATTTATATGCATGTATGGGTATTAGATAAAATATTTATCAGCCATCTCATCAATCACCCATTAGTATAAATACACGTCTCCTTTGTGCCCCCATTGGACCCCTCCTATCAAATACTAGTTGTAGGCCAATGGATCCTTTAGTTGTCATTATCATCTATCCCCTACTAGCTTATTAATCATGATATGCTCTCAGTTCTAAATTTGAAATAGTGTGCATATCCCAATGTTCCTACCTCAATGGTAGGCCATCATGTGTAAATCCCTATATATTTGGGCTAATACTATTGGACCCCAAGAAAAAGAGGTGGTCAAATAATTAATATCATAGATCACTCATATCAAGCCTATGTGAAATAATCAACTAATCTTGTCAAGTATATACATACCATTGATAATAATCATCAAAATCATAACTTCCTTATTAATAAAGAGTTTTTATCCATATGTATGGAAGGTTAGGTCTTCAAGTACATCTATATAAAAAACCACACTCTCAATAATGACATTAGTGATGCTAATCATGTCCTTCAAAACTACCAAACATCCCTATTACATTGAATGTATGTTAGGTCTCTAGATAGGAATATGGAGTATCAGTCAAACATCCTCTAGTGTAATTTTCACCTCTCTAGTACGCAGGTGGAAAGTACTCATCTCTGAGTGAAAATGCTCAACTAACACTAAAAATAGGCTATGTCTACTCAAATCATAAGAATTTGCATGATGTGTCACAATCACACTATATCTAAAATTTTCAAGGTCTCCTTTCTCCATATGCTCAAACATTTTAAGACACATGAATGTCACTCATGAGCTATCAATAATGAGACTCATTCCTACCAATCATAAACATGTCATCACACTATATCCAAAATATCTATTAGACACTGATAAGGCTCTCATCAAAAATAATACCTTAACATTAAAAAAATCCTTCTACCTATCTAAAACACTAATTTCATCATTCACATCAAATAAACCTTTTTTAATTAATTCCATTTTACACTTGGGTGATTATATCAATTTTGGTGTTATAACCATTTATGAGGATGATCTCATTATTTTACAGGGTTTTGTCATTATTTCCCAGATATTTTATCATTTTCACATTATCATTGTGTATACACATAATATTTTCAAACTTTTACTGATTACTAACACTTTGTATCTTATAAGAACCCATCGAGTCTCAATCTCTCTGAGTGCATGCCTTAAGGGATGCACCGAGAAAGGGGTGGGTAGACCATTAGTGCTTTGTAAGATTATTATCCCGTTTTCCATGTGCCATATACACACTTGTCTCTTTAAACCATTTACCCTAAGCTTATTCTTCTAAGTTTCACCCATTTCAATCATTTATCATGTTTTATCCTCCTTGTTCTTGCCTTGACCCCCCTTTCACTAGTTGATTGTACTAGGTTGAATGGGTCAACCCTGTATAGTTTTTAGCCTCTGATTACTATATAGGATTGATTAGGTTAACCCTATACTATTTAGGGTATTTTTCACTTGAGAGTTTTGTTAGCCCTTTAGTTTACCTAGATTGGGACCTAGTGATTTACCTCCTAAAAACATATAGGGTTAACTAGGATGATCCTGTACAACTAATATATTCAGAAAGATTTAGGGCAAGATCTGCCTATATATACAAGTTCATTTCCAACCATTTGAGAATAGAAAAGTGAACAAGAATAAGTGTGAATGAACATTTGCTTATTGACCATTCTACCTAAGTAATAAAGCTTAGGATGGATATTTTCTTATGGAGAAGTATTTTGGATGCATAGATAGGTTGTGTATCCTAGAGATGATTTGTCTTTGTTATCCTTACATACCACAACAATCTCTTACGAAGTACCTTGGCCAAGGGAGAGATTGAGTCTCAGTGGGTTCATCTTTAAGGTAAGTATTCCTAACTTTATTTATCCTTTGTAAGAGTAAATACATAATTCAATTTTGCTTCTCTCCCATGAATTAGGATTCCATAGACAATGACATGAGTATATGTCTTCCATGCATGTTTAGTTTAGCTTTTTTATTTCCAACCCCCACTTTGTACCACAATCTTTGGTATGCACTAGATTAGATTTAATTTCTTGTTTATTAGATATAGATTGAACATTAAACCAAGGAATTTTTTAGGGTTCTTGCATGATTGTGTTAGATTGTAGGATTTGGAACCCTTCATAGCATGGTGTATTGTGACAAGTGATCCCCTAATCAAGTCTAGCAAATCCCCATATTGGTCATGCTCCTGCTTAAAAAATGTATTCCCAATCAAAATTTTAAGTATGTTTTATCTTCTCTAAGAAAATATTGATTCATAGATATGATACATTTCTAATTGCATACATTCTGGTGAACCTGAGTGAACTAACCCTTACAAAATAACTAGGTTGACTCTGTTGACCTTGTTTATTTTTAGACCTTGTTTCCATAGTACAGGTTCAAACCTATTACCATGTTCTATAGTTTATGCATACACTATTGACTATATCAACATTTTACCTTATTTCAAAGTTAGAATTAACCTTATATGCAAATAATTAATTCACACTTTATTTTCTTGTTGCTTGCATGCTTAGAATAGATCACATAGCTTAATTAGGTGGTTTTCAATAAATTGTTTAGTTTCACTATTTTTATTTTTATACACACATGACCAAATCACAAAATATAAATAAACATTTTAACATTTATCTACCCAAAGCCAACCTACTTTGATTTCATCACCAAGGGGGGAGCCAACTCAATAATCTAGTCAGGTATAAAGTGTGGTTAATGGTATATTCTAAATAATTACCCAACACCCTTATCATTATTGTGTGTGAAGTGAGGTGTTAGGCCCCAATACCAAGCTTGTATCATTACCACTATAGCCCATTTCATCCCAAACTACCTAAAACCATCCTTAGATTGCCTTCGGGTTCCTTTCTTGCAACCAACTTTCCATCACATTTAAAATAATATTCTAATAATCTAATAAACATTTAGGTTGACCAATTAGTTAGCTATTTACTTTCTAATTTGATTTCTTTCTCTTTTCTCAATTATATTTTGTATTTCAAAAACTTGTATTAGTCAGCGTTGGTGCAAGGTTTTATGTTGTGTGATTCAATTAGATTGGCTAGTGTTGATCCAATTGATTGTTTATTTTCCTTTTGTTATTTCTTTTCAAATTACTTGCAAAAGGTATCTTGTTTTTGTTCATAATTTTTTTATAAGATTCTTAATTTTTCCTATCAATTATGCTGGATCAAACCAGTCGACCTTGTACCTTTTTTTATCCTTTGTTCACTATAATGGATCAACCCAATCAACCCTATACTATTAATGGAGACTATTTTTGTGCTAGGTTCACCCAATTGACCCTGTACTATTTCTATCATTTCCTATTTCCTTAAATTCTCAACTCTCTTTCTTTATTTTCATCATAGACTTTTTGCTTAATGATAATACTAAGTTATAGTCAATAGACATGATGAATTTTACTATCCCTCATAAGGTCTCCCATAGACAGAGTAGGGATCCTCTCTTGGATGCTAGTAATGTTCATATTTCCACTCACACAATGAACTATGGGACCCCTCCTAATACTTCTTTGTATCATAATCCTTTCTTCTCATTAGAATACCAACCCAAATTAGAGTATAACCCTAAAATGCTCCATTTTATATTTAAATTTCCTCAACATCAAGGAAAATATATTTTTACTATTTATAATCTTATGATTAGTGGTTAATCCAAAGAGTCTCATTCACTTACTCCTACATTCTCCACTAGATTTGAGGGTACCACTTTCTTTGATTCTTAGCCTCTTCCTTCTATTATGACCCCTTATCATACCATGACCTCTTCTTATCTAACTTTTTCCACCTCCATGCCTAGTATATCCACTAACATGGCAGGTTCTACATCTAGTGGGCCTCTCATAATATCCATTATCCTTAATCCTTTCATTAGAGCATCATTTACCACCCAAGGTAATCATGCTACTGGTGCTTCTTCTTCTCAACCATTCACTAGTCCATATTTTTCTACATAAGCAAATTTTTTCAATCGTGCCTTACATTCTCAGAATTCCTCTCAAGTTCTTATCAACACCAATAGTGGTACCCAAGCCATGAATACCAACTCTAATTATTATAACAATTATAATCAAACACATCAACTATTTTTCTAAACACTCAATCAAATGAATACATTTCAAGCTCATAACAGAAATCAAATGATGAGAATACAAAACCACCTTCTCAATCTTCAATCTCATCCTCAACCAATGGCTTGGGGAACCACATAACTAGAATATTCCCCCTCCTCTTCGATATTCTCAAGGCAATATCATTATTCAACCTCCTTTGGTCAAAAAAACCATTAATCATATCCAAAATTAACCTCTCACTAATCAAAATGCTAACATTGATATAGGAGGTATCACACCTATAATTTCTTATAATAGATCAACCGATTCCACCCTTCATTTTAAAACATTTGGAAATCTTTATAAATATTGGGTCAAATTTAACACCTTTACCACTACCAAATTATTATCCAAAACTCTCATAGGTGATGCTTTGGATTAGTATAACCAACTTAGAACTCATTCCATTACTAGTTTGGAGGATTTAGTGAATGCTTTAGTTTAATAATTTTAAACTAGTGATCTTTTCAAAAATGCTTTGGCCAACTTCATAAATTGTAAACAACTTGAAAATGAAACCACTCAAGCCTTTGTTAAAAGGTGGAAAATTTTGTCAAACAAATGTGAACATAACATGGTTGGCAATAATATTTTCCATCTATTTACTAATGCCCTTTTTCCTAAACTTAAATATCAGGTCTACACTCTCTCCACATACATTAGATGAGGCTATTGACCAAGCTAAATGATAAGATTTCCATATTCATCAATTTGAGCCACCCCAACCTTATATGGGTCCTCATCTCTTAAGAACAAAAATCACAATGTTACCAATGATGGTGTTATAGATTCTTATGACACCATTCACAATATTCAAGCTATCATTCATATCCCTTCATCAGAACCAGCTTCCCCTTATCAACAATATACCAATACTCGCTTATCTTCACCAAACAACATTACTATTCATAAACCTCTATCCTTATCTAAATTTCTTAAGCATATACCTAGGCCTCTTCCATGAGATCTTGACCCTACCCATCTTATGAAATCCCAGTATGATCCTCATAAGCTTTTTTGGTTTCATACTAGTTGGGGTCATTCTCATGAGACTTGTAGACAACTTCATCATTTAGCTATAGATTTTCTTCTTGGTCCTAATTTTGATCACAATTATATCATTCAATATAGTCAAAAAGCTTATGAAATTACTTTCAAGGATTATAAATCACATGATAAATCTCAAGCCTTATACCAAGCCAATACTCATTTGGCTATATACAAAGACCCTCTTCCTAATCATCAACCTATCCAAGATAATCAAGACAAAGCCACCCCTTCTACTAATAATGTAGAAAGTCTTGTTGAACCAACTTCCAAAGATAATGTGGTTAACATGACTAATATATGAAAGGTGGTTGTTTTTATAGATTCTCAACCTATCTACACTCCATCTAAAACATATCATGTTATTCAGGATTCTTCTCCAACTCATTTAAATGAGTTTAGGAAAGATGACCTTATTACTTTTGATGATTCAATTTCCAATTCTCCCTTGGATAACACTTCTATTTATATTTTTTCCACTCTTCCATTATCTTCTAACACTAATGATAATCAAGCTTCTAATAATACTTCTACAAATTCTCAAAATCAACTTAAACTAGCTAATTCATCATCATAACATGATTCAAAACCTTGTTCTATAGCTTATTTTTCTTATCAACATAAATTCCATTGCACTTTGGCTCCTCCTTCCTAGGACCTTCTTAATCATTAAGCACCTATATCTAAAAACCTTCTTATGGGCTATGATGAGTGGGATCCCATCACAGAACTCACTAATCTCCCATCCTAGATTACATTCCTTGAGATTATGAGGACTTCTCCATGTCATTTAAACCATATTATGCAACTATTTTTTGAGTTGAATGTCCCTCATCCTCCCCTAGCAAGATGGGAGGAAACCTTATCTAGATTCGAGAATAGTATATTACAACAATGTGAAGATATGTTTATCAATGTTGATGAAACTATAGACACTTATCTTTCCTTAAAAATTTCTATAGCTTCTATGATTTTTGATGATATTTTGTTTCATACAGATGATCCTCCCTTATTTATTAATGTCCAAATATGCAATATCTAAGTTAATCATGCATTGATTGATGAGGGTTTTGGCACCTACATTGCCTCTCTCAACTTTATTATGACCTTTGTATATTCATAATTCAATCTCAAGTCTACACAACACTTTATAAGGATATGATAGAAGGTAAATGCCTCCTCTAAGTTATTTGTGGCTTCCCATTACCATCCCACCTATCACCATCTATGTGAAGGTGATGATATTTAAATTTCCCTTTTCTTATAACATCTTTCTTGGTAGGCCATTGACTCACCGTATGAGAGTTGTTACTTATTTCACCTACCAATGCATTAAATTTCGTCATAATAAAGCCATTTATAGGATTTAGGGTGATAATAACCCTTAGAATTTATAATAATTCCAAGACCATGGTGTCTTAAATATTCCTACTCTTAAACCTTTGCCTATCATTTCATTCCATAAGTCTCAGCATCTTAACTTTCCTATTAATGCAAACCAAGGTTGAAATGGGTATCCTAAACTCATTAGGAAAATTCCTCCTAATCTCTTAGATTTAAATGATGACGAGCCTAATGAGATTAACCTAAATATTAAAAATTCTAATCTCTCATCTCACCTCATATTATAGCTTTCTAATTCCTTGTAGCCTCATTTTCATAAACCTCCTTGCGATGACATTCCTTGGTCTTAACCAAAACTCAGTATTCTATTCACCACACTTCCTCGAATGAAAAGGTTATCCCTACTTATGTCATTAACCTTCATACCCTAGATTAAAATAATGGTTTTTCCTTAAATTATATATTCTTATGAGATATTTTATAGGCCCATGATGTTGAGATTATCCATTATCATTCTTCTTTACTTAAGTCTTTTCACATATCTTCCTATCTTCCTTTATTTACAGTTCCTAATTTTCATAGTTTTACTCTTTATCATAGGGTAGAGATGGTGCCAACACCTCTAGTTTATAAGGATCCTCATAGGAGTATGTTCATAGATCATGCTATGACCTATCCTTACCACTTTGTTAGGTACCCTAATCACTGTAGTTGGTTTACTCTTGATATTAGTGTGACCCTTATTATACCTTATATATATCTCACTCCTCCCTTAATAGGCCCTTATCAGATCCCATCCCTACTCCCACTATAGTTGAGCCCATTCTTGATCTTATTATAGATGAGACTATGCCCTCTCTTGCTCTTGCTTTGCCTACCCATGCTTCTCATCCCATTTCTCTTTTCATTGAGCCTAGTTCTATTATGCCTCCATCACCATCTTCCCTTAGTGATGGTTTGCTTCCCTTACTAAGATGGCTCTGTTTCCCACAAAATGGGCTGATGAGTATTTTTTGGATTCTTCCACTCCTATTATACTTCTTTCTATGAGTTATTCTCTTAAAACCACTCACAAGTGTATCTACTTTTTCCATAGAATAGATAATCATTCTTCTACCCATTATTACAAGTTGTGACAGTATATTGATACATTACATCCTTACTCCCTTTCCTCAAATAAAACCATGCCTCCCTCAAATGTTCTACCTAAATATATACCTAAGTATGGTGAGGTATATTGTTTATGAAACCAATGTGGCACCCATCACACTGATCATTGTCACATCCTTCAATAACACCTTAAGAATCACCTCATAGTTATTCCCAGACCTTATTCTATTCCTCTCATAGGTCATTCCTACAAGAAGGATTCTCCTTCTTCTCCCATGGATCCACCTCTAATGGTTCCATCCCTTCTTGTGGTCCTTTTTTCAACTTTTGTGCCTCTACCCATGATTCCTTCACCTATGGACCTTCCCTCACTTGTGGATCCTTCTCCACCCATGGGTTCCTCACTCGTGGATCCTTCCCCACTAGTGATTCCTACATCTCTCATAGATCTTGATCCCACACATTCTCCCAAACATCCCTTTCCTAATTTACCTCCTCAACATAATCTATCAAATATTCCTACTTTTTTAATTGAGGAGATTATAAGAGAAGTATTTTCCTAATTTTCATTAAATATTGATGAGATATTAGTTGTAGTTTGTATCCAACTTTATAGAGATTTATCTGATGTCTTGGATAATTTGTGTGGGTAGATTTATTAGTAATTATGAGCACATGCATGGTGATTTTACATTTACATTTATCATTTGACATTGTATCAAATTCAAATTTTTCATATATAATGATCATACCTTTTGTACTATATCTTGCTTATATTATCATTTATATTTATATATGATTGTCTTTATTTATCATTGTCTTCTCTTTATTTCTTGAGTTTTTCTCAAAACTCTCTTCTTGTGTCTTCATGATTTTTTTCTGTCTTATCTCTATTTTTCATATATAATTATCATTATGACTTGGTTATATAAACCATATTCCCTTTAGTCCTTATATTCTATTAACATGTGATCAGTTAGCAAATAATGCATCTCATTATACTTTCCATTCACTGGTCACCTTTGGATCTCCTTTTTCCCTTCTTTTTTTTCAAAATAAGCATATAAACAGTTGAGACTTGAGATCACATGTTATTTCATTTTTGATCCTAAGTGTCTAGTTAGTCTTTATCGCTAGTTTCTTAGCTTCCTTTAGCCTTAGCCTAAATCTCATTTATGTGTATCACTACATCTCTCATGATTGGTCATTCCAAATCCATATGGAGGAGGAATCTTAAAAATCCATAAAAATTTAAAATCCAAATGATTTTACAAAAGGCAATGATATAAAAGACATATTCTTTAATGTTAAATCACACTAAAAGACATGATTCAAAGCACATTTTCTTATTTTATTCAAAGTTCAAACTCCATAGTTAGACTCATAGTAGAGTCAAGGTCCTTTTGAGTGTGGTAGGCTAGTAGATTAGAAGAGGAGGATAAAAAAATAGTTTATTGCTACCACTTTCTCATGCAAGTACCCAATATTCATAGTATAATGATGACTCTATAAGGGTTCTTGAATAATAGGGAACACATCGTGGGAAGGTATGTCCATTTTACCTTTTTTTATACCAATCTACCTTCATGATTTGATCTTAGTAGCATGCCTATATATTTACAAAGATTTGTGTCTATAGCAAATAGGTTTCCTTTGTACATTGATGGTTACTAATCACTTACTATCTTCTCATGTCCTTAGTATGCCTCATGCCTCATAAGATCTTCTCATAAGATGCTTAAGTCCTGATTTTTACATTACCTTTTTCATTCCCTATATCCCTAATATTTCCTCTTGAGAAATATTATTTTGTCTACTAATCACTCCCCTTGGGATTTCATTTGTGAGTTGATTTGTAAGACCACAGATAGGACTTGACATTCCTCATAAATTACCACCTTTTTCCTTCCTATTACCCACATCCTTTATTACCTAATTTTTTATTTTTACACCCCAGTGGTGTTCTCTTTGTGAGTTATAGTGTAAGACTACAGATAGGACCTAACATTCCTCAAAATATTTTCTAATAATATAAGTCACAAAAAAAATTACATGTGTCAAATATGAGATAAGATATGATTTATTATGAAGTTTCACATCATTGACATGCTTCCAAACTTGATTTAGTGTGTTTTATGCTTGCTTCATTTTTCTTTCACTTTTATCTACTTATTTTTGGATTACATGTAATAATGCAACCACTTCTTAAATTTTTCATACTTCCTAGCTTGAATTAGTGTGATAAATTTAAGACCAATCTTTTGCCAATTTTTATTTTTTTCTTTTATACTTCCCAATGTGATTTATTATAATTTATTTATTTTTATACCATTTGCACTCTTTTACATGCCTTCCATTTTATTACATTGTTTTCATACTCCCAACTTGATTTAGTGTGATTTTACTTTTTTTAATTTGGTGTAAAAATATTTCACTTTGGTTTAAAAGTAAATTCATTTTTACCATCTTGTTTTACCATCCCTTGGTTCTTTATACTTAGTCATTTTCTTATTATTACACATTTCCCAACTTGAAATAGTGTGTATTACATTTTTTTTTTATTAATTGTATTTTACCAAGACTTTGTGCCTATTTATTTTTAACCATGCATGTGTTATACATAATGCTAGAAAAGAAACCACATCTCATATATTTTATATAGCATATACAACAATATCAAAATACATGTGATAAAACTAAATATATCCAAAGAATCCATAACCACAACCATAATGATGATAATATACACAATCAACATCAATATGCCAAAAAGATACACTTACACACACACACATGCACACACACACACACACACACACACACACACACACACACACACACACACACACACACACACACACACACACACACACACACACACACACACACACACATCATTTTTTGTATCCAACCATATATGCAATGCTCTAGCTCTATTGTTGGGCTTCATCTTATCTATCTTGTGGCCTAGCCATGTTGCCTACTGAGGCCTTGATCTAACTCTTTTAAATAGTATGTTGTGAGGAGGCCATTCAAGATCCCAATTCATAAACCTTTCCCTCTATATGTGCCACTCATGCCTGTATATATGCCAACTGGGCTAAGGTCACCATGTGTGTCTCCCTCTCCTACTCTTGCACCTATGTCATATAGGTTAGGATCATTGCATGTGCCAATGTCATCTACATCACTATATCCATATGTGTATCTCTCTCCTATAATAAGGCCTACCACGCCCATATATCACCTACACCCATCTCTATTGGTGGTTACATCCTCTCTCTTTGTGCTCATATCCACCTTGTTGCCTCTCTAATTAATCTAAACTAGCTCATTTGAGTTGGGGTAGAAGGTAAACTAGGGTCCTCTAATTTAGTAGGGTCAAATAACTGTAGAATCTCATCTAGGACATCATGGAGTGTTCCCCTCATAAGGGACCCCCATCTCTCCTCTTCATCCTTAGCTACACCTACAAAATCACACCTAGATAGACATTAAATCATTATTATATCTCATAATATCTATCTATCTCTAGTCTCTATTTCAAAATAAAAACTTAAGAAATAATTTAATCCTCTTTATTACATGTTTGTGTCTTAGCCACCATGGTCTCACCATCTACGTGATCACCTACTACAATCTCTCCATCTACACATCCTCCTAGCACCTCCTATGTAAGTTACCTCCTTAATAAAAATCTAGGTATCATGCCTAAACAATGTGGAGTTTTCTCATTTTTATCCTGCTGGGTTGACTGGGTTGACCTAGTTGTTTTTCCTTGGTGATCCCTTACATTTTCCTTAAAAAGTGCCTTCTGTTAGTTTTTTCCCTAATTCCTTCAAACCTATTTCTGGTCTTGGTTTTTCCAACCTATAGAATCTAATTTAGATTCATCCTAACATCTAAAAATTCTAAAAATTTAATTTTTCCAAAAATACACTTAATTCATTAAAATTACTCAAAATTGGCTTAAGATTCATACTTGCATACCTGTAGTGCACATGTTGCCGCTCCTGGAGCTCCCCCTTGTATATCTTATCATCTCCTCACCATCCTAGCTCATTTTGTCTCTATAGATCTTTTTTCTCTCTTTCACAAGTCAAAATAACTGATTGACTTCTCTTTCCCCTATTTAAAACACCTTTTCAAAATTCAAATTCTTCAATTATTTTCCTGTAGATTTCTTCTTTTGTTTATATCTTTGTTTCTATTTATCAATTTTTAAAACTATAAAATGCATTACTTTCATGATAACGTAGAAAATATTTTCCACTATCATATGCCTATCTTCTAAAAAATTTGATTTTTGGCTATTTTTTGCACTAAATTTTATAGGTTTGCCTAGTGTTCTTTACATTAAATGTCTTCACTCTTTTCTTGAAATTTAATTCTTTATCTACAACACTAAGGTAAGTAAAGGTATGTGTTTTTCAATTTTATCATTTCATTTATCTTATTTTATTCTTACTACACTTTACTTAGCATCAATATTGTGTGTTATCATGTTCTATTTCCCAAAGCACCATCTTATGTTGCACTTACATGACACATGATGAGATTCAAGTGGGACATATGTATATACATAATATTTTCACATTTTTACCAATTACTAACACTTTTCATCTTACAAGAACCCATCAAGTCTCAATCTCTCTAAGTGCACACCTTAAGGGGTATACCGGGAAAGGGGTGGGCAAACCATTGGTGCTTTGTAATATTGTTGTCCCTTTTGCCACTTTCCATATACACACTTATATATTTTTAAGTCTCTAATTACTATATAGGGTTGACTGGGTCAACCATGTACTATTTAGGATATTTTTCACTTGAGATTTTTGTTAGCCCTTTAACTGACCTAGCTCAGGACCTAATGATTTACCTCTTGAAAACATTTGAGAATAGAGAAGTGAATAAGAACTAACATATTTGGAAGGATTTAGGTCAAGATATACAAGTTAACTTCCAACCATTTGAGAATAGATAAGTGAATAAGAACAAGTATGAATGAACATCTACTTATTGACCAATCTACTTGAGGAATAAAGCTTAGGGTTTCATACTTTCTTTAGAGATACAAATCTTATCTTATGGAAAAGTATTTTGGATACATAGATAGGTTGTGTAACCTAGAGTTTATTTGTCTTTTTTATCCTTACATACCACAATAATTTCTTGTGAGGCACCTTTGCCAAGGGAGAGATTGATGCTCGATGGATTTGTCTTCAAGGTAAGTATTCTTAACTTTATTTCTCCTTTGTAAGAGTATATAGATAATGCAGATGTGCTTTTCTCCCATGCATTAGGATTCCATATGCATTTATGTGAGTATATATCTTCTATGTATGTTTAGTTTAGTTTGTTTTATTTTTAACCCTCACTTTGTATCACAAGCTTTGGTGTGCACTAGATTAGATTTACTTTCTTATTTATTAGATATAGAATGAACATTAAACCTAGGACTCTTTTAAGGTTTTTTCATGATTTTGTTAGACTATAGGCTTTATAACCCTTCCTAGCATGGTGTATTGTGACAAGTGATCCCCTAATCAGGTTTAGTAGATCCCCATATTGGTTATGTTCCCACTTAACAAATAAATTCCCAATCAGAAGTGTAAGTATGCTCTATCTTCTCTAATCCAAGATTAGATTGATTTATAGACATGATGAATTTTTTATTGCATACACATTGTTTTTTAGGGCAATCTCTTAATTTTTCAGGGCATTATCATTATTTCTTGGCTCTTTGATCATTTTCACATTATCATCATTTCTCACAGTGATCTCATCATTTATCAATGTAATATCATTGTTTGACAAGGTGTTATGATTATTTTCATCACTTTACCATAATTTGGGTATTATACACCTAAATATGTGTTGTTTTAGATTAAGGTAAAAATAGGTTTTGAAGGGACCCCAAAACCCAATACAGTTCAAAAAAGATAAAGCATTACAAACCACCAGGAAAGGCAAACCCACCAAAAAATAGTAACTAAACCAGGTTTTACATGGACCTAAAACCAACAAAATAAACTAGTAAAAGCACCCCAAGTTTTACAAGGACCTGAAACCTAAACAAAAAAACTAGGCTCTACAACTTGAAACAAGAAGCCAAGTTTTACCAGGACCTGTTACCTTAACAAATTTGCCATGCAATAATAGATCTCACCTTACAAAGATGCATATACATGAGGAAGGGTTTGAGGGAGCCACGTAAATGCCATCCCCCAGTCCCCATCCCCAACCAAGCATTTAAAGAAACATACCCCAAAACCAACACTGCCTTCACCCAATCTGTCCACCTGATTGACTCCCCATTCTCTTCCTCTGCTAAACTCAGAGGATTCGCCACCATGGCAATCAACACTATGTCAAAGACATCTGAAAGCACTTATACATGATTCACAACCCCTCTGACAGAAGGTAAAGGCAAATAATCAGATCTAGTCTCCAACCCTAAAATACATCATCCTCAACCTTGAACTTAGGGTTTTAGCAGACACAAAGCTCCTCCCGATCCACTCTCAACACAACAAAACAACCCCCAGATCTACCACCACCACCACCCATTCCATCCCCTCAAACATCTATGAAATCACCCCCTCTGCTTAGAGGAATCACCACCATGGCATTCAAAATATCACCAAAGAAATCACCTATCCACTCAGAACAGGGTAATGGTCAGCACGGCAGCCACAAAATAGAAATCCAAGGTAAACATATAGATCTGCATGATAATAAAATAAGCTTTACAATGTCGCACATACTCAAGCACAAAATGCCTATCTATTTCAGCCAGATCTTGGCCCTTCTCCCCATGGTGACCTCCTTCAGACACTCCCCCGCAGGTTTCAAATCTCCCCACAGTGGCCTCCATGAGACCCCGTTCATCTCCCCCACAAGGGAATCCCCCATCCGATCACTGTTTCCTTTGCAATCCAACTCTGGATGGTAGTTCAACTATGGGCTGGAAATCCTATCCACATTCCACCTGCAATACGAAAAACCACAGCAAAAAATAAGTTCCACGCAGTAATATATCTCGCATTAAGGTATTTTGCACATAGACGCTTAGGGTTTGGGGGGCTGCACAAATGCGAGCCCCCCCTCTCACTTGGTCAATCACTCCTAAATATGTGTTGTTGTTTTAATGTTTCTTGCCCATTTTGGAGATATCCTTGATTTGGTCATGATATCACTTATGTGGTGGTGAGATCATCATTTTATTAGTAATATCATAATTTACATGTGCAATATAACCATTTTCAAAAAAATTAAAAATGGAAATTTCACTAAAATTCCTACATATACATAGCATTAAATGAATTAAAGGCAAAAAAATAAAAAAAAAGGTACTTACCAAATGCCCACTCTCAGTTGGTCATTTGTACTCACAAATCTGCTCCCCAAGATGCTTTTGTCATGGAATACATGTAAATTCACTTAAAGCTCTCACATCCAAATCTAAAGCATAAAGTTTCAATAGGGGAGGGTTAAAATGAACCATTTTCACCTCTCAAGGGTAAGTTTATCTCTCCAAATTTCAATTTTTATCCCTCACCCTCCCATTTGCTTATTCTTCTTCTCTGAGGCATGTTTGTGACTCCATGGTCCATTTTTCCTCCAGTTTTATTTTAGTTTCTCTATTTCTCAACCTCTTTTATCATGGAACATCCCATTTTATTTCTTTTGAGGGACCATCTATTAAAATTATTTTTTGGCCAATCCCTTGAGAGGGCATTTTAGGCATCCCAAACATCATTTGGGGTATCGGTGTGAACTCATTTTTTATAAAAATTAATAAGAATTAAAAAAACATGATCACATCATTCTTCAATCATTATAAAATAATTTTAACAACTTTTTCATTCTTTTAAAATTTTTTGCTTCATTTGTGTCTTGTAATGCCATTTCAAATAGAAAAAAATGTAGATGTTACATTTTCATCACTTTCATGTTGAATTTATAATTAGAATGATTTTATTAAACAATGCATAAATCAAGATAAATACCATTAAAACAACTAAATTTTCCCCCACACTTAATTTTCATATTATTGAATGCATTAGGGTGTCCCTGATTAGGGTAATGCACTTTATCCAATCGTAAACCAAGCTTAATTCATCCCAAGTCAAATTACAACATTGTGGTATTTTGGACCAATTAGGTGGAACCATTATTTAACTTTAAAAATTCACATCACTTTTCATTTAATTAATTAACCTAATATTTATTAAATAATAAATTTCATTAATTTTTGGAATTACCTATTTTCTTAATTCATTAATTGAATTATTCCTCCATTCACATGTAAATTGAATTCAAATATCTAGAATCGTGACATCATCATGAAATCACAAGTAAATTTATAAAGCATTTGCATAAATTTAAAAAAAATAAACCCATGCCTAATTAATGAAAACTTTATCCCAAATATTAATGTCACTATTCCTCTAAATTGGACTAAAAATCAACCACACATCTTGATCATCATCTGACTTGAGAATAGTATAAGAAATCTATAAATATAAGGGTCATTTTCCATTCTAATCAATATTTTTTTGAAAACTTACTCTACCTAAATCAAAAAAAATCTTCACCAATTCTTCTAATTAGTTCATCTAAATCATAAGTAGTCAAGTGGAGATGTCATCTACATGATCTTATGACTACAATTTGAGATTATCACATCTACATCTGGATTAGAAGGTGACATCCACATAAAATGTATAATCATCTTTTTTTTGTCTTTAATTTTCTATTTTATTACTTCTTATACCTTTCTAAATCTGAGGACCATGCCTAGGATGTTATGTTTCTTATTATTTCCATCGTTGATTTCATGACTAATAAGAACTAATATCCTTTGTAATAATGTGTTTATAGGGAGAAAATTGAATATGAATTCAATATGGTAACTTTCTTAGTAATTTTATATTTATTATTTTAATATTTTATTATTTTAGGATGGTTATTTAATTCAATTATGTCTTAGATTAGTGTCACTTAGAGTCTAGTTCATTGAATATGTACTTAACTGAGTTCAAATCTTTATCCATTCATCCCAAAGAGGTATAGTGGACTTTTAAGATATGAGTTAACTAAATTTAATATTTGTTTAGTCAATTTCCTACTTTATAGGGATTTGGGGTGCTTAGCTTGTCTAATGTGCATGTTTTGCTTACATGTTAAGAGAAGCTTATTACATGTTGACCAAATCTTATCAGTGTGTCAAAATTGTTATCTTGAGTCTATTTTTAGTTATATTATAGTATATTTTTATTTAATTTAGTTGTTAATTAAGGTCCTACTTTAACATTAATGTTTCATATAAGTTATTTTTAATTGGCTAATTTTAGGCTTTCTTCTTAATAAAAGATTGTGCACAACTATGGCATAATAGTTCTTGGATTTTTTTTGCATGTGTTTATCTCTAAATTTTATTTGAATTATTCAAAAAGGAAAACTATCAATAATATATATTCTAATTTTAAGTTATTTAGCGTACTTTTTATCAACAATCACACTTACAATATTACTTGATTAACAACTAGTAATCTGGGAAATATTAGATGACATATAAATTCAATTTTAGATTAAATATAAGTTTATTTTAAATCCCTCTACATTTAAAACCTTTAATGAAAATTTTATCAAATACATTTTTATATGATTTATCTTTTTTGTTTACTTTGGGATGATAGGTAGTGTTTTCCTAGTGTGATATCTTAAATTCATTTTTCAAAGTCCTTATGGTACTATTGATAAAGTGTGTTACCCTATGAATAATTAATTTTTGAGGGAACATAAACATTCTAATTATATTATTATATATAAACATTGAGATGATATTATTATATACTACCATAACTAGGAGTCACAACTACCTCAATCCACTTAGTGAAGTAATATGTCACAATTATGATATATCTTTCATTGGAGAATTTAAAGGGCGGGTTAATAGGACCTAAAAAACTAATATCCCAATGTTCAAATGTTTTTTCAATGATAATTAGATTTAATGGCATCTCATATCTTTGGTTTGGTTTTCTAGTGTGCTAATAAATATTACAATGTTTTGTGACCCAATGTACATCTTTGAACACTATATAACACCATAGCCTCCTCTATAGTATCTTTTGTATAGTAAACTCTCTAATTTTTTACATGGATACATCTACATGAACATAAAAAAAAATTCTCCAATCAATAATAACCAAAATTCAAGTCATGACCAATCATTACTTAAGTTTTTTTAATGTAGTTTGGGATTCTTAGATTCATTCAACATATTATCATTATGTGAAAATTTATCCATAGGTGTTGAAATGTCATTGTATACATGAATTATTTTTAGATATTACCCAATGTGGAAAAAAAATGATCACACTTCAAATGTATTAGTTAGTGGCTTGAGCCCTATGATGACTATGATCTTAGCATGATTAACCATAATACCCTCACTACAAATTGTATGTCCTAGGAGCTTTCCAAATAGTGTGAATAATAAATACTTTTTCAAATTTAGAGTGATTTTCAATGCTCATAACCTTTCCATTATCATTTGTATCTTCAAAAAGTGTTACTTAAAAAAATATAACACTATCTAATCATCAAAATACACCATAAAATAATGGATGAAATATTTGAATATAGTAACCACAACTCTAGAAATTAATGTTATTTCATTTTTAAATCAAAAATGAATTACCCTATAGTAAAAGGATCCCCACTTTGATATAAATTAAAATAAAACACATCACTGCAAAGTTGTGATCCAATTGGTTACACCTCAATCTACTACACAAGGTAAAATGCATAGAGATTCAAGGCTTAAATATAGCTTGAACCAGTTATTAATGATTCAAGTTCCATCAATTTGATACAAAATTAATTCTAAATGATTAAATGCATGACCATACACTTAAGGTTAGACAATTTTCAATTCTCTTTACAAATTCTCTAAGAACCCCATAACCAAGCAGAAGATAAATTTTATAATTACAACTTCCCAAATAAAAAAATACCATGTCCTAACTCTGGGTATATTCACAATTATAAATTTAAAAATAAATATAATCATAGAAACAATTGGGTCAATGCTACAATTAAACAATTCAAAATTACTCTCAAGGCTACAAGGGTTCAACAAGGATAAATAGGCTACAAAATGGCACTTGAATAAATACCCAAACAAAGGTTTACACTATTATAAGTAATAGGTAAAATTTTATGATAAAATAACTAAAAAATAATTATTTTTTTAAAACATGAATATATGAAATGAATAAAAATAATACCAAACCATTTAACACTTAACGATATCTTATGTCATTCCTAAAAAATGATATACAAGGTTCAAGGAAGAGTCACTAAAAATATAAAATGGAACTAAAAACCAAATACACAAAGTTATATGTGGACATTAAACTAAATATGAGACATTACAACTTTCATATTTAATAGATGTTAAACTAGGCATTTATTATAAAACCCTTTTTGGAGTGACCTCGTAGTTTAAAATTGGGAACAACATAATTTTTTGAATAAATTTAATATGGAAGGGGCCACTAAAAATATAAAATGCATATAAAATATGAAATTAAAGGATATTATATAAATTTAACGGTAGCAAATAATTAATATAAAACTCTAGTTTCTCTTTAAGACTCCCATATCTATTTTTGGAAACTCAAGTTTGAATCGACTTCAAAAGCTGAAAAAAGAAATCAGGTGCATAAAATTGTCAAATGCCTCTGGAGTCGGATCCACCAAAAATTATCAAAATGCGGAGGAAAAATAAAATTTATAGAACATGATTCACATATGATAATTTTATATATTATAAGTTTTTTTTTCAAAAAATATCAAGTTCGAGTATTAATTTTGAACCCATTTCTAAACTAATTTAATTGATTTCCAAATAGAAAACTCTTAGTGTAAACTTGCACTGAATCTTATAAAAGTGCATGCAATCATCCATCCATAAAAAAATAATCCCATAGGATAATATATCTTTCCATTTGATTTTAAACTTAATAATTAAGTCTCAAATTTATTTACACTCCACTAACAATATTTCAAAGGATACCTCAAGACTTGTCATGGTCAACCTATCCAATTTGGGTTTCTACAATGATTAAGTTATGAGAATAATAATATTTACATCAATACATTCCATAATAATTTGGGTTAGAATTTATTAACCTTACTCATTAATTATAATTTTATATGTTTAACCTAATGTTAATTATATAACTAATACCACATATTAAGATTAATCCATAATTTCACTATGCCAAGGTAAGTTACACTCACTATATTTCAAGTCTATAACTACCAATGTTTTCTTACCATATTATGTTCTTAAAGTTATTTTAATATTCAAATTCATGTGTTCTTAACACTAACGTTATCATTCAATTATGAATCTTAGATATTAAAACATTTTTTTTAACTAAATGATTACTATTTTGCATCTAAATAATTCATAATTGACCTACTCAACAAGGTTCTCGACTCATCAATAAATAGTTTCCAAATCACTACTATAAGTAACTCTATTATTTAATCACTAGCCTATATCTATTATAAATGAAGTAAATTTAATAGACAAATCATTGACAATTTAGATTAATAAATATTATTTTACATTGATATGCTTGAACAATACAATAACTATTATAAATATCTCATACATAAGCTCCAACATAGATCTTTTCAATGGTAAGTCAACTCAGGTTATAGAAAATCTCCAAGAAAAAAATTTATAAATTTCTTAATTTAACAACAAACATATAATCATCATTTATTCAAAACTCAAATTAAATAACATATAAGACACTACTAATTTCAACATAAAAATGTTATATCTCTATACTTTATTTGTCACGGGTAACTCACCAATCTAACTATAAAAAAAGTCAATAAAGGGTCAGCTTATACTAAGCAAGAGATTTCTCTCTACTAAATAATTTATTTTTTCAAATTAATGGACAAATTAAAAAAATATTTAAATAATAAAACATATTATATTGTGACAACTTACATACTATGCAACAAGAAGGGTTAATCTTATCAAGGCAAGATTTTTTGAATGGTACCCAAGCTCATCATGAAATTGATATAGATAATTACCAATTTATTAAAATAATAACATAAAATATCAATATGAAATGCTAAACAATCAAATCACACTTAACATGATAATTTTACCATAGTAAAAAGATTTTTACAAACATTGCAAGGACATAAGATTTGTGAGCTCCCCTCTAAGTGTAAATAAGAAAAGATATGGATCCTCTACATGGATTTTCATTTGAAAATTTCTCTAATTAAAAGACATAGGATTTAACTCATCACATACCTATTAAGGTGAGACCCATTTTAAACATCATTCCCAAGGTACCCTCAAGCAAACTAAACCATCAAAACCTCAATCTAGGTTATGTTTACTAAAATTTATATATTTGTATAGTTAGAAATTAGAATAAAAATTCTAAGTTCCTCATGGGTTAAATCCATTCCTAATGATAATAAATAAAGAACCAATCATGTTTTATTTATACAAGAATGGATAGGTGTTTCAATTCCATAATATAACCTCATATCAAAATAAATATCCACTATTATATATATATAGTCATGCTTCCACATTCAAATCTCCACTCCACATCAATATACTTTTAGTACTTTAATTATGCATTTATATACACTTTTAAATCTAAATTATAAGAATATTAATGAAATAGAATTGGCAATATATCTACAAGTATAAGTTTTAAAAATGTCCTAGAATTTTGAATGTATATCTATACATACATATATATCTATTTATATCTATGTGTGAGTGTGTGTCTTTGTGTGTGTAATTTAATATTAAATGTATATTTCTAAACATACTATTAAGAAACATAATATCAAATATTATTTTATATATTAATTTATTTTTTTTATTTTTTTATTCATTTTTATTTTTATTTATTTAATTTCTTATCTTTTTTTATGAGTTATAAATATAAATTATGAGTGTGTGTGTGTGTGTGTGTGTGTGTGTGTGTGTGTGTGTGTGTGTGTGTGTGTGTGTGTGTGTGTGTGTGTGTGTATAAAACATTGCAACCCTACCTAGGGTTTGGTATGGCTAGCTATCCCCCTCCCCTCCTTATTATGGGAGGGGTTGGGATGGCTCAGTTGCCACCCCCCAATATCCAAAATAAATAATTTAATTAATTTTTTGTAATTTATATATATTTTAACAAATAAAATTTCATTAAAATAAATTTTACTAAAATATTAATATATATATATATATATAGAGAGAGAGAGAGAGAGAGAACAAAGGATCCATTTTATCTAAAAAATAGAATGGAAATAAATCAGAATTTTTTGAGAGATGCATTGAACAACTAGGGTTTGTATTTATTTTTATTTTTAAGAATAAGAATAAATCATTTTCAAAACACATTCATTATCTAATCTATTCATTATTTTGGAAATAGAATCAAGATTTAGAAAGGATAAATACCTTGTTTATTTCATTAAAGCTCCTTTCTTCATCTAGATGTTCCATTCTCCTTCACCACTCCTTCCTTCTCCATCTTCATTTTTTTCATTGTCCTTCCACCTATTTTTCTTCTTTGGCAAAATCTCCAAAATGGATCATCTCTCTATTATGTTAACTTTTTTATTGGAAGGTAATGATTGTATATTATTTTATTCTATTTTAGGTTTAGAGTTTTCACTCTTTTGTTTTAATTCATTTATGTGTTTGTTATTATTTTTATTTCTATTTGATTAGATTAATTATTAGACTAGAAATTAGGTATTGAATATATATTAAATTTACTTCAAAACCACTAAGAATACACATCTATATGTATGTATGTATAATCATACTCATTTAATAAAAACTATTTTAATTAATATATAATTACATTTCTATAAATACATATATTAATATGTATAGATATTAAAGCATCAACATTTGATCCAAATCTATTCATTTATTAAGATTATGACTAAATGTGTACATTTGTTCATTTAATTTGATTATCTATAAAACATCATTTTAATATATATTTATATAATTATGTAATTATTTACAAAATTATTTATGTCTATTATTAAATGTTACCTGGGATCAGTCACAATAAGAATTGTGTTATTATTCCCATTTTAAAAGTAGATATGATTGTTGTAACACCAAGAAAGATATAAGTCAAATAATTGGAACCAATTTAACATAACACAACCACTTGATCGGTTCAAGAAATGTGTTTAAATTAACACAAATTTGGGAAAATGGATAAACTTGACAAAAGTGACTCATTAACATAAAAACCCTAGAAGACATAAACAATATAATAAGTTATAATATAAATTTTTGTTATAATTAAACACACACACCCCAAGGTGGTCCTACATGTGTCATAACTAACTTGGTTCCATGTCACCATGATAAGGTAACCAAAATCAATACCAACAACTAACCACAAGATGTCATGGTTGCATGTCATGTACATAGACACACTGAACACACCATAGTCCAAATGATGTCAAGTCAATGAGAAAATACTATAGAGATTTATAAGGGTATTGCATTTACCCCTATTGAAAAAGGCATCATCCTCAATGATTCCAAAATAAAATCATATAGTGGAATCTACCACATTACCTAATTTTGTTAATCTACGATTGAGTAAACCCTTATGATCTTTCAACACTCATATAACTACTTTGTAAATGGTCATGAAAAGTGATAATACCAAAATTCTATTATCAATATTTTGATATGCCAGAACATAAGTTTCTATTCCAAATAACTCTTGTACCATCCCATGGTACAATAGGGATTAAAAAGATAGTTTCAAAACATGGAACTGATATAATTACTGTAATACCATTTATCCATGTAATGCTGAGTCAAATATTAACTAAAACATACTACTATGTTATTCCTACTGAACAAAATATCATAACTCTAAAGAATTTTCATATATCATATTCACTACCAATTGATATTATGAATTATCAAGATCACTAAAAAGAGTATAATTATTGATCCACATATATAATATCATATCCATTATGTAACAAGTTGTAAGTAAATTACTTAGATGATTCATAATAGTAAAATTATATAGGGTATAATTAAGAGTAGAATAAGAAGATACACAACAAAAATTGGTGAAAGAGTAGAATACTTACACATTATGACTAATCCACTTAAATGGGGAAACCTTCACAATAATAAAATAAGAATATAATTCATAATATGATGATAAAATACTAACCAATACCTCTTATATATACTCTATTTAGCCATGGCTATATCATAGGCCAACTATACTAATAACATTGAGAAATACAACAAGCTAATATGAAGATGTGTAAGCCACAAGTTGGCCACACATATCCCTAGATGAACTATAGGTTAAGGTCATAGCATGCCCCTCCCCTTGAAAATAACATTATCTTTAATTTTTAATCAAACTAGGATGTTTTTTTAGGATGTTTCATCCTCCCATGTTGTATCTTTAGAATGCATGTTCTTCCATTTGATCAAATACTATTTAATAGCCCTTGTCCATATTTTCTTAGTGTGAATTTGAATTACTACCTCAGGCTCTAGAATAAATCTAACTTCTTCATCTAATTTAGATAACTTAGTCTGAGTAGAAACTAATTCTAACTTGTAATCCACACTACCAATTTTATATAAGATATATTAAGGGATTTAATACTTAGGTGATATCTTATTATCCTTTTTATGTTGCTTCAAATACATCTGCTTATATAGCTAAAAATGCACAAATACTCAATCACCTATGTCAAAATGCCACTCACTATAGTGTTGATCTGCTTACTACTTCATTCAATTTTGTGCCATTGCTAAATTCTCTCACAAACTAACTAACACCTCTTGTTGATGGTGAGTGTGCTCCTTAATATCTCAAACCTTAAGATGCACTATCAAAATTTAAGTTATGGATGGATGTTGATACCCATAAAATTCCATAAAGAGAGACATCTTGGAATAAGTGTGAAAAAAAGTGTTATACCACCATTCATCAAGTGGTAGCCAATGAACCCATTTATCTTGTTTATCAAAAACAAAATAACTAATATACCCTTTGAGACATTTATTGACTACCTCTATTTATCCATTAGATTGAGGATGATAGGATGAGATATGAGCCAATTGGGTACCCAAACATGTAAATAGTTCAATCAAAAAATTACTAGTAAATATGGGATATTGGTCACTTACAATGATCTTTGGAATGCCATAAAAATTTTGAACTATATTGAGAAAAGCAAAAGTTATTGTATTGGAAACAAATGGTTATGATAAGGAGTAAAAATTATCATACTTGGTGAGTCGATCCATAACTACCATAATGAGATTTTTACCCTTAGACCTTGGTAACCTCATAAAGAAATCTATGGAAACCTCTTCCCAATGCTGGATAGGGATGGATAAAGGCTAAAAAATACTTGGAGTCTTTATGGTTTCACCTTTATTTTATCAGCATACCATGTATTTAGCCACATATTTTTGAACATCCCCTTTAATTCCTTTCTAAAATAAATCTTGCTTAATTATATGATATGTTTTCAAAAATCTTGAGTGTCTTCTAAGTGGAGAGGTATCAAGTTATCAAAAAAAATTATGTTTGAGCAGAGAATGCTTACAAAGGTATAATCTATATTTATACCACAATGTGTTCCCCTTCCATGTAAATTTTTTAGATTTATTAGATCCCTACTAAATATTTTAAATCAAATCCTTGGTATCATTATCATTCTCCCATTCAAATCTTACTTCAACTAGTCAATCTACCTTCCATATGGTTACGGCACATAAAAATACCTCAACCGATTCATCCCACCGAGACAAGGCATCTACCACCACATTCTCTTTTCTTTTCTTATACACTATTTCAAAATCATATCCTAACATTTCAGTCACCCACTTTTTTTATTCTTCAGATGATAAGTATTGTTCCATAAAATATTTGAGGTTATAATCATCAGTGTTTACCTTAAAGTAATGACCCATTAGATATGGTCTCCATTATTTCATTGCATGTAAAATAACCATCATATATTTCTCATATATTGGTTTGATCTTATTTTTTCCTTTATGTTGGTGACTTTCAAGTGCCATTGGTCTACCTTCTTGCATGAGTACATCCCCCATGCCATATCCCGATGCATCACACTCCATAACAAAAGTTTTTGAAAAAAATCAAGAGTGACCAAAATTGGAGTTGTGCACATAACCATTTTAAAATATCCAAATGCCTTTCTATTTGAATCAACCCATTAGAATGATTCTTTCTTCAATAAAGAGGTGATTAAGTATGTAATGGCACTATAATTTTTTACAAACCCATGATAGTAACCAGTTAGCCCTAAAATTTTGTAGAGGGTCTTGGAAACCTACCACTTCATCATTGCTTAGATTTTATTAGGATCAAATTTCACTCATTCATGTGAAATAATATGACCCAAGTACACCTCTTGGACACCAAAAGCACATTTAGAAGGTTTGGTATAAAGTTGATGTTATTCCAAAATTGAAATCACCTATTTCACATACTTAAAATGGTCTTCCCATTTTTTTTATGGATGAGGATATCATCAAAAAACACTAATACAAACTTTCTAAAAAATGGCTTAAAATAGTATTCTTCAAAATCTGAAATGTATATGGTGCATTTTTGAGTCCAAAATGCATGACCATAAATTCATAATGGTTATCATGAGTTATAAAATTTATTTTTGGTATGCCCTCATTATGGATACAAATTTGATGATATCTAGATTAAAGATATAACTTGGTAAAATAAATAGCACCATGCAATTCATCTAGAAAATCATCAATTAATGGAATAGGAGACTTATCTTTGATGGTGTATTTATTGAGTTCTCTATAGTTTGGGCACATCCTCCTTATATCATCCTTCTTCTACATCATGACTATTGAGGAGGAATATTCATTTTGACTGTGTCAGATGATTCTTACCTCCAACATATCTTGTACCATATTTTCAATTTCACTCTTTTGGTCATAGGGATACTTTTAGGGTCTAATATTGACTGGTGTACTTCCTATAATGAGTTTTATGGCATGATCATGTGTACAACTTGGAGGAAGTCCTTTTGGCATGTCACCATAAAAAAAGGTCATCCAACACCTTTAGTAAATAGGATGTGTAGACTCTTTGGTTAGTTGAACCTCCATGGAAAATAAGTGTGCCATAAAACCTTCTACATCTTTTCTAAGAATTTTCATCATCTAGTGGGAACTAACCAGTTGTGGATATTTAGCTTATAATCCATGTAGTTCAAAGGTCCTTCCTTCTAAATGGAACCTCATGAATAATTCCTAGAAAATCATCTCAATAGTTCCCAAAGTGGTGAGCCATTGCACTCCCAAAATAATGTCAGCTCCTCCTATGGGAAAAGAAAACATAGGGAAATCTAACAAATAGTCTCATATAGAAATCTTAATACTATGACATTTTCCAAAATAGTTGACCATACCACCATCTACAATCATGACCTAAAAGTCTAGAGTTGGGTAAATAAAATAATTTAAATGAGTAGCCAACTTACTATTGACAAAGTTATGTGTACTCCTAGAGTTAATTAACATAGTCACCTTATATTTCTTCTATAACCCCACCACCTTAAGAGTTTGAGGAGTACTAACCTTCTGAAAGTGCATGATAGGAAATAGTAGGTTGAAAATCTTCAAATTCATCCTCAAGTTCTTTGAACCCTTCTTCTGAAGCCTCCTCATCATTTGCATCATCAATGTAAAATAACTTATTTTTAGCATATTGATGCCCTTTTCTCCATTTGTTATCACAAATAAAACACACATTTTTCATGCTCTTATTCCACTTATTGAGGTGTTAATCTAGTAGGCTAGTGAAATGATGTTGTTGAAAAGGTGCATTCATGAACATTGGTGAAAGGTCTTAATCTAATCATCTCTTTTTTATCAACCATGCATACATTTGGTATGGCCTCAAATATAGTATTGGGATGAAACATGTGAACCTCCAATTAGATGTTATATTTGAGGCACCTAAAAATAGGCCAATCAAATTTTTTTAGTGATGTCTACCACACATAAGAAGAGATTTTAAAATTGATAAATGCAATCTTTGATAGTCCTAATTTGGTGCAACTTGGCTAGCTAATTGAAATAATATTTAGAGACCTTGTTGTGATAGTGGAGATATAACTCCTCAAAAAATACTAACCATGAAACTGGGAAACCCTTCTTTTTCTTTTGAATACACAACTAATGATACCAAATGAATGGATCAAGTTCTAGATAAAGAGAGGCCATAACCACTTTTTGTGAACATTGAGTTTGATTTAGATAAAATAAATTTTCAATTTGATTGAGCCAAATTAGTGGATCCTTACCATCAAATTTGCACAGGTCCACTTTTGGCAACATCATCTTAAGGCTAGAATTGGTATTGGTATTGTTTGGAGTAGGAGAACCAAACTAAAGTGGTGGAGGATTATTTTGTAGTGGCTAAGCTAACAAGTTGGCTAATTACCCAAATATTTTTTGTAATTTATCTTTCAAGATATCCAAGTACCATCTCAAACTTGTAATTTCCCCTTGAACTATATAAAATTTGTCTTTTTCACCATATCTTTAAACTCTAACTTAAGTTGTTGAACTATCTCTAAAATAGATAGATCAAAAGTTTTAAATTTTATGTCATCTTTGTGAGGGGATTTTGGAGTTTCTTACCCTTTCTCAAACCCTAAGAGGGTTTCATCCCTAAGAAAATGTACCAGTGGAAGATAGCATTGTGATCATCTTGCCAAGATGAATTCAACTACTGCTATTATGCACAAGGGTGAAAATTTATGACCCAGAAATGTGTACCAGTGAAATACACCATTGTGATCATCTCATATAGATGAATCTAATGATTAAAAATTTACACAAGGTAAAAAAATTATAGACTTTAAAAAAAAAACTCATGAATAAAACTATGGTGATAAAAAAATTAATTCCTCCCAAATCACAAGTTATATTTTTTCAACCTTATGGTGCTCTAGATACTAAATCTAGAAAAAAATGCATTGCATAAACTTACCCAAATTGATGATCTGATACCACTTATAAGTAAATTAATTAGATGATTCACAATAGTAGAATTATATAGGGTAAAATTAAGAACATAATAAGCAAATACACAATAATAATTGGTGAAAGAGTAGAATATCTAAATATTATAATTGAACCACTTTGATGGGGAAACCTCCACAACAATGTAATAAGAATATAATTCACAATATGATGATAAAATGCTAACCACTACCTCATATATATACTCTACTTAGCCATGGTTATTATATAGGCTAACTATACTAAGAACATTGAGAAATATAACAAGCTAATATGAAGATGTGTAATTCAAAAGTTGGCCACACATATCCCTAGATGTATTATAGATTAAGGGCATAAAAAAAGCAATAATGAATAGACTACTGAGTCATATAAGAAATCATATAATGCTAGAACAATATCAAGAATAATACAGTGTGAAAAGAATAGTAGTATCCATCAACTACATCACCAACCACCTATCACTAAACCTCCTTAGACCTACTGAAACTACTTAATCCTCCCAAACCTCCTTATTCCTTCCTCAGACCTCTCAGTCTCCTTAGACCTCCCAAATAAATGATCATAATATATATATATATATATATATATATATATATATATATATAATCAACACCATGTCGAGTGGTTAGGATGGATGGTGTCATGAACCTGTTTGACAAAGGTTCCCATCTCAAGCCAATAGCTTTTTAAAGCTATTTATTCTCCCCCACATAATGCACATTGTGCCCATTACAACATATACATAGAAAACACATGAATCAACATTGGTCTAAACCAAAATACCAAAATAATTTTGAAAGATTAAATGTCAAATTAATCAATTTAAGAGTCAATATTCCAATGAAATTAGAAAAATAAATTAAAAATCATAAATCAAATTTAAAATAAATTGGCACAATAAATAAAATAAGTCCAAGTCACAATTATCAAGTCACAAAAATAAAAAAAATTAAATTAAATTACAATCAAATGTAAATCCATTTACTTCAAGTTCAATAAAATAACTTATAAATGTTTAAAACTCTAAGAGAATAATTAAATACAAATTCAAGTTCAAAGACTAGTGTTGGTTATCAAAGTAAAATCAAAAACATCACATTACTTGAACTATCTGACTATAAAAGTTACCCAAGGGGAGAAAGAATCTATAAAAATCAACTTGACTACCTCCCTGAGGTAGGATAAAAAATCACATCATCCTCCATATACCTCCCAAAATAGCAACATGATTACCTCTTAGAGGTAATAAAGTAATACTCAACTACCTCCTATTGATGCTTCAAACTATACCAAAGGTGTTATTAGTGTTGAAGAACACTTCTCATTTTAGGATTCTGAGAATCCATGGCATGAGTGACAGTTTATGACTATTCAATGATTATCTATGATGAAATAGAAATAAATTATGAAAATTTTCCACAATATTTATTTGATTTAGTGGTTGGGAGCCACCAAGGTCTACACAATTTGAAGACCTAGTAATTTCAAGGACTCAAAAGTTTAAACTAAATGATTATTAACAATGATCTTTAAGCTAGATTGAATCTTAATAAAAAAAATAAGAAAAAGGAAAGGTAAGGAAGGAATAGACATGATGACAGGTTTTCATATTAACTATTATGACAAAATTCAAATTACATTGAGTACACATTAAATCAAGTTATGTTATAAAATAGCATAAGCTCAAGTTACATCACAAATCAAGCAAGATTTAGAGGAAAAGTATGAATCATAAGTAAGAACCAAGTTTACTTTAAAATTTTGCTATTATGATCTAAATAACATAAGTGCATCCAAATGCAGAGTAAATAAAATGAAATATATTTGAAATCTTTACAATTAATCTAGCATTCAACAAAAATTAACTACCATATGACAAATAATGTGACTCAAAACAAGAAAAATCATTCAAATTGAACACAAACTACCATAATTGAGAGATAGCATAGACATTTAACAAAACTATCTAGACAATCTTTTAAGAATTCCTTAGTTGTAGTAAATTCTCTTAGTATCAATTGCTCAAAAAATCTCTCTTACAAATGGCAACCATCTACCTATTTATAACATAGGTAGTTAACCAGTTAAATTTCAAAATATCAACATGTGAATAAGGATAGATGTCCTTAATATAAAGATACAATGTGGAAGGTCACATGTCAATGTGACAAGAAAGAGTATATGCTAAAAAACTAGCATATACTTTACTAAAATAAAATTATTTTAATAATTTCATTGTTGTGCCCTTCAATTAGCCCTATCTAAGGAAGTCTTTTGCCTTGGTTTATTGTTCCTTGAACAGCTCAAAATCCATTGCAAGCTTCATTAGACAATCCACTTCTTTATTTTCTAACTTTTCAAATTCACTATCTACCCAAGATACAAGTTCCTTGATACATTATGATTTTGTAATTTGCTTCCCTATAAAAATAATGGTATCAAGGGTATTTAGGTTATCCTTAGTTAAATGACCTTTGTTGTCTTTGATGCTTTGAATGTGAGTACCAACCCTTTTCTTGAATTCTTCATCATCAATCAGGCCTATAGTAGTGGTTTGAGAAGGGTTATCTAATAGATTCCCCAAAATTTTCTCAATCCAGTTTACCAAGTCTATGTCTCTCTTGATGAATTCCTTAACATCATTGTTCCAATTTATCAAATCCTCTTGTTTACCTATTAAAACTACCATGAAGATGTCAAAATTTTTAGGTCTGATAATCTTGAAATCTAATGCATGCTTTGTTTTATGTACCTTGATGAGCTCCTCCATCTAAGCTTGAGAATTTTCCCATTGAGTGATTAAGGCTTGTGTCATCTTAGCTTGATGTTCTAAAGCACTCAATCTAGACTTGTTACTTTTCAAATTCTTGAATGCATCCATCAAGGATATATTTAGCATTTACAATATATTTTTAGGAATTGACAAGAGGACCTGAGCTCCCAAATCTTGATTTTCTTTCTCCAAGTTGAGAATATTCTACTTCATTCCTTGAACTCCAGCCAAGGTCATTGTTGACTGGGCTATTACCATACTATCTACATCTTCTTAAAAAATAGGATGCTCCCATGCTACCTACCCTAGAATAGGAGTTAAGCCTAAAAATGGTTCCACCTTCTAAAAGGTGAACTCCTCAATACCAACAGTAATTTTCTTGGTCTCCACTCTCTCAAGAGTTAATTTATCTAGATTAAATTAGACCTAAGGGTCAAATTATTTCACCTATGGTTATTTAAAAATCTCTAAATTTGAACTACCAGAGGCTCCTAGGGTAACAACCCATTAGTTTTATTTATTGTGAATAATCTAGATGCTTCTCTCTACTTATTTTTTAAACATATATTGAATCCAAGGCTTGACATTATCCTAAACACCTATGTCCACTCGAGTCAAATCCAATGAAGGAGAAAGAGATGGGATTTTCTACAACTTCTCATAAATAAACTAATCAGGAATGGCTAGTCCATAAATTGGATTCTCATCACTGAAGAGGTTTATTTCACTAGTAGGGTGAGTGAAATTTAACTTAGGCATCTTTCTTAGATCTAGAGGAACCAAGGCTAATTCTACCTATCTCTTTCCACTGCCTAATAGAACTAATTCCTTGCTTGTTTCTTCAGATGGGTCTTTTTCCTTATTCGAACCATAAGATGTTATGATATTAATAAGGGTACTTTCTACTATTTCTCAAGTTTTTAAAGCAATCATTCTAATAACCTCTATTGGGGAAGAAGGCCTTAGTGGGGATGCTTGAATTTGAGGACCTTCACTAGGTCTATGCTCAATGTTGGACCCTTGAATCACATCTTTACGTTTTCCCTTTGCATCCTTAGGTTACCCAACTTGGGGTGATTTTGTCAATTCTTTCCATTGAGGCTTAGAATATTTTCCCTCAATAGGTGGTTCTTGATGTGTAGTCCCAGATGGTCCTAGTAAAAAGTGATATTGTAAAGGATGTAACTACCATATTTGTGTTGAAGGATTATTATCCCTGACCAGCCTATGTTCTAAATTTATGTTTTAGTTTTTAACCCTAAACAAGACTTCTTCAAAGTTCCTTGCCTTTGTGTAAATACCATCTCCCACATTTGGTTGATGTTTTTACTCAACCTTTGGGACCTTTTTATCCTGAATATTCATTAGCCACTCTATCATTGGGGTCCCACATTTTAAGATCATCTAGTTGGAAATCAGAAGAGTTCCTATGTACCACCATAATCTCCATCTATTTCTAATCATTGATTATAATTCTACAAATGTCTAGTGGAAAGGGATGAACCTGAGATTTCTTATTCTTCTTGCAGTTTCAATCCATTCCCTAGATGAATTGATAAGCAATTTCTTACTCTGCAAGCTTACTGGGAACATATATAGGTAATCTATATGGTTGGACCATGATTCTCTCTATCCTTATTATAGTGTAATCTGGATAAAACCACACATCCCCCATGGTCTCCACTTGTATTTTGATTAGAGGATGAAGCTTGGGCATAGGGATACCAATGATTGCCTCAAAATGACTGGAAAGATACCATCACATATAAATTGCATGTGATTATTGTATTTGAATATATTTAATTTAGAATAATGAAGGGAAATGTTAGATCTATCATTAGGGGACCAATTTTGAATGCTAGGGAAATTAATAGAGGCTAAGAATGAATCCAAGAGGTAAGACATCATAAAGAATTGCTTGAAAATCTTTCTCTTGATGGCTGTAAATTGTTTGGCCAAGAAGAAATTTATCAAGTCTATAATAGGAGGGGTTAAGTTCCACTCCAACATGTAATGGACATAAGATACCTAAACCTTACTTTAATAAGTAGTAGAAGAGGCACCAAAGGCTTTGTTTAATAAATTCATAGCTACCCTAACACCTTCCCTAAACTGGGTAATAGTAATCTCACCATTTGAGGTTCTAAAAATATGAGAACCTTGGATTAACCAACATGAGAGGACTGTATCTAGGTTTTCAAAATTTTTCCATTCTCTCAAGGAAGAGAGATCAACATGAAGCAAAGGGAGCTTATAATAAGTCTCAAAGGCCATTAGAGCTATGCATGTAACTTTGTTGATACTTTATGAATAATTTATTCTCCATCTATTCTGTAGTTAATGAAAATAGGAGCAAGAAGATCTATGTAGTACATTACATCTGGTTTAGTAGCTACATGATGAAGGCCTACCATTTTAATTGATACTAAATCCTTGTCTCTTTGGTACACTGAAGCATTCCTCTTTTCCTCTTGGGAAATTGGTTGCAATTCCTCAATAAAGAAGAATAATTTAGACCAATTCTTGATTCTATATACATTTAATGTTGTTAAATCTAACTCTATGTCTCTAAAGATCCTTCCTTCACCATCTAAAGTTAGATAAATCTCTACTTCAATATTCATATGTTTCCTACCTGCTACCATTCATAAAACTATATTGTAGTTGCAAAGATATCAAAGTTATTACTAAGGCACTTGCTCTGAATTTAGTTCATAATTATCTCAAGTGTCATAAAATAAATTGAATTAACTCTGGCCTTCTTTATTTAGGGTTCAAAGTTTTTGGCTTTAATGACCAAAACATCCAACTTTGATCTCATACATGCCTTAGATATGATGCAAACTTACTATCATTTCTTATACATTTTCAATCATGAGATATCTTTCATTTTGATCCTCCATGCTTACGTGGAGCCTATGTGGTAGGGTTCCATGCCTTTCATGGAAAATTTCATAAATTCCATTTGAAAAGTGACAATTAGTTTTCAAAAGTCCCTTTTATTTTGCTTTGAAAAGCTAAATCTAGTTCCTTGGAATTTCATTAGTTCTTAATCTTTGAGCTTATTTATTATTCCATGTGTCAAGATCATGAGGCCTTTGAAAATTCCTCAACTTCATCACACCATTGGATCAAATCCAGTGAGCAAGTCATCACCATTGGATCTTAGCTAGGGCCAGATCATTAACCACATGAGTTTTTTAAAAGGATTTGGGCTCAATGCACCATTGGATCAAATTCAAAAAGGAAGCGATCACCATTGGATCTTATCTAGGGCCAGATCATTAAACATATGTTTTTTTAAAAGGCCTCAGGCTTGACACACTGTTAGATAAAATCTAGTGAACAAGTGATCATTGTTAGATCTTGTAAGATGTTTACCTTTTAATCAATTACATGATCATATAAATCTTAGATTTAAAAACACCATTTATAATTTTATGTTTAAAAAACACAAAATGACTTAGGATAAGATCTTTATATACCAAGATTATCTTCATAAAAATCTAGGAATTTCTTAAAAGGTTTTTTAGAAATGTCCCCTTTGATTAGGCTTTAAAAAAAATTCTAAGTTAAATTTGATGGGTTCAGTCACATTAAATGCATCCTCAAATACATCAAATTATGGGAACAAACCTATCAAATTTAAGATGATGGAGTTCCCAAGGCTTCAAGGATTATCTCAATTAAATTTGATGGGTTCAGTCACGTCAAATATGTCCTCGTAGATGTCAAATGATGGGAGAAAATGTGTCAAATTTAAGATAGTGGAATTTATTGATCAAATAAATGAATTCCATGTGCAAATCCCTTGGGAGTTTTCAAGTCTTTAGGGATTTTTTAGGTTAAATTTGATAGGTTCGGTCACATCAAATATGTCCTCACAGATGTTAAATGATGGGAGTGAACTTGTCAAATTTAAGACAGTGGAATTTATTGATCCAATAAATGAATGTCACATGTAAATCCTTCAGGAGATCTTGAGGATTCTAGAATTTTTTAGTTTAAATTTTATAAGTTTTGTCATGTCAAATACATCCTCGTAGATGTCAAATGATGGGGGTGAACCTATCAAATTTAAGACAATAAAATATTTCTATCTCATGTTAAATTTGACAAGTTTGGTTCCATCAAATACTTCCTCACATATGTCAAATGATAGGAGCAAACCTATCAATTTTAAGATAATAAACTTTTCTTAGTCTAATGAATGAGTGACATGTGTAAAGTCTTTGAGAGATCCTGAGGCTTCTAAGGATTATTTAATACTTAATTCACACCATTGGATCAAAACCTCTAAGCAAATGATCACTATTAGATATTTACTAGGCCCAAATCATTAATTATATGTCTTTTTTAAAATACTTTAGGATTGTCACACCATCGGATCAAAATAAACAAACAAGTGATTACCATTAGATTTGTAAAAGAGCATAAGCTTTAAATTAATACCTGATGTATAAAGTTTAGCCTAATGTTTTATATTAATATTCGGTCATGTTTTAAATAAAAAACATATTTGAATCTTAACATAAAGTTAGACTTAAGATTAGTTAATCAAAAGGAAATAAAATTTTCCGCTAGTATTTTCTATGAATATTCAAATTCAAACCCCTTTTGGGGTTTGTTTTTTAGGAACCCTAGCTTCTTCCATGGAACCTACAACTAATCACCTTGAAGACAATTATTAGTAATTTTGAACCATGAAACGTAAACATGATCAAATACATCAAAGCACATGTTCCCCTTTTAAAAGTTATTTGCTTTAAAATCCAAGATAAGACAACTCTTCACATTCAATCTAGAGTACATATTTTCAAAAAACAAATACAGGGGTCCTCTTTTCAAAAAAGAAAGATAGGGGTGGTTGGTCTCAACACCTCCTAGAGGTAAGAGAAATAATAATAGTAATCCTCCATATGCCTCCTGATAAAAAGTGTTGATGTAACTATATAGAAATATACCAAGTGTAAACCTTGTGCCTAGTATCCAGTGCCAAAAGTACTCTAGGAAATTTTCCAACTATCCCAAAGTCTCTAAATCAACTAATATATAAGTTTCTCATCAAATAATATGTCATTATTTATTATTACACTAACATAATTGGTTCACAAGGATAAATCATTGTTCAATCTCAATTTTTGTTTTCAAATTAGAGTATTCATATATATTATAAAAACTATACTCACACTTACAACCACTATTCTATGTTAAGACAAACACCCAAGTGAACCATAACACAACACGAACAATCGTATCAAGAGAAAACTAAATAGCTTACTAATTTTCTCACAGGTAGGAAGGTATATTTAATTTTCATAATGAAGAGGGAGACACAAAATCAATATAACAATACCCTACATGCACACTTACTTTTGAATCACTTGAGGTTATATACAAGGTTCATCTACATAACTCGAGGACAAGATTAGGACTGACAACACTCTTATTCAAAATGTAAGGCATCTAAAATGTACTAGGTACCATTTCATTATATAAAAAACAACATGCACAAAGTTAAAAATGCACTAGGGTTAACTAAATTCTACAACTACAACAAAATAGAGCAAGGCCTCTTTATAACCTCATGTCTTACTCTTAACTAAGATGAATAATGAAACACTAACTAGAGCATACTAGCTTATAACTACCATTGTTAATAGTTTTATTTAAAGATAATAAATTTTATCATATTGTTATCTATAGATGCATTTATTTATTATAGGCATATTCACTCAATGAAATACTACATAACCATTATAATTATACTATTAATATATTAAAGTAGGTATTTACTATGCACAAACATACATATGTGAAATTTTTTCCATATATAGTTATTTTGTACCAAGAAATAGTAAAAATTGACCAATATAAACATTATTTAATGACACATAAGATTAATATAATCAACAAGAAGATCCCCAAAATTGCATCAGTTTGTTCACTTTAGGGTCCAATAGTCCAAGGTGGCTAGATACTCCACCACAATAGCAAGCAAATAAAAAGTGGGTTCTCTCTAACAAGATGCTTCCATCCACCAACGGAAATAATCCTACAACCATAATTTAATTATTCCCTATGTATTCAATTTCATTAATACATACATTCTTACCATGTCATTTCACTTTTACACATGTGAATTAAAGTTACATAATGCATGTAGTGGAACACCAACACTCTAGAGCTCCCAATGTTCAATCATGCTCTAATACCAAAATATAATGCCCAAAATTTATATCTCGGGCACACACAAAACTAAATAATTTTTCTTTTACACTCTAACAAATTCACTAACTCCTATGCATACAAGGATAGTATCACTAACATGGCATACAAACCCATGTGAACATAAAACACATCACTGCAAAGTTGTAATCCAACTAGTTATGATTCAATCTACTACACAAGGCAAAATACATAGAGATTCAAGGCTCAAATAAAATCTAAATCAGTTATTAGTGATTTTGGTACCATGGATTTGACACAAAATGAATTTAAAATGAGTAGAAGGCATGCCCAAACACTTAAATTGAGATAGTTTTTAGTTTTTTTAACAGATTCACCAAGAACCCCATAACCAAGCAGAAGATAAATATTATATTTATAACTTTTTATATAGGAAAGGATCAAATCCTAACTTTGGGTACATTTACAAATATAAATTTAATAATAAACATAATCAGATGAACAATTTGGTCAACACTACAATTAAACAAGCCAAAATTACTCTTAAGGCTACTAGGGTTCAACAAGGTTAAATAGGATACAAAATAGCATTAGAATAAATACCTAAACAAAGGATTACACTATTATAATAATGGTTTAAATTTATATGATAACATCACCACTATATAAATATCATTTCATAACATGGATAGCTGAAATGAAGAAAAGGGATACCAAACCAAACAACACTTAATGATATTTTATGTCATTCCTAGAAAATAAAGACATACAAGGTTCAAATAAGACTCACTAAAAATATAAAATGGAGATGAAAACCAAATATGATAACTTCTATATTCAAGAAATGTTAAATTGGGCATTTATTATAACACCCTTTCTAGAGCAACCTCACAATTTAAAATAAAAAACAACATACATTTTTTAATAAATTTAATTTGAAAAAGGGTCACTAAAAATAACAAACAAAGATAAACTATGAAACTAAAGGTTCCTATATAAATTTAAATGTAAAATTAATCATTGTCAAACTTTGGTTTCTCTTTAAGACTCCTCTAACTATGTTTATCAATTCAAATTTGAATTGACTTCACAAGCTAAAAAAAGAAATTAGGGGTAAAAATTACCAAATGCTTTTAAAACCAAATCCACCAAAAATTATCAAAATGGGGTATAAAAATAATGGTTATAGAAGATGATTAATATATGATAATTCTAGATATTACAAGTTTATATTTTAAAAAATCTTAATTTTATGTATTAATTTTGAACCTATTTTTAAATTGATTTGGTTTATTTCTATATAGAAAACTCTTAGTGTAAACTTGCACTAAATCTTATAAAAGTCCATAAAATCATCCATCTATCAACAAATGATCCTAGAAGATGATATATCTATCTATCTACTTTTTAACATATGAATTATGTCTCAACTTCACTTACACTCCATTAATAAGATTTCAAAAGATACCTCAAGACCTGGAATGGTCAATCTATCCAATTTGAGTTTCTATAATGATTAAGCTATGAGAATCATGATATTTATGTCAAGACACCACGTAATAATCTAGGTTATAATTTATTAACTTTAATCATTAATTATAATTATATATATTTAACTCTGTTAATTATATAATTAATATTATATATTAAGATTATTTCATAATGTCAAACTAAGTTACACTCACTATATTTCAAGTCTTTAATTATCAATATTTTTTGTCATATTATGTTCTTAACATTATTTTACAATTCAAATTATATGTTCTTAACACTAACTCTATCATCCAACTATGAATCTTAGATATTAAAACATTTTTTTATCTAAATGATTACTATTTTCCACCAAAATAATATTTAATTGACCTAATCAACAAATTTTTCAACTACCCCCAAACATTAGAGAGATCATATACCCCCAAACATTAGAGAGATCATTTAGAAGGAGATGACAGAGCATGAATGATGCACATTGATGACGAAGATAGCTTTCGAAGGTGGTCCACATAGAGAAGGCCATTGTGGATCATGGAAAATGATAACCTTAGTACTTCCTTTATTGTCATGATTAATTCCTTGTATCATGAGGTGGAGGTGTGAGAGTCGCATCATGAAAACCAAGGGGGAATTATTTTCAAGCATGAAAGTAGATGTCTTCATGATGGGCCATTTTGTAAAATGAGCCTTCACATCTGCATTCAGTGCAAATGGAACTGAGGGCTTGTTACTTGTTCGAATTTCAAGGTGGTAATTGGGGTATGAAGAGCTGGAAATTCAAGAAATTTTGAAGGACACTGGTGGGAAACATGCTTCTCAGGTTTTTGAGGTCACTGAAGAGTAGGGTGCTGATTCTAGGGGAACTATTGATAATAAGGAAAAGATGCATGTAGAAGAAGCTGGTGAGGGTTCATAGAATGAGAATGATTGGAAAATAGATATTGGGGCCTTGAAGGTCCGCATTCAAAAGATGGAAAAGGTCTTCACGAAAGGCCTTCGAAATAACATTCTACTGAATATGACTATGTTGGAAGCGATGGGTAATCCAGGGAATGTTGACACTGCAGACAATGAGAATATTAAGGATCTTGTTAATTCTATAGTTATGTAGTTTCATCCTTTCTGACTCTGGTCTTTCTAGTGTTTTGTTTTGCTTCTGACTTTGTTTCTCGATTGTGTTGTTGGTTTGGTGCTGGCATCTTTTATTTGCCAACCTTCCTATCTTTTTTGACTATATAGGGTTCGGCCCCTGGTTTGCCACCTTAATTAATCAAAAACAAGTTTCTCAACTCATAAATAAAATAATTTCCAAATCACTACTAGAAGTAACTCTATTAGTGAATAACTAGCCTACATCTATTGTCAATGCATTAAGTTTCATAGATAAATAATTGAGAATTTAGATTAATGAATATCATTGTACATTTATATTCTTGAATAATACAATAACCATTATAATTATCTAGTATGTAAGCTCCAACATGGATCTTTTCAATGTTAAGTCAACTCAGGTTAAAGACAATCTCCAAGACTAAAAATTTACAAATGTTCCAATTTAACAATAAATATATAATCATCATTTATTTAAAATTCAAATTAAATAACATACAATACGCTACTAATTTTAACATAAAAATATTATATCTCTATACTTTATCTACCACTAGTAACTCACCAACCTACACTATGAAAAATTTCAATAAAGGATCATTTTACGCTGAGCAAGAGACTTCTCTCTACTAAATACTTTATATTTATAAATTAACAGACAAATTAAATAAATATGTGAGCAATAAAACATATCATATTATGACAACTTACATACTAAGCAACAAGAAGGGTTGATCTTATCAAGGCAAGATTATTTGAATGGTACCCAAACTAATTATCAAACCGATATAGATAATTATCAATTTATTACAATAATAATACAAAATACCAATACAAAATTCTAAACAATTGAATCACACTTAGCATTATAATACTACCATATCAAAAAGATTTGAACAAACATTGTAAGGACAAGATTTTTGAGCTCCCCTCTAGGTGTAAGTAAGAAAATAGATGGATCTTGTACATAGGTTTCCATTCACAAATTTATCTAATTATAAGACATAGGAGTTATCTCATCACATACCTATTAAGGTGAGACCCGATTTAAACATCATTCCCAAGGTACCCTCAAGTGAACTAAACTACCAAAACCTCAAACTAGGGTACTCTTACTAAAATTTATATATTTGTATAATTATAAATAAAAACAAAATTTCTTAATTCCTCACAAGTTAAATCAATTCCTAACATTAATAAAGGAAGAACCAATATTGTGTTCTTTACACAAACATGGATATGTGTTTCAATTCCTTAATATAACTTCATATCAAATAGATATCCACCATTATATATATACAATCATGTTTTTGCATTCAAATATCCACTCCACATCAAAATATTTTTACTACTTTAATTATACATTTATATACACTTTCAAATCATAATTCTGACAATATTAATGAGACAAAATTGGTAATAGACCTATAAGTATAAGTTTTACAAATGTCTCAGAATTGAGAATGTGTGTATATATAGACATATATCCAATTAATATTAATTACATTATCATCCAGAATCATACAAAATATTATTTTATTTATTTATATATGTGTGTGTATGTAATTTAATATTATATACATATTTAAACTAAACATAATATAAAATATTATTTTATATATTAAGTTATTTATTTATTCATTTTTATTTTTATTTGTTTATTTATTTTCTTATCTTGTTTTTTGTTTATGAGTTATAAATATATAGATTATTTTTCTATTTTATTTTTCACATTGTAACCCTACCTAAGGTTTGGGTCGGTGGTCAGGGCCTAAGGCCCTAGCCATGGCCATGGCCTGCTTAGCAAGGCTGGGGGTGGGTTGGTTGGCCATCCCCATCCCCTCATTTATTAAAATTTATTTTTATGAAATTTTATTTGTTCAAATAAAAATATATGTGTGTGTGTAATAAAAATCAAAACAAAAAATATATATTTAATTAAATTATTTATATTGGATATTGGGGGCCTGGGGGGCTGAGCTATCCCTATCCCCTCCCTATTATGGGAGGGTTTGGGATAACTCATCCTCTATCCCCCCACACCCCCCTCCCCCAATATCCAAAATAAATAATTTAATTAAATACATATTTTTTTTTAATTTATATGTGTGTGTGTGTGTGTGTTTTTAACAAATAAAATTTCATAAAAATAAATTCTGTTAAAATATCAATATATATATTAGAATAAAGAATATATATTTTATCCAAAAATCAGAATGGAAATAGAAATAAATCAAAAAAAATTGAGAGATGTATTGAGCAACTAGGGTTTGTATTTTTTGTCAAAGAAGAAGAACAAATCATTTTTCAAACACATTCATTATCTAATCTATTCCTTCTTTTGGAAAAATAATCGAGATTTAGAAAGGATAAGTTCCTTGCATGTTTCATTAAATCTCCTTGCTTCATTTGGGTGTTCCATTCTTCTTTACCACTCCTTCCTTCTCCATCTTCATTATTCATTCTCCTTCCACTTGTTTTTCTCTCTTAGCAAAATCTCTAAAATGGCTCCTCTCTCTATTAGGTTAACTTTTTTAATAGAAGACAATGTTTGTATATTATTTTATTTTATTTTTAGGGTTAGGGTTTCCACTTATTTATTTTAATTCATTTATGTGTTTTTTGTTATTTTTATTTATATTTGATTAGATTAATTATTACATTAAAAATCAAGTACTTAATATATATTAAATTTAATTCAAAACCAATAAGAATATATATCTATATATACATGTATATTTGTGTGTGTGTATGTGTGTTTATAATCATGCTTGTTTAATAAAAACTATTTTAACTAATATAATTACATTTCTATATATGTGTATATTAATACATATAGATGTTGGAGCAGCAACATTTGATCCAAATCTATTCATTTATTGGGATTATGACTAAATATGTACATTTATTCATTTAATTTTCTTATCTAAAAAATACCATTTTAATATCTATTTATATAAGTATGTAATTATTTACAAACTTATTTATGTCTATTATTAAATGTTACCTAGGCTCGATCATAATAATAATTATGTTATTATTCTTATTTTAAAATTAGATATGGTTGTCAAAACACCAAAAAAGATACCAAGTCAAATAATCAAAACCAATTTAACATAACATGGCCACTTGATGGGTTAAAACAATGTGTTTGAATTAATACAAATCCATTACAATGGATAAACTTGACAAAAATGACTTATCGACATGAAAACCATTAGATGGCGTAAATGACACAATAAGTGATAATATGAATTGTTGTTAGCATTAAACACACACAACCCAATGTGGTCCTACATGTGTCACAACTAACTTGGTTCCATGTCACCATGATAAGGTAACCAAAATAGAGACTAACAACCAAACACAAGAGATCACACATGTACATCATACACATGGACACACTCAACATGCCATAGTCCAAATGATGTCACGTCAACAAGAAAACACTATAGAGTTTGAGAAGGGTATTATAATAAACTTCATGCCTTGAAATAGCTTCTAATACCTTATCAGTGAATTTAATAAAAAAATGGGTCATTAGATGATCTAGACTTCTACCATGTGATTAATCTCCTCCTTTACCTTCATTTCTTCTTGGGATTCAACATGTAGTGTCACTTTTGGATCGATCATTCACATTCTTTGAGATCAATATGAAATTTCTATAATGAAGGTTTTACACCCTTAACCTCACTAGATTAATGGAAAACACATATTCATAATCTCATAAAAGTTGTACGACCTCTAAAATATGTTTTTGCATCCAATAGTCCTAAAGTGACACCATTTTAAGTACTAATTCTATATCAATGTTCTTTGTCCTTTCATATAAGGGATCTTTATATATTTTACATCCTTGAGCCTTTATGTAATTTATTACCTCTTTTTAGCTTGGTTGTCCTATAATGTTTAAATTTTACATCTTTTCTTTTTTTTTCCTTGTTCATATCCTTCTTCTTAGGAAACTTCAAACTTATTTTGGTCTCAGACAATCCACTTAAATCCATATCCTTCTTGCTCTCTATATGTTTTGAGCTACTGACACTATTTAAGATTCTATTACAATATTTGAGGATAAACTCCTTTTCCCATGCATAGAAAAATATTTCCACATTCTCATAAATGCTAATGTCTATGTCAACTCAGAGTATTATTTCATTCCTATATTCATATTATTAACCCCCCTCTAGGAAAAAAATATCTTCATTTTCTATAATTATTTATGTTTTATGGGATTATCATATTTGAACACAAAATTTTGAACCAAATATTATTCAACATGCAAACATGCCTTTGTCTCTCTTTCTCATTCTTGGTCTATATAGTTGGATTTATAAAGAAAAGTTAATGTACCCTTAAAAATGTGCACCCATTACCTTGGTTCAATGTGTTGTGCCTTTCATATGTCCACATAATAATTAACATACATATTTGAACACTATTTTTCTTGGAAATTTGGCCATTTTTCTTAGAGGTGAGGTGCAATATGAAATATTTCACATAAAATCTCATAGGATTCCTCCCAGATGAGATCATTTGATCTATGAACAACCCAAAAAATATTTTTTTTCCCATTTAGTACATGATTGAGTGCACCTACCTATGTTTGTGTCTATGGAACATGACCCTCCTACCTGTAAATAAATCTTTTCAAGTCTTTTATACCAAATATTGAGGAATCTACCAATCTATTATGAACATCATATACATTGGTCTAGTTTCATGGTATCCTAGCATATAATTTTCTAGGTATGCATCTAAATATATATTGATATATTTTGTAAACCACTAGGGTATTCCACTTTCCCTATTAGGTATGATATATATTGATCAGTCATAGTTAATTGATAGATATTCTCAAATTCAAAACTCATAGGTGATCACACAAAAGAAGACTTATACCCTATTTTATAAAAGATTTTTATTGATTATGGTATTTATATTGGTTAAATTCATGTTTAATTTGGTCCTTTTAACCCTTGAGTTCCATAAGAAGCTTTATGAATAGGTAAAAATATTTCCTATACCAGTTCTTTTTTGGGTTATGTGTAGACTTATACTAGATTTTTGACCTATGTACACAAGGATAAGATGGTTCCTTAGGTATAATTTATGGTTTTTTCTCTAATTATTTCAAAGTTATGGTAATAATGACATCACAATTGTGATCTTCCAACTAATTATCCATTGTGTTAATGGTTATGCGACCATAATAAACCCACTTCTTCCCAATCAGTACATTGTAGTAAATTTCATCTATTTTCATATCAAAGACTTTAAAATGTCCCCATAATTTAAGATCATCCACCTTTAGCTCCACATAATCCAATTTTCTAATAGGCTTAATACATCCATAATATTCTAAGGTTAAATTCACCTCATTGTAACTAAATGTTACCCTTCCAATAGCTTCCTAAATGGATATAGGGATCATATTAATAGTGATTCTAAAATCAAATACAATGTTAGGTACCTTATATCCTAAAATCTCACTATCCATCCATTCACCCATGTCCCACAACTTATTTTTACTCATATACTAAACCATTTCTTATGTTAGATGTTTCCCCTTATTTACACACTCCAACAATTTTTTTACTAACTAATATTTTGTGAAATGTCCTCATTGTCCAATGTATTACCATTTTTAGAAGATCTATTAAAGTTGTTACCACTCCATCATGTTTGAAAATTCACACAACTTGTCCATAAATATGAGATTCTATTATCACAGCATCTTTAGCATTCACATCCTTGGTTGTATTCACCACAATAGTTTGGTCACCTCATTCATTATCACCTTTTCCCTCATAGGATATGGGTACCTATATTCTTGAACCTACATGATTGAATTCTCTATGGGCATTCTATTGGGTGAAGGATTTTAACCTTATGTTTGTTTTGATTGAGAATATAGGATTTGGGTACGTATCTTCTCATAACTATTATGAAGCCTTACTCTTTTGGACATGTATTCACCATATTAACATTGCGCACTATCTTATATCTCTTTTAATTTTCCAACATCTATAAATATTTAATATTGTATTGTATTGAGATTCTATAGTAAGCATAATATGTTTCTAATTATGGATTACTTGATAAATTTTATGTAATGTGACTCACCTCCCCACATAGGTAATAAGTGATGGATTATTTCATCTACTAGTTTACCTATCTATGACCTTAGTATCCTCCTTTATATCCTCCCCCTATTAGGTGAAGAAGGTGTCCAAATTAACAAGTACTATAGTGAAGGTGGTATTGAACCTAGTTATTTTTGAGGTGATGGTGGATCTTATCTTTATTGATATTATAGTGATGTAAGCATCTACCCTATTTTATGATACAAGGATGGTCAAGTCCACTCCATCTAACTTTTTATTGATTGAGGGGTGTGTTGATCTAGATCTTGTGCACACCCCAAGATTTAATGAGGTAGCCTCTAACATTTTAGGATATCAATGGAGGTAAACTCCACTCTAGGGCATAAGTTATAGGTTTAGGTTAAACAATCAATGGTAGAAAAGTAGGCTAAGCATACAAGTTATTAATTAGGTGTGCTTATGGGTGAAATAAAACCTAATAATTAAATTAAAACCTAGTTGATTTGGATAGATAGGCCTTATTCTAAAGTGGGTAGATCTCAATTAAAGAAACTCCAAAAAATGAGGGAAGGGTGAGCAAAAAATAAGGCTCTATAGTCTCAAGGGATTACTTATAGGGTTGTTTTCTTTGTGTAAAAGTATTTTAGAACTAATACTTAGTTTTAGTAGCTATTAAACACTCACTTACAAACATAATTATGTAGTTTTGGAAGATATAATATAGGGAACTCAAATATCTTAACTAAATGTTGCTCCTTTAAGAGTAGTTGTGACATGCCCTTACTTGGGATATTATAGCTCAAATCCTAAATGTATCTATGGAAGCTATGGCTCACACCTAGAAGACTATATCAAAGGAAAATACTTCTGCACACTTTGAAAATAGAGATAGTCAACCTATTTGCATATAATAAATAATACTTGTTAATTATTTAATAGGTGTTACACATATAAAACTAGTAGATATTAATGATAACAAAAGGAATTCTCCATAGTGATTACACACTTAAAATTATTGAATCAAAACAACTAAATAAACAAACACTTAATTACTTAGAATTAGAATAGAAATGCATCTACATAGTTGCATGACAATAAAAGATTACTTCTTCATGTATTGATAATTTTTAAACCCTTTTAAATGAGGGATTTACATGTATAAATATACATGGGGAGGGTTCACCTCATCCTCCAAGTTTATCCAAAAATCTAAGTTACATGTTAGTAATTAGAATCTTAGTTCTAACTGTATGTTAAAAACTACATGTATAATGATAGTTGGTCATAACAATGTCTAAAAAAATATTTACCCTACATGACACCATGAAAAACATGCATTATTACAAACCAATTAGGCTAAATAGCAAATTTATATGGGAATTATGAATAAATATTAATTGCATCGACTAATCTTACACATAAAATTAGCCTTAGATAACTATGGATTATTAAAATTTGGAGATTGAATGACTGAACTTGACATGGTGGGAGGAACTAAAGTTGATGGTAGAGCTAAGTTGGGAAGTGGATTTTAACTATAAATTATAGCCTTATCCTTATTTTTCACCTCTAACTCCTGGTAATATTTAAAACTGACCTCATGTTAAAACTTGATGATGTCCATATTCAAAATAGGTGGTCAATGCACCCTATCTAAAATTAATCTAAAAGATTTCAACTTATGTAACCTTCTTCCTTATAAAATTTAGTTCAGACTCAATTTATTCCAATTCCAACCCTTGGATATTTTACTTGAAATTGGTTGAAGCTTTCTAGAAGATTCGATCAAATTTGGCTCTACTTATTAATTTCCTTGTAGAGTCTATAGTATGGGAAAGTTTCAAGTCATTTAAAATCTATAAAATTTGGTTCTCATGCTCTATTAATTTTGTTATTATGGCCTCTACACTTTCAACCCACTCTCTTTCCTCCTATGCTCAGATGACAACCAAATTGAGGTCATTGAATGCCTTTAATGGTGTCATTAAGTTCAAATGGTTTTAAGTCTTTTTTGTTATGTATAAAATAAGGAATTTCAATTTATTTTTATCCTCTTTTAAATAATTTAAAAATTTTGTTATTTCAATGATATGAGAGGATAATTCATCCCTCATTAAAGTGATAACATCTAAAATATTGTATAATCTTGAGGTTGTGTTTAGTACATTTATTTCAATTTATCTAGCAACATGAATAGTTTATTATTGTTCTTAGACCTACTCTAATTCTTTTTGAAACTCTCTTCTCACTTGCTCAGTCCCCTCATGAAGTTAGAGAAAATATTCCTTCTATGTTTCTAAATATTAATTGTAAGGAGATTTCCCCAGTCTCCTGTTATTTCTCTTAGAAAGAGAGAAGACATCTTGTCTCTTTTCCAAAACTATACATTTTCCAGCATCATCTTCGATCTTCATCTTATTTATTTTTTGGATAATCCCTATAGATTTATCAAATATTGAACTTACATTGGATAAATTAGCTATTATGAGATTTAGCCTTTGGAAGGCTTGAGATTCTAATTTTGTGGCTCATTGTGGGATCACCAATTGAGTGGAGTCAATTAGATGAGTTTCCTTGGTATTAGTCTCATCCAACATATCCCTTGAATATTTACTCAGGTCTTCTACATGTAAGGGGTCTAGTAGTGATGTCCAAATGATCTTAGACCAATCTTTAACACCATATTGGTTCATTTGATGGAATTTGTATATTGGATTCTTCCTCCTATTCTTCTTGAATGGTACTATAATGGTGGTCTAAATAGGACTAGAAGAAGGCATTAGAAATCCCAATTGGGTGAAAGACACATGTAATAGTAAACTTACCAATGATCCCCTAGTTTTCTTAATATGAACTCTTATAGACTCAAGGATAGCTAAGGGAATGGTAGAGGTAACAATAATAGAAGTGGGAATAATTGATGTTGAAGATATAACTAGAATTGTAGAAATAATTAGGGTTATGGAGATAGTAGGACTAGAGTAAACAACCTCCACTTTGGGGACCACAAAGGATAGTAGGAAACCAAGACTAAGAGAGATAGGATAAAATTAACCAATAGACATGGGATAAATAACTGACAGAACTATAATTTTAAAAATAAGATGAACTAAAAAGATAGTTGGATACATATCCTCACTTAATTTATCTACTTTAAGTGGTGCTTTTCCTTTTTCTCCTTGGAAGCTCAGGACTTTATCTATTTATAACTCTTCCTCTTCATCTTCATTTATGGGCTCACTTCTTGTGGATGGATACTCATGCCCTATGAGTCCTTCTATAAATGATGTATCGATGGTTGTGCTCACAAGAAGTCCATGGGATTTAGGTTTCCTCTTATAACAAAGAGTTAACTTTTTAGTTAGGGATAAAACCATCTAAGTGGATGAGGTTATGACTTCCATACTTGAAATCATGGGATCTAAAGAGGTATTATTAAGACTAAAGTCTTCTAATTTAAAAGAGTCAATAAAAAATAGATCCTCTACTCTCCCAACAGAACTTTAATGCTAGGAACCTCTTTCACCTTAGGCTCTTACTTACAATATTCATCATGATGGGTGGAATTTGAGATGGTTCCCCTTTGTCCAATGATATTTGAGGCCTATTATTCCAAAACTTTGTTACATCCCATCCACTTGGAGGTGGAATCATAACCTATGGATCTATAATTGAAATTGAGGGCTCTCTTTATATTATTTTCAAAATATCTTTAGTTAATCTATCCATATGAGTGCTCTTTAGGACCTAGGAATCACTCTTAGCATTTAATAATAAAAATTCATGGTTGTAAGGTTCATGTTGGTATGGGATACCTAGACCTTGGATGTGTTTATGAATCTGACCATGAGGATCCCAATCTCTATGTGTCAAGGTGGACAATGAATAATATTCCCTAAACTTTCCAACCTCTCTAAAATGCTTTTAGTTGACATAGCACATTCTACCAATCATCAAATGAGAGCCATAAAATTCACTCTTATTCTTATTCTTTAAATATTCAACAATGCCTCACCATAATTAGTATGATATCTCATGTTCAGCTAATTTATCAATCACATATTTTAGGAGACATAACAAAGTAACCTTATTCTCTATGACCATGATCACTGTATAATTGGGGTAGATCCAATAATCCCCTCTTATCATTAATGTATCAATGATGTTTTTTGATACTCTAGGGAATTGTTCCTCATGGATAGCCCTCCATACCTGAAGATACTCTCCTCTATAATTTTGAATATATTCATTATGTATGCATAGATTTACATGAATGAATAGGAGTCACATATTTGATTCTTGATGTAATATAGAGTTGGGCTCTATATTGATCCATTATACATGTATATTGTGACCATGAATGCATCTAAGAGTTAAGACACATATATAAATGGCCTCCCATAGGCATTTTATCTTTATGTAATACTTACTCCTACACCTTTCACTAATTTTCTCTCCTAGGGTGAAGGTTGGCTCTAAGGTCATCAATAAATCTATAAATATAACCCATTATACAAGTATATTGTGACCATGAATGCATCTAAGAGTTAAGACACATATATAAATGGCCTCCCATAGGCATTTTATCTTTATGTAATACTTACTCCTACACCTTGCACTAATTTTCTCTCCTAGGGTGAAGGTTGGATCTAAGGTCATCAATAAATCTATAAATATAAACCACTCTAGGTGAAGAAATCAGATGCTAGGGTAGCCTGATAACCTTTTGAAATGGCCATTCCAATATGGACTCCCATCTAAAACTTGGTTATATGTACCTATAACTTTTCCTTAATAATAATGGTTTCCCCTGGGATAATCCATTTCTTAGTGTTTTACAATTATGTTTTTCTTCTTCCACATTACAATTGTAAGCAAGCCAAATGTAACATCTTCAATAGATAAAGATAGGTACCTTTGGAAGGAATCTCTTAAAATATAGGTAACAATGGTTTTATGCTCCATATGATGTATAAAATCACCTTTATTTACCTTTCCCAAAAAGAACAAATCCCATATTAATTCAATACATGGCATCACCTCGGGCTTAGATGTTGCAAAGCGTGATCCTTATTTATTGAGTGGGATAAAATTTGAAGCCAATTTCCTTTGCACTAGTTTTATATTTTTTTCACATGTATGGGTGTCTACCTTCTCGATTATATCCCAAAAAGTTTAATAGTTGGAATACTTGTCATTGAACACTATCTAATCAAAAATGTTGTCTATGTACTCTATGGAGTCTAATTGAAAACCTGTAAAGTGCCTAAACTCCCCTAAATGTCTTGTATAATAATCCATCATTAATCTTTTATACCCATAGAGTTATAACTCTTTGATTTAATGTCTTAGCTCTTCTATAAGTAATTCATAGCTTAAACATAGGTGGATAGGGTTTTGATTTCTTTCAAGGATGAAAATTCACTTAGGCTTATTAGTGATCAATGGGTATGATGTTTACTTCAATTCATTAATATAGCTTTTAGTATTCAATTATAGTTTGTGCACCATTAATTCATAATGTCTCTAAATTTATTTTACTCATTTAATTTGAAATTTACCACTTTATTATTGGTGGATATGCCCTGTAGACCTTATAGATGTTTGGATGAATGCCATGTTATTGCCTTTGACAAGTGTCATCTTGTCACTCTTTTTTCTCTAATTTAGCTATGCCATGGAATCTTTCAAGAGTAAGGTGTCAGATATTATGTTAGATTAGGGTAAGCCCAAATTCTTATGATGTGAACATAGAAATTGTAAACAAAAGTTTCAAAGACATGTGGTAGATATTTTTTATGAAGGATATGAAGTATGTTTTTTTCAAAGGCCAAGTTCCAAACCAAAAGTTATAAAATGTAATTTTTGAACATTTCTTCTAAAGACCAAAATGTGAATGTCAGTTGTTAGGTGTAATTTCAAACATTTTTTTTGAATACCAAATATGACCAAAAATTGTAAACAAAACTTCCAAAGACCACTTCCAAATAATTTTTTTGTCTTTTTTCCCTAAATTTTAAATGCCAAACACTTTCAAATAATTTTTTTGAAGTGTAAATGTTAAACAATTCTGCTTAAGGCCAAAAGTTGCAAAGACAAAAATCCTAAATAAAACCTAAAATGAACATATATGCATAAGATATGTATATATTGTAAACAAATTTATGAAGACCCAACTTGTGAATAAAAGTTGTGAACAAAACCTGTGAACAAAATTTGCAAATAGAACCTACAAACAAAAGTTATAATTATAACCTCCAAACAAAAGTTTCAAATAGCATTTTTTGCAAAGGTTAAATAGATCTGAAGGACAAAAAAAATTGAAATCCAACTTCTGAACAAAATTTCTAAAGATTATTGGTAGGTTAGTCTGAATAAGCTAAACATGTGAAAAAGTCCATTTGTGATTATACCAAATAATGAATTTAGGTGCACATGTAAATATTTATGGAAGAAGAATTTCAAAATAGACCTAAACCTTTTATGATATATTGGGTCCCTATTCAAAAATAATAATGGGAATATGTTGAGTACAATAGGGTATAACTTACTTGAGGTTTTAGTGATGATGGAACCCAACTCCATAGATATGGAATCCCTATGCCTTGGAATATTATGCTTAGTTTTGGTGGTGAACATTATTTTTCAATTATTTTGATTACATTTCAAGTGATATCATCTTTTAACAATTGTAAATCCCTAAATTTTCTATCATCATGCATGGTTCATTTACAAAATATGAAACACACATTTTGTGGTTATTACACATAATGTTGATATAGATGATAATTCAAGGTAACATGATCCCAGGTGTGACACAACTCATATAAGTCCCTTTTTATGTGAGGAAACTCATTTCATGGTGCCCTTATTTTATACACTATTTAGATTAGATAGAAATCTTTGTATTTTTTATTACTTATATATCTTCCATCTTTGATAGTACCAAATTTAACTTGACATCAATTTTTTCACTTCTATTGGAATGATAATTATGGTCCTCAATATGCTCTACTCTTATTTTAGTACCCATAGCTTCATATTTGTTTAGGAACTACCTTTTTAATATCACAAATCACACCTTACTTCATATCCCTTATACAAACCATGCATATTTTTAAGTATCTACCTAAAGATCACCTTATTTATCACATTGTATAACTTGTGATCATAATTCCATCAATATTCTCTTATATTTTGTCTAATATCCTTAAGGTTTTGTATAGTTTCACTTGTGCACCTTTACATTTTAAATTATTTAATCACTTTTATTTACACCTCTTCCAATTTTAACTAAGGTCCACCATTCTTGAAGATGAATTATAAGCTCAGTCAATTACCACTCCTATAAATTTAATACACTTAGATTTTTTGTTTAACATGCCCTTGGATTCCTATTTCATCTCATGAGCTAATACATATTTTTCCTAGTTTTTATAACCTTCATAAGGTTATTTAGTCATAAAGGCTCCAACATGGAGTGTTAATATCCTAGGAATAGGATTACTCGCCCCTATTTTATTAGGTGAGTTTATTGATGTCTAAAAACTCACTAGAATACTTACAAGTATGATTGGTGCAATTAAAATAGACGATGAGCTAGCTTGATTGTCAATTTCCTCCTTATGTCTCTCTAATGTTATTATAGCTTCCCCAAACTAACGTATAGTTACTATGAGCTCCATATACACTTCTAAATTATTTGTTTCTATAATTTGTTACAATATAGGTGATGTGTCCTTACATATTGAATGAACTAAACTAGGGTTTCAATAGTAACCACTACATATCCTTGTTTAGATCCTTATTAATATAGTGCATGTTGACATTTTGGTCTCCTTAGCCAAAATGCAAACCCTACCATCCAAAACTTAAAACATTGCACTAGTATCCCTTTCCAAATGAGGTCTTTTGTATTGTAGCTAGTAAAGTTTAAGGTAACTTTGAAAATATTAAGCTAAGTTGGTTAAATTAAATATATTCTTGATCCATGATAAAAAAAATAGTGATGTGGTGATCTTCCAAGATGGTATGTTCTCTATAGTAAATAGTGGATTAAGAAGCATAACTAGTAAGATAAAAAAAATCCTTTTCAAGTACTTTGGAGAGTTTAAGGTAACTTTTTGGAGATTAATATATTCACTTGTTTGGTCTTATTCCATGTTCTAATGTTTAAAAGTGGCTTGCTATGAAATATCAAGTGTGAAGAGTATACATAATTCATATAGGTAAAAGAGGTCTTTTGGGGTCATTTGACACTTGTTCAAGAGCATATTACATCTCATTTTATTTGTATACTCAGCCAAGAGGTGTCAAATATTTTTTTATAATGTGAAATCACATTTTAAATTATTATATTCATTTTATAACTTCCAAATAGAGTAAAATTCAAGAAGTGTAAGTAGGATAAATTATTTATACATTACTTTCTCCTTAAACAAGTTAAGGAAGAACTCCATGGATATCATTCATGATGTTGATGAGTGTCATTTAACTCCTCATTTAATCAATATTCAATTGATGTCTTATCAACCAAGGCTAGTGTCCAAAGCTATTTATAGTAAGGTATGGGATGGTAGATCTAGAAGGCTGCTTATGGGGGTGTTGATTGTCCTATTCTAACTTTGACTAAAGAAAGAAATGTGTCCTAAACTACGTGATTCACTCTTTTGCTAAAAAGGAAGAAATTAAATAAATCCACTCTTTTTATGAAAGTTAAAATCACACTCCTATTTATGCTTGTGTGGAAATTAAAATAACACTTTTCACTAACAAAAGGAATTTTGTTTCACACGTTTATTGTAATGGAAAACACACATTTCTTAGAAAGGAAATGACTTTGGAATAAGAAAATGCTTTTTAAACTGTGAATTTATTTTGATGTTTTTAATGAGTAAATGTAAATATTAATAAAATCCTAATTAATTATAACAATGAATTAGTAAAACATAACATAAATACCATACACAGTTCCTGGTTCCAAGGAGAGTGGGCCCTTGCTCCTCTTAGATTTAGGAACAAAGATTAATCAATGATATAAACTAAAGTATTAATTCATATAACTAAAATGACTAAAATCTAGCTAAAAACCTATAATATGCTTGTACAAATTTTCCTCTATTATCTGCTCTCTATCATTAGATATCTATTATATATGAAAATTTTACATTTTATACTAATATAATCAACTCAAAATAGGATGCAAAGGAATAAGATTCCTTTGTCGATCCATTCATCCAAAGATAGGACATTGGGTTTCTAAGAGATCCAATTATTCTGATGAAATAGATATTCTATCTCATAATAGTCCTAGGATCAAATATATATACAACTTTATCAAAAGCAAATCCTACAAAATAATAGGCAGTTATTTTCGTTATTTGATTTTAGATGGAATGATTCTCTCTTATGTTAGGTTGTGGAGCTAAAAGCTTCACTGATGCAGACATGGAGGAGGTTGCAGGATGAGTTGCTGAGTGTCACGGAGACTGGCGTTTGGTTTGGCCAACCGACGTCGGCAGTATTAGACAAGGAAGCAACCGACGTCGGTCATGGATCGGTCAGCGTCGGCGACCCCAGGTGGACAGGGACCGACGTCGGTCACCTGTGTGGTTCGACTGTGAGCTAATTATGGGCAGTTAGCTAACGAACCAAGTGTTTGCATGAAGAGATCTATTTTTAGACTGAGAGCTGCAGATCTAATTATTGTAATTAGATGTCTAATCATTGTTTGGATGAGATCTATATAATAGACTCATGGTTGTATTGGAAATGTGGTTCTAGTTTGAGTTGAGCAAAGTTTGCTCCTTCTGTGTGTGAAGTGAGTAAGGGTGTTCCTCCTAGTTCCCTATCAGTGCCAAGCTTGGTACTGGTTGGAGAATCATAAGGACTTGGTGAGGCAAGGACAAGGGTTCTTCAGGGTGTAGAGTGATCTACATGGTAAGTAAGATCGTTGATCTACAGGTGTATGTGTGTGCAAGGTCAAGGTTCACAGGTGAGCAGAACCGTGTTTGATTTGTAGGTGTGCAGGATCATATAGACAGCAACACAACAGGGAGCAGTATCAGGTAGGATCTACTTGGAGTACAGGTGTGTACTCAGATAGAGCAAAGAGGAAGGCAAGGGAGTTCCTTCCATAAGTATGGTCTGTTGAAGTGCAGGTTATTACAGGTTCATGGGAGATCTACTTGAAGTACCTTGAGTACTTGTGGAGTATGTGGAGTACTTGTTTGAGTGTGTGGAGCACTTGTGGTGTGCATGGAGCACAGGAGGTGAACACCAACTCTGTATTTGAGTTGGGTGTTGGGCCCTGAGAGGGAGAGCTTTGGGGAGAAGAATTACTGTTCACTTGAGGTGTGGGAAACCTCTGTAAGGTGGTGGAGAAGAAGTGGCATCTTCTTTATTGTATTCTTTTCTGTATAAAGTGTTAATACAATTTGTGTATTGTCTCTCATATCTTGTGTTATTCTGAATTCTAGTTACTTGGTGAATCTGGTTAATTTCTGCATGTTAAGTTGCTTGGTTTAGTAATCAATTGTGTGCTTCCAGTTTATTTTCCCAACACATGGTATCAGAGCAAGGTTTTTGGCTCATAGCTTGATACCACCAACACGTGGTATCAGAGCTAAGGTTGCAGGAAGCAGGTTTTGTGTTTGGTTACAGGGCACTCTCAGGGGTTTCTGATTGAGTGGGAGTAGAGCAATGGCAGATGAAAGTAAGCTAAGAATGGAGGAGTTGAAAAGCACAGATGGTCACTCACGGTCCTATGGAAAGAAAGAGCAGGTAAAAGATTATTGTTGGTTGGTAGTAGATCAGCATGAAGAAACTAAAGAAGCAGATGTTGCAGGTGTTATTGCATAGGATGTTCTTGGAGGTTTCTTGGATAAAGTTGAATCTTGGATAAAAGATTCGGTTGCCTCTTTCCATGCAGCCCTAGGTAGAGGAGCTGGTAAGCCTTGCCAAAGAATTGGCAAAGGGGAAGTGAAGCTGAAATTGTAGGCGGCCAACACACAGGTGTTGATGAAGGTCATGCAGGTCCCAGGTTTGGAGATATGGCTAATTTCTTCAGAAAGATTGGGTGATGAGAGATGCACAAGAACTCTCACAGCGGATGCACTTAAATTAGCTGGTGGTAAGAAAATAGGTACCCTTTATCTACTTGTTTATATTACTGATTCTTCTTTTGTTGTGGAGACGTGGCTTCGTAGGCTTGGTCACATGAGCAGGAAGGAGATGCATGTTCTTAAGCGGAAGACAGATATATTTGACAGGCTTAAGAACTGGAAAGCCTTGGTGTTTATGGAGGAGATGGTGGATAGAACCCAGTGGATGGTGCTGGATACTTCTGAGCAGGGCAGTTTGGACATGGGTTTTGATTCAAAGAAGCTTGCGGGTAAAAATTCATCACTCACAGGTGAACACAGGTACCGATGTCGGTTAGGAGGAACCGGCGTCGAATAGACAAGTGCCAATGTCGGTCATGTGCAGACCGAAGCCGGTGATGTCGGGCAGGGTAAGACCGACGTCAGTCATGGAACTGACGTCGGCAGTAGGTAAGACCGATGTCGGTCAGAGGACCGACGTCGGCAGTAGGGACATCGCAGGGTCGGTAGTCAGGGACAGACGCATGGAATCGACGTCGGTCAGATGCAGACTGTGGGGTGACCGAGGTCGGTCACTGTAACGGATTTTGGGTGGACAGCACGCTATCAAGGAGTCTCAAACACCCATACGGAGGACTGAAGGCGTAAGTAGGCCCTCAAATTCGTTGTTCCTCTTCTTTATACATGTTGCTGATTGTAGAGCAGGAAGGATCCAGGAAACAGGTGTGAGCTCGACATGGATGAGGATGTGATTCCTTGGAGGAGAACCAAATAGGTGTTTTTGGTAGGATTGCCAGCTGGATGGAAGCACAGAGACGAATGGATACCTTAGTAGAAGAATAGAGAGAACAGATACGTGAGACAGAAGACCAGGTTATATGGTCTTGTGGAGCTGTAGGACAGTGGTACAGGTTTTAACAGGTGGAGGATGAAGCATGGCTTCATTCAGTGTCAGGGTAACTACTGTGGTTTTGTCTTACCAGGGGGATGATGAGTCGCGACATCATTTTGTTGCTGTATGTGGATAGTATGCTAGCTAGCAGGGGTGTACATACAGGGTTTTGCTGAGCTAAGGGTAAGATTAGTTCAGTGGCATGTCAGGAGGAGTTTGGAGCAATGAAATTCTTTGACATGGGAGAATGGAGATCACTGGTTGATTTTGTCTCGAGTGGGAGCTGATGTGAATCAGGTGTTGGCGAGGTTCAGGATGCAGAGCCGAAGCACACTAAGGGCTGGATAGGTACAGTGTCCAAAATCACATGAGGTCTGGTATAGACCTGAGTATTCCCATGCAGTGGGAGCTGTCAGAGAGTTAGGAGCCAATTCGGGGAAGTGGATTCTCAGGTACTTGAGAGGGACCGGCAGCAGGGATTCATGCTATGCAGGGTCAGGACTTCACTACATGTGTTTGTAGGTTTGGATGTAGCAGGGTACTCGGATGACAGGGGATACATCACAATGTGTGTGGTGGGTTGTCTTTAGGATTGATCTTGAAGAGGGATACAAACTAGGAAATAGATTAGATGGAGTACAAGTACAGGTATAATGCAGCTGTTTATCTCTAAGTGGGAGATTGTTAGGTTGTGGAGCTAAAAGCTTCACTTATGCAGACATGGAGGAGGTTGCAGGATGAGTTGCTGAGTGTCACGGAGACTGGCGTTTGGTTTGGCCAACCGACGTTGGCAGTATTAGACAAGGAAGCAATCGACGTCGGTCATGGATCGGCCAGCGTCGGTGACCCCAGGCAGACAGGGACTGACGTCGGTCGCCTGTGTGGTTCGACTGCGAGCTAATTATGGGTAGTTAGCTAACGAACCAAGTGTTTGCATGAAGAGATCTATTTTTAGACTAAGAGCTACGGATCTAATTATTGTAATTAGATGTCTAATCATTGTTTGGATGAGATCTATATAATAGACTCATGGTTGTATTGGAAATGTGGTTCTAGTTTGAGTTGAGCAAAGTTTGCTCCTTCTGTGTGTGAAGTGAGTAAGGGTGCTCCTCCTAGTTCCCTATCAGTGCCAAGCTTGGTACTGGTTGGAGAATCATAAGGACTTGGTGAGGCAAGGACAAGGGTTCTTCAGGGTGTAGAGTGATCTACATGGTAAGTAAGATCGTTGATCTGAAGGTGTATGTGTGTGCAAGGTCAAGGTTCACAGGTGAGCAGAACTGTGTTTGATTTGTAGGTGTGCAGGATCATATAGACAGCAACACAACAGGGAGCAGTATCAGGCAGGATCTACTTAGAGTACAGGTGTGTACTCAGATAGAGCAAAGAGGAAGGCAAGGGAGTTCCTTCCATAAGTATGGTCTGTTGAAGTGCAGGTTATTACAGGTTCATGGGAGATCTACTTGAAGTACCTTGAGTACTTGTGGAGTATGTGGAGTACTTGTTTGAGTGTGTGGAGCACTTGTGGTGTGCGTGGAGCACAGGAGGTGAACACCAACTCTGTATTTGAGTTGGGTGTTGGGACCTAAGAGGGAGAGCTTTGGGGAGAAGAATTACTGTTCACTTGAGGTGTGGGAAACCTTTGTAAGGTGGTGGAGAAGAAGTGGCATCTTCTTTATTGTATTCTTTTCTGTATAAAGTGTTAATACAATTTGTGTATTGTCTCTCATATCTTGTGTTATTCTGAATTCTAGTTACTTGGTGAATCTGGTTAATTTCTGCATATTAAGTTGCTTGGTTTAGTAATCAATTGTGTGCTTCTGGTTTATTTTCCCAACATCTTATCCTATCTAGCCACTAGCTTCCCCATTTATAGCTTTTTCCTTACAAAATTCTTAGAATTGACATTGTAGAGTCAGTATAAATGAACCTATAGAGTCCATAGAAACAAGCCTATGGAGTTCGTAGAAACAAGCCTATGGAGTCCATAAAAACAAACCTACAGAGTCTATAGAAACAAGCCTATGGATTCCATATAAATGATCCTATATAGTCTGTAGAAACAAGCCTGCATATTCCATATAAACAAGCCTATAGAGTCCATAGAAACAAGCCTATGAAGTCCATAGAAATAAGCCTGTGGAGTCTGTAGAAGCAAGCCTGTGGAATCTGTAGTTCTCCTGGATGAAGATCAAAATTACACACTCACTATACATTGCCTGTGTCTTTTTCCTAAGCATTATTCACAACAAAAAATCACTAAAACATGCTATGTATTAGACATTAATGACAAATTAAAGGTTTAGTTTTTGATTCAATGTAAATAAGATAAATATCTATTTTACATGTAATAGTTATCTAACAATCTAAGATTTGCATAAGATAATATCCTTCAAGAGATGAATTAAGGGAAATAACATGTCAATAATGGGCCATATTCTGAGCTCATCATCTCCCCCAATCTTTACCTTTTCAAGTCCTATTACAAATATTTATTGGCATTCATAGCTCTGGCTTCTGCTTTCCACACTCTGACTCAAATCATATTCATCAAATTCATCTATTATATATTTGTCTAAATTTCTTGTAAATACCTAATGTGCTTGAATAATTTGTTTCCATATATTGAATTGTTCCTCTGATTATGGAGCCCAACTCTACCATCCTGGAATAGGTATGATCAGCAAAGGGGGTCTATATCGCATGCCAATCCATTTCTACTCTCCCCAAAAGTTTATTACCTCTATTAAGATTTCCAAAAGTGACGATGCTCTCCTCATACTCCATCTTAAGTTATTTGGGGACATGACCTCTCATCTTTTAAGAGGCACTGAAAGTTGGTCCCATCTATTTACACTTGTAGCCACCACTGAATCAAAACTCTGTCTTAAAAACAAATCAAAAGAAATAGAAAAATTATATAAATCCTATAAATAATTAATTTTAACCTCATTATATAACAAAGTACAGTTAAAATTCTATTTGATCAGTCTAGGAACAGGAAAGGTTAGTTTGACACACAATCCTGTAGTCTTAACATGATTTGTATAGTCCTCAAATCTACTTTTCCATGCTATTTGATTTTTGAATGTAGAATGTAATGCCCTCAGTTGAAATTCTCCTACATGAATGTTTATCAAAAATTTATTGTGCTTATGGTCTCCTAGAATCAAATCATGTAAATAAAATTCACAAACTAATTCCTGATGATCTAGTTCAGTACTATAGAAAATTTCCAAAAATGTTGTTGGCTACAAAATTTCGTAAGGAAGATGACAAGAGATCCATAGAAGCTACCATCTGTAAAATTATTCAAATAAAAACAAACTATATGTAGGAGAAGGATTCCTACATGCCAAAAGAGTTTCCCTTAATTTACATGTATCTTGCAAATTTTATTCTAAATCTTGGACTTTAGCTTCTAATTTTTTCTTTTCATTTTCCAAGAGTTTATTTGAAGAAGTTGCATCTTTGTTTTTATATTTAAGTACAGAATATTATTCTTCAATTTGATGTAGTATTTGCAAGGGAGGAATACTTAGATCACCTGTTGGACAATTGTGGTCAACAAATACCTTAGGAGGGGGAGGTGCAATATCAGGTGCTTTGGAAGAGTTTACCAAACTCTAAAATCTCCTATTTTCCTTCTTTAAACTTTATATATATATCCAAAGATCTATTTGTTCACTTTTATGTTCCTTTATTATTTCCTCTAATCTGTGAACTTTTGACACATGATTAGTAGATGTTGTATCTAATTTTTGCACTAATAATGAGTTGAGATTATCCTTGTTCTGGAATTGACTGATCAAGTCAGAAATGTCAGCTATTTATTGTTGTTCAAGAGCTTGAGCTTGAGAAAGCTACAAAGTTAACTTTATAACAAGATCATTTAGACTAGATGATTCACCTTTCTCATTGGTAAATACAATTTTCCCTTTATCCATTATAGTTTCAATTGGAACAGGTGGTTTCTCTGCCATACTTAATTCATCTATTGTGTATGGCTCTTCCTCTAGAATTGGCTCCTCCATTATGATTGGAGAGTTCATTTTAGAAGGAATTTCTTTAATATATGTAGGTGTAGGGATATTTTTATGTATGGGGGAATGAGATACCATTTTAAGACTTTCCAGAATGTCTGTAGCTTCTTGTTCTTCTTCATCTGTCAGAATGAGCCTTCTCCTTCTTTTGGTCACTCTTTGAGCTACACTTGGTTGGCTTTCCTTCTCAAACATCAATCTCTCAGTCTTCTCAAGTTCTATAGCAACCTTTCATCTCAATTTTCTTCTTGTTGATAAGGGAATTGGTTGTACTACAAATTCATGAGGTTCTTATGGAGACCTTGAAACTTCAGGGATTTGAGACCTTGTGATTCTTCTTGAAGAAGAAGAAGAAGGAGGAGGAATTTCTATTGGGACTATAGTTTGTGATTTCTTCCTTGGTGTTGTTTTCTCAAATGATGTAGTAGGTGGAGATGAGCATTCATGTGGTGAATTTAAAGTTTCTTATGTAGGCAAATTTGGAATTTTTTGTGTTATACTATTCTCAAATTCCTCCCAAACCTCTTATCCTTGCTAAAGGAAGTGATGTTGGATAATGAGATGAATAAGGCCATGATGCCTAAGAGCAACATTAGGGGTTATAGACATAACTTGTAGAGCACCATATAATAAGGATGGGAGGTTAATTTTGTACTGAGGGTTTTGTCTCCCATGCTTAAGATGTATTAACATTTTCATGGCATCTCACCCTAAAAGATTGTGTTGCCCTTCACAAATGATATACTTGAGTACCCACTTGGCTATAGATTTCTAGGGTTTAGGAAGTGAATTTATACTAATCCCTTTTGATTTTCCCTTAGAATCTACTAGACATGAAGTCCCAGTCTACTCATTACCATTAAACCGACTAATTAAATCACTAAATGAAATTTTTCCTGTAGCTCTCATTCCCTCTTCTAGAACTTATATAATTTGGCTTATAACTTGAGTTGTAACAGGAATAGTAATGCCTTTCACAATTGAAAATTTAGGGGTGAGATTAGTGATGAATTCACTTACCATTATTTCATCAAAACCCTAGAACTTTTCAATGAAAGGTAGCTAGCCATTGGCTCTAAAAACTACCATAGAAGCTTTGTTTTTATGAAACTTTGATGTATCCTTTGGATCTGATCTTGTCTTCTATCCCATTTCTATCTAGATTTACAATCAACTCTATTCCTTTAACTTTGATTGAGGTGTAGACCAATATTTTAATTAAATTGGTAGGCAATAGTCACTAAGGATTGGTAGGCAACAATCATGGAGGATTTGTAGACTAACTTCTATTAAAGTCTGTAGAAATGAAATGGTTCATATGAAACAATATAGTTGCATGAGTTTGTATTTTGATATGATGACTTAATACAGTTAAACATTGCATGTTTCTATAGAGTGTGCTAGCTATTTTGACTCATTAATACAAGTTGGGTGAAATGATGATATGTCACTTTGATAGTGACAACAATTCATTATTTCATTTAAAACCCCTTTTTATGACATCCCATCATTATCATAATTGATGACTCAATTGATTATATCAAAGCTGCACACTTATCCATACACCTTTGGTAGCTTAGTTGCATGCTTTTTTATTGAGGATGAGGATATAGAGACATCTTTTTTGAAAGAGTATGTTGTCTAATTCTCTGACAAGCATCATAGTGTCTAACATATCTTTTTACTTGCTGATGAAGATGAGGCCAATAATATCCTGCTCCCAAGATTTTATGTATGGTTCTTTGAGTTGAGTAATGACCTCCTCCTAGTTCATCATGACAAGCTCTGATGATATCATAAGTTTCACCATTTGTCACAAACCTGTGAAACACATGGTTACGTCCAATTTTAAATAGCATTCCATTAATCCATTTGAAAGAACTTTCTGTGATTAAATGTTTCTTTTCTTTTTGTGAAAATTGTAGAGAAAACTTCCCTGTGGTGAAGTAATTTGCTATATTAGCAAACCATAGAGATTTTGATGAAATAACAAATAGTTGTTCATCTAAAAAGTCATCTTCTACTAGTTTTTATTCACCTATAGTGTTTATTCTTGACAAAAAATCAGCCACCATATTAGACTTCCCTGGTTTATTTAGTAAAATCAAATTCTTGTAAAAGAAACAGCCATCTAATAATCCTACCTCCCACAATTGGTTTTTTAGTAAGATATATAATAGTTAAATGGTCTGTATAGACAAATACCTTATATCTTGTTATGTAGTGTCTAAATTTGTTAATTGCATAGACTATAGCTAGGAATTCCCTTTTAGTCATGGTGTAATTTCTCTCAGCAAGTGTCATGTTTTTACTAATATAATATATAGCATACATATTACCCTCTTCATATTTTGTCCAAGGACTACTCCAGGTGTTGTATTGGAAGCATTTGTGTATATATGGAATGGTTTAGTCCAATTTGGTCCTCTTAATACTGGAGCAGTAACATGTTTAGCTTTGATGGTCTCAAAGGTCTGCTGGCAACTATCACTCCATTCGAATGTACTATATTTTGTAAGAAATTCAAACATAGGGGTAGATATTTGGATAAAATTATCTATGAAGCATCTGTAGTAACCGTCATGTCCCAAAAAAATCTTAATTTTAGTTTGTGTTTGTGGAATGGGTAAATTGGAGATTATTTTGACTTTCTTTGGATCTACTTGAATGCCTTTTGCAAAAATATGGTGTCCCAGGACTATGCCTTCATCCATCATCAATAAACATTTCTCATGGATTAAAGATAATTGATGTTCCTCACATCTAATCAATACTCTTTCCAATTTGGTAAGAGCCTCTTCACAATTTTCACCATAAATGGTGAAATCATCCATAAATACTTCAATACAATTATTTGTAAAGTTAGAGAATATTGCTAGAACTACTCTTTGGAAGGTTTCTAGAGTATTACAATGTCCAAATGGAAGTAATCGATAAGAAAAATTTATCCAAGGGTAGGTAAACATGGTTTTATCTTGTTCTTTAGTTTTTACTAGTATCTAGTTATACCCACTAAACCCATCCCAGAAAGAAAAATATATCTTTCCTACCAAGTTGTCAAGAACTTGATCAATGAAAGGTAAAGGAAAGTAATCTCTGAGTGTTGCTTTGTTCAATTATCTATAATCTACACATACCCTTAATTTTCCATTTTTCTTGGGCACAATTACCAGAGGTGAAATCCACTGACTGTCTAAGATGGGGTAAATAAACCTAGCTTCTAGCAACTTTTGGATTTCTATTTTGACTATTTCCTTTAATGTTGGGTTTATTCTTCTTTGTGGTTGTCTGGCCGGTTTGACAGGTTCTATGTAAATGTGATGAGTACATATGTTGGGGTGAATTTCCTTCATGTCGGTATAATCCCAATAAAAAACCTTGGTATGTCTTTCCATTACTTTAAAGAGTTGATCTTCCTCTTCATTTGTTAACCAACTATTGATGTTCAAAATCTTTCCAGGTAATACCATGATTGGTTTTATACCTAGGTAGTTAGATTCTATTTGCTTAAACTCACTAATCAATGAGTTTAGAGGACATGGATGAGGAAGTAGCTTATGAAACATAGTTACATTATCAACAAACTCTTTTCTAGGAGGAATCAGTCTTGCTAAAGAACAATGGCATGCATCTAAAAAATGAATTTGTTGTTGTTCAACCAATTTCCACACACTTTCTTGAATCAATCCATGATCATATGGTGAAGAAACAATAGAATAAGTAGAATTGGAGGTTTTAGATTTTTTTTTTTGACCCAAAAATCCTAAACTAAGGTAGTTCGTAGTTTCTGGGTTATCTGAGTCCATAGCTTTCAAACTAGCAGAGTCTGTAGCTTTACAACTTGTAGAGTCCATAGATTTTAGACTGGTAGAGTCCATAGATTCTAGGTATATGTCTCCATTCAATTATTCCAAGTGTTTTTTAACTATGATCATAGCTAATGAGGAAATATTGTTTAATGTGTTATCTAATTCATCCACCAAAAGTTCTTGTATGCAATTTGTTGATGGTTTTGTAGGAGGATACAAAGAGATGCATTTGGACTTTATCCCATTATAAATGGTCATGTCTCCTAACATGAAATCAATCAATGCTACTATAGTAGCCAACCATGGTCTACCTAGGATTATGGGATGTCCTAGATTCTTTGTTTTGGGTTGCAAAACTATGAAATCTATTAGATACTCCCAAAATTCTATTAGTACTTCAACATTTTCAATAGTCCCTACTGGTTTCATTATAGACTAGTCTACCATTTGAATAGTGGTAGTTGTGGGTTGAATTTCCATAAGAGATCATGCATGGAAAGTATCAGTTATCATAACATTGACTGTTACTCCCAAATCTACCAACAAGTTAGGAATTTCTTTACCTCTGGTTGTAACTATGATCACTAGGCTTCCTAGATCTGCATATTTTGGAACTAATATTTTTCCTACTAATAAATCAGTAACTTTTCCATCAACATGAATGGTTCCTAGATATTTTGCTTTCCTCCTAGGTATCTTGATATAAAGGTGTTTGATGATCTTTTTTAATTTAGGTATATCCCTAATAGCTTGTAGAAGGTGTACCTCAATATTGATCTTTTGTAACTCATGAACCAAGTTTGATTCTAATTTAATACCAATTTTTTTTAATCTTTCAGTAAAAGGAACTACTAGGGTAGTATTTTTTTCTTTATTTGCTTCAGAGTTTATTTTGATTTTGGCCTCTCCAGTGTTTAATTGAGAGGATTCCATCTTTTCATTTTCATCAGGTATCTCAGAAATGAGAACTAGAGGTTTTTGTATAGTTTTCCCTGATCTCAAATGTATGTTTGAACACTCAATACCTCCAATATTGATTGTTTCTTCATGTTCATTAAAATAAATAGGTGTTGGTTATTTAATTTTCAGATTTGCTATTGGTTGTGCAGGCATTGAGGGTTGATTGATTTGTCCTTATTGCTGAATAACTAGGGGTAGCATAATAGTTTGTTGTTGAAGTGGTCTTTTTGGTTAGGTGAATTTTGACTATGGGTTCCAATACTAATTTTATTGTTAATATGGTTATATCATCCATTGTTGTTGTGGTACCCATTGTTATTGTGGTTGTGGCACCATCCATGGGGGTGTTAGCATCCAATCTTGTCTTTCCTATGGATTTTAAATTGATGCGATTTGAGGTTGATTCCAAAATGGTGAAGGAACTAAAACATTCCATGGTACCATCCATATATTAACTAGATTTCTTGCATTAAACTATCCTTAAGCCTGGTTTTATGGGGCAAAGTTTTGTCTCTAAATATAATTTACTTCTTCAGTGGACTGGACTTGTGTTTTCATTTTATTTTTTTAAATAGGTAGAAGGATATAATGTTTGGTATCATGATATCATAGATCCCACATGATGAAACATTGGTTCTATCTAGGGGATAGTCTCTAAGGGCATGTTTTTGTCTACACTTATTATAGTAGATTGTTAAGGGTTATATTGCATTTACCTTAGCTTGAAGGTCATCCAAGGTACTATTTAGTATAACCAGGACATCTATCTTTAGATTAGAAAATTATTCCATTAACTTACCCACTTCATTATATTTCCCAAATCTTCCTTTCCTAATTCTAGGTTTCGTTTGAGAGTAGTTGGTACAAAGCTCAAAAACCTGATTGAAATCCAAATTATTTATATCTCCTCCTCCCATTAGATTTAAGGCCTCTCTATTATCTTCATCCAACTCTTTTAAGAAAACCAATCTTTGAACATATTCAGTGAGTGGATAATTACTTATTTTATGAGTGAACATGAATCTATCCAAATAATCCTGTAAAGATTCATCCTCATTCTGTTTGATTTTGAAGAAATCCTCTTTTCTTTCTCACACTCAGTAGTAATCTTGGTATTTTTTCAAGAACTCTATTTCCATGTCATCCCATATTCTAATAAAATCACCAGGTAAACTCATGAACCATCTCATAGCTGCATCTTTAAGTGTAGAGGGAAATAGTTTTAATTTTTGGCCATCTATTATTTAATCATAGGTTTGACATAGCACCTTAAACTCAAACAGGAATTGATTAGGATCTTCTTTATATCTTCCCCAAAAATTTGGCAGATTAACTGGTGAAATATTTTTCATGGTGGTTTGATCATTAGGATCTACAACAATAGGAAAGGAGAAAGTCCTTCCTAGTTGTGCGAGTTGTTGATTTTGTTGGAGAGCCATTTCTTCTTTTGATGATGTTTCAAAGCTAGGATGATCTTCCCACTGAATATTTGTGGTATTGGTTATGGGTTGCTCAAAATTTTCTTTAGTTACATATTTTTGAAATGCTTCTTCTAAATCCTTGGCAACTTCTAAATAGTGTCTTCCTACAAGGGATTGATCCTGAGGAATTTGTCCTATGGGGCTTGCTTGTGGCAATGGCCTAGTTTCTATCCAAGTTTCATAAGATTCTTTCAAATAGGTTTCACTTGTAACTTCTAGTTCACTACTCAAATATGTTGAAGGAGTGTCCACTTGTGTTCTTGGTGGAAACTTTTGGATGAATCATCCTTTAGAATCTCTAGGATGGTACATCAATTTATTAAATTTTTATAGGATATTATGAGTTTTTAAAATGTTTTCTATTTTTCACTCTAGACCAATAATTATTACCTTACTAACACCTTATGTTCCCTGGAAATGGTACCAAAAATGTTGAGTGTCATTTAACTCCTCATTTAATCAATATTCAATTGATGTCTTATCAACCAAGGCTGGTGTCCAAAGCTGTCTACAGTAAGGTATGGGATGGTAGATCTAGAAGGCTACTTATGGGGGTGTTTGATTGTCCTATTCTAACTTTTACTAAAGAAATAAATGTGTCTTAAACTATGTGATTCACTCTTTTGCTGAAAAGGAAGAAATCAAATCAATCCATTTTTTTGTTGAAAGTAAAAATCACACTCCTATTTACACTTGCATAGAAAGTAAAATCACACTCTTCACTAACAAAATGAAATTTGTTTCATATGTTTGTTGTAAAGGAAAACACACATTGCTTAGAAAGGAAATGACTTTGGAATAAGAAAATGCTTTTTAAACTGTGAATTTATTTTGATATTTTTAATGAGTAAATGTAAATATTAACAAGATCTTAATTAATTATAATAATGAATTTGTAAAACATAACATAAATACTATACACAGTTCCTGGTTCCAAGGAGAGTGGGCTCTTGCTCCTCTCATACTTATGAACAAAGATTAATCAATGCTAAAAATTAAAGTATTAATTCATAAAATTGAAATGATTACAATCTAGCTAAAAACTTATAATATGCTTGTATAAATTTTCCTCTATTATCTACTCTCTATCATATGATATCTATTATATATGAAAATATTACATTTTATACTAATATAATCAACTCAAAATAGGATGTAAAGGAATAATATTCCTTGGTTGATCCATTCATCCAAAGATAGGAGATTGGATTTCCTAGAGATCAAATTATTCTGATGAAATAGATATCCTATCCTATAATAGTCCTAAGATCAAATATATATAAAACTTTATCAAAATCAAATCCTAAAAAATAGTAGGTGGTTATTTTCCTTATTTGATTCCAGATTGAATGATTCTCTCTTATCCTATCTAGCCATTAGCTTCCCCATTTGTAGCTTTGTCCTTATAGAATTCTCAGAATTGACCTTACAGAGTCGGTAGGAATGAACCTACAAAGTCCATAGAAACAAGCCTATGGATTCCATATAAATAAGCCTATAGAGTTCATATAAATGAGCCTATAGAGTCTGTATAACAAGCCTATAGAGTTTTTAGAATCAAGCCTGCAGAGTCCATAGAAACAAGCCTATGGAGTCTGTAGAAACAAGCCTGTAGAGTCTGTAAAAGCAAGCCTACAGAGTCTGTAGTTATATTGGGTGAAGATAAAAATCACATGCTCACTATACATTTCCTGTGTCTTTTTCTTAAGCATTCTTCACAACAAAAAATCACTAAAACATGTTATGTATTAGACATTAATGACAAAGTAAAGGTTTAGTCTTTAGCTCAATATAAAAAAGACAAATATATATTTTCCATGTAATAGCTATCTAAAAATCTAAGATTTTCATAATATAATATCCTTTGATAGATGAATTGAGGGAAATAACATGTCAATAATGGGCCATATTCTGAGCTCATCAGAAGCTACAGTAGGGAATTTTTAAAAATGAATAGTTTATTAATGAATAAGGGTCTATATTGGTCTCTTTAAAAGTTTTTTAATATTATAATTATCTTTTAAGCCTCTCTAAGGCCTCCTCTAGCTTCCCCAAACTCAAAAATCATGCTCAGGAAGATGGTACAAGTCAAAACAAGACAAAAACCTATTCAATCCCTCCATCAAGTTTACAAGTCTATAGGCACAGTCAAGAAGGTTAATTTGATAGCATTGGTTCATTGAAAATAGATTTTTAGGCCAAATTCCATTATGGTATGTTGATTTTCCCTTCCCTTCAAATTCATCGCATTAGTTTTGGGATTAGGGGGTAGAGCTTTATGAATCATTGTTAAGAAGTTAGCAGCCTCTAAAACCCTAGTACCACAAATTTTCCTTTGAAATGGCATGACTAAACGTGGTGAATGAATTTAAATAGTTTTTAATTATCTCTTTAAGGTATAAAATCCTTTTTAACATCAAAATTCAACTCAAACTTCTAATGATCATGATTGTACTGATAAGAAATTTCATGGTTTTGGTTGGTTTTTATAATAGGCAGGATTTGTTGGGGTTGTGAAGTGCTTTTCCATAATGAGGATGATTGAAAATAGATTTAAACAATGTATAATGACATAAAAAATACAATAAATCTCCCATACCATGTCAAAACAAGTATTTATATGCATAAATAAACAAAATATGCAAGTATAGGTTGTAGGGTTGAGAGAGTGCAAGTTTTGGGCATGTTTGGAAATTTTGAAGGGTTTTGGGATTATGAAATAATAAAAATGACATGGTATAAATATATTCCAAGTCCTCACACCCTTTCCCATTTTTCTCTAATCCAAAACTCATTCCATAAGTCATCTTTCTAGTGTTGGTTTAAGCACATAGTCTTCAAATGGGAGAAATGCAGTATTTTAGGTAAGAAAATTTGATGTTTGGAAAAGAATAAATTTTGAATTAAATTTTTAAGTACTCATGGATAAGTTTATGTAACACTCATGAATCATCCATCCAATTTATAAACCCTCCATGATCACCTTTGAGGGGATGTTCCAGTTGGCAGGCTTAGGGTCATTAATCTAGTAAGCTTGAACAAGGTTAAAAGTATGGAGAAACAAGTAATAGGTATATAACTAAAAAATATGTTTATAATACACTATTTTTATGATTTTCCAAATATATATAACCTCAAACATATCCCCATCATATAAATAATATAGATGGAAAGAAAATAATATAATCATGCATGTACAAGTAGACTATGTTAAGCCTACAAGTCTAAAATGAGAGTTTCTTCACAAAATTTGTATGTTTTCTCTTGGGTAAAATTTATAAATAAAGATAAAATTATTTCACAATGTTTCCAATTTCATTTTATATCATCAAAGGTAGGGAAATCAATCCAACAGCAGGTTTGAAATGTTGTTAAGCTTGAAATAGACACCTAGAGGCTTGCAAGCAAAAAATAGAGAGAGGACATTTTTTTGTGTTAAAAATAGAGTATGAGAATTTATTTAGGATTTAATAAACCCTTATTAATGTTTATATAATTATTTTATATGTGTTCATAAGTAAAAATCATCAAAACAAGGCCATTAGGGCTAAAACAACCAAATTGTCAAGAAAAAATCAAGTTTTGAGACTTTTAGAGGCATAAAATGATTTTAAAAACAACTAATAGACCTCATGAATCATTTAAAAATCATATATGAGTAATTTTTAACCAAAAAATAACATAAAATAGTATTTTGGTTCAACATAATCCTCTAGAATAGACACTGACAAGCCTGCAAGCTTGAGAATACCATTTTCATCACATGAAAAGTTAGATGAGCATATACATGGGTAATAATGTACTTATGGGATTTTGGATATGTTTTTATACTAAAAATTCATGGAATTATTTTTTAAATTAAGGGTCTTAACTTTATGAACAATCATTAATAAAATTGTAGACTTAAACCTACCCTTTTGCCCTCAATGAGCTTGATGATAGTGAATGACTCTCTAATGGATTATAATGCACTTTAAATGCATTTAAATCACATTTATTATGTCTATACACCTCATGGGAACTTTTTTATCAATAATTTTGGCACATGTGGAGGATAAGTATAAGAAAATGGTCTAAATTATTCTTTTTAGGCCTAATTTCATGCTTTGGGCTATGTCTAAATTTATTAACCATTGGAAGATGATTTTCATGCTTATAAAAAGGTATAATGATATTATACCATATATATAAGAGATATATATGGTGATATAATAGGTTTAAATCAACTAGACCAAGCCTTGTGAATATTATCTTCTTGTTTCCATAGAGAAATAAGTTTACAAACCCTCTTAAGGTCACCTAATGGAATATGAATCTTAAAGAACCCCTATATACATATAATACCACTCTAGGATAATTCTCCAAGTCATAATAAATTGCATTATAGAAACTATATGTAGGTTTGAAGATATCAACACAGGCAATTTTTTATGTTTCTACTTCATACTATGTTTGTATAGATAGTGAGGGGTGTTATGATTTTGGAAATATATGTTTCACCTTTTATAAGTATATAAAATAAGCCTAAAGAAGTATAAGAGTCTACTTATATCAAGTGTATCTCATAATATACTTTTTTGTAGTTGAGCATGTTCTTAAAGAACTCTAAGAAGACAAATATACCCTACAATATCAAGAGAAATTGCTCAATCATGAATAAGGTCCATGTAAGTACAAGATAGGAATCACACTAGTGATTAAGCCTAATCCTAAATCTCCCACTTTCATTAATAGTAAAAATGCATTACAAGAGCAAAGGTGGCATATAAATATGCCAAGAAGGCCAAGTAAGCCATGTGTCAAGATGTAACTTGTAACTACTCAATCAAAAGAAGGTGGTTTCAAAGAGATTGAAAGTAATTAAAGGTATAAATGATGATCATATATTCCATCCATTAGAGATAACTCCACCAACACTTGGCCTATAGCATGGAAGAATAAGATGACACCTTCTTGGCATGCTTGGTGAAAAGATACTTATGTTTTATAACTGAAAATAGGATTGTGGTAGCATTCATGAGATTCTTAGTCTCATCCCCTTATCTCTCATTTATTCTTCTATATATTTGGTCTTTAATGGATTTTAAAAGGATCCTCCAAGTTAGTATGGTGAAGCCTTGTTAAACTTGATACTTTTTATTATTTTTGAAGTAAATGCAAACTATTTTGACCTTCTTCATATCACATGTAGTGTGTTCATGACTAAATTGTTGATGAATGATATATTTGATGTCCAATCACCTTGTATTTTTCCTCTTCATCCTCACCTCTTTATGAATAGGTTATGTCTTGCAGGTCATATGATGTGTATCAAGTGGTTATGCAACTGTGAAGTGTAGAATACCTTCATTAGTGCCTCATTATATGCCTCTTGATTATCCCTCTAAATTAATGTATCAGATTCAACCTCCATATTGAAATACTTATTCTAAAAAACTATTTTAATTTGTGTGATAATATTCAATCTTGTTCTAGCTTTGTTATGAACTCATGGTCTAGAGGAGGAGACCTACAATTTGGTTCATCACCCTTTTTCTATTTTTTTCAACATTATCTTACCCTTTTCCTTGTAATTTGAGTAGGTGTAGCATTAAGGAAGCTAACACTCTCTATAGGTTATATCTATTCATAGGACTCCCATAACCTTAGAAAGTTCTCATTTTATCAATTAAGTGAGGAGACCTGAAACACCTCCTCAAAGGGTGTAATTTAAAGTGATAATATTTTTTGACATGCTTCATGAGATAGGTACTCAAAGTACTTAATTTATTAAATTATTATTGGAGTTTTCTTTTAATATTCCTTTGGAGGCATATCTACAAGCATCAATGATGACTTTGAGTTCATTTAGCTGGTTATAGCATCCCATGTATTCTTTCTAATAAATTATCCTTTATTTTTTACTTTCTACATGAAGTTTCATGGCTGAGTTTAAAGTTGGTTTCCACTTGAATCAAGTTATTAGTCCATACCATCCCTATGAAGATCCATATCATTACTATAACTATCCCACTTTCCCCTCATACGTATGTAATCATACATCTAACCAACATTTCCAAGCATGCCATCAGTTATATATACCACTTTTGCTTTAAGTCATCCTTCTCCTGATCTTAGTCTATCTCAAATTACTAGTGATATTAAGGCCAATCTTGTATCAATTAATCAATAAGAGAAAAATTTTGGAAATTTGCTTCCTCAAGTTCCTCAAACTCCTCAACTAAGGAAGCTTTCAATATTCTCATCTACTCATCATATTCCAATCCAAAATAAAAAGAGGGAAAAAGTTGTAGAAGCCAAACCAAGAAATTTTCCAAGTTTCTTGAACCCCTCATCCACTCCTTAAGTTGGTATTATTCATAAGGATGAATATATAATATAATTTGATAGTATTATTGCTAAGTGGAAGGAGGAGAATCAATAAACTTTAGGATAATCCTCTTTTCTTATTCTTAAAAATCTCCCAAATGAGGCCATTACCCCCAAGTTTCCAAATTGTAAAAGTTTTCCTTCAAACCCCAAACAAACTCATGAGCATATTCATACCACTCTACCAAATGAGCCATTTTTCCCTCCCACCATCTCCCTTTTTGAAGGAGTACCAATTGTGTATAAATCAAGTGATGGAGAGCCCTTAATTACTCACTTTCCATGTGAAAATCAGTATTATACCCCCACTCCACCAGTTGGACCCTCTTTCCCTCTCACCATCTCCTTTTGCATCCTAAGGCCTGATGTATGGAGAAAAGATGAGGATAATTCAAGTGAACATCATGAAAAAATCTAACCTTCAGTTGTATCTAAAAATGAGCCTAAAAAAGGCTATGATGAAGATGTTTAACTAGTGTCTATAGTAGAGGTGTAATTAAACACTCCTCAAGATATATAAAGTGGTCAAGAATAGAATGAGAATATAGATGAATATAAATCAATCCTCTCTAATCAAAAATGCATTTTCGGGTATGAGAAAGGTCTTAGTTAGATAGAAGAGATTCTTTTCAATATGAGAGAAGAAGAAAACTAGTTAAATTATCATGAGTCTAATCCTAAACAATAATAATATGAGTTTACATTCAAAACCATTGATTCTCATGATCAATAAGAGAAGGATTGAGTATTTGTCTTAAATTATGAACATGGGGAAGACATGAGTGAATAAGTTTAATGTGTCCTTATAGAATGTGATAAAAATCCTATATCTCAAGCCATGACATTATTCAAGGTGGACATGAGGAGGTTCAATAAGGCATGATTATTGATCAAGTTACATTAAGGCATGAAAGAGATTCCAATGACATGTGGTAGTCATACTTGGACATTTTAAAATAATTTAAGGCTCTTAACAAGCATACATTTCATAAGTAGAAGAATAAGGATGCTACTAAAGTTTTTCTCTCCAAGATGATAAGAAACATATCCCAATGACTTTTGGCAGCAATACTATCATCTTGTTCCAGAATTTGAGGTCTTTAATATACCTACATCTCCCAAAGAGTATAATAAAGACACAAATCAAAACCCACTAGTTGACTTACAAATAGAATTGTCTCAAATTATCATGACTAGTCAGGAACAACCTTTGGGTGAAGTAGAATTTGAAGTGTTAATGGTAGATAATCATATTTGGATAAGGAATTAAAGTATTCTTGATATCCATGATAAGTTCATAGGTAAATAAATTAAGGAGATGGGATTGATTACCAATCAAGAAGGTCATGAACATGCCAACATATCAAGAGGTAATGAATACCTCTCACCTCATAAGAAGGCTTAAAATAGAATCCATTATTTAATTGATAATTTTCTCATATGGAACTAAGAATATTCTTAAATTTTTCCTTTTGATCCAGGTGGAGTAGACCTTTGAGGTTTTATACATAGTAGGCTAGTTTTTTTTCTCCAAGTGATTCCAACACAATGTTTGTCTAGTTGTCTATTTATCTCTTTTCCCTAAATACCTCTTGGCATATTTTGGTTTCTTGTTGTTATTTGTTTCTTATTTATTATCTATTTATAAGGTATATTTAGTTGTCTCAACTTGTATCAAGAGGGATTAAAATCAATATTCAAGGTCTAAATCAGATTTATTATTAAGTGAGGAATGACACCATATCCTAATATATCGATAAGGATACTAATCCAAAAAAAATTCAAGATATCCAACCCCTATGAGTCACTAAAAATGTTGAAAATTTGGTCTCCTAGGCCAAAATGCAACCCCTAATATCTAAAACCTAAAGCATTGCACCAGTATCCATTTTGAAATGAGGTCTTTTTTAATACATATAGAAAAGTTTAAGGTAACTTTGAAAAGATTAAGGTAAGTTGGTGAAATTCAAGATATACTTGATCCATGATAAAAAAATAGTGATGTGGGGATCTTCCAATACGGTATGGTGCTCTATAGTAAACAATGGATCAATAAGTAAAGCTAGTAAGATAACAATTTTGCCTTTTCAAGCACTTTATATATTTTAAGGTTATTTTGTGGAGATTAAGTTATTCACTTGTTTTGGTCCTATTACATGTTATAATGTTGAAAAGTGTCTTGCTATGAAATATCAATTGTGAAGATTTTAACACCATGCATAGAGGTCAAATAGGTATTTTGGGGTCATTTTACACTTGTTCAAGAGCATATTACATCTCATTTTTTCTATACACTCAGCCAAGAGGTGTCAAAGCCTTTTTTCTAATGTAAATTCACATTTGAAACTATTTATTCATTATTTAACATCCAAATAGAGTAGAATTTAATAATTTTAGGCAAAATAAATTATTTGTATGTTACATTCTCCTTAAATAAGTCAGGGAATAACTCCATGGATATCTTGTATGAAACTACATCAAGGCATTTTGATAAATGAATAGTTTCTTGATGAAGGGTTTATGGAGGTCTATTTTAAATGTTTTTTAAGATGAGAATTGTCTTCTAAGCCTCTGCAAGGCCTTCTCTATCTTTCCAAAGCTTAAAATAATTCTCATGAATATGGTATAGGTTAAAATAATGTAAAAAACTATTAAATTCCACCATCATGTTTGTAAGTCTATAGGCACAGTCAAGAAGGTTAATTTATAACATTGGTTCATGGAGGAGAGATAGTGCCAAGATAAATTCCATTATGATATGTTGACCACCCCTATGCCCTTCAAATTCATCTCATTATTTTTGGTATCAGGAGGCAGAGCTTTATGAATCATTATTAAGAAGTTAGGAACTTCTAAAACCCTTTTAAAACCCTAGTACCACAATTTTTCCCTTGAAATGGAATGACTAAACTTAGTGAATGCATGTAAATATTTTTTAATTATCTCTTAAATGTCCAAAAACCTTTGCAACATCAAACTCAACCCAAAGATCCAATGATCATGATTGTACTGACAAGAAATTTCATGGTTTTAGTTGGTTTTACATAATAGGTAGGTTTTATTGGGGTTTTGAAGTGGTTTTCCATCATGAGGGTGATTTAAAATAGATTTAAACAATGTATAAGGTCCTCAAACAATCCAATCATTATCTCATACCATTTCTAATCAAGGATTCATATGCATAAATGAGCAAAATGTGCAGGTACATGGTGCAAGGTTGAGAGTGCAAGTTTTGGACATGTTTGACACTTTTGAAGAGTTTTTGGACTGTGAAATAATCCAAAGAACATGGCATGATTTTTTTACATGTTTCTCCAATTCCACACTCATTCCATAGGTGGTTTTTCTAGTGTTGGTTTAAGCACACAGTCTTTAAATGGGATAAATACAGTCCTGTAGGTAAGGAAAATGGATGTTTGGAAAAAAACATCTAAATTAAAGTTTGAGGTAATAATTTATAAGTGTTTGGAACACTAAAAGATCATCCAACCAATTTATAAACCCTCCATGATCACCTTTAATGGGAAGTTCCAGGTGGTAGGCTTAGGGCCTTTAATTTAGTATGCTTGAACAAGGTTTGAAGTATGGAGAAATAATTAATAGGTATATAACTAAAAATTAGGTTTATAATACACTCTTTGGAATATTATCCCAATATATATAATCTTGAACCTATCCCTAGAATATAAAGAGAAAATATGGAAAGAAAATAATGTAATCATGGATGTACAAGTGGACTATGTTAAGCTTGGAAGTTAAAAATGAGAGTTTTTTTACAAAATATGTACATTTTATCTTGGGTAAAATATATAAATAAAGATAAAATTATATTACATTATTTACAAGATAATTATATATCATAAAAGGTATTGGAATCAATCCAACAGTAGGTTTGAAATGGTCTTAAGCTTGAAATAGACACATAGAGGCCTGTATGCAGAAAATAAAGAGAGGATAATTTTTGTCTTGAAAATAGTATTTTAGGGTATATTTAGGATATTATAAACCATTATTAATTTTTTTATAATTATTTAAAGGTGATCATAAGGAAAAATCATCAAAACAAGTCCATTAGGGCTAAAATAACCAAATTGTCAAGACACCCCAATTATGCGTTAAAGCAAGATTTGATACTTTTAGAGGAGTAAAATTATTTTTAAAAATAATAATAAACATAATTAATTATTTAAAAATAATATAATAGGAATATATAACCTAAAAATAGCATAAAAATGGATTTTGGCTCAACACAATCCTTTAGAATAGACACCTACAAGCCTGTAAGATCGAGAAGGCCATTTTCATCATATGGGAAGTTAATTGAGAATATCCATGGGTAATAATATATTTATGGGATGTTGGTTATATTTTTATACAAAAAATTCATGGAATTTTTCATTCCATTAAGGATCTTAACTTTATGAACAATTTTTAATAAAGTTGGAGACCTAAAACTGTCATTTTGCCCTCAAGGATATTGATGACTATAAATAACTCTCTAATGGATTATAATACACTTAAAATGACTTTAAATCACCTTTATTATGTCTTCACATATCATAGGAACCTATTGTATCAATGTCCTTGGCATATGTGGATGATAAGTACAAGAAAATGGTTTAAAACTACACTTTTTTAGGCCTAATTTAATGCTTTGGGTTATGTTTGAACTTATTAACCATTATAAGAGAATTTTTAGGCTTTTTTATAGGTATAATGACATTATACCATCTATATGATATATATTAATGGTGATATAACAAGTTTCAATCAACTATACCAAGCTTTGTGAAGGCTATCTTCTTGTTTGCAGAGAGAAGTAAGTTTGCAGACCCTCTTAAGGTCACATAATGACATAATAATATACAAGAACCCCTATAGACATATAATACAAATCTAGATGACTCTCCAAGTCACAATAAATTCCATTATAGATTCTATAAGTAGGTTTTAATATATCAACACAGAGACAATTGTTGATGTCAAAGTGATGAGATCTCTCAAATACAAATGCAGTCCTCTATCCATTATTTCAAAATTGTATTGAGATGTTTCTAATTCATATTATGTTTATACAGGTATTTAGGGATGTTATGATTTTTTAAATATATGTTTCACATTTTATAAGCCTATAAAATAATCCTATAATAGTCTAAGAAGCTAGTTATATCAAGTGTCTCTCATAAGAGACTTTGTTGTAGTTGAGCATGTTCTTGAAAAACTTTAAGAAGCCAAATATACCCTATGATATCAAGATAAATTACTCAAGTATGAATAAGGGACATGGAAGGCAAAGATAGTGATTATTGTATGTATTAGTTTCTACCCTTGGAGAAGGTTATTTAAGCTCTCTCTAACTAAGCTACACAATGGGAACAACCTCAGGCTATGGGTATCCTATAGCAAGGTTGAACCTCCAAAGATGGCTGAATTCCTCTTGGTAGATCACCTAACATAATGTTTATACTTTAAGAATGGATATAAATTGGGATAGGATAATTAAGAGAGTTAAAATGGTGATGCACCAAATTGAACACTCACATAAGCATGAAATAAACACTGATACAAAATAAGATAATTCCAGCTCGCACAATCTCACAATCTAGCTAATTTTCATAAGTATTTCATGAACTAGGCTCACCAAACAATGAATGAAGTAAATAAGAATTCTAATATTCACACCAAGCATTCATTAATGGTAGAAAGAGCTCAAGTTTAGACCTACAACTAGCTTTAAAACACCTAAAAATAGGCAAGAAATAAGGATAATAGACATGGAAGAACATTTATTTATAATTTCATCATGCATAAGCTTGATAAACATAATTCAAAGGCAAGAGATAGGTAAAAATTATATTTATTGATTTAAGAAGTCTTTCATACAATTTTTTTGGCAGAAATTCACCATATCAAATGAGAGACCTTTTTTATTCACTAGATTGAGCTAGGATTTATAGCACATAAGATCATCTTTATACCAAGGTGGAGAGTGCACATCAGGTGTTGATCTGGAGCCCTAGTTGATCACTTTTCTAGCTCCATTTCCTTGGCCCCTCTATGTTGTAGTTGTCATGTGCAGTCACTCAAACACATCCCCCTAAAAAACCAAGTGCCAATTACCCACCTACTAGCTGGTGTAAAAGATATGATAATGGTAATCATACCAAGTGATTGTTTTCCATTATGCCTACTATATGTGACCAATCTCTATGAGAGGATGATAAAAACTATGCCTAAATTTCTTTTTAAAAAATGATCTTGATATCAATTTTATGATCATCTTCTTACCACACTCCACTAATATCTTGCTAACTGTATAGTACATTTTTGGAACTTATTATAGGTCTTCATGGAATGGAAAACTAATTCCCTTATTGGTTTTCCATGGAAACCTTTCTCCTCAATGTATCTATCTCATTTGAATAAGCATGAAACCATGGTTCTACAGGGCAAAATATCATGGAAACTAAGAACTCATTGTATGTGTGGGTATAGTCATAAAATAACACTAAAACCTCAAAAAACATGGCTTGTAGGCTCTAAATATTCAAATCATGGATCTTAATTGATATTTAATAGTAAAAAACAAGTTCAAAGTCTTTTCTTTTATAACCCATGGGTCCATAGAATCTTTTGGTCTAACATGTCCACCTATCTGGCATCTCTTCACCACATTATTTATCATATTTTTTAAATATGACTATTGTCATTATGGACACATGCCCACATCTTGTGCCTCTTGGATATTTGATTGAATTTCTCTATAAATCCTTTTGGGAGTCTTTTGGCCTTAAATTTTAATGTCATCCATTGATATTTAATCTACACTCAAGATTGTGGCACTTGGCTTTATGTGCATTGTTAGATCTTTATTTATAGGATTGTGACACTTGGTATCTCTATGTGCCTTTTGTGGACCCTATTGTTAGTCTACATATATTTAACGTACTTATGCCATATATCAACCTCATATATAATCTAAGCTCATTGATGTTTTAACTTTGATCCACACCATCAATCTCCATCCACATGGCTGAATTCACATCATAGACCTTTGATATAGTAGATTAAATACATGTCATTGATCTTCATTTTGCATGATTGAATGTGGTCCATCAATTGTCTAAGGGTTTACTATGATCGAGACACTTGTCATCAATGTGTTCAATCTTAGGACCCACTAACCTTTTGACCTTGTGCTCATCATTAGATCTTTGATGCATGATTTAATACATGTTATTGATATATCTTTATTGACTCCATCCTTGAATGTGGATCATCAACTAGGATTTATAAATAAGAATATGCAGCATCGATCTTGATCTATGATATTTTAACCTACTATCTTAGAGAGATTTTTTGCATGTTGTTGATCTTTAACTTGATCAAGCAAGGCTTTAACACTTGGTAGCCTTGTGTTTAATTTCAAGATCTTGTTGAAGATTTGAACCTAAATGGATACTTCTTGGGGCTTTAATTTGACGTTATCTAACACGTCCCATGTTACTAGATCATTTTTTAAGGCATATACTTTGCTCAAACTTGCAAATTATTTTGCTTAAATGAACTAGGTAGATCATGACTGAACATAGACCTTTGAAGGTCACCGATTATGAACTTGTTAATTATCCTATCTATGAAAACCAATTCCTTTATTGGTTTTTTATATAGTTGCATTCATTGAGAAAATTTAAATAAACCAAAACCTTGAAGGGAGTAATTCCTTCCCTTGATCCTTAAAGCATGGCTATAGATGAATATTTCTTGGGCTATACAATAAAAAGCTTCATATATGGGCTAATTTTGGCCAACATTTCTAGCAACCTCCTAGGATTGCATGCCTACTATGAAATAGATGAGTTACCTTATTTGATCCATTAGGCATATGGGGTCACAAGCTTTTATTTCCTACCTGATGTAAAAATGATACAAGGTTGTCCCTTTCTTAAAAACCTCCTCTTGAAGTAATAAGGGAAACAAAAACAAAACAAACACTATGCCAAAGGTACTTAGGGAAGAAAACACACAACTAAAATATGTGCATAAAGCACTTAGAGGAAAACAACAAAATTTACTCTATTATGTATAATATATACAATGGTTGCAAACTCTTCTAATAGCAAGGATTTAATAAATCCCATTGACTAGGATGGGTAATACCTCTCCATCTAGCTGGGCAAGTTGAAAATCATTATGTTGTTTTCATATGTGGATCAAGTAAGGGCCACTCCACAAGCTATCTAACTTGGTATGGTTTCCTGGATTGGCCTTATTTGAATCCCATTTGAGGAATATATCCCTTTATTTTAAGCCCATTTTTATGGGTTTTTTGTCAAAGTCTTTCTTGACTTGAGCTTAGTATGACTCGAGTGTCTTCATTACAAGGTCCCTTGTTTCTTCAATCTCCATGAGTTATTCCATCCTTACACTCATAGGTTCACTATCCATCAACTCAAGTTGATAAGCTAACTCCAAGGTAGGTAATTCAAGATAGATGGTAAATTTGGCCTCCCTCCCATATACAAGGATGAATTACAAGTTGTCAATGGAAAATTTTGGAGTCATTCTATCAACCCATAGGGTTGTCTCTAATTTTATGTGTCACACTCTCTGATTCTCTTCAATAATCCTCTTGATGATCCTTATCAAGTTTTTATTTATGGACTCTTCCAAGCCATTACCTTAGGGTTAGTAATTTGAGGATGTACTAAGGTATATGTCTAACTAAATTTCCCATTCATTTGTCTTCATGCCAACAAATGCTAAGGTATTATCTAAAATTATTGTTGATGGTACCCCAAACCTCATCACTATGATGTCATAAAAGTCCAACATTATTATTTCATTTACTTCTTTTAGATAAATTGCTTATACCCACCTGATGAAGTCATCAGTATTAGTGAGTACCCATTTGTTTCCTTCACTATAAGGTATATTAATCATTCTAATGAAGTTTGAACCCCATTGCATGAAGGGGTGTTCAACCTGGATTGGGTTGAGAGGAAGGGCTACCAATATTTACTTGCCTACAAAGATAGCACACTTTTGACACTTTCTTACCCATGCATATGCATCCTTGAAGAGACTAGGCCAATAATAACCATCCCTAATCACTTTTACTAATATAGTCTTAGGATAAAAATGGCCTCATATAAGACCATCATAGAATTATTTCAAGAGCCTAGTCACTTGGTCATCATCAATGCACCTTAAAATCACCACATTGAGATCCTTTCTAGATATAACACCATTAACCAATGTATAAGGTATGGAATAAAGTCTAAAATACATTCTCTTTTCCCTATCCATACTTTGTGGGCACTCACTTGTTATCAAGAAATGTGTCATATCCTAGAAATAACTAGTTTGAGATGGAGGTACATATGTTTGTGAGTCATCTTGTGTCACCTACACAACCTCTTTGTCCTCATGAAGGTCATCCACCATATTCTCACATAAACATTTGACCCTTAATAGCTTAGTGACATTAATCTCCACATCATACTCCATGACCTTGGTAATCCAACTAGCCCTCTTTTTATTCAAATCTTTGTTCAAAAGGAAGTCCCTCACTCTAGGATGAGACACCATAAGATATATTTTTCCATTGGGAACATTGGTCTAAAATTTTTAAGGATTATTATTGCTGCAAGGACTTGATTTTCAACAAAATTATACCTTACCTGATATGCCTTAATCCCTTGACTAAAAAATGTAATTGGCTGCTCAAGTCCTTCACCATTCTTTTACATCAGCCTAGTTGATATATTGTCAATATTGGCAAAGGTATACAATATTAAATCCCTTGAGAAATCAAGATTCATGAGTGTGGGTGATTGGGAAATGGATTACTTGATAGCCCCAAATGATACTTTACCTTTGTTTGACCAAGTGAACACTTGGTTCTTCTTTAGCATGGTAGTTATGGGTTTGGCCAAGTTTACGAAACTAGGTATAAACCTTCCATGAATTTTGTTTTCCCTAGGAAAATTTGGAGTCCTTTCTAGTTCTTGAGTAAGGATAAGGCCAAGATGGCACTTATTCTATAAGGATCAATAGATAATCCCTATTTTGAGACAATATGTCCTAATAGTTTGCTTTCAAAGATGGAAAACACACATTTCTTGGGATTCAATGAGATCACATATTCTCTACATATTTAAAATATCAACCTTAGGTGATCCAAGTGTTCACTAGCCTTCTTAGAGAAAAATTTTATGTCATCTAATTAGATTAGCACCATCTAGTTTAAAAAGCATTATAAATCCATGTCCATGGCTCTTTGGAAAGTGGCCCTAGCATTTTATAGTCTAAAAGGTATCTTTTGATAAGTATATGTGCCCCACTTTGTGGTGAAGGTAGTCATATATTGGTTTTCTTATCTTACCATCACCTGCTTGTATCTTGAGTACCCATCTAAAAGAGATAAGTGTTATGAACTAAAAACCATTTGAAATATTTGCTCCATGGATGGTAAGGGGTAATAATCTTTCAAAGAGACCCTATTTAGGTCCCTAAAGTCAACACAACCAAATCTCACCATTTTTTCCTCACAAGTACCAAGTTGGCTACCCATGAGGAGTGTTTTATGGGAAAGATGATATTAGATTAAATCATTTTAGTCAATTATATACTCATTATATCTTTAATTTTGGGGTTGAAAGGCCTTTGCTTCTGCCTAATAGGCTTGAGATTAGCTTCCAATTCTATAGTGTGTTGGGCTAGCTTGGGATAAAAGCCTCTTAGATCATTGTATTCTAAAGCAAAGATGTTTGAATATTCCTTGCCAAATTCAACAAAGTCATGCCTTTCATCCTTAGTGCTTACCTTTCCAAGCTTGAGGAGATTATCTTTGAGGACAAGAACTCTTTCATAGTATCCTCATCAGTTGACATTACTACCTTATTTTTCCTCATATAATCTCCCTCATGAAAAAATCCTTCAAGGGTAACCATCCCTTTAGGAAGTTTGTTAGACCTCGGCTAAATAATTTGGTCCTCAGACTAATTTTGGAATTTACCTTGGGCCTTTAAGGAAAACTTAACTTCTTTTTGTAAGAAACAAGCAATCTACTTGTCACTATTGAAGACCTGTCGATGAGTCTCATTGTCTGGGACTAATGGTCTTACCACCACTTTAACATGTGGCTTCACTTTAGAATTTTTTAGCTCATTCGGGATTTCAAATGAAGCTCCCATAGCTACTAACATATTAGCTTGCTGATTTTAGTTCCTTGGCACTGTTTGGATGTTGAAGGCCTCAAAGTCCTCAAGTATGTCCTACACTCTATGTTTATAGGATTTCATTAAGGGATTATTCATGGTATTTTGGCCTCTGATTGATGCACTACTAGCTCACTATACCCATATACTTGTAACTTATCGATTCCCCTCTTACTATCCCATTGAAGGCCATAGATAAGGACCTCATACTCAGTTGAATTATAAGAGAAAATAAATTAGAACTTGAAAGAAGAGAAGTACTTATAATTGGAGGGAGTTATCAACATTTCACCTACACTTAATCCATGTTTTCTCCTCGATCCATCAAATAATAATTTACACAAACCACTAGCATCTTTATGTGGCTTAGTGAGGGATGTCAAGAGTTCATTCTCTTTATACAAGTAGTAGACACCCATGTCTCTTTCTTCAACACCTTCCAAAGGGTTAATTATATAATTTTTAATCCATAACTCATCCAAGAACATATCAAGTATGCCTTCAGGATGAGTGTTTAGTTCTTGACCAACTAGGTGTTCATCTTCATCAAGAATGGTACATTTGATGTTTGGGCTATCTATCCCTTAAGGCTCTACGTGAAATTGTGCAATAGGATCAACTTTAATAGACACTTTGATCCTATACCTTATCTTGAAATCCATGAAGGACCAATCTACCACTAGATTACCCCCATTTTTTGATGTGAAGTCTCTAGATAAACATAGATCAAAATTAGGAGGCACATCTAGAATAAATACATCCTAAGCCACTAAAACACTAAGACAAGCATGTATGTCAAGTTTAGACCTTTGATGATGCCAATTAGTTTGGTGAAAGATATATCAAACTATAAAACTCCCATAGATTTGGGTTCATACCTCAAACCAAGTTGATCAGCGATTGACTTTGGCATCACTAAAGTACTTATTCTACTATCTAACATGTAATTATGTACCAAAAAGTCACCAATGCTTACAAAAATGTATAAGGGAGGAGGTTTGACCAACTTATTTGATTTCATTTCATTAGGTTCCTTGGTTGTATTAGTGAGAACCATGTTTTCCTTATTTGGTGGCTTCTCAGAAATGTTGATCTTTGATAAACCTTTTTGAAGCATATCCACCTAACCAGTCATGGAAAGCATGTCCCATATTGGCACACTCACATTATAATTTTTCATTTGTTCAAAATTACTAATGGGTAAACCACCAACTTTTTCTTGTACTTTGGGAGCCATAACCATACTTTGAACTTGTGAGTTTTGGGGTATAAAGGCATTCCCTTGATTCTAAATCTTTGGAGTAACTGGAACCTTTGGAGCAGTAGTAAGTTCACTTGGATTTGATAGTAATGGGGTAATATTAAGAGACTCTTTGACTGATTCTTGATTACCATACATTTTCCTTCTCTTGAACCTAGTATTAATTGACACTAGAATGTTTACTTGGCTATATCTAACTTGCTAATTGGATGCATAGCATTCTCCTTACTCATAATTAACCATTATAGCACCCAACTAGTTTGATCCTTCTTTAGGATCTTGGCCTTGTTGAGACTCTTCTAGTTTTGTCATCATATTTGTTTTTTTATTCTAAGCCATAAGAGCTTGATTTTACCCATATCTAACACCCTACTGCCATAGATCATTGAAATCCTAATTGAAATCAGTGTTTGGGATAATGGATTGACCAAAAGACTGATTTCAAGGCATAGTACCCTCACTTTTTTTAGCAATTTTATTTTGAGTAGGGACCAAAGTATTAGAGGTAATTTTAGCTTTTAGATTATAATTATTTTTTCTAATATAGTTAGGTTGCCCTTATCCTTGGCCTTGGCCTTAGAAATTTTCTTTGTAGGGTGGCCTATTGGCTTGATAAGACTATTGTTAAGGCTGATATGGAGCTTGATAAGGTTTATTGAGTTGGGCTTGTTGCCTCTTCACATTCACATATTCATTGCAAAAGGATTAAAACATGCTAAAAGCTATTGGAAGTTATTATTTTTTTAGGAGTCACTGGGTTGACTAGTTTAAGCCTTTTCCTACTTTGGTGTAGGTATGGTAGAAAGTGTTGGCATAGGTGGAATGGTAGTAAGGGGAGTAATGATGACAAAAGGTGGTTTAATCTCATGAAATAAAGGTATTGGTGGTCTAGTTGTAAGCTTACCAAATTATACTAGACAATTCTCTAGTCTAATTGCCACCTCATAAGCATTTGGTAGAGTGTTTCCTCCCATAGACTAGATCATTATTACAATATTACTATTAAGATCTTTCATATAGTAAAGGAAAGGATAGTTAGGAGTAGGCCTGATAGAGATTGGAATCATGTCCTATGTCTTTTGAAATCTTGTATTTAATTCTATCATAACCTCATGAGGATCCCTCTTGATTGTAGTTAACTACTCAGCAAGTCACAAGTGGTCACTTTTGTCTTCAAACTTTTACACAATGCATCACCTAATTGACCTCATGATGTGATGGACTTAGTAGTAAGGTTTCTATACCAATCCATGGCTTTACCCTTGAAAGAGATGGCCAAGAAAATGATGTCCATATTGTCATCATTGATGTCATGAATATTATAGAAGTTGGCTACATCCCTATGGTGCTCAGAAGGGGTTGTAGACTGATCTCCCATGAAGTAAAGAACACTTTTAATATCTTCTACTAGAATAAGATCATAGTGATTAAGGTTTAATGGACTCTGACCATTGAAAGCAGCAAAAAGGAAAGCTCTAGGGACTACCATGGAAATGAAAGGTGCTAACAACTATCTTTTTATAAAGGTAGATTTTGAAATTGATTTAGGAGAAAAGTTTTCCATATATGTGTAAGTGTTAACAAATCTCAACCTTCTTGTTGAGTTTAAAGGTAATTCAAAAATTTGAAAGGAATACCTTTAGAAGCTAATCTCTTAGTCACCTTTGGCATGAAATATAGCTACTCATCTAATACTAGAATGTTGAGTGTTCTTTAAAGTCACTAGATACTAAAATATGAAAGTTATAACATTGTAAATTGATCAAATTAGCAACAAACTTGACTAATATTCTTCAAAATTGGTCCCATAGAGCATACTAGAAATTATATTAGGAATTAGTTTGTACCTATAGAGAGGTTTCTTCAAGCTCTCTCCAACTAAGCTACACAATGGGAACAACCTCAGGCTATGGGTATCCTATGGTGAGGTTGAACCTCTAGAAAAGGCTAGCTTCCTCTTAGTAGATCACCTAACCTAATGTTTCTACTTTGAAAATAGATAGAAAGGGGGATAGGGTAATGAAGAGATCTAAAAGGGTGATGCACCAAATTAATTGACACTCACATAAGCATGAAATAAACATTGATTTAGCATAAGGTAATTTCAGCTCATACAATCTCACAATCTAGCTAGTTTGCATAAGTATTTCATAAACTAGGCTCACCAAACAATGAATGAAGCAAAGAGTAATTATAAGATTCACACCAAGCATCCATTAATGACTAAAAGAGCTCAAGTTTAGACCTACAACTAAATTGAAAACACTTAAAAATAGGCAAGGAAGAAGGCCAATAGACATGGAAGAACACTTCTTCATAAGCCCATCATGCACAAGCTTTCTAAACACAATTTAAAGTCAAAAGATAGGTACAAATTATCTTTATTACTTTAAGAGGTCTTTCATACAATTTTTTTGGTAGTGCTTCACCATGTCAAATGAGAGTCTTTTTTTATTCACTAGATCAAGCTAGGCTTTATATCACATATGAGCATCTTTGTGCTAGGGTAGAGAGTGTATTTTGGGTGTTGAGTTGGATCCCTAGTTGATCATTCTATTAGCTCCATCACATTGGCCCCTCTATGCTATAGTTTCCACATGTAGTCATTCAAATATATCCCCCTAAAAATAGGGTGCTAGTTACCTACTTGTCAGTTGGTGCAAAAGATACGATAATGGTAATCATACCAAGTAATTATTTTCTTTTAGGCCTACTTTAGGTGGTTGATAACTTATGAGAGGATGAAAAACTAGGCTAAGCCTGCTTTTAAAAAAATGATCTTGATATCAATTCTATGATCATCCTCTTACCACACTCCATTAATAGCCTAGTGATTGTATATTGCCTTTTCAGAACTTATTATAAGTCTTCATGGAATGGAAAACCAAGTCCCTTATTGTTTTTCCATGGACACCTCACTCCTCGATGTATCCATCTCATTTAAATCAATAGGAAATAATGGTTCTACAATCTAAATTATTATGGAATCCAAGAACTCATTGTATGTGTGGGTACAGTCATAAAATAACATTGTAACCTCAAAAAACATGGCCTGTAGGCTCTAAATATTTAAACTAAGGATCTTAATTGAGATTTAATGGTAGAAACAAGTTCAAATTCTTTTATTTGATAACCCATGGGTCCAAAAAATCTTTTAGTTTGACATGTCCACCTATGTGGCATCTCCCTACAACATTGTTTATCATATTTTTTAAATATGATTATTGTCATTTTAGAGACGTGTCCACATCTCATGCCCCCTGGATATTTGATCATAATTTCTTTGTCAATCCCCTTAATTATTTTGGCCTTGACTTTCAATATTGGTTGATCTTTAATTTTCACTCGAGATTATGACACTTGGTTTTGTGCATGTCGTTAGATATTTATTTATAAGATTATGACACTTGGTAGCTCTGTATGCCTTATGTGGACCCTACTATTAGTCTTTATCTAGTTAACATGTTTACACCATATGGTGGCCTCACATGTAATCTAGGATCATTAACTTTTTGACCTTGATCCGCACCATCAATCTCCATCCACATGGTTAAATACGTGCCATAAATCTTTGATCTGCCAAATCAAATGCGTTTTTGATGCCTAAAAGTGTACCATAGGTGCACAAAATGTTTAAAAAATACTTCTCATTTTATAATTCCTAAGAATCAAATAAATGAGTTGTGAGTTGTGATAATCCTATTATCTATTGGTGGAATAGAGGTAGAACAAGTGACTATTTCATAATAATTATATTATTTGGCAGTTGGGAGCCACCATGGCTAAATAGTAGATCTATGTAAAATATGAAATATGATATTCTAATACTAGTAAATTGTGATTGAGAACTAACCTAAGAACTAATATAAGATAAATATTTACAATTACAAGCTAATCTAAAGTGATCAAGTTAAAAAATTAAGAAAAAAGAAGGGTAGGGTAGAAAGAAAGAAAGATGTTGGTCTTATTTCAAACATTATGACAAAGTTCAGATTTTATCTAGATATGTACTAAACCAATGTATAAAATTAAATAGCTTAATCCCAAATTAAAACATACATTAGGCAAGCTTCTAAGGAATGTGAAACATGATACAAATACGAACCAAGTTTACTTTAAAGATTTACCCCTATAAGTAGATAGTTGATGCACATATACAAATGTAGAGAAAATAAAATCAAGAAAACTAAGGAACCTTCAATAAACCTAGCATTGACACAAGTTAAAAATTATGAATTCAAGTTACACATCCAAAATCTATAGGAACCATTCAAATTTAAAAGTGAAATCAGACTAGGAGAGAAACCATATAGCACTTCACACAAAAAAATACTAGACAATCTTTATAAAATTCCTTGCTTATATTAACTTCTCAAATTTTACAAAGTAATTTGGTTCTAAAAAATCCCCCCTTTTTTACAATTGACAATTCTTATTTTATAAGATACAAGGTAGCATGTCGATCAGTCTCAACCAATTACGTTTATACAAGTGTATAGGATAGGTGTCCTTTATGTTGCATTCTAGAACAAATGACCTTTTCGTTTCAATGGAATGGCTTATAGATTGTTAGGGAAAATATGTTCATAGTGTGAACATTATAATATTATTATGTAACATTTAAATAATACACAAGTGTTCAAAGTAGTTATAAAGCACAACTTGAAGAGATAAGGGTGTGGGAGTAAAACTAGGGATTAGAGGAAGTTATAGTGATAGGACTTAACTCCATACTTTTAGGAGCAAGTAATTGTATAAGAATGCCTCAAAATATCAATAAGAATATCTCTATTTTATTTATATCATTTTTTCTACAACCTCTATTTTGGCTATACATGATATCAAAGCAAGTAGTTCTGATGGTTTAATAAATGTGTAAGAAAATTTATAGGTCAATAAGGTGCAAAGGTAGATCTAATTATCTACAAAACATCTCATAGAATGATTTATAGATTGATTCTACATCAAAATTAATTATATTCAAATAGAACATGCACTCAAATTTGGAGCCTTCAAACTCATCATAGATCATGTAGCTTATTATGCATTTTCATCACTATCATTCTTATTACCTGCCATTTTTTGCACCTACATTACTTGGCATCCTAGCATCACCTCATCTCTATATCATCAACTGTAAATTTTTTATGATTAATCATGTTGTTCACCTGATGCTTAATCAAAGGTCATAACCCATTATCTATCGTATATGTCTAACAGTAGATAAAATTATATTACATGGTTAAATCATGCAGTTGTCAATCCATCGGTTGGTTCAAGTTCATAAATTTTCAATGTAGTTGTATCCCTATCATGCAACTTTCCCATCATGATTCCAAGGTCAATATTCATAATCAATTATTTTGTTGTATTGAGTCAAATTAGAAGTAAAGATTTAGATTATTTATTTTGGTCATATCAAAAGTCATTTTTTATTTATTTGTCAAAAAATTACATGGACTATGATTATTGTGAGTTTAGTTTATTTAGAAGTATAGTATGTTTATGTATAGTCTTTTGTATTGATCAATTAATTAATCAATGAGTTTTTTTTAATTAGTTTAAGTTTTAAAAATTCTCAAAATTTAGTCAAAACTCTTAAAAGTGTCAAAGAGTCATTCTTTGTCAAATATTTATATAGCATCAAGTATATCAACAAAGTCAAAAGGCATTATCAAAAAAAATCATCTTTATAGAAGATTCAAAATCAATAGTCAAAATTATCAAAAAAATTCAAAAAAGAGTTAAGTCCTTTGTTATCAAAATCTGATTATTTTTATAAGGGTGCATTTTTTACTGAGTTCAACACCCATAATGGAAATTCCATTAGATAAGTTTACTAGATTAAATTTTCACACATGGAAGGTGAAAATACAAATGCAACTAATGAACAAGCACTTTTGGGGGATTGTGAGTGGAAAAGAAAAAGAACCAACTGATGTTGCAAAATTACTTGAATGGTAAACCAAGGATGACAAAGCAAAATCCATTATTGGACTTACTCTGTCTAATACTAAGTTGCATTATGTTGACTTGGAAAAAATCTAAAGATATCTGAGAACTACTAAGTCAAAAATTTGGTGCTAAGGTTGTAAATGCTAAGTTCACACTAAAATTGTAGTTATTTAAACTAAGAATGAATGATAATGCAATAATGTCAAGCCACATTAATGAACTAAGGTCTCTTCTAAGATAATTAATAAAAACTCAAGCTCAAGTGGATGATGAAGATGAAAAAGCAATTTTATTAAATAGCCTACCTCAAAAATATAGTAATGTGGTGTTTACTCTTGGTCAAATGCCAACACAATCACTTAAAGGTATGATATCTGCACTCCTAGCTAAGGAGAAACAAACAAAAGAAGATAGTGAAGAATAAATTGTCCTTTATGTAAAAAAGAGGCATACTAATTTTTCAAAGAACAAAGAGGAATTAAAATGATTTTATTGCAAGAAAAAAGGACATAAATCTTATTTTTGTATTATTCGTGCCAAGGACATTATTAAAGGAAATCTTAAAATAGATGAGACAAATGTAATTGTTGAGAAGGACACTGAAGAAGAACTTGAAAAGGAAGAAGATGGAGAATAATCCCTATACTAAAGAACTACTAGAGGATGGAGGATACACAAATGAAGGTATTTCAGTGACCTCTCATCAGTCACCAATGATGGGATCACGCCCAATGATGTGGTGACTTATGTGTGTGTGTTTTTCATTTCTATTATGTGCTTGTAGAATAAGAATAGATGTAATAATCCTGTTCATAGTTAGGAGCACAATTTCTTATATTGTTCCCTTTTATAAAAATTAGTGGGAAAACATGAATGTTGATATGGAGTGGTTGGAAGTTCCACTAGAAGACCATTTTTTAGAGTTGTTGGTTCTCTTAGAAAACCATCTAAAAATTAGTTGGTGGTTCCACTAGAAAACCATTTTTTGGATTTTTTGGTTCTCTTAGAAAACCATGTAAAACATGAATAGGTACTAGATAGAGCTTACCCCATGTTCACACTAAGGGGGTGACTATTAGGGAAAATATGCTTATACTGTGAACATTAGAATATTATTAATATGTAATATTTAAATAATACATGAGTGTTCAAAATAGTTGTAATACACAACTCATAGAGATAAGGGTGTGGGAGTAAAACTAGGGATTAGAGGAAGTTATAGTGATAAGACTTGACTATGTACTTCTAGGAACAATAAATTGTATAAGAATGCCTTGAAACCTCAATAAGAATAACTCCATTTTATTTATATCATTTTGTCTACAACCTCTATTTTGGATATATAGGTAATGTGCTCTTAAAAACTATGCATGTCTAAAAATGAATATCCTAATTTTAAAATGGACAAGGTTTATCCACACGAGGAATATTTTAATTTTAAGGACCTTCTACTACTAAAGTTCTAAGTTACTACTATAGGGTCCTTGTTTTTCATTGATGTTTCCCAATATAAGCATGGTCCCATCTTCAAGATACTCAAGGATAAAGGAGTGGTCTTATATCATTACTACAAATCCCTTTAAACTACTCACTAATGGACTCTAACTTGACCTATCCTTACACAGTCAACACTTAAGCTCCCTTAGGTAAATTATAATGCTCACAGGATTTGGTTATGGTCCTTTCTCCACCATGGCATTAATAGGTTCCAATAGTGATCCAATCACATCCTTGTGGCATCATATTCATCATTGTCCAAAAATGACTATTGCTTTTTAAAATTTGGATCTGAGTTTACTATGTTAAGATTAAAGTCCTCGTGATCATCATTTGATGTTTATGAGAGCATCTTGGTGATCACATGATGATTAATTTTAAACACATGATCAAGGCTCTTTCTTATGTTAATATTAATGTCATCATGACCATAATTTGATGTCCATGAGAACATCTTTGATGATCATGTGACCATCAATTTTAAATATGTGATCAAGGTTCTTTTCTATGTTAAAATTGATGTATGTGTGACCATTATTTTTTGTCTGTGGGAACGTCTTTGATGGTCATGTGACCACCAATTTTAACTATGTTATGGGGACTATTTACAAAGCCTACCACTTGTCATTTGCTAGTTTGTTTTGTACTCTACATGTGCCATGTGTCAATTTTTTGGTGTGTATATGCTTTTCTACTAGGATCTAAGGTTGTGCCACTTGGTAATCTTGTGGGAGCTCAGAGCCTTGTTGAAAATTTTGCACTGATCTCACTTCATTGATTAGGATCTATATGCTAGAATGTGTACCATTGATCACTAAAATATTATCAATGTTTATACTAGGATCATGACTTTTCATTTTCTACCTCACGCCATTTAATCTTGGTCCTTCACTTAAATGTGGGTCATTGATCCTGTATAAAAGAATGAAAATTATGCTTAAGACTTAGGATAAAAATATTGATAAGTTTTAAACATAATATACAAGAGCTTTTGAATTTAAAATGGACTTACCATAAAGACCTTGGACCATTATTTTAAACATAAAATAAAAGGGACCCAATGAATAATTAAAGGGACCAAGCATAATAATTTTAACCTAGGATTTTTAAGCTAGGCTAAACTAAAAAAGGGACCCTATAAAATATGATTTAACATAAGGTCCTAACCTAATGTTTCATTATATAAATAAATATGATGGAACTTTAGGATAAGGCCTTAGGCTAAGTAATAAAATTGACCCTGCATTTCATGCTAAGATAAAAGGGATCATGGATTACAAGATATAAAAAGGGACCAAGCATGAATTTTTAGCCTAAGGTTGGTTATGTTAAAAAACATGACCAAGCCTTAGGATAAAAATTAAACTAAGTCCATAGCATTTAAATTTTTTCCACTTGTATTTAAATAAAAACTCCTACTAATTTTAAATTTGAATTAAAAGATCTAGGTAAAATATCAAGCTAGGGTTTCAAAATATTAATTTAACCAATCAATTATAGACCAAGGATAGTAAAATATCAATTTAACATTGAAGCACAAAAACCCTAAGCATGTTCAACCCCAAATGGGTCCATTAAACTTACAACATGAAACATAGCTATTTAATGTTAGCACTTTAGATAAGATTAAACTAGCACCATAAACAAATAAGTCAGCCAAACCATGGTGTGGATGATATTCAAATAAAAATAATGTGAAATCAAGTTAATGACACTCAGATCAAGTAGATTCTTAATTTCAAGGTACAAATTTGCATAATTTGATACATGGGTCCCCAGTTTTTAGAAATGGGGATATGTTGACCTCAACACATGAATCATTGATATTCCTTTTACATGATTAAACATGGTCCATTGATTTACTTGAGGTTCATCATGATTGAGAAATTTATCATTAATGTGTTCAATTCAAGATCCACTGACTTTGTACTCAATGCTAGATCTTTGATGCATGATTTAACATGTGACATTGATCTATCTTTATTGACTCTAGCCTTGAATGTGGATTGTTGATCAAGATTTATATGTAATAATATGCATCATAAATTTTGATTCAATATATTTTGACCTACTAACTTTGTGAGATTGCTCATGTGCCATTGATCTTTAACTTGATCAAGTGAAGATTTGACACTTGGTATTACTGTGTTCAATTTTGGGATCATGTTGACTATTTTAACCCAAATGGCTACTTCCTAGGGCTTTAATTTGATGTCCTTCAACACATCCCACACTTCTAGATCATTTTTTTAATGCATATACTTGGCTCAAACTTTTGAATTATTTTACTCAAATGAACCAGGTGGATCATGATTAAACTTAGACCTTTGAAGGTCATTGAATATTAACTTAACTCATTATCCTATCTATGAAAACCAATTCCTTTATTGATTTTCTATATAGTTACACTCATTGAGAAAAGACAAATGAACCAAAACATTGAAGGAAGTAATTCCTTCTTTTGATCCTCAAACCATGGTTATAGATGAAGATTTCTTGATCTATATAGGCAAAATCTTCATATGTGGGCCAATTTTGGCCAAAAGGAATCACACTAGTGAGGAAGCCTAAGCCTCAATCTCAAACTTTCATCAATAGGAGAAATGTGTTGTAAGAGCCAAGGTGGAGTATAACGATGTCAAGAAGGCCAAGTAGGTCATGTGTCAAGATGTAAATTTTAACTCCTTAGTCAAGATAAGGAAGTTTTAAATATATTGAGAGTAATTCATGGAAGATAATGATGATCCTCTATGCCATCCATTAGAGAAAATTCCATTGACACTTGGCCTAATGTAAGGGGAAAGAAGATGACACCTTCTTGGCATGTTTGGTGAAAAGATACTTTCATTTTGTAAATGAAAAGAGGATTGTGGTAGAATCAAAGAGATTCTTAATCTCTTCCCCTTTTCTCTCATTCATTCTTATATTTATATATATATATATATATATATATATATATATATATATATATATTGCCTTGAATGTCTTGTAAAAGGATCCTCCAACTTAGTATGGCGAATCCTTGCTAAACTTGATACTTATTTATTTTGAAATAAATAAAATTTGATTTTACCTTCTTCATATCACATCTCATGTGTTCACAATTATATTATTTATGAATGATACTGTTGATGTTCAATCACCTTGCATTTTTCCTATTCATCCTCACATCTTTGTGAATAGGTTATCTCTTGTAGGGCATATGGTGTGTATCAAGTGGTTATACAACTATTAAGTGTGGAATAATTTCATTAGTGCCTCATTATAGGCTTCTTGATTTTCCCTCTCAACTAATTTATTAGCTTTAACTTCCATATTAAAATATTTATACTACAAAAATATTTGATTTGTATGATCATATTCAGTATTGTCCTAACTTTGTTATTAACTCATGGTCAAGAGGAGGAGACCTATAAATTGGTGCATCACCCTTTTTTATTTGTTTCTAACTTTATCTCACCCTTTTCCTTGTAATTTTAGTATGTGTAGAATCAAGGGAGCTAGTCCTCTCTAGAGGTTATCTCTAGTCATAGACCACCCACAACCTTAGATATTTCCCATTGTGTTAATTAATTAAGGATAATTGAAAAACCTCCTCAAAGGGTACAACTCAAAGTGATAATAACATAATACATAAATATTTCCCTTATCATTCCATATACATGTACATAAGTTAAAACTACCATTTATCATGTAGGGTTCCATTTATTCAAGAAAAATGGCCCCAAGGTGTAGGATTTGAGTGCAAGGAGGATTAATACCTCTAAGATATGTTTCTCTATAAGTTGGGTAAGATTTTTTTCCTAAAAAGGAAAGATTTTAACTAATTGGGAGAACACATACTTCAAAACTTTTATAAATATTGCTGCACTTTTACATAGGTGTGTTTATATGCCTAATATATAGTTTGATGTTTCCAATTTTATAATAGGATGTGTATTATGTAGTATAATCAAGCCTAGTAATAGGAAGTTAAGTTTTTACATTCCATTACTATTTTATTCTACTCCATGGGAAAGCATTTCCATTAATTTTGATGGTGGTTTGCCTATGTCAATGAATGGATATGACTATCTCTTATTGGTTCTTAACTAGTTTACTAAGATGTACATTTGTATTTCTTTTAAGAATACCATAAAGGTAGTGATGTATCTAAGTTATTTTTTTATAATTTGTGGGTTAATTTTGGTTTGCCTAGTTTTATTTTTTTAGAATGGATTTCAAGGTTTCTTGGGAAGTTTTGGGCCACATTATGGGAGAAAATCAATATTAAATTGAAAAGGTCTACTAATTTTCACCCACAAACTGATGGGAAATCAAAGTTGAAAATAAAAATTTGGTGCATCTCTTGAGAGGTTACAATAGGAAGCATCATAAGTTTTGGGATAAAAATTTTGTGTATATTTAGCATTCCTACAATAGGGCAGTGTATTATTCTACAATTAAAACTTCATTTGAAACTTGTTTTGGATACTTACCTACATGCACATTTAAATTTGTTTCTATATATCCATATATATGTAATGGTAAAATGGATCAAAAGGTCCAAAAATCAAAAAATTTCATTGAGAAGATTCAACAAATTCATCTCTAAGTGTAGGAGAGGTTGAAGGAGTCATGAGCCAAGTACAAATCAAGACATGATCAACATAGTTTCCTTGTTCGAGACAAGGTATAGTTGTATTTGAGTAGATAAAGACTCAAATGCAAGTATAATAAGCTTAATCCTCTTAGGTATGGTCCATTTTAAATTTGAGAAAAAGTACACAAGAATTCTTTTATACTTAATTTGCCTCCTTATATGAAGATCTATTCAATTGTCAATGTTGAGAACTTACATATTTTTTATCCTTTTATGTTAGGAAATGAATATAAAGGGTTTTTTTTACCTTTAATTGCATAACTTGTTATGAATATTTAGTTATAATTAGAGGAGGATGTTATATTTCAAAATAAGTAAAAGAAAAAAAATAATAGAAGTACAAGAATATTGGCTAGTAGGGTTAAAGGGTCAACTACTAAGAAAAGGACAAATGGTGTTCTAGAGAAGATGAGGGGAATAAATTACCTCACTTAAATAATTCATGAAGCTCTTAGGGACTTAAAAGCATCAAATTATGGAGTATGATCTAAATTTGGATCCTAATGTACTAGTCATGTATATAATATTTTTCCACTATGTATAAATATATGTAATTCATGCTTGTAATACATTATTTTAAGAAATTTAAAACACAAAACTTCATATATGGGTATGATCCAGAAATTTATAATGATGACATCAGCACATTTTAGCACTTGAAATATATGGGTTTGTCATAGTGAAACTACCACTATTTTTAAGGTGGTGGTTGTAAAACTACCATAACCATTGGTGTTTACAAGTGATTTTTGCATAACCATGTTAGTTTTTATGTAACCACCCTAGTGGTTATGATACCATCGATGCAAATACACCAATGATTATTCCATGAGACAAAGTACAAGAATAGGAATGCTTGCAAGCATTTTGTATTGTTAAAAATGGTTTGTTTGAGATTTTTTATGGACTCCAAAGTTAAGAGAGAATAAATATAAGTCTTGTTCAAGGTAGAGAACATGAGAAAATGTAGTTAAAATTCTTTAAGTTGGATTCACATTTCAAGTTTCAAGTTTGAGTATTTTTTCTTGTTGTCTCATTGTTTCCTAGTTGCATATAGTCAATTCAGTTGTGATGGAATTTTGAGAGGTGTCTAATAAGTGAAGAATGGTCTTGTCTAAATTTTTTGGATAGATTGATAGTGATAATTTTTTCCATGATGGCCATTATTGGTTATATTTATTATATTATATAATGGAAAGGGACTTCAATTACCTCACCCACTAGAATTTTCCCCACATCAGGTTTCTTCAAGATAACTCTTGGGTTTTTTTCATATTTATTACTCTTATACTTCATATTCTTGTGAAATATGTTGTACATTTCATTTATAGAACTCTTTTATCTCTATTTTAACATTGTAAATAGCCCAAAATAATCATCATCTAATCATTTGTTGAGCTATTAGTCATAAGATCCATGTTAGTGAAGCTTAGTGTAAAATATCCACCTGTTTTATAGATAAAATTTCATTTTGTAAGTAAATAATGTTTATTCTTGTCCCTTATGATCCTTTTAAAATATCATTGTATATGATTTTCATGAGTATGAGTTATTTTGATTTGAACCTATATCATTACGAACTCACTATTATTATGACATATAATTTTATTATCATCTCTAATTTGAAATAATCTATCTTAGATGGCAACAATTATATGGTATTACTTTCCATTTTTATTTATAATGTTGATGAATTGTGTTCAAATAGCTACATTAGAGCATCTATATTTGAATGGTTGAGTTTTGGTAGTTGGTTTCTAGTAGATGTTTTTATTAGCAATAAATCCTATGATATTCCTTTCCTACTATCTTAAATAATATCTTGTATAATACATTGTTTTATAAGAATAAAATTTGTTTCTTACTTATAATAACTCTTTTTAATTTCCAATAATGAAATAATTTACCTAAAAGGCATTGGAATAGGTTTAACTTGATATTTTCATTGAAGATTTAGATGGAAGTTTAATGTTAATGTGAAGAAGATATGGATTGATTGACATTATGATTCTAAGTTTGGTTGTCTATAAAAACTTTAATGGGTTAAAACAACTACAATAATAAAGAATGCCTAGAAGTGGAATAAATGTAAATAATATTTTATCCCTATTTTATTAATTTTTTCATAAATGTGTTCACTTTTCTTGTAGTTGGAAGTGAAATATTTTTATTATTTAAGTGTTAGTCTAATAAGGTGTTTTAATATGAAAATTTTTTGGTCTAAATGTAGTAAATATACTTTGTTTTTGGTATTTATGGACTTCTTGTTTATTTTTAGTAATGGCCAATATAATTACTATTGTATTAGTCGCTATCTCCTATTGACATAATAATATATGATTTTGTAATGTGTTGGAACTAGTTATTACATATACTATAATGGTTTATAAAAAAAAATTGAGATGAAGTTATAAAATTTGAAGTGGTTTTAGTGATTATAATATTGTAAGCTTAGGAAAAGTTAGATAATTGAATAAATTCTACTCAGAAACCTTAGATGAATGTAGATAATGATAGGGTTGTTTTGTATGATCTTATCAAAAACTTAAGAGGTGATGTTAAAATTTACTTGGTTGAGGTAAGTAGTTGCTTAGTATTATTCATGAAGTCAAGACTAATAAAAATTATCATTTAGAATAAATTTGGATTATAATGTAAATATAAAATTATTTTATTATAAAAATTATCACATTACTCTCTTTCTTATATTTGTACTTTAAAGTGTCTTCATCTTACTATGTTGATCACAATTAATATTTAATATGTATGTATGTATGTATGTATGTATGTATGTATGTATGTATGTATGTACTTAAGTATATACATCTAATTTTGACAAATAATTAAGAATTATACAATTATGTATGTATGTATTTATAGCTCTTAATTATTTGTCAAAAGTATATGTATATACTTAAATCTAATTACAGGTACATTAAAATGTTGATTATTGGCATATATCAAATCACTTTACTTATGCCCAAATACATGACTCTTATTTACCATTCTTCTATCCATTTATCTATATGTGGGATTGACCCTTCTACTTGTAACACTACTACATAGGAATTTCCATGTCAAACCTCAAACCTCTTTATATCACTCTCATACTACTTCTAACTTTAGGATAGTTGTCCATGGTTTTATAAGACAAGTCTACACTAGGCAAATAGGTATGTTTTTGTGGACCTATCCACCTAGTGTAGCCTCATCCATGCACCATTTAATGTAAAAAAATCATTTGGGTCATCCCACATGTTTCATAAATTGGTTAAATGAAAATTTTAAAAGGTTTCATTATAAATAAAAATCAAAGTTCATTCATTAGTGGAGTTTATATGTGTCTAGAATCTAGATTTTACATTATTACACATTGATAAAATATATCATATTCTTCAAAAAGTAAATATCAATCACTAGGAGTAGTCACAAGGAAATTTTGATGCATTTCAAATCAATTCAAGAGGTAAAAAATTAGAGCATCAAAAATAAATTTATAGTTGCATACATATAGTCAAGGAGAACAATTTAAAAATCACTCTAGTTGGGAGAATTATGTGTGGTTTGATTTCCTCAAAGTATTTATATATGTAGGTAGTGTTTAATAATCAACTAGGATTATTTGGGTTAGCTCATCCCATTACACTACCCATTATTTCTTACAAGTTTATAAATATCATAAGTACCCCTACGGTTTCCAAGGTAAAGAGAAATAAATAAATGATTTTTAAGTGGCACTAACAAAAGTGAAATATTTCATCTCTCTCGGTAGACATAGGTGCAGATAGAAAAACCACAATTTTATAACAATCAAAATGGATAGGTCTACAGTAAACATAAATGACAAGCCTTCACTATGTCTAAGGAGCACGGACCTGTCTATAAATATCCATAGGCTTTGCCTTTAGATAGGATTTGTCATAATTCTATCTTATCCTTATTTATATTGTTAAACATTAGTTATAGTCAACCAAAAAAAAATTATCTTATTATTGATTGTACTTACTATTTTTAACATATGCCACTTATTTAACTTCAATTTAGTCAATTTTGTTTTACACTCAGATGTATGCTTAAATTTCAGACATTACATTATGAATAGATTTATCAAGTTTTATACATATTAAACATTATTAAATTAAAAATAGGGTATAATATATTAGTGAACCTAAGACAATCACCTATGTATTAGTGAACTCTTTTTTGTTTGAATATTACATATTTTTTTTTGGTATAAGGTTTTAGTTGAATTCATGATTCATATACATTAAATAGAAATATGATCATCCTTTCCATGATTGATTGCGTGTTGATATATAATTTATATTTGACTTACGATTTTATATTGAATTCTTTATTTCCATGCATATATATATATATATATATATATATATATATATATATATGGCTTTCAATTTATATCTTTATTTTTCTTGCTTTCTATAATTATGTTCTAAAAGTTGTAAAACTGATAAGAGTTATCATTTTGGGAACAGTGGTCTTTAGTTTTACCTAATCCATGGTGTGATGAGTATTACTCCAATACTTAAGCCATTAGATATCACTACATACAAACTTTGGCTTCCACGTACCTAAAAAATATATCATAAATACATAGGGTTTCTATTTTTTAACAATATGTATTCTTTCAGTCATTTGGTTTTGTAGTGCATTGGTATATAGTTATCCCTATAAAATGACTCTCAATGTACCTCAAATATGGGATAATACAATTATGGGACAATGGAATCCTCTATATTTAGTCTCCCTTCAGGCCTTCTTCACTATTTATGACTAATCTCAATATATCTAAGAGACTACAAATCAAACATACCCTACCTAATTACACTTATTCTCCTATTAAATTTTCCTCTATTAATTTTATTACTTGACTAGCTAATATTTGGATCATAATGAATTTATTTTTAAAAAAAATTAAGGTTTTATCCATCTATATTTAGTGTATAAAAAACTTGGTTTTTTCCATCAAAATACTATACATATTTTCCATGATATGCAATTTATTATTTTTAGTAAATTCAGTGTAGAGGATGAATGATGTACTTATTTTGAAATTAATTTATAGGTTTCATCTATTATTTTTATCAAAAACATATCTTGGATTTTCAAAATAACTAACAGATATCTTAGATTGGTTAGTTATTTATTTGACCCTTGTTAAGACATTCCCTCCATGTTTGTTTACTTATTTGGATTAGGCCTTGCCTATATTACAATTTTTTAAGTCATAATAAATTAAAAATTGAGAACCAATCAAAAAACCCTAGCCACTTGTCAACTATGGATTATTTTATCTTTATTTCAACCTTTTCTCAAGGTGTTGATAGTTATTTTCCCTCTGAGAAGGTACATGCTATCGCTATCCCAAAATTTAAGATGACCCACCCTATAGTGAAAATGAAGGTAGATAAAATGTCGCTACTCAACCCTTTCCACCTCCCACACATCCTCTTGTTTGTGTTTGTAGGCATATTAAATCATATGAACTTAAGGCTTGTGTTTGTAAAGCCTTTTAAGATCAAATAATCACTATGAGAATGTCAATATAAGAGTTTCAAAAATAAAATTTGTATTTTAATTCAAAAATCACATCACTTGAAATAATATCACATATGAAAATAATCCAGGAGCATGCCAATGTTAATCATATATCTACATATCCATCTAAATATTTTATACCTCAAAAACATTTATCTTAAGATTAGAAGCAAAAATAGGATATATCAACAAACAATGATTAAAGAAGTGAACATAAATAAAATAAGAGTTCCAATGTAATTCTAAGAGAAATTCTTTGAGAAAAGCTAATCATATTACCTTTTATGCATCCTTTAAGGAGATCAAAATACTTTTATGCATATCATAGATTGCATGCACATTAATTAGATAATTTTTGGGCTTTAAGGAACAAAACACAAAGTGTAATTGATAGTGATGATCCTATACTAGATAAATCAATCAATAAACCCACTCACACTATGTTTTCATCTCTTATGAAAAAAGTGTAAAAAAATATTAGGCAAAATTAGAACAATAAAGGTTATAAAATGCAAATTAAGAATAAGAAATGTTAAAAAGTAAAACTAGAATAAGAAAAGTTACAAAATGAAAAATTAGATTAAGAAAGGTTACAAAAGGAACAAAAGGATAAATAAGGGTTACATAAAAAATAATTACAAACATAATATTTAGATTAGCAAAGGGAGAAAATTGAAAATAAAAAGCTACTAAAAGATCAATTACCAAAAGAGAAATGTAGACACTATTTTATGATTATATAGCACCTTAGTCTTGTACTCTTGGCAAACTCAAACCTTAGTTTTTCCTTTAAATTATAGACCTTTCCCACTTCTATAAGTCCCACATCTACTCTATCTTATACCCATTGATTGATCTCTTAGTCTAACAATTTTTAAGTTGATGACACAGGCCTTCTCTCTTTCCTAAAATGATTAAAATATACTTATCTTCCATATCTACAAGTTCTAAACCTGAACCTACTTTCCCTACTCCTTGGACTCTAATATCCATGATATACACTAGTGTTTATGTTAGTCTCCTAACCCAACATAAGTATTCAATGCCATAAATTAATATAATTTACAAATAAAAAGTATCATAATGGTTGATCTAAGTGTTTAAATGTGAGATATTTCTCCAAAGGTATTAATATAAATACACTATCAACCCTCATTCATTCCTCACTTGGGTAAAACTTACAAGACCTAGAAAAATACCAAAGAGACCAAGGTGAATTGTCAAAATCACTCTATCAAGAATTCAATTGAATAAAGCTTCCCTATTTCCACACTAGTCATAGGTAAAATACATCTATAGGTTTGAAGTAATAAAAGATTAAACCAAGAGTTTTATTTGCCAAGTTACAAGCTAGGTCATTTTTGTACTTACTTTCCATATATTACATGATTCACACACAAGCCAACATTTAAGGGATAACTACATCAATCTAGGGCTAGTTTCAGAGTATTGGCTATATAGGCAACACCCTCTGATAGTGAGGTTTCTTGGTTCAACTCAATACTATGTGCCCACTAACCCATTTTTTCTCAAGGTCACTATGAATATGGATAACTAGAGTTTTTATATTTCACAAGGAGTAATAGTCTATGACCTAGATTTGAATGCACTAGAATGAAGGTGAAGCAAAACTCAAAAACATCTAGGTGGTTGCATCTTTTTTTAGTAGGTATTCTATACTTGACACTTGAATTTAACCTAGATAGTAGTGTTGATGTAATTATCCTAGGCTGACGTTAGTATCTAGAATCCCAAAAGTGTCAGATCTAAAATCTGACAAATATTCTAGAACTATCTTCCAGCTTAATGTTTACATGTTTTATATCTTACTCTATGTCAGCATCAAAATCAACTAAGTATATTGATTCCTTGTTATTTATATACATAACTTAATTTTACTTTTCATATTTAGACTATCTTAGCATAATAAAGTTAGTGTATGCTTAAATCTGAGTTTAGCATCTAATTGCCATGTTATATATATGATTATCACCCTTGTGTCATTTCATTTCTATATACCCCTTTAATCAAATATAGGGATAAAAATAACACCTAGATAATTTTAGAGTTAAATAATAAAAATACAAGAATAAACTCAAGATAATCAATAAATCATCCTTAATAAAGGGTTTCTCATGAAGGAGCTCAAAATTAATATGTTCCTAAAAGCAATTATTATACAGATATAGTTTCTAAGGATTCAAACACTATATCTAATTCTTGCATAGATAAACATTATCATGACAATACTAAAAAAAAATTGATCACATCTACAAGTTAAGAATTCAAATAATAAATCATTTATCTTCCTAGTATACAAGTAATGATACCTGATTCTTCTCTAGCTTTGAATGAGATGTAAGACCTTGATAATGATGAACACACTTCACAACAACAAAATTTCAATAAGATAATTATAATATATTGTGTAGATAGTTTTACATATACAAATATAAATAATGATAAGAGTGGCATATCATAATTTTAGGATCAAGAAGATGATTCTGACTATGATTTTGATTGTGATTGTGATTGTGATTGTGATTGTGATTGTGATTGTGATTATTTATAATATTGGTATGATACTCCTATAGAAATAATTCCCACATATAATCATCTTATCCACAAACTCATGGGTTGGTATAAACGTAATCCTCTATATATAGTCTCTTAGATTGATCATCTATTCTAATTTTTTATTTTGACATACATGTGTACATATGCTCTTATATTGAGATTTATTTTGGTCCTTGGGTTTTTTTATTTGGACCTTACCTTTTAACTATCTACCCTAATCTATACATCCAAAAAATTCATCCTAAAATCACTGTAGTGCACATATTTCATGGCATGGTACTTTTTCATTTGCACATATTCACTATCTACTCATACTGTGACTTCCATTTGAGTTTAAATGATTACATACTCCTACTTATACATAATACATGAGTACACATTGATTCTTTCCCACTAGAGGCATAAAAATTCCTATCTCCACATATTATATTAAGTTACATTTTTGTGATACACATATACATTGGGTAAATATGGCTTGCTTTCACTTTCTCCACATTGTCATGCTATCACATCTAGTGCACATTATTCCTTCATATATGTTGTGTATTGTTAATATCCCTCCCTCTATTATATTTTTGAAGCCTTGATACTTTCCTTTGCATATATATTCAACAATAAATAATAGTCAAATATTTAAAAAAATACAAAATATGTATATATATAAATATTCAAAATATTTTCAAAAAATCAAAATCAAAACTTGAGAATATAATGAGTTGTTATTTACTTCTTCACACATGTTATTTATCATATTTATTGGTAAATATCATATTATTTTTACATACATACATGAATTTCATGAGGTATATGATCATGATGTAGGACATATATTGTCTACATATATTCATTGATGTTAGATTCCCTTCTACCTAGTGATCGTGCTTGTGTTGGGGGCATCTTATTATACAAGTTATATTATCACAAGTTATAACTATATATGATATCTCTACTAAGTTTAACTATATATATTAAAATTTTCTTATTAATTACTCATATTTTACATTGTATTATATGGATATGTTACTTTTATATTATGTGACATTGATACATATGGATGGTGAAGACTAGTTTATATGTGTTCTATATTCTTTTGATGTTATCTTATTTCATGATATGGTAGACATTGATTTTTTATTGTATGTGGAAACTTGGCATTGTGTTTGAAACACTTTAATTTCCCTTATTTACAACATTATTAATGTCCTTTTCATATAGCCCTTGGCCTTATCTTTTTGACATGTTCATGTTTTTCTTACGTGGCCTTTGACCTTGTGTGTGACATTATGTGTTTTGATTGCTACACTTAGTGAGATTTATTAGAGGTGACATGATCCATATCATGCACTTTTATTAATATTTTTATTCAAATATGGTTAATTTATTACCTACCTCATTGTTATAACTATATATACCTGACACTTATATTCCTCACATTCAATATGTTACATACATGATTCAATGGAAATCACATTACTATGATGACATTTTATCCACATGTTGACATGAATATGCATGATTATATCTTTATCACATGATATAATTAACTCTTATTTTGAGATGAGTGACTTACGTGTTACATCACTCATATCAAAAGGGGAAACTTACAGTGAGGTTATCTTTAAGATTCAAGCCTCCATGAGTATAAAAAATAGATTTTATGATAAAATACAAGGTTAAAAGATTCAAATTAATTAAAAAATCATATACATAATAGATATTTTTACATTAACATATATTATGGGGAATGTGAAATGCATATGCACTCACTATATAGATATTTAAGTAAATATTCATACACATTTATCATGGCCACTAGGTAGAAAGGATTCTAACATATATGAATACATATTGTGTTGTTCCACACTTTATTAGAAGTGGTGTACATTTGATTCTAGTGATATTCAATGGCCTTGGAATCACTTATAATAAACCCATCATGTTTCCACCTTATTTTGGATTAGTACATTGGGTACTTCTCCCCATTCATGAAAGTTGGAGCATGCATCTTTTTAACTCAATGAATTGATTAGTTATTAAAAATTTAGACTTGATAACTCTCAATTCTCTAATGGTTCAGTATGAGGAACCATCTCTATAAGTTCTTCAACAAGGAGAAACATTTATCTAATATCTAATTATGCTTTAACAAGTTACAATGGATTATAATTTTATGTTCCTATAGGTGAACTCCTTCCTTGCTCTATTTTTAATATTTTAAATTTATAAGTTCAGATTTTTTTAATTTTAAATATATAAATCTATTAATTCATGTGTTATTGTAAGGTTTACTAAAATGAGTTCTTTTCACAACTATAATTTCCTATCAAAAGACAAAGTGTGTTATATACACCTAATTTTATTATTTCTTCTCTACTCTAAAACTTTCATGACTATAATAAAGGGTGGAAATGTAGATACCTAAATTTGGTCACACGTACTTGACATATTAATTTTTTATATATCTCAAACAACTTGACTTATGTCCAAATACATGACTCATTTTTTCCACTCCTCTATCTATTTATCTGTATGTGGTCTTGACCCATCATTTCACTATCACTACTACATAGAAATTTATATTTCAATGATCAAATCTCTTTATATCAATCTTAAACTACTTTCAAATGTAGGAAATTTGTCCTTAATTTTCTAGGATATGTACACTACCAAGAACCATTCCACCTAGTGAGGCTTTATCCATGTGTCATTTAATGGATAACTATAAAAAAATGGAATATTTATTTGGGTCATCTCGTAAATTTCACGAGTTATATAAATTTTATTGTCAAAAAATTTCACTATAAATATAGATAAAATTTTATTTATTAAAGGACTTTATCTCTATCTTAAATCTAACTTTTACACTATTATACTTTGATAAAATTTATCATGCTCTTCCCAAATTCAATGTCAATCACTAAGAGCAGTCATAATCCAAGTCCAAAGTATTTCAAATCAATTCAAGATCTAACATTGTAAATCAAAGACAAATTTATAAGTGCATACATATAGTCAAGTAGCACAATTGCACAGTCACTCTAGATGGGATAAATACATGTGGCTTGATTCCCTCTTTGGACTATTTAGATATGTAGGTTCCATTCAACCATCAATGAGGGTAATTAGGGTCAACTAATCCAACTACACCCCCCTCACTTTTTGAAATTTTTATCTCTAACAAGAACCCCTATGTTTTCCAAGGTAAAGAGAAGGAAAATAGTGATTTACACAAGGAATTGATATAAATAAAAATATCTTAAAACTTTAAACAACACAAGTGCATTTGGAATAATAGTCAAAGTTTCATCACAATCAAAGTGGACAATATTATAGTCAGTGGACATGACCAACCTATGTTACTATTTAGGGAGCACGGACATGTCCACAAATATTCACAGACTCTTTCTCTAGATATGATTTATCATATTCATAATTTATCCTAATTTCTACTATTAGATATTACTTAAAATAAAATAGAAAGTAGAAAATCTAAGCATCTTATTCTTAGTTGTAGTTACTATTTTTAGCATATGCCATTTATTCAATTTCAAACAATTATACTATACATTTAAATTTATACTTAAATATGTTACAATTTGAATAGATATATCAATTTTTATACATATCAAACACTATTAAATCAAAAACCAAGTAAAATGGTAAATTTCAATGTTCTTTGGTGTGATATCTCCAACTATACATATCAAAGCAATGATCATCCCCTAATCTATGATTCATTCATATGGACCAACTAGTTAAACATATGATAGAATGGACATGAGGTATATGTAGTGAGATTCATTATCATATCTATGTATCTTAAAATAAGTGTTATTTGACATTCAAATATTATCTTGAATTGTACATTTTTTATTTTTTTAACTTTTGTACTTTTAGATGCAATGATTCTTTATGATTAAGTTAGATATCTCATCTAAGTGGTTAACCCCAATTTTTATAAAGGATGGTTTTTAAAATTACTTATAAGCAATGATTGATGACATGTGGTTTGCTAAAATATTTAAATAAATTAGTTCTTAAGGTAATCACCAAGTTGTTTCATGGTACATCATTGATGATTTGAAATTAATTCTCATTAGTAAGGCTTCCTAATTTCTCCATTATGGTTTAATGTAGTTTGATGATTAGATATTTCTTGCTAATATATTAAGTCTCATGATTGAATACATAGAGTATACGTTGGTTTTTATTTCATATTTTATTGAATGAAACTTTTTAACATGGTGGATTTTTTCAATTTGAGTTTCATGCTAATAGTTAATTAACATTTCCATTATTTATATGTTGATTGGTAATGTAAATAAATATTAAAATTATGTAGTATTATTCTATTAATTTATTAAAGTTACCTAAGAGTAATATTTGGCCATTGAGAGTCTTATGAATAATATTAAAGTTTTCTTACTTTTAAGAAAATTCTTAAATTTAACCTTTGATTAAAATAAAACATGATCTAGTGGTATAAATTATATATTTGTGTTCCATTAAACACTTGAGTATAATGGATTTATTTCTAAAGTTATTTATCTCCTTAGTCAACCTTAGAGAATTCTCTGATGTTAACCAAATATTTACAATAACCTATTAGAAATAAATGAGAAGATCTAAATTTAAAATAGCATTTAAGCAAGTAAATGAATGCATAAAATAAAAATATATCACCTCAAAAGTAATCCACATCAAGAGAATATGAGACACAAAGTGATAAGTGAGGAAACTAAATCAATAGAATAAAATCCCACATGTATTAATAAGGAAGGCTTACATCAAAATTCTCTATGATAAAAATATTCATGAATAGAAGAGAAGAAATGAGAGACTCGTAAATAATCATTACCTTTAAGAGAGAATAAATATATCTCAAGTTGTAGAATGAGAGGGGAGAGAGCTATTTAAATAAATCTAGTGACCTAAAGGAGTTAATAATAAACTTCATTATAGTATTGCACAACCTTCTTAGTGTGTGCTTTGTGTCACTAATCCCCATAAGGTGAAGGAGAAGTGTGTGATAAGTGTGTGAGGACATACATGTGACAGCGAACTCAAATATTCCCTTCAAAAGGAATAAAGATGTGAGACATCTCATAAAATCCAAAATATGTGAATTATAAATTCACATAATAATAAATACATAACTAAATAGATTTAGAATTAATAAATTAACTTAGATAGATATTAATCTCCAATAGTCTCCCTTAAAATTTATTTGGGTTTACAAAGCAGGAGAAAACCTTAAACTAAGAAGGGAGTTGACATTACATAAAACTCCCCCTTGATGATAAATTCCTTTGATAGTAATTATAAAGATTTGAGAAAAGGAAGAAGAAGATAATATGGGTCATCAAGAATATTATAAAGGTGAAGGTGTGGTCATTGTAAAATCTCCAAGAGCCCTCTTCAGATAAAAAGGTCAATCTGCATTAGAACAAAGACCAACAAGAAGGTATTTTATCAAATTTTAAGTAAATGGAGATTAATCACCAAAATAAGATAAAAGGTTTCATCTAATAAAAATACCACAGATATGTAATAAATTATATGGACTAATTTATAATTTAATATATTTTAAAGTACATTAAAATGGGAATTAATAAATAAATATAACTTAGCTAGAATTTTGACAATGGAGGACTAAGATAGAGATTGTAAAGTTAACTAGGAGGTTTTGTGATGATGTTCTAAATCAAGAACATTATTTTAATTCATCTCTAGACAAGGTTGATATTATCAAATAGTGGTATATAACATTGTGATCTTTAGGTCACTCTAACATCTTATAGGTTTTTCTCTATATGACTGATATGGTAGGTATGCTTTGTGTATGTGAATTGTGTGACTATGTTGGAACTCTCAATATATTTCAAAAACCACTATGATGAAAGAAATAAAATAAATATAAAAAAGGGTTAGTAGTTAAAATTGTGTTAGATCTCAACACTCCTTGTGTTGAGCATTGCCTACATACCAATACTTTAAAGAATGATCAAAATCCATGTAGTTATTTTATGCTATGATAATGTGCGTGAAATATTGATTTAATAATACATAATTATGTAATTATGGTGTGATTATATGTTCAAATTACTACTTTTGACCTTGGAGGCGTATTCAGACTTTAACTCAGGGCTATTAGGGTTGTACATAATCATAATTGAATAAATAGGAAATTGTGTTTTTTAATATGGATGGATCTTGTCTAAAAAATGACTTAAAACTATGTATTATGATGATAAATCTATAATTACTTCATATATGACTTGTTAAACATGTAGGATGACTCATTATATGAATTTTAATTTGGTAAACTAGTCATTATTTGGTGGGAGGATGTGACTAATGAAACTAGACAAGACTGGGGAGTGGGATATTCTAAATAGTTTATTATTGTCCTAAGGGCATAAATAGTTGAGTTAGGATTATGGATCAATCAGAGGAAAATATTGAGTGATTTTGAATGATAAATAGGGACATTATGAGATCACTGGTTACTTGTAAGAATGGGTCATATGTATAAAAATTGAATGAAAGGCAAATAAAATATAGTGGAATGAGGCTAAGTGCATAAAAATGGTGGTCACATATACATTGTTTCAAATTAAATGATAGTTTATATATCTAATTTTATTCTCTTTTATTCTAATAATGCAAAAAAGTGAAATTAATAGAGTAAAAATAAAATTTGCACTAGAATTTATCTATGAATAACAGTCTTAAATGTAGGCCACAATGTTAAATTTTGTTATACAAAAAACCTCCAATGAAACATATATAAAATTATTCCTTACTTAAGACAAAATCAAGAAATAAATACAAGAAAAATTATAGATATAAATTAAAATTAATGAGTACACCTGATTGGGTACATGAACCATTATGTTTCCTAATGCAAGAAATAGGTGACTGGAGAGGGTAGGACCCTTGGAGATTTCTTTATTGAAAATATTGGATTGGACTTTACATTTCCTAATCCTAATTAATATTTGAGTGTTCTTAATAACTCAATTTTTCCTTTACTCTATCATTTCATACCCATGTTGTTGAAGTGGATTAGAATCCCTATATGAGTTACAATGCATTATTTTAGAGTAAAAGGTGAACCAATCAATACAAATGGAATAAGGTTAATTTTATTTGAAAAATTGGTGTAAACCTAGTGTAAAATATATTATGATCCAATTTTAATATATATATCATAGATAATGACATAAATTTTTACTTCATCTATGAAACCGATGCAAAAAATTGAGTAAGGAGGTGGTCATGTACCATGCACATGCCCCCAATTTGACATCTAGGTATACTAATTCTAAGACTAAATAATATCAAGTGAATTTTTGAGTAAAAATATTTGTGCAAAATTTGGAACACATGTCACACATGATGCCTATAAATTAAAAAAATGAGACAAACTTATGTATTTTTTTGAAATTTTTGACTAGGTGCCTATTGTAAATTTCCATGTACTACCTATGATTCTAAGAATTTATAAAAATGGTTTTATTATTCCTATTAGGAAAACAACACATTTTTTTATATATGGTCATCTTGCACCCTTGTCTAAATAAAATGTTGTTGTTTAAAATTGATTTCTAGGTAATTTAAAGGTATGAATTATGATCAAATTTGTAAATATTTTAAAAATTATATCTATGTAATATAATGTAGGATCTTAGTTTCTAAGATAAACCATTATGTTTTTCCCCTCTTTTGAGGTGAGTTTTTGAGATGCCACAATAACTTAAAAGAAAAATTTATGTGAGAATTGTTATGAAATATGTAAATATGTGTAGTAAAGATAACATGGAGAAGCAAGGCATCGTCTTATATAAATTAAGTTAAATTTTTTAATGTAATATGCATGTGGAAACAATCATACATAGTGAAATTATCAAGATAGATGTTGGTAGTGAATAATGCAATAAATAATGATCATAAGTTGAATGTGAAAAACTAAATAGAACAAATTAGGGAAAGATGCATGATATTGAACACAGCATTGAAAACTACGAAGGTGCATGATGTTCATCATGGCATAAAATTTTGATCAAAGTAAAAAAGTGTTATTTTCATGATGAACACAAATAATAAGTACACATGAAGCACACAAATCACACAATAAAAGGATAAGGGACCATATATAAGGGACATATTAAAATATCACTCACATGCATATAAGCATATAATCAATATTAGATCCACACATAAATACATGTTCAAATGTCCATAATCAAAATTATATAATACACAAGACATGAAGTGAGAAATCAAACATAAAAAACATTCATGTAGATGTGTAATTTATATACATTATCAATTCATAACATTAGTATATTCAGTAACTTGAATGTCTATGTAGATAGAAATATGAATGTAGGTGAGCAATATCAATATATTTTTTGTAATGTAAATAATTTAGATATGAATATTAAATTATAGCCAAAGATTGATATAACTTGTTTAAAATGATGCCCTCAGTGAGCTTGTTGAATATAAACAAGCTATAGGAGGCATGTGACTTGTTTGAATCTATAAATTATAATCCTATATTCACTAGGATAATATTGATGGAATCAAACAATAGCATGGTGCACTTCTTTTTGGGCAAATATCTTTTTTATATATAACATTTTATGGGTCTATAATAGTAACTAACCTATAACTATGTCTATGTATGGAAACCTATATATTCAACATTCACTCATGTATAATTTTTGAAGTATTTTGGATCAAAATTAGATAACTAGATAAATAATGAGTATATTGAGCATTAATTAACTGATGCAAATAAACTACACAAATCATGCATAGGTATTGGTTTTGAATTTTTTGAAATATTATAATTTTTTTTGTGTTTTTACATAAATGAATTGAAAGTAAATATAGATAAAGATAGTAACTGATGATTCCTTCAAGGAACTCATAATCAATGGGGCTTAGATCTAGGATAGGAATGGTAACCTTTCATGAATGAAAAAACCATATTTTTGTGACTAAATTAAGTTGAATTAGTAACTTTAATATTGATTTGCTTATGTACTATAAGAAACACTATCATATTGATGATCTATTGAGTTTTTTTATGTGGTTGAGCATAATGAACTCTAGGGATTTTTGGAACCCATCATGGAGTGTATGAACTCTATGTTGGTGTCTTAATTGAAAAAACATTAATTGTTTGTAAGATCAATCTAGGACATGTAAGATTAGAGAGAGGCCCTCTAAAATCTATTACAAATATCTATTAAAGTTGAATTTCAATTATAATCCTCTTTTGAATGGTAAATACCTATTTTTGTACTTTCTAAGTAAGTTGCACCTCTTTAGGTGGCTCAACTAGAATCCATTGAATATGAACCATATATATCTATGGTAATGGGTATTCATATGGGATAACATAAATTATGGAGCCCTAATTATCGTAGATATATTTTAGGCACTTATTAATTATGTATGGATTTATAATAATCTATTGAATTCAAAGGTACCCTAATAAGATATTGAATAATCATGCATTAAGTACTAATTTAAACCTAGTAGTCACATGTGTTAGACCAACCTATAATGGTAGTGTGATCTCACTATTGGATGTCTAAATGAGACCATTAAATCTTTTTATTATCATGGTAATGGGAAGAAAATTCTGATATGTGCATTTAAGATGATTAAGAAGTGTGATTGTTCACATATACGCACTTGAACCATTATCAACTGTAACACTCTAAATAAGTTGATGTTTGATATGAGCTCAAATTAATAAAGAATTAAAATATGATTCATCTTTTACAATATCATGATCTAAAAATGTGATGAGTGACCTAGATGGAAGTGAAGTATGGTATGTACCTATGATTCCATTCAATGAATATTGTGCCTCTCAAGGAGAATGATACAAAATAGGAGGGTGCGATTGTATGCATAATGCATTAGTGACATTTTTTTGTCTAATTAATTTAATAAATAGGATAAATATCACTAAATATTTTAATTGTTATGATTTCACTCAGTTATGACTTCGAACTATCTGTAGGCGTGCTCACATCTATAATGATTATATATATCAAATCCTAAATATTTTGCCTTGGATTGATACATATGTTAGTAGTGTGGCATGATGCCCTATGAATATCATAAAAGGTGTTATGGTCAAATCCCTTTGGAAAATTATTTGTCATATCAACATCTTAATGGGAGGGATAAATATGAGATTACATTCTAAGAGACTTTTGATAAAATTATATGGAGCTTCTAGTAGATTTGTAAACTATCTCCTTGGAGGAGATGATAATACAATGTGCAGATTTGGTTCTAAAATTACATGTATTATTTATTTTTTATCATTATTCATAGTAGTTTTCCTCACCTTGTATGGTGTTTTACTTGAACTATTTGTATTGGTTGCATACTTAATCTTATTCGTTGTCAATAATTTGACTCCCTATTCTTTAACTATATGACACAAATTTGTGAATGAGAGAAATTTATTAAAGATGATGGACTCATGTAGAGGTGGAATTAAACTTTTTTTGAAGATATACTATAATTATTTGTTTACCATAGGACATGTTAGTTTAAATAGCATTGTCTTGTGCCTTAATAAATATTATGTGATACACTCATTAGATTTATAATTGAATTGGGCAATGTGAGCATATGAAATCTTGTCACTGATATTGACTGAAAAATTTACTAGAAACATATCAACCAATGGTTTGAATGCATACACTGGTTGATGAAGTAAGTCATAAATATATTTTAAATCATATTAATTTAAACTTATCATAAATAACTTGGTTAATACTTTGTCATTGGACACATAATCCAAACATGTTGTGTGGAATGCTCTCAAGTTTTGTTTTGGGTCATGTTTCCCATCATATAGTGTAATATTTAGTGCCACAAAACCTATAGTTAAAGGATAGACTACTATGTGTTTTAATAATTGAGTATGTAATAGAGTGTATAAATCAAGCATCTAATTATATTTTGAAGCACCTTGCTCCAAATTTAACACCTTAGTTTTCAGAGACTGAATCTCATGCATGAGAGATTGTATATTAAGAGAAGAATAAAGTGTGATAACCAAAGGTAGTGTCCCTAATTTCTAAGTAAGAATAGGCATATTAATCTTTTGAACCCCTTCAGTTTCCATTTGATGAGTGAAATCAATCCTCTTCATTTAATTAACTTTATTTAGTTAAATAATATCAATCAAGGTTGGTGTGTGAAGTCTATATGTATTAAAACATATAATACATTCAGGTAATAGTTCTTTTCTTAATAGTATGCATGCATGAATTAAAATATACTTGCATAAATTTTATTTGTATAAATCAACCATACTTTGTAATAAAGGAAACACACTTATATAATTGAAATTGCATAAATTAAAACAGACATTCATGAAATAAAACTAAATGGTTATTTATTTATGGATCCAATTAGTTTTCATGTCATATAATAATACAAACATAAAATAAATATTCAAAAATGAAAATAAAATATAGATAAATCTAATATATAAATATATAAATACAAACTAGCATTTTTTTATATTGAGTGGGCCCTTGCTTTTCCTTTAAAAAAATGATTAAAATATAAAAAACTTTAAAAAATATCAAATATTTTAATCAATTTGATCTTCTTCTAACTTTACAATTATTTTTATTCGTTATTCTAAGAATAAAAAATTTATAATTATAATACAACTTATTCAACAACTTCTTGTTTAAGAATAACAAGTTAACAAATAAATTTTAGAACTGATTTCTTAATCTTAAGAACCTAATAAATTAGTTTACAACTAATTCTTATTCTAGACTAACTAATTTTTTATTCTAGACTAACAAATCTAGTTCATACATTATTTGAATAATAGTAGTAATCCTCATTTTTTAATAAGAAAATAGTAAGAAATACTAGATTCACAAATTCGCCATCCTCAAACTTGTTAAAAATAATTTAGATGCTTTGTTTTATTTCCAACAACTTTTTATTTTATTAAAAAAATCAATCATAATCTTGATAAATAACTGGAAGCACACAATTGATTACTAAACCAAGCAACTTAATATGTGGAAATTAACTAAAATACACAAGTAACTAGAACTCAGAAATAACACATGATATGAGAGACAATACACAACTTGTATTAAAACTCTTGAAGAAAAGAATACAATAAAGAAGATGCCACTTCTTCTCCACCACCTCTTCAGAGGCTTCCCACACCTCAAGTGAACAGTAATTCTCTTCTCAAAGCTCTCTCTCCTAGGTCCCAACACCCAACTCAAACACTGAGTTGGTGTTCACCTTATACCCATGCTCCACGCACACCACAAGTGCTCCACGCACTCCACAAGTACACAACCGTACTTCAAGTAGATCTCCCCTGAACTTGCAACAACCTACACCTCAATAGACCTTACTTATGGAAGGAACTCCCTTGACTTCCTCTTTGCTCTATCCGAGTACACACCTGTACTCCAAGTAGATCCTGCCTGATTCTGCTCCCTGTTGTGTTGCTATCCTATCTGATCTTGCACACCTAAAAATCAACCTAGTTTTGCACACCTGTGAACCTTGACCTTGCACACACATACACCTACAGATCAATGATCTTACTTACCATGTAGATCTCCTATAAAGGCCATGCTCACCTGATGACCAAGATCATACATACATGAAGAACCCTGTTGATTCTCCAATCCAGCACCCACACCTGGTACTGTGGCACTAGGAGGAACGCACCATTGCTCTACCTCTCTCTGAAGGATTTGTTTGCTCTCTTACTCCCTAGCACAAGTTTCCAATACAACCATGAGTCTATTATATAGATCTCATCCAAATAATAATTAGACATCTAATTACAATAATTAGATCCACAGCTCTCAGTCTAAAAATAGCTCTCATCATGCAAACACTTGGTTTGTCAACTGATTGCCCATAATATACTCATAGTCAAACCACACAGGTGATCGACGTCGATCCCTATCTGCCTAGGGGTCACTGACGCCAGCCGATCTAAGACCGACGTTGATTGCTTCCTGTCTCCTACCTACCGTCATCGGTTGGCCTGACCGACGCCAGTGTCTGTGACACTCCGCAACTCCTCTGCAACCTCCTCTATGTCTGCATCAGTGAAGATTTTAGCTCCATAACCTAATAATCTCCCACTTGGAGATAAATAGCTGCACTGTACCTGTACCTATACCCCATCTAATTTGTTTCCTGGTTTGTATCCCTCTTTAAGCTCAATCCTGAAGACAACCCACCACACAACCTATGATGTACCTCCTGTCATTCGAGTACCCTGCCGCATCCGAACCTACACATCCATGTAGTGAAGAATCTTGACCCTGCATAGCAAGAATCCCTGTTGCTAGTCCCACTGAACTACCCTCTAGTACTCCTTCCCCGAATTAGCTCCATACTTTTTGACAACACCCAATGCTTGGGCAAACTCAGGTCTATACAAGACCTCATGTGATTTCAAACACTGAACTATCCAGCCCTTGGTGCGCTCTGATTCTGCATCCTACATAATGAACCTTGCCAACACCTGATTCACATCAGCTCCCACTAGAAACAAAATCAACCTGTGATCTCCATGTCTCCCATGCCAAAGAATTTTGCTGCTCCAAATTCTTCATAGCAAAACACTGAACTAATCTTACCCTTAGCTTAGCAAAACCCTGTATGTACAATCCTACTAGCAAACATACCATCCACATATAGCAATAAAATGATGTCATGACTCATCATCCACCTGGTAAGGCAAACCACAGTAGTTACCTGACATTGACTGAAGCCATGCCTCGTCCTCCACCTGTCAAAACCTGTACCACTGTCCTGCAGTGCCTCAAGACCATATGCCTTGGTCTTCCATCTCACGTGTCCATTCTCTCTTTTCTTCAACTAAGGTATCCATTCATCTCTATGCTTTCTTCCCGCTGGCAACCCTACCAAATCTCTGCTTGGTTCTGCAATATCTCCATGCCATGCTCCCACTGTTTCCTAGATCCTTCCTGCTCTACAATCAGCAACATGTATAAAGAAGAGGAACAATGAATTTGAGGCTTACTTACGTCTGCAATCCTCTATATGGGTGTTTGAGACTCCTTGACAACTCGTTGTCCACCCAAAATCTGTTACAGTGACCGACCTCGGCCACCCCACAGTCTGCATCCAACTGACATCAGTTCCTGCGCCTGTCCTGACTACCAACCCTGTCAATGTTGGTGTCTTCCTTCTACCGACATTGGTCCTCATGACCGACGTCGGTCTTACATACTGTTGATGTCAGTTTTCCTACCGACGCCGGTACATGTGTTTCCTGTGAGTGATGACTTTTTACCCACAAGCTCCTTTGAATCAATCCCCATGTCCAAACTGCCCTGCTCAGAAGTGTCCAGCCCCATCCACTGGTCTCTGTCTGCCATCTCCTCCAAGAACACCAAGGCTTTCCAGTTCTTAAGCCTGTCAAATATATCTATCTTCTGCTTAAGAACATGCATCTCCTTCCTGCTCATGTGACCAAGCCTACGAAGCCATGTCTCTGCAATAAAAGAAGAATCAGTAATATAAACAAGTAGATAAAGAGTACCTATTTTCTTACCACCAGCTAATTCAAGTGCATCCACTGTGAGAGCTCTCATACATCTCTCATCACCCAACCTTTCTAAAGAAATTAGCCATATCTCCAAACCTGGGACCTGCATGACCTCCTTCAACACCCATGTGTTGGCCGCCTACGATTTTAGCTTCACTTCCCCTTTGCCAATTCTTTGGCAAGGCTCACCAGCTCCTCTCCCTGGGGCTGCATGGAAAGAGGCAACCGAATCTTTTATCCAAGATTCAACTTTATCCAAGAAACCTCCATAAGCATCATGTGCAACAACCCCTGCAACATCTGCCTCTTCAGTTCCTTTATGCTGATCTGCTACCAACCAACAATATTCTTTTACCTGCTCTTTCTTTCCATATGACCATTGGTGACCACCTGTGCTTTTCAACTCCTCCATTCTTAGCTTACTTTGATCTGCCATTGCTCTACTCCCACTCGATCAAAAACCCCTGAGAGTGACCTGTAACTAAACACAAAACCTGCTCCCTGCAACCTTAGCTCTGATACCACGTGTTGGGATAAATAACTGAAAGCACACAATTGATTACTAAACCAAGCAACTTAATATGTGGAAATTAACCAGAATACACAAGTAACTAGAACTCAAAAATAACACATGATATTAGAGACAATACACAACTTGTATTAAAACTCTTGAAGAAAAGAATACAATAAAGAAGATGCCACTTCTTCTCCACCACCTCTTTAGAGGCTTCCTACACCTCAAGTGAATAGTAATTCTCTTCTCAAAGATCTCTCTCCTAGGTCCCAACACCCAACTCAAACACTGAGTTGGTGTTCACCTTATACCCATGCTCCACGCACACCACAAGTGCTCCACACACTCCACAAGTACACAACCATACTTCAAGTAGATCTCCCCTGAACCTGCAACAACCTACACCTCAATAGACCTTACTTATGGAAGGAACTCCCTTGCCTTCCTCTTTGCTCTATCTGAGTACACACCTGTACTCCAAGTAGATCCTGCCTGATTCTGCTCCCTGTTGTGTTGCTATCTTATCTGATCTTGCACACCTACAAATCAACCTGGTTCTACACACCTGTGAACCTTGACCTTGCACACACATACACCTACAGATCAACGATCTTACTTACCATACAGATCTCCTATAAAGGCCATGCTCACCTGATGACCAAGATCATACATACATGAAGAACCCTGCTAATTCTCCAATCCAACACCCACACCTGGTACTGTGGCACTAGGAGGAATGCACCATTGCTCTACCTCTCTCTGAAGGATCTGTTTACTCTCTTACTCCCTAGCACAAGTTTCCAATACAACCATGATTCTATTATATAGATCTCATCCAAACAATAATTAGACATCTAATTACAATAATTAGATCTACAGCTCTCAGTCTAAAAATAGCTCTCATCATGCAAACACTTGGTTCATCAACTGACTGCCCGTAATATACTCACAGTCGAACCACACAGGCGACCGACATCGGTCCTTGTCTGCCTGGGGGTCACCGACGCCGGCTGATCTAAGACCGACGTCGGTTGCTTCCTATCTCCTACCTTCCGTCATCGGTTAGCCTGACTGACGCCAGTGTCTATGACACTCTGCAACTCCTCTGCAACCTCCTCCATGTCTGCATCAGTGAAGCTTTTAGTTCCACAACCTAACACAAATCTAGTTCATACATTATTTGAATAATAGTAGTAATCCTCATTTTTTAATAAGAAAATAGTAAGAAATACTAGATTCACAAATTCACCATCCTTAAACTTGTTAAAAATAATTTAGATGCTTTGTTTTCTTTCCAACAACTTTTTATTTTATTAAAAAAATCAATCATAATCTTGATAAATTTAATTTTCTTCCAAGAACTTGATGTTGATATATTCATAATAGTTTAAGTATTATAAACATCTTGTCTTGTTTATAGATATCTAATTTTATAAATATATTTCATATAAAAAAATTTAAAGTTAGGTAGCACTCATTTTTTAAACTATTTGATTCCATATTTCTAAACCTGTAGATTTCTTGAGCTAATTTTTGTTGATGTCTATTTTTATAAATTTCTATTTATATATTTTTTATATATAAAAAGATTATAAAAATTATTCTAAAATATTTTTCATTAATTTTTGGTTCTTCTAGACCACAAAATTATTTTTTTGTATTTGTAGAGCCAATTATGTGTATCTCCAGATTCAAATTGTGCATCTTCAAAACCAGCTTCCAACACTCATAAAATTTGTATATGATATCAGATTGATATGATTTTTTTTTTAAACTTACCTATTTTTTCATTAAAAATATAAATATGCAATCATATTTAACTTTAGATATGTTATTGATGATTTTTTATTTTTTCCACAACCTATATATTTTAGTCTTACATCTTCACATGCCAAAACAACAAACAAACCAATACAAAAATATAAGAATTATATTTTATTGATATAAGGTTACTTGTAAGCTTTAGGTGTTCATAAACCACTAGTTCATGTATCTCAAGAGATATTTAATAAATTTAGAGATAATTTATATAAATATTTAAATCGATTGATGATCTTTAGAGCTACTTTAAGATTGTCACTAATTTGGTATTTAACACTTCAAATATTATTATCTGCATTGATAATTTATTTCAGTCTACATAGATAAGATTTGGTATCTATTCTATAATAACTTGTTAGAAAATATCAATAATGTAGACTTCAATAACTCCTAAAGAATAAAGTAAATATATCTCATATTTAATTATAAAAAAACATAAGTTATTAAAACTACATCTAAATCCACTTTAAAATATGATTTATAAAAGAGAAAATGATATTATTTACTAATATAATGAGATATATTATGTTCTCATTATCTCTCGTGTACTTAAACTCGTGTATGTCCATATGTATGTTGTTTTTCTTAAATATGTATATTTTTTTATCATTTATTGTAGCAATGTTCCTTGTATACATTAGTCCACTTATTTTATCTAAAAGCAATATTTTTCATCTTTCAAAACATTCATAAGCTTATTTTATTATGCTAGCCTGTGATGAGATTTGGAAGAATAGATATTTATATATTCTTTTGATCCAATATTTTTATATTTTGTGATCATTTTATCAATAACCTTTTACTTTTGAAAGATATTTTTAGTTGGGAAGATTGACTCCCTTTTTTAAGGAATTGAATAATTCATTTCATCTTTTTGTTTTAAGCCATATAAGTTGTACTAAAATATTCCAATGAATATTCTTTTGAAATCAATCATACATTTCTTAAGTGTTAAAAATAACCATCATTTACTAGTTTTTAATCTTTCCTTGTCTTCTCTTCCACACTTAGACTTATGCATGGGGAGATTTTTCTTTCTTTTTATTTTTTTATTTTTTTAATTTTTTTTAGAAAAAATTGTTAAGTGGACCTTTTTTTAATTAAAAAAACTTATAACAATATTTAAAAATAAAAGAAATAAATAAATACCTAGGTCATATTCTCAATTATCTTTTAATTCCTTTATGTTGATGTGGATGAAATTATTTGATGTTTAAAAAGAGTAGAAAGTTAAGGTCGATCAAGTATAAATTTATTATTATTTGGTAAAATCATTCATTTGTTTGTTTCAACTCCTCCCTCCCCTTTTTTACCCTTGATCATCCATTTTTCAATTTTTTAATCAAGACTCTTTTACTAGTACATGGTCAGCTAGTAAGTTGATTTTCTAACCAAAACTATCAACAATGCCTAAAGATTTTTATTATAAATTCTTTTGTTAATTTTTTAGAAATAAAGATATGATGAAAATTTAGGAAGTTATTGTTCCAACTCCTATACAATATTAAAATCAACTAAAAATTTAGTTGTACTCATAAATTTCATCTTCTATGAGCTAACTTTACCAAAATTCAACCTATGTAAAAACATGAATAAAAGTCTCCTACTATGCTACATAATCTTCATATTTAAAGGAGATTTGAGATATAATGCTTTAACTAAAAGTTTATTTTAAATCATTTTACATGTCAAATGTTTATCCCAAATTTTAACTTATAACTAGATTTAAATGGACAACAAACTTTAATTATGCTTAAAGTTGTGTTCATCTTCATCAAACCTTAAAACCCTATTTTGAAATCATGGGATAACTCATTCTCAAGAGTGACCTTAGAATATATGAAGTTATTTCTTAACAAAATAAAATTTTGTAAAAACTATGTTGCAACCAAGTTTATTTATCACACCAAAGAGTGCAATGATATGATTATCAATATTTGTAAACTACCCTCAATCATCATATGTTAGTTTAAATAAATAAATAATATATTATATAAAAATATTAGCAATCTATCTAAAAATATGAGTTGTTTGAAAATTATCTATCTAATATATTAGTTATATAATTTCACATATTTACTAAGGTTATTTGATACAAACATACATAAAAAGATAAATTAAAAAACAATGAAATATTTTTTCTTATGAATGGATATGACTCACATATTAAGTTATTTATGACTAATAAAATATTTATTATGGTTTAAAAAAATGCTTCAAATGGGTTCTATTATTATGGTTGATTTTTGGTGTGATCTTACTAAAATATTTGATTATGGATGGAGTTCAAAAGATGGAAAAGTTATCATTTTATTATTATATAATAGTTCAATCATCATATTATTATAGTTATGTAATAAAAAATTTAGTAATAAATTTTATTTGAGAAGATTGAGTTGTTCTAATTTGAGAATCCTTCAACTAACATAATATTAAAAATTGAGTGGCTTCCATGAATGATTTTGATATTTTAATAATTGAATAAATGGTTATTGGAAATGATTTGGTCAATATTGAAGTATGAAAATCCAATAATAAGAAATATAATTATAGGAAATATAATTAATAAAAAGCAAAAAGATATTCTTAAAGTTTCTTGATTTGATGGTCATTAGACTCTTTGAGCTACAATTAAAATTTTAATATTTTCATGCATGTTCTCATTCTCAAAATTATTCTTACAACAATAACTAAGGTAAAAAATAGTAGTCAAATCCTTCTTTGTTAATTACTCATGAAAAATTATCTCTCCTAAAAATTTTGAAGTTATAATTTTTTCTACTATTAAAAATATAATTTATGAGCTAAATTCATTATAAAATAAATTTATAAAAAAGACATTATTTTTCAACATAATTTTTTCAAGAACACGAGTAGAAGTAAAAAAATAATTTTATGTACTAATAGATAGAGAAAAATATTTGCAAGTCAAGATTCATCATCATATATATGAAAAAATATAAAGTAACTATCAACAACTGTAGATGTATATATTTTTTTATTAACACACCTTGTATCCTCATTTATTGTTCCAACAGAAATATTCATCATATTATATTTTTCTTATTTCATTTATGTAAATGTCGTTAATGTAGGAATCATTTTCCCTTCTTATAGTTATTAAATCTTATCTTTAAGGGTTGCAGTATCTTAATATACAAAAATTAAATCTACATTTCTCATCCACCATGTAGTAACAGTCATAGTTTGATCTCTTTTTAAAAAAATTAATTATTTTTTTTACACAAAGTTAGTATTATTATATTTTTTAATGGTTTTGAGAGGGTAAATCTTCTTTAAAATTTATTTATATTTTTTATAAGAACTGTTTTATAAAATAATTTTTATCACATTTCACTAACTTTAAACTATGAAGAAAAAAAAATTCTTTAGAAACTTTATTGGAGATTTTACTACAAAATAAGAGAAAGGAAATGAAGAAAAAGGGAAGATGATAAGGAAGAATTGTATGATAATTATCTACTAAATATTTTATTAAAACAAAATTGATGTCTCTGAAAAAATCTATCAAATCTATTCTTCTCTGAATACTCATAAGTGTAAAATAAATTTGATCCATTTAAATATTAAGTTAATTGTTGAATATTTAAATCACATTTTTTTAAAAAATAAAACCATGTATTTTTAATCTAATTTCTAAAAATATGAAATATCTAATATAATTGTTGGAATTAAAAGTTCTAATCTAATTGATAAAAATAAAAGCATGCCTTACTAAAAATTAAAATCATATAGTTTCTAGAAAATAAAACTAATCAAACAAATTTATTTTCTTATGTGAGTAGAGGATGGGTAATGAAAGCTAACTAGGAATCTATTATAAAAAATAAATTTGATAATTCATTAATAATACTAGTGAACTCAGCAACAGTGTTAAAAATGATGAGTTTCATCAATCATCTTCATTTAATTAACTTTATTCAGTTAAGTCATATCAATTAAAAGTTCGTTTCCAAAGGCTATATGTATTAAGACACATAATACATTCAGATAAAAGTTATTTTCTTAATAGTACACAAACATGAATTAAAACACACTTGCATAAATTTAAAGTATATAAATTAAATATACTTTGTAGGAAATAAAACATACATAATTGAAATTATAGAAATTAAAATACACAGTGCATGAAAAGAAACTAAACAGATGTTGGTCTATGGATCTAATTAGTTTCAATATTATATTATACTCCAAACATAAAATAAATATTCACAAATGAAAATAAAATATAGATAAATCTAATCTAGAAAAAATAAATACAAATATTTTTTTAGGTTGAATGGGTCTTTGCTATTCCTTTAAAAAAATGATTAAAAATAGAAAACTTTAAAAATACTCAAATGTTTTATTCAATCTAGTCTTCCAATTTTACAATTAGTTTTATTCACCATTTTATAAATAAGAAGATTATATTTATAATACAACTTCTTATTTAAGAATAATAGTGTAACAAATCAATTTTAAAACTGATTTATTAATAACCTAACAAATTAAATTATAATTAATTATTATTTTAGGCTAATAACTTAAAAAATTAGTTTACAGCTAATTTGTCATTTTATGCTAACAAATTCAGTTCATACATTCTTTGAAGAATAGTATTAATCCTCATTTTTTAAATAGAAATTAGTGAAAAAAATCAAATTCACAAATCAAACATCTTTATTCTTTTTGAGAGAATCTAGGTGTTTTTTTTCCTTCCAATAACTTTTGATTTTGTTAGAAAAAAATTAATCATAATCCTAACTAATTTAATTTTTTTTCAAATAACTTGATATTGAGATATTCATAATAGTTGAAATACTATAAATATCTTGTCTTATGTAAGAATGCCTACTTTAAAAAAATATATAAATATATTTCATAAAACTACTTTTTAAAAATAACAATTATCTTTGGAACTATTTATTTGTATGTTCTTAAACTTGTAGATTTTTTAAACTAATTTATGTTGATGTCTATTTTTTTTTAATTATTTATAACTTTACTATATATAGAAAGACTTTAAAACTTGTCCTAAAATATTTTTTACTATTTTTTTGGTATTTTAACCTTAAAAATAATTTTATGTATTTATAGAGCTAATTTTATGCACCGTCAAAGCCATACTTTACATCTCTAGAATTAGAGTGTACATTTCTAGAGCTAGATTATGCATAATTGGAGATAGATTGTGCATCTCTAGAGTCAGTTTTAAACGTTCATAATTTTATCATACAAATTCAAATCAAGACGATTATTTTTTTTAAATTGTCTAATGTTTCAATAAGAATTCAAATATTCAATCAAATTCAAGTGTAATAATGTTTTTAATTATTTATTTATATTTTTTCACAAGCTATTCATTTTAGTCTTACATTTTCACATGTCAAAACAACAAATAAACCAACACATAAACACACAAACTATTGTTGGTTAATACAATGTTTCTTATATACATTGAATGCTCTTCTATCACTAACAAATATATATCAAAAGCTTATAAATAATTTTAGAGATGATTTATATAATTTTAAAAAGCTATTAATAATATTCAAAGTTGCTTCAAGGTTGTCACTAATTTAGTATTGTATCACTTAAAACTTTGTTATTTGCATTAATGATTAATTTTGGCTTGCATAGATAAAATTTATCATCTATTTTTTATGAAATTATTAGAAAATAACAATAATATAGACTACAATAACTCGTAAAGAATATACTAGATATATATCTCATATTTCATTTTAAGCAAGCATAAGTTCTTAAAGTTACATCTAAGTCCACTTTAAAACATGATTTATAAAAGACAAAATTTTATGATTTATTGATATAATGAGACATATTATGGTATCATCACCCCCATTGTAAACATTGATATACAAATAGTGTTCATAGGATTCATAGGGTTGGAATTCTAAAAGGATTAATTTTTATATGATTATTTTAATTTCTTCTCTAACAGCTTTGATAAACACATCTTACAGAGCTTGATTCTTGGAAAGAAATCATTGTAATTATCTTTTATTTATGTCATTAAATATATTAAATAGTTTTTTCATTATAGTTTTATTAACTAAAATTTGAAAATATTAAACTTGAGAATAACTTAGTCTATCATTTCATATAATATAGATAGAAATAAAAAATTTAAATTGAATAAAATAAAGAAAAAAAACTTAGAATATTATTTATAATAAAGATTTATCAAATCTAGAAACCCTAGAACATTAATTGAAATAGAAAAAATAAGGATAGGAACCCTATCAACATCTATGGTTAGGATTTTACAACATTCAAATAATAGATGACTTCACTAATATATTCTATAAAATTTTGGATAAATAAAGATAAATTATTTAAAAAAGATAAATTATTATATAAAATCATAATTCTACAATATGAAATAAATGATAGAAATTGATTTACAACTAATTATATTTTAAAATATACTAAAATAAAAAATGATAAAAAAATATAAATAAGTTATAATTTTGGCAATGTAGGACTGAGACATAAACTATGAAATTGACTAGAAGGCTTTATGATGATGTTATGAATAAGTGTTTTACTTGCTCTCTTGACATGGCCATCGTAATTAGATAGGAGTGTATAGCATTATTGTCCTTAGGATGCATCAGCATAGTTTAGGGTTTTATGCTCTATAATTGATATGGTAGGTTCGCTTCACCTATGTGACTATATAGGAGTTTTTAATCTATTTCAAAAATTATTGTGTGTCATATTATTCATTTGAAACCTTAGCTCAATAAATAAAAATGAGAGAAATGAAACAAACATAAAAAGAGTTTAGTGGTTGAAGTTATGCTAGACATCAACACCTTTATGTTGAACATTATCTACATACAAATACTCTAACGAAGAATCAAATTCTATGTATTTCTCTCATATTACAATGGTCTATATAAAATACTAGTATAATTTTAATGTGATTAGATGTTTAAATTGTGAATTGTTACCCTACAAGTATACTCAGACTTTAGTTCATGGCTACTAAGGTTGTATTGATTCAAAATCAAGATAAATAGATAATTCACTTTTGATATGTAATTATAATTTTGGTGTTTTTCAGTATGGAATCCTTCTGTCTACAAAATGATTTGAAAATATGTATAGTGATCAATAGGGAATTTTTTTAGATAGGACTTATTAAACATGTGGGACAACATGTTACATGAGTTTGAATTTGATCAACTAGCCTTTATTTAGTAGAAGGACACAACTAGAAAATTTGGATAGGATAGGGGAGTGGGATAGTTCAAATGACACATTATTGTCTTAGGATCAGAGACAGTTGATATGGGAGTATGGATCAGTCAAAACATAAATTTGAGTTGTTTTTAATGAGAAATAGGTATATTTTGAGATCATTAGTTACTTTTAAGAATGGGTCATCCACATATAAAATGAATGACATGCAGTCAAAAGATCATGGAATTATTATGACTATATTTTTCATAATCTATTCTACTGTTATGATATTGATATTATGTTGTTAAACTAGTTATTGGTTTTTATTTTAATTAGATTATATGTGGTACTAATTTCAATAGTGTTGGGATACGTACTTAATTATTTTATGGACTTATCATTGATGTTTATGATATTATAAATTTATATTAAATTATCAATTATCGATATGATATGATTGATGTCCTTTTTGGTGGTTGTAGGTCCTATCTATGAGCTAGGTAGATGTTGGAGGTTGTACTCTTGGAACCAAATGAAATTTGAGCACATCAACCATGTCTAACAGGTATACTTATTGATTTTTTTTTGTCCTTTGAACACATTGATTGATCATTATGATTGTCAATTATGGTTTTTATACTTATTTTTGTTATTGTACCTTGTTTGATATCATTTATTATCATTATTTTATATTATATGTCTGACAACCATAGTCTTTATTCCCTTACACATCACTCCATTCTATTTTTTTTGTAGGCTTATGATTCCCTTTTATGTCCCTTCATTAATCCTATTTACCTATTCAGACATGCTACCTAGACCTACCCTTGACACCTTGAAACCCTCAACACCACACCCCCCTTGGATTAAACCTTCACCCTATCTAATACATTAAACTAGGATGGTGGCATGTTATTTTAATGACTTTTTATCATGGAATTATATTTGATATTTATTAGCATAATTAATATTGTATTACATTGTTGCCAATTGTATATGTTAGTAGAGGCCACGTAGAGGTAGTTTTAGGTAGTTATCATCATTTTTTTGTAATTGACACATTTCTATTATATATAGATTCACCTCTTTATTTATTCAATTGATATCAAAGTTTTATTTATCATTTCACTTTGGTATCAGATCTTATCAATCAGACATCGATGCAAGCTTAGGATGTAGCAATATGGTGGATGCTTGAGACATGTGTAGTAGAAGCAGAAGTCTAACACAGTAGAGAAGACAATCTTGACCAGTAAAGTCTAAAAATAAAGTGAAGCTATCATCTATGAGAAATGATTTAGCCAATAGCGGATCACATGCAAGTGTGATATAGAAGTAGAAAGTAAAGAGATAGTGGCAAAGGAAGATCATTGTCTTCATCCTCGAGATAAGTGACCTGTAGCAAAGCTAAAAGAGCCACCTATAATTAAAAATCACTCAAATTAAGTTAAGATAGTGTGAAGATCTGGGAGGAGAGTCATGCAAAGAGCAAAAGTCTTAAGCATTGAAATCAGCTCACATGCAGCCAAAGGCAAAATCTTGTGAAGAAGGTAGCATTCTTGTAAGGTACATGCATTATGTTATTTAGAATTTTGAAGCTTTGAAATAATAAATACTTATTTTGGCTTGTATTTTCTTTCAAAATTAAAGCAAGAAAACACATAAATATGTCTACACCCAAGTTGTTACTATCAGATGCCCAACTCTTAAAAGGGCCAAATTTTGCCACCTAGAAGATGATGTAGATGATTCTTTAATTTAAAGAATTATGGGGCATCATCACTAGAATAGTGACATGTCGTGCTAGACTAGATGATAAAAATAAGTTTGATAAGTTAGATGCAAAAGTACCCATACTGATAACTCTCAGTATTATTAATGAAGTTCAACCACATGTTCACAATGATAGACATCAAAAGAGGCATGGGACATTTTTTCCATAATTTATGAGATGAAGAACTAGACCAGAATCTTACATCTACAATCACTTCTTCATACACTCAGTATGAATTTAGGTGAAAAGGTTGAGGAGTTATTACATTGGGTTACAAAACTGTGAGTAGAAATTGTTGTGCTTAGAGAAAAAATTGAGGATAAGATGTTAGTTTTGATCACATTGAGAGCTCTCCCATCTCAGTTTTACACATTCATTATGACACTCAAAATTACCAAGTAATTAGTGTCATTCAAATAACTAGTCCATTTACTTCAACAAGAGGAAGCAATTTAGTCTGTGCATGAAGAATTTGAGGACAAAGCCTTGATCTCCAAGTAATGAGGTCCAAAATTTAAGAAGGGACCATAGAATTAGCCATAACAATAGCAAAATATTGAGAATCCAAGTGCTAGTGTTAAATTTACAAAACCCACAATCATGATACTGATCATTGTTGGTATAATGCCTTGGCTCAAGTCCAATCTAGTCAAGAGGGCTCTTCCAATAAAGAAGAGTCAAAGAAATCTAAAAGACATACTCAACAATGAAAGTAGAAAGGGCATGTAATAGCACAAAATAAAGAATAAAATGCATTTAATGATGAATTAGTATAATAAGTATCATATAAATCCCATGTTGATCTTATACTAGTCTCCTAAACCTTGACAGTAGCAAGCAAAGTTTGGTTAATCAACTCTGGTGCCAACAAGCACATGACTAAATGTAAGGAACTCTTTGATTCATTAACAACTCACTTCAATGGAGATTGAGTTTGAATTTTTGATGATAAATAGTACATTACAGAAGTAATTGGACATGTCACCATTCCTCTTAGGACAAGACACTATGTTCTCACAAAGGTACTCTATGTCCCTGGTTTGACAATAAATCTCTTATCTATCAATCAACTATTAAATCACTAGATAAAAGTAGAGTTTCTAGTCCAAGAAGGAATCAAATCATGTCTCATTTATTTTCCTTAGATGCAGTTTTACCTAGTGAAGTTACACTCGTTACCTCTATGATAGAATCCATTTCACTTTGGCACTACCATTATGGGCATCTATCTGTTAGTTCCCTCTTCTAACTTAGTTTTAAGGTAATGGTATGTGGAATTCCTTAGCTTTCTCATTCTTTGCCAATATGTTTTGGTTGTCTTATAGGAAAACAACATCAAGTTCTATTCAATCTAAGTTCCTCTCATGCCAAAGAACATCTTGTTGTGGTGTATACTAATTTGTGTGGACCCTTACCAGCATTCCTTCAAGGATTTAGGTACTTTCAGTTATTTATTGATGATTTTTCTCACAAGACTTGTGTGTTATTTCTCAAAAATAAGAGTGAAGCCCTTGCATATTTCAAGGTCTTCTATCAGCATGTTGTTATATAGTCCAAGAAGCAACTTCAACTCCTCTATTCATATTGAGGGGGGAATTCACATCAAAAGAGTTATCAATATTCTTGAAGCAATATGACATCAAGAAGCACCTAACTACTCCCTTATGTCTCAACAAAATGGAATATTAGAATGACATAATCACTTAGTCATAGAAATGGCTCATTACATGTTATCCACTATAAATTTGATAGCATAATTCTAGGCAGAAGTAGTATATACAGTTGTCTATCTTCTCAATAGAGCACTAATAGTGATCTTTCTAGACAAGACATTGGAAGAGGTATGGAGTGGTCATAAACCATCAATTCTTTATCTTTTCGTATTTGGTTGTACTTCTTATATGCATGCTCCAAATAAAAAGAGGAAAAAGTTTAAACCAAATACCCTCTAGTGTATTTTCTTGGGGTATATCACTACCTCCATAGCATACCATCTCATAGATCCTAAGATGAATAATATTTATGAAAGTCATGATGTGGTCTATGATGAATCATCATTTGACTAATTATCATAGTAGGAGATAGACTAAACCACCTCTCATAGATTTTTTCCATAGTTAGATGATGAGAATCAAGAAGGTGAATTGCAAGAAGGAGAATTGTTCATTGATCTTGGTAATCTACAAGGTAGTTCTTCATCAAATCAATAGCCACATCAACATCTTAAATGGCTAGATTCCACAATCAAGGACTCACACTTGAGCTCTCCTATATACACTTCATCAAGAGTTCGAACAAGAAGATAGGTGAAAGATGAATTCAATCTTGCACTCATGAGTTCAGTGATTGATAGCACCAAGCCAGAGATAGTTTAAGAAGCCTTAAGTTAACCTCAGTGGAAGAAAGCTATGGATGTTGAATATGATGCCCTCATCAAAAATGGGACATGGGAACTTGTTGATCTACCTATAGGGAAGAAATCCATTGGCTAAAAATATATTTTCAAAACAAAGTGCAAGACAGATGGATCCATCAACAAACACAAAGCATGACTTGTTATAAATGGTTATGCTCAGGAAAAGGGCATTGATTATGAGGAAACCTTTGCACCCACTGCAAAGATCAAGACCATCAAAATTATTTAAGCACTAATAACACAGTATGGATGGAAACTTTAGTAGATGGAAATCAAGAGTGCTTTCCTAAATGGTGATCTAAAATAAGTATACATGACCCAACCAGAAGGTTTCATCGATGAAAAACATCTACAAAATCTATGTCATCTAGTTAAGTCACTTTATAGACTTAAAAAATCACCTCAAGCATGGTACATAAAAATTAATGATCACTTATTATAGTATAGTTTCATTCATATCCCCTTTGATTTCAATTTGTATATCAAGAAAGTTGGTATAGATATTGTCATTATTATCTTGTATGTGGATGATCTTTTGATCACTAGTAGTTTAGACGATCTTGTGGATGTAGTAAAGAATGACCTAAAGAAATCCTTTGACATGACTGATTTGGGGCTACTACATTACTATCTTGGATTGGAGATATGGTAGAAATAGAATCACATCTTTATCTCCCAGGTGAAATATGTGAAGACACTCCTATAAAAGTATACAATGTCATATTTTAAACCTCTTTCAACACCAATGGAAAAAGGTTTACAACTCTCTCAATTCTAGGATTCCCCTCAAGTGGATGCAACTCTCTATAGATAGCTCATTCTGAGTCTCATCTACTTGACCTACACTAGACTAGATATATGTTTTGCTATGAGCTATCTTTATAAATTTATACAGAATCCAAATAAATTTATGTAACATCTAAATAAGTGTCTGAGGTATACTTTAGTATGGTCTAGAATACAAGAAGAATAGTCAATTCTATTTACAAGGGTACACGAACTTGAACTATGTGGGATCTGTTGATGACAAAAAGTCTACTTCAAAATACATTTTTCATCTCAAATCTAGACCCATTTCATGGATTAAGAAAAAGAAATCAGTAGTTTCTCTCTCATCCATAGAAGTATAATATTTCACTGTATAAGGAGCTATGTGTGAAATAATATTGATACATCATATTTTGTTTGATATGGAGATTCCTAAAGATTAACCACCAATTCTATTATATGACAATCAAGGTGTGTTGAAGCTTGTGAAGAATCAAATTTTTCATGAATGAACCAAACACATTGAGGTTCAATGTCATTACATCAGAGAACAAGTTTTGAACCACCATATTCAGCTCCAGTACTACCTGATAGATTCACAGATAGTAGATATACTCACCAAGTCTCTTGGCAAGGTGAAATTTGATCTATTTCTAGGGTACACTTGTAAAAACAATATAATAAAGGAGGGAATTATATCATAATTAATCTTGTATTACATTGTTGGTAATTGTATATGTTGGCAAAAGCCATGTAGAGGTAGTTTTAAGTAGTTATCATCAATTATTTGTAACTGACTCCTTTCTGTTGTGTATATATTCACCTCTTTATTTATTCAATTGATATCAAAGTTTCTTTTATCATTTCAATATTAAACTTGGTTTAATCAATTGATTTAAATGTTGTGATAAAAACTTAGGTTGATAACATATGAGATTTGATTTTAATGCCATTTATTATGGTAGGTGGCATGGACAGTGAAAGGAATTAATGTTAATTTTATTTTAGGGTTAATGTTAGGTTAATCCCTAACCTATGTTTTAGATTAAAGGTAAAAGTAGGTTTTGAAGGGATCCCGAAACCCTTTACAAAAAAATAGATAAACCTTAAAGCCCAGAGAAGATCAAAACACCAAAACAGGTACAAACCAAACCAGGTAAAACCGGAACCTGAAAACAGCAAAAAAGACCAGATGTTTTTGTTGATACTACACAGAATGTACCGTCTATAGACAGGAAAAACTTCCTACAACCTTCAAAAAATAAATAGTTACCTTTTACACGAACGAAGGTTCATATCTAGAGGGGGGACCAAAGGCTTAGACTTCTTCCTCTTCACAGCTGTCCATCCATCCTCTACCTTAGCTGCCTCTGTCATCCATACCTCAGGTAACGATGGTCCATTAAGCCCAATGGATACAGATGGCTCATCAATATCCTTATGAACACCATCCAAAATCTGGCTCCTAAGTTGTTCCTCCAAAACAGGGGGAGAAACCAAAGCCGCCATGACCACTGGCCTTGGAAGATCTTTAATCTCAGTCACCACAGGACCATCTATGGAGTCTTTCACCAGCAGCTCCTCCTCAATCATCGGCTCAGAGTGAGTGCTATCTTCTATCTCAGAATCAGCCAGGTCTTCCACAGGTTGATTAGCTATATAGTGTTCTGAGGAAGCATTAGCCCACCAAGAATGTGGTCTTTTGGGCTTTGTAATCCCTGCCAAGCAACGAGCGGCCAGATGACCCGTCTGGTGACATCTTTTGAACTGAAAAGGCACACCCTCAAAATCCAACACCTGTGTCCAAGATCCCCTTGGGGAGTCCAGGCAAATCACCTCTGGTAGGCCTTTTGAAACATCCATTTCAACCATAATGCGAGCACAGGTCGAATGGTAACCTAACAAAGTATTTTTATCCACAAACAAATAGTCTCCTATTGCGTTCCCGATAGTTTCAAAGACCGGTTCATGCCAGATATGTAATGGTAGATTTGGTAACCGAACCCATATCGAAACCTTGTTAAAGGATTCTGTAAGCGGATTAAAATCCTTATGCCACCGTTTGGCCATGAGAGGATATTTTCCCTGCCATAAAAAATCACTGTTACTCAAGATTATCCTCTTCTCCTCAGGGCTTTGGAAGATAGCAATAAAGAATCCTTTTACACAGGGGAAGATTTCAACACTGTCTTCAATAAGTGGCAACCAATTCTTGGATATCCATCCATGTAGATCAACCAGCGAGGGCCAATAACCTCGAAAATGAAAAATAGCAGCTTGAGAAGAAAAAACTTCTATCCTTTCAAGGATTCCATCAACTATTTCTAGGTCTAGATTCACCCTAATGGGTTTTAGAGCACTTACTGGCAATGCAGCGGACGGCCCAGCTAATGTATGAGGCACAGCATCGTGTAGGTTCGTTTCAAATGCAGCTACATCCACGAAAGATCTTCCCCCTGCTTCATACCCTGATCCAGTAGCGTTGACAGAACGCCCAGCCAAAACCCTTCCTCCACCCGTAGGAGCAGTCTTTTTAGGGTTCAGAACCCTCTCCGTACATCCTGATTTAGAAACCGTAGCTGTTTTAGGGGCTGTAGCCGCTTCGGCCACCCGACAACCGCTTCCCAAATTCAAAATTTCAGTCTGCGCGCGCGTTGGAGGCGGCGTTGGAAGCAGCGTTGGAATCCCTAACCTATGTTTATATTGGTTGATAATTGGATTAGCAATCAATTTTTTTAGATGTGTCATTAATGGTGAGATTGAGAGGGAATTTGCATTGGGATATAGAGGTTTCTCTCTCTGCTTCCATTCAATATGGAATTGAATAGGTTATGGGGGAAATGGATGGACGGAATGGGAATAGGAAAATGGATAGATGGAGTTAGAAATATGGAAAGATGAAATAAAAAATAGTAGATGGTTAGGTAGTTTTAATGGCAGCCATGATGGATTCGGAAAACATACACAGGAGTGCAAGGAAAGATATAGAGGTTTTCTTTTATCTATTTTGGCTTTTGTAAAATTCTATGTATTATCAAGTAAGTTATTTTGGTTTTTTGGTTTTGTTTGTTGACTATGTTAATTTAAAAAAAAATCCAAGAGGATGTTTATGCAGTCAGAAGTCTTAAACTTTTAGGTGCATATGCAAACCCCATAAAATGATATATCATTGTATATAAACTTGAAATGAATATATGTGGAATATAGGATTGTCTAGTTTGAATCCCTTATTTTTTATTTATATTTCAAATTTGCATGTAGTAATTTTTTTGGCTTACTAATCATATGAATTGTCATGGATTTATGGGTTTCATATCAAGAACTGTATTTTCATACATGATGGTGAATGCATTTTTATACAAATAATTGATAGTGTTTTATTTAAAATATTATTTGGTTTTTATATAAATATGATTTAGTTCTATTTCAAATAACAAATTTGTTTTTTTAAGGTGACTATGTTAATATTATAGGTGTCTATAGTTGTTTAATATCAGTATATGTGTTATTTTAAGTTATGACTATGTTCTTTTATGGTTATATCTAGTTGTTAGTTTATTGAAGGAGTCATGGTTATTTTACCTTTGAGTTTCATTATCTCTTGTTGTATTTTCAGTTTAGATTCTCACTCCTATTGATTTCATGATGCATACATATATCCTAAACTGGGTAATCTATTATATGTTTTATGACTCAAATGTTTACCTAGAGCTAAACGGTTTTATCTTGATCATGTTATATTTGGTCGATTAGTAGATTTGAGGGTGACTATGTGATATTTTATACATGTCATAATATTTAAAATCATTGGACCACCTTGTGGTCACTATATTTTGATAATATTTGTTTGATTATTTTTCTATAAGCTTGAGGATATAATTGGTCAGGTTGTTATTATCATGGTATTTAGTTATATCACTATGTTCCATGTTTTATCATGTTGTGTTATTATGAAAAATCCCTGGTGTGTATATGTGTGTGTGTGTGTGTGAATGTTTTTTTATTAAGGTTTCTAGTATTTTAGACTCTTGGTTATTTTAATTATGTCCTATGTTATATCATGACCTTCTAATCTTTGACTACATTTATATTACACAAATTATTGGTGACAGGGTTAAAATTTGTTTCATCTGTGTGTATGATGAGAACCATTGAACCATTTTTTGGTCACTACCTTTTTATAAGTAATGTTCATTTTGATTCTATGGTATATACATAAATTGACCCAGACTATGATATTATTATTCGACTGTGTTTCAAATATTTTGTTTATATTGTAGGTTTACTTTGTTATTTGTTTCACCCAGTTGTTAAATTTGTACATGCATATATATATATATAGACACACATATATGTATATATACCTTGTGTTTACAAGATGTATTTTATTTAAGTGACTGTGTTATCTTATTATGTCAATATTGGTGTATATGAGTTGATTGTGAATACTCCATCATGGTCTTAAGTTCAATCCTAGTATTTCATTCATCAAGGTTATGATTATTATTTATTCTATTTATGATTAAATTATTTCAATGTTTTTTTTAGGGCTACATCATTTTTATTAACTGTGTTGATCTTTGCATTGGAGCTATAGGATATACATGTAGATGTGTGTTGATTGTGAGTGTGTGTATATGCATAAAGTTATATTTGAGTTATTACTATTGGGTCTTTTGAAATTAGGTAAAAATATATTATTGATGGTGTCTTTTTAATATTTTGACTCAATTGATTTAAGTTTGGAAATAAACTTGGTCATGTATGCAAAACTTTGAGCCTGTATCTTTTGAAGGCATGTGTATTTATTTATTTTTTTGTGTTAAAATGTATAGCTATAATTAAGCTTATATTCTATTTTTTGACATTATTTTACTAAATTTTACTTAGATGTTTGGTTAATAATGGAATGTGTTGATTATCATTTCTAGACTAGACCTGAATAATAAATAAGTATATATTGGGGGTCTAAATGGTTAAGGTTGATCGTAACTTGGATAGGGATTTAAGAAAGATAATTAAAAATATATATAATGGATTAAATTTTAATCCATTTGATAGCTGAGATTAACATTTTCCACTTCCAATATATATTATAGATGGCTTAATTATTCTCATCTTGTTTTGGAATGATATAATAGTATTTTGTGTATTCTTTTAGTTTAATATATATTTTTATTCAAAAACTAATTTTCTCAAAATTCACCTCACATTCTTGGTTACCACAATCACCATCCTATTAATGGTTAGAGTGGTGAGGGCCACCAATGGTTGAACTCATAGAATTGGTTAGGTGGGTTAGTCCTAATCAGTTCATCTGTATTTAAATCTATACTTCAATGACTCCATACATGCATATAAAAGATGGTAACAATTTAATTTGTTGATTGAATTAATTATCGATATATATTATTGGCATTAATTATAGCTATTAGCTTTAACATTATTAGTATGCAAACCTTGTTATTGATCATGATAGCTACTAACTTGTGTTATGAATAGATTTTTGAATCAAATAGAAATTGAATGTTGTATAAGGTAAATTTATTATTGGTTGAAGGTGATATACTATAGGTATATTTTTACTTTTTAATTATTGGATTAAATTTGCATTAATTTAACATTATTTTATAATAATATCTAAAATGGATTTAATTTTGATATACAATCAATCCTTGGATATATTTATTGTCATATTAATTCTTGGGTACAAAAAAATTCATCTATGAATATTATTTTTGGGGCTTACTTAGATGTTTGCACTAGTTTTTTAATCTAAAAATTTTATTTTAATTGGAATGATCTTAATTAGATTATATAGATGATTAGATATAAATTATGTTGACAACTCATATTAACTAAGATAAAATTGATGTATCACCTTATGAATACAATTACATAGATGCATATGGATCTCTTGATCATTTTAACAATGCATAAACTTTTGGGTAGCTGGTTCATAAGAAGACAAACCAAATCCTTCCTTCTAAACATGTATTCCAAACATACTTGGTTGCCTGCAAGATTGTACTCTGCATACATTAATCTAAAAACTATTACCTCTTAAGTCATGCATGTTTCATATATGTAATCTTAAATTTAACAATTTAACCCTTGCATTAATTATTAAATGAAATAATAGTTAACTAGATCTTCTAATTATTAATAGACATGAATAATATTTTTGCATAGATTAATCATATGATTAAGTAAAGGAACTTGAAAGAAAATATATTAATATCTTATGAAGATGATAATAAATTTATATGTCACTCTATTCTATTTGATGAGACTTAGTTGAAAAACTCATATCTACATGCTTATTGATTTCTTTCACATTGAGTCGTATGTATTTCACTTTCCTTTTTGATAACTGAACTTACCTACCTCATTGCCTTGGTGGTCCAAAAGAGAAATTTGTAATATTTATTTAAGTAGAATATTTTATTTAAATTCCACTCAACTTGAAACTTGAGTGAATTATATTTTCTTGATAAAATTGAAACCGATGATTGATCATTGTTGCTATAAAAAATGTTTGCTACCTTCTTTCAGTCTAACTGAACTATAAGTTTATCCCTAACACAATGATATATTTAGGAACTCATTTATTTATATGATTATGAAATATTTCATGAAAATAAATGAATTATTCTTAATTAGATATCTATTTTGGCTTCGCTATTAAATGATTACATAGATAGTTCAAATTTAATTGATTGAATTCTTTAAACTATTTTAATATCAAATTGGATATACCAATATAAATATTTATATGTTTGCATTTCTTGTCTATTTATAGAATAACAATATTGATAATAACTATATTATTACTTTTTATTATAGAAATAGCATCCATGTTAGTAAGTAAATGATGTATGAATTAATCATATAGATAGTGTGGTGACTTGAAAGGCCATAAGGTATTTATGACTTCATCTAGTAGCACTATGAAATTTTGTATTTTAAATTTGTTTCCATTTATATAATAATATGTATTATGTTATGTGAATGATGGAAATTTGTATGTGTGAATTAATTTTTTATTAATGATTATGTTGCTTGCCTAAAGTATGTAACATGCATTTTAACATAAATATATGATTAACTTGAATGATAACTTAGGGTATGAAGTTATCCTTCCTAATTAAAATATTCTTTTAACTTAATCATCCTCGAGCAGGACTAAAACCCACTGAGGAGAGTGAGGTATTTACCTAAGTTTAAAGACCTAAAAATGGTCATATGTGAGAGTATGACTGACATATTTGAAGCTCAGGTCTTATTTATGTACACATACATTGATACACCCCAAACCCCATAAAATAACTAATACAAACCACTTCTCCATATCACCTTTTATATATGTTTATCTCTAGTTAATTGTCTTGGCTCACCTCCTTCAGTTTTAATTGCATGTACATGAGTACGGTGAATTTTTATCATTTATTTTAGTAAGAGAAATAAGTGGGTCTAGCATACATCCAAAACTTACTCTAATATACAATTCTAAAAAAAATGAGCTTTATCTGGTATCAAATCAATTTTTTGTTCTAAAGAACTCTAGGAACAAGTATTCTTCTTACAATTTTGTAATCTTCTAAGTTATCACTTATGATTTCTCAGGATGGTTAGAATTCAATCATATGAAGGCAACATCCATGGGAATATTTTAAATTTTAACTCAATTAGGGGTAGAGGTAGAGAAAAAGGAAGGGGTCATCATGCTAGTATCTCCATTTACAATCAAAAAGAGCTGCCTATAAATAATGTTAATAGCAATACAGAGGTACTCAATGCTGAAGTAGTTGGTGGGATTCCAACCAACAAACATGAGATCCTTATTAGAATCTTATCAGTCCTTAACACCTTACAAGGAAAGATTGATAACTAAGAGTAGAGATTGAACAATATTGAAGGGATATCCTAAGATGAAGTATCCAGATTAGAAATGACGTAAGTGAAAGGACCTATAATTCAAGAATTACATTTGACCACTGTTGACTCAATTATCAAGGAAATAAAAATGCTTCCATCACCTACCTTTTCAAATGAAGAATCAAGTGATGCAATTGATGCATAGTTAGTACACTTATAGAAGTACTTCAACTTGCATAATATACTATCTAATATGAAAGCTAAAGTGATAGCCTATCAATGAGTAGGACCTATAGCTTTATGGTGAAATCACCTTTGTGTTATTAAAGGATATAAACATTTGAACCTATCCTAGTCTATTTTTTAGACTTAGTTTCATAAAAAATACCTGAATATAAACTATAAGGAGCAAAAAAACACTAATTTTTAGCTCTTGAATCAAGAAACTATGTTTATTATTAAATATGAGAATAAGTTTTTGAATTTGCTTCATCATTTGAACTATATGCATAAAAAAAAAATCAGGATTACTAAGTTCAAACTTGGGCTTAAGAAAATACTAATGCATGATATTAACATGATGAACCCAAGGACTTTGGCTATAGTAATTGAATCAGCCTACAAGACTGAAGAAAAAGAAAAATCTCATCCAAAGACAAGATAATAGTGCAAGTCAAACAGGCAGTAGTCTAAAGCAAAGAACCTTTCTCTCGTGAATAAGAACTTCAAAAATCTTATCATAACTATAGATTTTTAGGAGGTAATAAAAAAATTTTAAAAAAATTAATTAAAAAAAAATCATGCCCCATGGATCTTCTAAATATGGTTCTTACAAAAAGGAACAACATTAAAATAACCAATGTGAACTTGCCACAGGTGCTAATACTTTTTTAGTGGCATCTTCTAGACCAATTGTTTATTGAGAGTGTGACGATAATCACTATAAAAAGGATTATTTTAAATTGAAATTAGGGCAAGTAGTGAATCATAGAGTATATATTGTTATTGATAGTCATAATGTTGACTTGCAAGCCACTCCAATTGAAACCCAAGGTATAATTAATGATTTTTATTTAACTATCTTGATTGATTTTGGTGTAATAGATTACTTTAATTTTCCTTTTTCTACTAAGCAATGTAATAGTAAACCCATCTTGATAAGAGAAGGTTGGGGAGTTGAGTTTGGTACTATCAAGAAAGTGTCTATTCTTGATTGCTTAAAATAAGTAGAGTTAGATATTGGTATTTTTAAGACTAAAGTAAAATTTTTCTCATATTTTTAGGGTTTTATGATCTCATCTTTGGGATAGATTAGTTGCATGAACACCAATATATGCTTGATTATATGGGTAAAAGAGTGAAATGCACCAACCTTGGCCAAATTATAGAGTTTCAAGGCATGCAAGGGTCCATAATATGTAAAACACTTTCAGCCTTATAGATAAAAGAAATTGTTAAGGGCAACAATCTCAATGCAATCCAACTGTAGGAAATGTTTAATGAAAAAGAGTTGGTACACATAAATTTTCCTATTTTAAGGGAGTTTATGGATGTATTTCCTAAGAATATGCCCATTTGACCACTCAAGTGAGAATTTTACTTTTATATTGACATCATACCTAGATCTGCCCCTACTTCCAAAGCACCTTACCACATAAATGTGGCTGATCTACAAGAATTCAAAATTTAGTTGTAAGAACTTTTAGATAGTGAAACATCTAGCCAAGTGTGTTTCCTTGGGGTGCTCTAGTGGTCTTTATAAATAATAACAATGATATACTAAGGCTTTGCATTGATTATTGCATGTTAAATAAGGTAACAATCAAAAATCATTATCTTTTACCTAGAATTGATGACTTATTTGAATAAATGAAGGGTGTTACAGTTTTTTCTAAAATTGGCTTGAGATCAATCTATCATTAGTTGATAATCAAGGAAGAGGACATACATAAAACTACTTTTAAAACTTGATATGGACACTACGAGTTCATAGTTTTGCCTTTTAACTTAACCAATACACCTGCAACTTTCATGAATCTTATGAACAATATATTTAGAGACTTTTTAGATAAATTTGTGTTGGTTTTTCTTGATGATATTCTTATTTATTTAAAAAATAATTTTTATCATGATCATCACCTTCGTCTAGTCTTGTAAAGACTAAGACAACTAAGCTATATGGAAAATTATCTAAATGTGTATTCTATGAATCTAAAATTCATTACTTGGGACATATTATTTTTAAAAAAGGCATTATTATTGACCATGATGATATGAAAGTTATTCAAGATTGGCCTGCTCCTACCAATTTACATCAAGTGTGTAGCTTCATGGGTTTGTCTAGTTATTATCGACATTTTGTTGAGAACTTTTCTAATGTGGCCTATCCTATCACTTTCTTGCAACGCAAAGGAAAGAAGTTTTTGTAGACCCTTCAGTGTGAGGAAACATTAATTAGATAAAAGGGATGTTTACCATAACATATATTCTTATCATAATAGACCCAAATGATAAATTTGAACTTTGGGCCAATGCTTTTAAATAAGTTTATGGAGGCATATTGACTCAAGATGGAAAGGTTGTGGCTTATGAGTCATAAAAATTGAAAGACCATAAAAAGAACTATCCTACGCATGACATGGAGCTTGTTGCTATTGTTCATGCACTCAAATAATGGAAACATTTCTTGTTGGAGAAGCCTTTCAAGGTTAAATTTGATCATCAAAGTCTTGAGTATTTATTCTCTCAAGAAGATTTAAATACATGCCAACATAAGTGGCTAGATTTTTTGAGCAATTTTGACATGGACATATCATATGTCAAAGATAAGGGAAATCATGTGGTTGATACACTCAATAGATGCATGTACCTTGTAGTCTTGTTGGTGTTATAAAAAAAATTTAAAAGTGTTGTTTTAGAACAGTAGCTTGTTGATATATTCTACCATGATGTATGAGTAGGTTTAACTGATGAGCCTACAGCAAAAATATTTGATAAATTTTCTATTATAATAGATGGCCTAATAAATCATAAAATCAAAATTTATGTGCTTAGTTTGGGTGAATTGAAAAATTATTTACTTAAAAAAGTGCATATAACACCTTATTATGCTCATCTAGGGGTTAGAAAAATGATGCATGAGTTGAAAAAGCTTTATTTTTAACTTGAAACGAAGCATGATGTCACTAAATTTATAGAAAAATACTTAGAATGTCAGTGGGTAAAAAATAATCATTGTCATCTAGAAAGGTTGTTATACCTTCATGATATTCTAAGTAATAAGTGGGTTGTAATCTCACTTGATTTTATTATAGAGATATCAAAATTATGTAGTAAACATGATACAATCTTTGTGGTGATTGATAAAGCCACCAAAGTTGGCCATTTTATTGTTGAAAATTTAACTGATGATGCTTTTTTGTTGACGGAACACTTTATGAAGTGGTTAGACTCAATGGTATATCTAAAGTGATCATATCATATCAAGACAAGTTATTTACTTCAAGGTTTTAGCATATATTAACTACAGCCTTTTAGAACAAAGCTAAATTTTAGTTCTTCATATCATCTAGAAATAGATTGGTAAATGAAATGACTCAACCAAGTGGTTAAAGATATGTTTTGCATGTACGTAATAGATCAGTAAATAAAATGGAAGGACTACCTCTATCTGATTGAATTTATGTATAATAACTCCTACTGTTCATCTATTAAGATGGCTCTATGTAAATTCTTATATGGACATAAGTGTAGAACACCTCTTTGTTGGAATAGTTTCGAAAACAAGGCTATTGTTGGACCTAATTTGATACTAAAATATGACAGGTAGATGGATTTAATAAGAAAAAAATTTAAAATAACATTTAACAAGCAAAAAAGCTATGTAGATCAAAAGAGAACCCCACATGAACTTAGCATGGAAGACAATATTTTTCTACACATTAGACTATAAAAAAGTTTTATTAAGTTTGTCAAGGCTTCAAAGTTAGTACCATATTTTTTTAGGCCTTTCTATATAATAGAAAATATTAGCCCTATTACTTATCAACTGGCACTTTTTTCTTATATTTCAATGATTCATGATGTTTTTCATGTTATTTTGTTATAAAATTATATACTTGATCTATCTCATGTTTTATATTGAATTCATTTATAGGTCATGAAAGTGGAAAGGATCCATTTGGAACTAGTAAAAATCTTGGACCATCATAGTATTAAGTTACATAATAGAGATATACATCAAGTTTTGGTTTAATGAGACCTGTTAAGCAAAAGGAGTGCTACTTGAGAAGATGCTCATTTTTTCAAGCAGTATTATGCATGATTTTTTTTAAGTCATCAGGACGACTCCCTTTCAAGAGAAGGAGGGTGTTACAACTCCACATTTTTCATAATATATTCCATTGTTATGACATTGATATTATGTTATTAAACTGGTTATTAACTATTATTTTAATTGGATTATATATGGTACTGGTTGCATTAGTGTTAGAATGCAAGCTTAATTCTATACTTAATTATTTTATATATTTATTACTATTGTTGATGATATTATAAATCTATATTAAATTATCAATTATTGATATGATGTGATTGATATATTTTTTGGTAGTTGTAGTCCTATCTATGATCTAGGTAGATGTTGGAGGTTGTACTCCTCAAACCAAATAAATTTTAAACACATCAGCTATGTTTGATAGGCATATTGGTTGATTTCATTTTTTCTTTCAAACATCTTGATTATTTTTTATGATTGTCAGTTATGGTCTTTGTACTTTCTATTGATATTGTATCTTGTCTGATGTCATTATTTAACATTTATTATCATTATTTTCTATTATATGTATGATGATCATAATCTTATTCCCTTACACATAGCTCCATTCTATTTTCTTCCATGTAGGCTTACGATTCTCTTATGTTTCCCTTTGTTGATCCTATTCATGTATCTAAACATGCTACCTAGACCTACTCTTGACAGTTTGGAACCCTCGACACCCTATTGCCCTTGGATTAAACATTCACCCTATCTAATACTTTACACTAAGATAATGACATATTATTTTAATGATTTATTATCATAGTATTATCCTTGGTATTAAACTTGGTTTAATCAATTGATTTAAATGTTGTGATATAGAATTAGGTCGATAATGTATGAGATTTGGTTTTAATGTCATTTATTATGGTGGGTGGTACGGACAGGGGAAGAAATTAATGTTAATCTTCTTTTTTGAGGATTTATAATAGGTTAATCCCTAACATATGTTTTTATTAGTTGATAATTAGATTAATAACGAATTTTTTCAAATGTGCCATTAATGGCAAGGTTGGTAGGGGATTTACTTTACGATATAGAGGTTTCTCTCTCTCTACTCCCATTCAATGCATAATTAAATAAATTATAGAGAAAATGGACAGAAAGAATGGGAATGGGATAGAGGATAGAGGGAGTTAGGAAGATGAAAAGATGAAGGAGAAAATAGTAGATGATTAGCTAATTTTATTGACATCCATGATAGATTTAAAAAACACACACAGCAGTGCTTGGAAAGATATAGAGATTTTATTTTATCTATTTTGGATTCTGAAAAAAAAAATGCGTTATCAAGTAAGTCATTTTGATTTTTTGGTTTTGTTTTCTGACTGTGTTAATTGAAAAAAAAATGCTAAGAGGATGCTTATATAACCGTAAGTCTTGAGATTTTTGGTTACATACACAGACCCCATAAAATGATATATAATTATATAGCATTACATATAAACTTGCAATATATATATATATATGGTTATCTGGTTTGAATCCCTTAGTTTGGCTTTATGTTTCAAATATGTATGTAGTCATTTGGTTAGCTTACCAGTCATATGAATTGCCATGGGTTTATGGGTTTCATATCAAGAACTATGTTTTCATACATGATGGTGAATACATTTTTATACAAAGAATTGATAGTTTTTTTATTTAAATATTATCTAATTTTTATATAAATATGATTGGATTCTATTTCGAATAGTGATTATCTTATTTTAAGGTAACTATGTTTTTTATTATAAGTGTTTGTTATTGTTTAATATTAGTATCCATATTCTTTTAAGTTATGACTGTGTTCTTTTATGGTTATATCCAACTATTAGTTTATTGAAGGAGTCATGGTTATTTTTCCTCTGAGTTTCATTATTGCTTGTATTTTTGGTTTGGATTCTCAATCATATTGACTACATGATACATACATATATACTTGATTGGGTAACTATTATATATTTTGTGACTCAAACATTTATTTGGGGCTGATGGTTTTATCTTGACTATGTCATATTCAATCGATTAGTAGAGTTAAGGGTGACTGTGTGATATTTTATACATGCCATAACCTTGAAAATCATTAGACCACCTTGTGGTCACTATTTTTTGATAATTTTTATTTGATTATTTTTCTACAAGCTTGAGGATATAATTGGTCATGTTGTTATTGTCATGGTATTTGGTTATATCACTATGTTTCATGTTTTATCATGGTGTTTTATTATGTCAAAGCCCTGGTGTATGTATGTATATATATATATGCAAATATGTTTTTGATTAGGATTGCTAGTAATTTGGACTCTTAGTTATTTTGACTGCATCTTGTGTTATATTGTGACCTAATCTTTGACTAATATATATATATATGAAAATATGTTTTTGATTAGGGTTGTTAACAATTTAGATTCTTGGTTATTTTGACTGCATCATGTGTTATATTGTGACATATTCTTTGACTGCATGAAATATTGCATGAAATATTAGTGACTAAGTTAAAATTTGTGCTTCATATGTGTGTATGATGAGAACCATTGAACCATTTTTTGGTTACTACCTTTTTATAAGTAATGTTCATTTTTATTATGCAGTTTATGCATAAATTAACACAGATTATAGTATTATTATTTGACTAAGTTTCAAATATTTTGTTTATATCATGAGTTGATTGTGTTATTTATTTCACCGATTTGTTGAGCTTGTGTGTGTGTGTGTGTGTGTGTGTGTGTGTGTGTGTGTGTGTGTGTGTGTGTGTGTGTGTGTGTGTGTGTGTGTGCACACCTTGTGGCTTAGAGATTTATTTGATTTAAATGATTGTGTTATCTTATTATGTCAAAATTATGGTGTATGACTTGACTGTGCGTACTCCATCGTGGTCTTAAGTTTGATCCTAGTATTTCATTGATCAAGGTTATGATTATTATTTATTCGATTTATGATTACATTGTCTCATTATTTTCTTTTAGGGAAACATTATTTTTATTAATTGTGTTGATCTTTACACTGAAGCTGTAAGATATACATGTGGATGTGTATTGATTATGAGTGTGTGTATATATACATAAAGTTACCTTTGAGTAATGACCATTGGGTTTTATGAAAGTAAGTAAAAATATATTATTGATGTTGTTGTTTTAATCTTTTGACTCAATTGATTTAAGTTTAGATATAAACTTGGTCATGTATGGAAAAAATTAATCATGTTGCTCTTGAAGGCATGTCTATTTGATTTTTTATGTTGTGTTAAAATACATAGTTGTGATCAAGTTTATATTCTATTTTTTTATATTATTTTAATTAAGTTTATTTGAATATTTGGATACTAATAGGATGTGTTGATTATAATTTCTAGACTATATCTGAACAATAAATGAGCATATATTATGGGTCTGGATGGTTAAATTTAACCATAAATTTGACGAGGATCTAAAAAAGATAATTCAAATACATATAATGGATTAAATTTTAATCCATTCTATACCATTTGATAACCGAGATTAACCTTCCCTACTTTCAATCTATATTACAAATGGCTTAATTATTCCCATCTCACCTTGGAATGATATAGTTATGTTTTATGTATTCTTTTATTTCAATGTTTCTTTGTTCAAAAATTAATTTTCTCAGAATTCACTTCACATTCCTAGTTACAACAACCATCATCCTACTGATGGTTGGGGTGGTGAAGGCCACCAATGATTGGGTTCATAGGGTTGTTTGGATAGGTTTATCTTGATCAATTCATCTATGTTCAACTCTATATTTTAATGACTCTACACATGCATATAAAAGATGATAATAATTCAATTTATTTATTGGATCAATTATTGATATATCTTATTAGCATTAATTATAGTTGTTAGCTTTGACATTATTAATATGCAAACTTTGTTATTGATCATGATAGTTACTAACTTGTGTTATGAATGGATTGTTGAATCAAATAAAAATTAAATATTTTATGAGATAAATTGATTATTGACTAAAGGTGATATAAATCAGGTACATTATATTATTTAATTATTAGATTAACTTTGTATTAATTTAATATTTTTTTTAAATTATATCTAAGATGGATTTAATTATGATATGCAATCAATCTTTATATATATTCATTGTCATATTAATTCTTGGGTACAAACAAATTGATCTATGAATATTATTTTTGGGGCTTACTTAGATGTTTGCACTAGTTTCTTAATCCTAAAATTTTGTTTGAATTGGAATGATCTTAATTAAATTATTAGATGATTATATATAAGTTGTGTTGTCAACTCATATTGACAAAGTTAAAATTGACTTGTCACTTTATGAATACAATTACATAGATGCATATGAATCTTTTAATTATTTCATTAATGCATAAACTTTTAGGTAGTTGGTTTATAAGAAGACAAACCAAATCCTTCCTTCCAAACATGCATTTCAGACATTATTGGTTGTGTGCAAGGTATGTACTCTACATATGCTAATCTAAAAACTATTGTCTCTTAAATCATGCATGTCGTATATGTGTAATGTAAAATTTAACAAGTTAACATTTCTATTAATTAATAAATGAAATAATAATTAACTAGATATTTTGATTATTAATAGACATGAATAATATTTTTGCATAGATTAATCATATGATTAAGTAAAATCACTTGACATATAATATATTATGAAGAGGATAGGCAAGTTATATGTCACTCTATTATATTTTATTAGACTTAGTTGAATAACTCATATCTATATGCTTGTTGATTTCATTCATGTTAGATCGTATGTTTTTCACTTTTCTTTTCGATAGCTGAACTTATCTACCGTACTGTCTTGGTTGTATAGCAAAGAAATCTGTAATAATTTCTTAAGTGGAACATTTTATTTGAGTTTCACTCAACATGAAACTCAAGTGAATTCTATCTGCTTGATGATATTAAATTCAGTGATTAATCATTATTGTTATGAAAAATATTTTTTGCCTTCTTTTAGTCAGTTTAATTATAAGTTTATCCCTAACACAATGATATATTTAAGCATTCATATGGAATATTACATGAAGAGAAATGATTTCTTCTTAATTAGATATCTAATTTTATTTAGTTATTAAATGATTATGTAGATAGTTCAGATTTGGTTGATTGAATGTCTTAAACCCTTTTAATATTGTATTGGCTATGCCAATCTAAGTGGTTATATGTTTGTATTTCTTGTCTACTTATAGAATAACAATATTGATTATAACTATATCATTAATTGTTATTCTAGTAATAGTATCCATCTTAGTAATAAAATGATGTATGAATTAATCATATAGGCAGTGCAGTGATCTTAAAAGTTGTAAAAAAATATGACTTTGGCTGATAGTACTATAAAACCTTATATTCTAAATATGTTTCCTTTTATTCAATAATATGTATTCTATTGTGATAATGATTGAAATCTGCATGTGTAGATTCATTTCTAGTTGATGATTATGTTATTTTATTAAATTATGTAACATGTATTTTAACATAAACATATGATTAACCTGAATGATAACTTAGGATATGGAGTTATCCTTTCCAGTTAAACTATTCCTTCAACTTAACCATCCTCAAGTAAAATTGAAACCCCTTGAGGAGAGTGAGGTATTTACCTAAGGTTAAGGACCTAAAAATGGTCCCATATGAAAGTAGTAATGCCACATATGTTACTCGATTCCTATCAATGTATACGTATATTGATACATCCCAAACCTCATAAAATAAATAAATAAACTGCTTCCCCATAGCACATTTTGTATGTGTCTACCTCTAGCTAATTACCTCAGCACACCTCCTTTGGTTCTAATTGCATGTACGTGAGTGCACTAAATATTTATCATTCGCTTTAGAAAACAAAGTAAGTGAGTCTATTATGCATCTAAAATATACTTTGATATATAAGTCCAAAAAAATAGGGTTATTTCAAGAATGATGCATGAACTAAGTGCGTAAAAAGGGTGGTCACAAGTATATTATTTTAAATTAAATATTAATTTGTGTCAAAATAATGAAATGACAAAAATGATCCACTATACTTGTAAAGCAAAAAAACCTAACACCAGTCTTTGTGTTAAGAAAAAATTCTATAAAAATATCATCTACATATAGTTAATGTAATAAAATTAAATTTAAAGGGCACACAGACTTCATTAACAAAGTGTTAAATCTTTCGTATTCAAAATAAGGTTGTCAAAAAATAAAAGTACCTCTAATAAAGGCATATTTCCTTGACAACTTAAAATAAAATATAAACATAAAATCAAAGAACATAATAAATTTGAAGTTTTTAAACTTATTAAAAGTGGGACAAATACTATGTTTTGTCTTTCACAAACAATATCCTACGTGATTCAAATGAAGGAATATCAAAAGAAGGCATATGATTATTCACTAAAACTTTAAGGATGCAATTTTTTTTAATATTATCTTGAGTGGGTTTAGTGGTTTTCTAACAATCATAAGGTCATGATTTGATTTACCACAAAATTTACAAGAATGTAATTTCTAACATTTAATAATATTATGTCCATGTTTACTACAGTACACACAATGTTTACCATTTTTAACCAAAGTATGAACACAAGAACCCTTATAAGTAAAAACATTATGATGTAATATCCTTCAGTGAGAATAATAATTTGAATTAATTTTAACATTATATTTAAAATCATTAAATCCAAGCCTTTCTAAATTTGTATTAGTTTTAAATAAAACGGGCTCAATAATGTTTTTGCATATGTATCAAGTCTACCACCAGTAAAATCCATTGATTGCATAATTTTCAAACCATAGTTAGAAAAATGTTATTGCAAAGAAATACTCTCTAGAAGGAAATAATTACATTTTAAATCAATATTAGAGATGTGAATGTTTAAAAATAAATAATTTTTTATTAAGAGTGCCAATCGATGTACACGTATTCTCTAATTTTTTAGCAAATGAGGTTTGTAATGCATTAATAGTCATTTTGTGACATTTAATTTAACACTTAATAGCATAAATTTTATTATCTTTTAAATAAATTTGTTGTTTAAATTTTTTAAAATTTAAGAATAACATTATTTTTAAAACCATAGATTAACAATAATATCAAGGAAAAAAAATTGAAGAAACAAGTTTCAACATATAAAATATATCACATGAAGATTTAATTCATATCAAAATCTCTAACTAATGTCAAATAAAAATAAATATTAAAATCATAAAAAATAATTATATTTAAATAATTAAAATGCCAAAAAAAATATTTGAAAATCATTTAAAATATTAATTTGGATTTAAAATATTTATCACCATTTAGCAATTTATCACATTTAAAGAAAATAGACAATTACCATTTTCACAATTTTTCTATAACACCGATCTAGAACATGCCAAATTTTTAATAGTTTGTTTTCAGATTACATACTAAAAAACCTAAAAAAATAGATAAAATTGGAATTCCAATAAAAATATATGGTCCCTTTGTCAATCAAGTTTTTAGTAAAGAGTCATCAAAAATTCCAGAATAAATAAGTATCAATATTTAAACAATAAAACACATTACTTGTGCATTTAATGAGCCATAAAATATCAGAATGCAATCAAGAAAAATTTAAAAAAATTTAAGATATTTGAAAACAATTATAAAAAAAAAAAAAAAAATTGTTTGTTTCTTCTCTACCCACGAACCTGTACATTCTTCAAGTTCAATGTTAAAACATAACCTACTTTGGTGCCATATAAAAAAAAAAAAAATGATAATTTCTTAATAAATAACATTGATAAAAGTAGATAAATGTATAAAATAAAATATATTGTCTCAAAATTAATTCACACCAAGAGAATGTGAGGCATGAAGTGATAAGTGGGTAAACCAAATTAAAATAAGAAAACCTGATGCAAGGTCATCCCATGTTGACATCAAGTTTGATCCATTTTTGTTCCTAACTTGGTTTATAGATGTCTTATAGGTACTAGAGGTCAGTAGAGGTCCATTTTTGGAGTCTAGGTTGTCTAAAGTTGCATGAAATTTGAATTCTTGTATTTCCCATCAAAAGTGCCTTTTTGAAAATTTGAATATTGTGAGTTTTCCTAAGGACTTTTGTACAATGTGTAAAGGTGAAAAGCTATGTCAAGCATGTATAAGGGTATAGTCATTGTATGAGGTATAAAATAAATGACTATTTAACCTATGGTTATGGTTCATATGTCATATTGTGTGGAAAACAAGAAAATACAATGTAATGTACAAGAGCTCTATGTAGAAAAGGTGGCAAGAAGTAGTTATGCATGTTTTTAGACATATAGGGAATCATTTTTAGATAAAAAAAATATGGTGGTTCCAATTAAAATGTTTGAATGGAGAATGTATTGAAAGGTTTTGCATGAAGAAAGAAAGGAAGTTTTTGTAAAAAATTTTGTTGTCATGAATAAATGTATGTGCAAACCCTATTGAGGTCTTTTTATTGAATGCATGTGTAATACTCATGAGAGAATAAGATTGACAGTGATTTTCAAAGAATGAATGAATGGCAAAAATTCATTATTGAATGAGAGATAAAGGATAGAGTAAATGCCAGTGGAAGGTGGTAGAACATAGACCCTATTTTGTGATAATTTTACTATTATTTCTAGTGTAAATGTTTTATTGAATGAAATAATGACATTTGGTAATGACTATACATGTTGTTACCATATTTTTTAATGTATTTGAGGTTAAAAATTTAAGTAATAATGATCAAATTCATTCGTGGTTCAAAATAGTCACAAGCAGACCCTGTGTTGGGTACTAATCCTTTTATGTGCAAACAGTACTTTGTTGTGCTTGAGTTAAAGAAATAAGAACTATAGTTATATGTTTATGAATTTTTTATGAGTAATTAAAATTTTAAGGAATAATTATTAAATAATATATTAATATTTTTCAATGTTTCTACAAATAGTACCCTGATGATTATAAGAGATCCCTGTTTCCTAGATTGTTGATTGTGATGAGACTAAGTCATCTTTCTAAGCATAAATAAATGTTGATTCAATTCTACATAGTGTTTTAAATTATTCTTCAGGTGGTTGACATTTTTTTGAGGTGTAAACTTGAACCAAGGAATAGAACTATGTTGGTGATTTTGAACTAGACAAAGAAATGCCCATGTTTTTTTGTAGTAAGTGATATCAAGGTGAACTTTGCAGTTATTATTTTCAAAAGACAAGAATAAAGAATAAATATATAGGTGATATATCATGTTTTTTAAGTATAATTTCATCCATTGGAAATTTTTTGAATTTTTGTTTAAATAAATAATGTGATAAGAGGTTCAAAACCTGTTACAGACCTGTAAAATGTTGTTTTCTTACACAGTTAAGTACATAATGGCATAGAAAGTTGACACAGTGGATTAAATTTTAGTGTCCAAGGATTGGGAGACATATAAAAAGGTAATATATACTTAAAAATACCTTTTTTAATTATTTAAACTCATTATAATGCATGAAATATTATTTTTAAGCCTCTCGACTGAGACAGAGTACACAAAAACCCTAAACTAGGGTTTGCATGATATCTTATGTTTCAAACCACAAAAATACCTAAAACTTTTTGATTTTACTAAATTGGATGTTCCATAACTAATTATAGTGGTTTTAGAGTGTGTACGGGCTGATCAGTATGGCTTTTTGTGGACTGAGTTGTTGTAAGGACTAGAATAGACCTAATTAGAGTTAAGAGAAAACTATAGAAGGCTTAAAGATTGATCAAAAGGAGGATTTGGGACATGAAATTTTGTATAAATATTAAGGAGGGAAAAGGTTATTAACATCAAGAATTATATTTAAAATTGGTAACTGTATAATTCTATATAATACCCAAAAGCCCAAAATAGGGCTACAAGAACTAAGACAAAGCAGATAGAATTGGGAAAAGATATGAGTTAATGATTTAAAAGTGTCTGTGAGTCTTGAAAAGGTGATGACATAGTTTGAAAAGGAGAAAATATATTAATAAAATTCTTGGAAAATAATAACAAAGCCTAGATAGGTAAATGAGAACTAGGTGAATCTTAACATCATACATGAGAAGTGAGACCAAAAACCATTGTTAGAGAATTGTATCAAGAGGAAAGGTATAGAGTGTTTGAAAATTGGTATATGATTTGCATAATTTTGGTATCATATCAAGGGAAATATTCTTGTTTATTATTGAAAATATTTGACAACATGTGTTTTGAGGTGAAGTGTAGGACAAGTGATCAAAGGCAATGTTCTATGGAGAGAGCAAGTAGAGAAGAGGAAGATTTGGTCAAGATAGTGACCCATATGATTACTCCATTAGTGATGAGAATAAAGTAAATTAAGTATACTCTCATAAGGAGAAACCAAATATAATAAAGAGAAGATAGGTATCAAGGTGAGGTAGCACCTTTACAAGCAAGAATTAATGAGAGAGAGAATAGAGAGGTGGTATAAGGGAGACCACAAGTACATGTAGCAGGTCAAGAGAGCATAGGATAGCATCATGAAAGAGAGATTAGACCATTATTATTTGAAATAATGAGAATATTTTAAGGTCCAATGAGACAAGGACCAAGATAGAGACTTTAAGGGCAATGTTGGAATTGCCATAGAGGACACAAGGCAGCAAAGTGTCCAAGGAATGTGAGTAGAAGTATACAAAAATTGAGAGTGAGAGAGATGAATGAGGATAGAATACATGACAAAAATGAGTCATTTCTCATAAGGATAGTCTTATTTTAGTAGAATTAAGGTAAGGAACCAATCTAAAGGAGAAGCTTGTTCAAAAGCAAATGTAAGGCCCATGATAAGGTATGCAATTTGGTTATTGATGGTGGTAGCACTAAAAATATTATTTCATTAGAGATGATGTAGAAGTTGAGGTTGAAGATAATTCCACATCCATAACCATATATATTTTCATGGGTTCAAAAAGGTCACCAGATATTGGTAAGTGAATAAATCTGAGTTGATTTCAAGATAGGAGAATATAGAGATCAGATGTTATGTGATATTTGGCCTATAGATGTGTGTCACTTGTTTTTATGGTAGTTTGATAAGCATGCCATACATGACGGTCAAGAAAGCACTTACACCATCAAGAAGGATGAAAATACATACACACTTATCCCATTGAAAGGTGAAGAAGATAGGAGAGATAAAAGGATAATGATGATGCAATGTTGGAGTAAAATAGTGGAAAGATTGGGTTTGATCAAAGCACCCAAAAAAGAGGAAAATGTGAGTTGTCTTAAGTTGGTTGATATGATGAGTAAAGAATTTAGTTTTTAAATAAGTGGTCTTCAAATGAAGGAAGACATAGCACCTAAGAGAGTGCTCAAGCATGAGAACAGTCAAAGCAAGCATGAAAGCCAAGCATGTGAGAGAAAAGACAGCAGTATAATGATTGACATAGTAGCTAAGATGGATGATTAATGGCTTGGAATTGACACCAAGCAAGTGAAGAAGATGGATTTTGAATTGACCAAGAAAGAGACAGTCCATGAGAAAGCCATGAAGGCTTAAAATATTGTTTCTAATATGCTGAATTATGATGAAAATATATGTATGGAGCAGGCAGCCAAAGGAGGAAGGATAGATGAAGTAGATGAACACAAATGTTTGAAAAGGAGTATATAACAAGTAGATAATGACAAAGATTTGAGCCATATACAGCAGACTTGTTAGATAAATCATGAAGGTGGAATAGTGAGAGTGAGAATGCAGCCTTTTCAAGTACAAGAATTAGAGAGCATTCATAAAGGTGTTGAATAGCAGTAAAGTATGAGTTTATATAAGCATGAGACAAGCAAAAACCAAGATGTATGTGAGGTGAAGAGGACAAAGTAAAGATTTTTGATGAAATAAGAAGCATTCCTACTTGTAGTGATGTTTGATCATGGATTTAAGAAGAAGGATAATTATTTTGCATAGGAGAGAGTGGAAAATACCTACCAAACAAGAAGAAAAGGGTAGCAATTATGATTTGCTTAACATTGTTGTTTTATGTGCAGGTATGCTATTGAAGGATTTGAAGCAAAAAAGGCCTACGTATGGGGCCCAAGATCATGTACACCTCTATTAAATTTAAGTGGAAGAAAAAAACTTCAAAAAGGAAGTTCAATGCATTCAATTAGTAGCATATACCAAGTGTAACATTCAACACATGTGGCAAAGATTCTTCCAGCTTGGTAGTATGATGCAGGAGCACCCCATGATGACCCCAAGTTTGATCTATTTTTTATCCTATCTTGGTAAATAGATGTTTTATAGGTAATATAAGTGAATAGAGGTCCATTTGTGGAGTCTAAGTTGTCTAAAGTTGTAATAAATTTGAATTCTTGTATTTTCCACCAAAAGTGCCTTTTTGAAAATTTGAATATTATGAGCCTTCATAAGGACTTTTGTACAATGTGTAAAGGTGAAAATTTGTGTCAATCATGTATAAGGGCATAGGCATTGTATAAGGTCTAAAACAAATGACTATTTAACCTATGGTTATGGTTCATATGTCATATTGTGTGGAAAATAAGAAAATGCAATATAACCTACAAGAGTTCTACATAAAAAGGGTGGAAAGAAGTAGTTATGCATGTTTTTAGGCATATAGGGAGTCATTTTTAGATTAAAAAATATGGTATTTCCCATTTGAATGTATGAATGGAGGATGTATTGAAAGGTTTTGCATGAAGAAAGAAAGGAAATTTTTTTAAAAATATCTACTGTCATGAATGAATGTATGTGCAAACCCTGTTGAGGTATTTTTTTTAAATGCATGTGTAATACTCATGAGAGAATGAGATTTATAGTGATTTTCATAGAATTAATGAATGGTAAAAATTTATGATTTAATGAGAGATAAAGGATAGAGGAAACCCTAGAGGAAGGTGGTAGAACATAGACCCTATTTTATGATAATTTTGTTGTTATTGCTAGTGTTAATGTTTTATTGAATGAAATAATGACATTTGGTAATGACTATATGTGTTCTTGAAAGATTTTGTAATGTATTTGAGGTTAAAATTTTAATTAACAATGATAAAATTCAATTATGGTTCAAAATAGTCATATGCAGACCCTGTGTTGGGTACTAATCCTTTTATGTGTAGTTAGTACTTTGTTGTGCATGAGTTAAATATATAAGAATTATAGTTGTTATGTATTTATGAAGTTGTTATTAGTAATTATAGGTTAAAATAATCATTATTAAATAATACATCAATATTTTTTAATGTTTTTACAAATAGAACCCTGATGATTATAATAGATCCCTCTTTCTTAGATTGTTGACTGTGATGAGGCTAAGTACACTTTCTAAGCATACAGAAACATTGATTCAATTATGCATAGTGTTTGGAATGATTCTTCAGGTGGTTGACATTATTTAAAGGTGTAAAATTGAACCAAGGAATAGAACTCTATTGGTGGTTTTGATCTACACAAAGAAATGACCATTTTTTTTTGTAGTAAGTTATATCAAGGTGGATTGTACAGTTACTCTTTTGAAAATACAAGAAGAAAGAATCAATCCACAGGTGCTCTATCATGTTTGGTAATTATAATTTCATCCATTGGACATTTTTTTGAGTTTTTTTTAAAGAAACAATGTAATAGGAGGTTCAAAAGCCATGAGAGACTTGTAGAATGTTGTTTTCTTGCTCAGTAACCTAGAATGTTGTTTTCTGTAACCTAGTATTATTTTAATGTAACAAGACACATTATAACTTACACTAAATCAAATGGATTTTATATTAATGGAACACATAAGTGTATACCCATTCAGTGTTAAATATTATAAAAACAATGTTGTATATTTGATTCTTCAAAAAAATATAGGTTTATTTTTTAAGGATATGAAAACATTTCTTAGTGTATGCAACTTCATTATCAAAATATGAAATGGGTTGGATTGAGTATCAAATTCATCCTCACTAAAAAACTCCTTATACTTTCATTTTCATTCATGTGGCTTCTCATAATTTAATATAGGGACCTTTATGACACTCTACACTTTTGTTTTTTCTTGAAACCATGATGCCTCTCCATTTAAGAACAAGGCTTTCACCTTATACTTAGTTTAATATTCTTCCTCAATTATATCCACCTCAATGGACTATGGTATGAGTCAAATATCAACTAAGATAAAATACGAGACCATGTTACAAACTTACACCATGCACACAGTCTTATAGAATAACCATTCCTTACCCACCTACTCATCATATGGGATGTTTTCCATATCCTCAAATAAAAACTCTATGTATATCTTTTGGTGTAACATAAAGTGTGACAAAATTGATCTCCATGGTAATTTTGGGTACTCTGGGATCATTTTTCCATGATGTTTATCTTATTATATTCTTAAGTGGTGGTTGTCTTGGTTATGAAGGTTATCTTTTACCTTTTGATGGTGTATCCTAGGTTCTAGAAATATGTGATTATGTTGTTGCATGTTGTAATGAGTCCTGTAATTAAACTACTCATAACAGATATAATTTTATGTGACCATTTTTATCTAGAATATGGCTCATGTTTGTGCATAAACCATGTTGATAAAAAATGGTATGGGAATTGTAAGCTATATTGTAATTTTTGGGATTCAAACCATGACGTTGTTATATAATTTGGTTACTAAGTAAATAGGGGAAAATTAGTCCATTAAATCACATAGAATGTAAGGTTTTTTGATGATAGGTGCATACATTAGAAGTATTCAATTTTCAAATTTATTTGTGTGTGTGTGTGTGTGTGTGTGTGTGTGTGTGTGTGTGTGTGTGTGTGTGTGTGTGTGTGTGTGTGTGTTCTCCCCTTCTTAGTCAAGTTATATTGTTAAAGCCTTGGTCCAACCAAAAACCATTTCTTTTAACATCTTTCCCCTCAGAAGACCTCCACTATGTGAAATAGATGTGGAACATCAAAAACTAGTATTAAAGTGACTAGATTTTTTAAAAAGCACCTTCTCAATGTTTTTTTTATATTTATAATGCCAAGATTTATATCTATTTGAATTCTTACATTGGTCTCACCACTTGATGGGAAATGTTAATGACCCCATTTAGACTTACTTGGTTCCATTTGTTGTCTTCTAATATCTCTACATTTTATACACCACCAACACTACTACTAGTGCATTGATGACTTACTTGATTAGGACACCTCAATTAGACCATATGTATTATCTATTGATTTCTTGGAAGAAAGGAATATTTATGGTTTTGTATGGTTACAAAGGTCTCCACCTTGATTTTAAACTTGTGTCATGTGTAATCAAGGTGGCATTGGTAAGAATGACCACTCATGGTAAGATCCAAATAGTACCCTCATTGTAAGAACTAATTAAGGTCATTGTCAGATCCTCATTTCTCCAAAAAATTTAGAGTCTCACCAGTCATTCCACATCTAAACCTAATAGTGGATGACATTGGGTGATTGCCCCTTATGTTGGTCTCAATGCTACTTAACATTCACTGCATCAATGAATATGAAGTGATCTTAGTCGTTCTAATTAAATTATCATAAATAAAACATTATCCCCATATCTTATTTTTCAACATGACTCAATTATACTACTATTAGATTTGTATCCATTGTATCTTCTTGTTATTTGATTATGTTCTTGCCTCTAGACACTATTTTTGGACACTGCATAAATTCATCTCATTCTCCTTGAAAATAATTATATCTTGTATTAAGTAATTCAAACTTAACCTATACAATTTTATGAAAAATGGACAAGTTATGATTTACTTCCCTACATCTACCTTTATATAAACAAAGTGATACCTTGGGGAGATCCATTGATCTACTTCTCACACTAACTCATCTCTGCTTTAACTCTATTAGATGTTACTAACTTGACACATGGCCAATTTTCATTTTTGAAATTGAGATCCTATTTGATGTGATGCATTTTCATTTTATTTTCAAATACTTTCCACTTTTATAAATTAATAGATGGTCAAATTACCTTCCACTTTGAAGTCCATGCAAAATTTATTGTCTTATTTAGCAACTAATTTTTGAATTTTATTGTCAGTTTTGCTTTTCATTTATCCTATTATATCTTCCTTGATTTGCACACCATTACCAATATAGTTAAATTTTGAGGTTTTCCTATATTCCTCTCATAAATATAATCAATTATTACTATTAGTTTTTATATCGATAACTTGTCTCTCACTTTAACTCTTTCTTTTGTTGTTTCAGCTATATAACACTAAAAATATTCTACCTTATATTTTTTATTGATATTGATATGTTATGACACTTACCAAAAAAATCCTAATTTATTTACACTATCTGACACTTATTTGTGGTTTTACCTAAATTGATATCAATTATAATAAGGCTTGATCCTAAAATAATTTCCCTGACCTAGAATAATGTTTCCCTATAAATCATGCAACATGATGGTGCCTTTTCATGTCATATGGTGGATTATATATGGTCCATTCCACCAAATTTTTATCTTTTTTAGGTGTGATATAATTTTAATTTCATATAAAATTATCATCTATTCTAGTTAAAACTCCTTGGATTGTAATTTGTGATCATGCCAGGCCTTATGGTTGCACTTTTATACTTCATGATTCTAATTTCAAATTATTAGTGTATCTCCATGTGATTCAATTTAGGCATCCAATTTTTAAAATATTATTTTTCATCGAGCCATGTAATCATTACAATACATTGGAATATAGGTATTAGGTTTTATGTTAGCATAATGAGTTCCATTCCAAAGATCAATTGGATTGGACTATATCTTGTTGCATGATTATAATCAGTTTTATACTCCCATAATATCATCAAGATGCAATCTTCCTAGTCATCTATCTGCACCTTATAGATCTTTGTCAGTATTTTTTTGAATATTTTATAAGATGATTTCACTTGGTTGTTTGCTTGTAGATGATAGGCAGTGATTTTTTTGTGTGATGTCATCAATTTATTTTTCAAGGTATTTATGTTTTTATTGATAAAGTGTGTTTCCTTATCACTGATTAACTTCTAAAGGCACCTAAACCTTGTGATATTATTTTCATAAATGAACCTTGTTGCATATTTTTCACCACAAATAAGATTTGTAGCTACTTTATCCCACTTAATGAATTAATCTATCATAGTCATGATATATATATAATTGGAACATTTAGAAAGTGGAGTAATAGGCCTTAAAAATTGATCCCCTATTGTTCAAATTATTTCATATAAAGAATTAGATATAGGTGCATATCATATCTTTGGTTTGGTTTTCCATTGTGCTAACAAATATTACAATCCTTTCAAACCCAATACACATCTTGTATCATTATATCCCACTCTAAAGTATCTTCCACATAGTTGATTCTCTAATCATTGACATGGATGCATCCACATGAACATGGAATGTTATTCTCCAATCTATAAAAATCAAAAATTGTATTTGTGATCAATCATTGTTTTAATTATTTTAACATAGTTTAGCATTCTTGTATCCATTCAAACATGTTATCCTTATGCAATAATTTATCCATAGGTGTTGCAATGTTGACATATCCATGAATGAATTTGTGATAGTACCCATGTAGCTAAGTAATGATCATAATTAAAATGGATTGGTTGGTGTCTTTATCACTATGATGACTATAATATTACATTAATCAACCATAATACCATCATTTCACACCACATGTCCTAGGAGCATTCAAAACAGTGTGAAGAATAAGCACTTTTTTAAATTCAGAGTGATTTACAACATTCAACACCTTTCCAAAATCAGTTGCACCTTCAAAAAAAATACTACATAATCATCAAAATACACCTCTATATAATCACATATGAAATATTTGAATGTAGTAAACACAAGTCTATAAACTATTGCTAGTGCATTTTTTAGGATAAAATATATTGCCTTGTAGGAAAAGGATCCCACATATATTACAAATGTCATTTTTTTAATCCTCTACTACGATGTCAATTTGATGGAATCCACTAAATCCATTTGTGATGAAATACACTACATGCCTTACAACTTTTATTACCTCATCAGTGAATTGTATACAAAATGAGTATTTGATGCACACATAATTGAGTGCATGATAGTATCCACACTCTAATTTACCTTGTTTTATTTTACCACATTAACATGGGGCTCACCCATTCTAATTTTTATACCATATATATGATATTGGCTTCTACCATGTGACTGATATCCTCCTTTACCTTCATTTCATATTGGGGTTCAACCTATGGTGTCACTTTTTGATTGGTCCTTCACATTCTTTGAGCTTAATATGAATTTTCCCTAATGAAGGGTTACACCCTTAACCTCACTAAATTTAATGGAAAACACAGCTTCATAATCTCACAATGGTTGTGTGACCTCTGTACAATTATTGGCCAAAGTTCCAAAGACAAAATTTAGGTGTGTACACTCTCATGGGAGGAAACACTTATTATTTCTCCCACCACATTATATACGGATGCATCACACTAACATCCTCCACTCTTGAATCCATGAATGATATCTCCACATATCCATTAGGAGTCTACTATCTAGCTACATTGGCATTTATATGGGCACACACCTCCCTAAATCAAACCTAAGATTTAAGTGATAAATTTCACACACTAGGAGTTGGGGGTTTATCCTTATAGAAACCAAAATATCTTTTTATCCTCTCATATTTAAAATATATAGGATACCATTGTGGTCCCTTTTCCACCAAATTAATTTCATTTATTTCAACATGTAGTTATCCTTTGGTCATTCAAGATGTAGGTGGCACGGCCTCTCAATAACATTAACACTCTTTAATAATCAAGGTCCCACCAAAATGTGCTCACATCATGTGGACTTATAGTATTATCATGGGAATGAACCCATATAGAATTATATGGTTCAATAGGTGTCTCTGATGAAAAAGGTAGGCCAAATGTTTGATCAACTACAATGTGCTCTCAGGCCCACACCTAAATAAGTGTTGCAAAAACCAAACCATTACAACCTCTCTCAACTAAAAAGTTTAAAGGTCCCTATATAAGTGACCCAACAAGAATCAACCCCAAATTTAAATACTATCATGCTCATCTACATCCTAAATTAAAGGTCTAAAGTTATACATTGAATCATAATGACTAGTATCAATTGTTATAAACATAGATTTAAAAATGCACATATATTTATACAAACACATAATAGTGCCTATAATAATGTCATCTAATCTCAAATTTTCATATGATCCCTCCTAACCCTTTGGGATGCCTTTATATTATTACCTAGTGTACCATATCTTAACCCAAAATAAATAAACAACATGAATCTCTCTATCCCTAATAGGTAGACATAGGACGTGTTAAACATCCTCTAGATTCAAAATCATCTCCCCAATTGGAAGCATGAAGGTATATAATGGTATATCCACTGGTACAAGACCAAGATGGCAATCATGGTCTAACCCCATAACATAAACAAGAACCTTCTCTTAGGAATTGAGAATGAGCTCCAAAATAGAACCTCATGCATGGCTTTATGACGACTCACAAACATGAACATCAAGATGAAACCATAATTAAACACATGAAAATTCTAATCAATAAATATAAGAAAGGAAAAATCAATAAAAAATCATTAAATACATGGAAGGAAAAAAATCAAAAGGGGGTTCAAAGGTCAAAAAAATGGCATTTTAAGTGGGACAGGATCATTGATCCACAAGGACAAGATAGTCGATCAAGAGGGATGGGATCATTGGACAAGGGATGAGATTGTCAACCTAGGGATGGGATCATGGGATTGAGACGTAGTCATCAGTCAAGGGGAAAGAGTTTAAGTCATCTTTAAATGATTAAAATTTAAAATCAAATAATTTTTAAAATTTAAACAAAGGTAAAAATAAACAAAAAAAAAACCTCCTCCCCAACTTACCTATCATCAACCTGGGCATATATAGGGTCAAAAAAATTACGTATTGAATATCTCCTCAACTCCATAGCTAAAATATCACAACTCAAAATTTAGTATAATCAAGAGTTATCAAGGGAAAATGAAATTCTAAAATTGGTAAACCAATGGTTTATATACTCTAACCATTCTTACTACATTTAGATATAGTATGATAAATGAATTAATTTTCACTTCTTTGACCTAATTTTAGATGATGAAGTCTCTATGAAGGATTTTTATAATAAAATATCAAAATTTTGAGACAATGGTCACTATAGCTACCCTTATATCTTTCATTGTTCTTTTCACATATTCATTATTCCCCAAATTATTTTTTGACAACATCAAATAATATTGGACTAAAATTACAATTACATACCACTAATAATTTTGATACTCACCATTGATTCACCCACCCCATTTTGGGGGAATATATATTATATTGTGCTTATGTGATGTACATTTATTTCAAGGACTAGAATTCACTAGTGAATTATGTTATGACACTCATGTGATTGTCATCTCTTCTATTTTATGTAATAGCATATATATGTTACTATCTAATAGTCTAAAGAGACCTCATTTTCAGACCATCAAAAATGGATAGCATACACATATTCAGGAAAACAAAAATTAACATATATGACATCAATACTCATTATAATTACATTATTACACCACAACAAAGATACCTATCACCACCGAGAGTGGGCATTACATCCTCACATGGACTCACTTGAGTCATTATATTTATATTATATCGTACATATTATCACCTTTAGTTATAGTTTTTGCTAACATATAATACATTTTACTATTACTTTTGACATGAGTTATTTACAAAAATATATCTTAAAAAAACCTCATTTTAAAAAAGTGGCATATATCAAAGAACTTTTAGATACTTTTCATCCTAAGAAAAATCTAGCCACACATCTACTAAATAGTTTTTCAAAGTACTTTCCTCCTAAGTGAAACTTATACAGCATTTACCTAAGTAGTTTTTCAATACATTTTTTTAGTTTTCCATGGTGCAAAGGTTACCAAGCAATAGTTGCATCTCTTCAACGATAAAATTTATCTACTTCACTGATTAAGAAGTCAAATGGGTTCACAAAACTCCCAAAGAAGTGTTGGATATGATCCAATATTTTTTAGAGAAAATTTTAAACATCATAATTGGAATATGAGTATTTTTTCACATTGTGTCCACATTTGGTTTGATACAAAAAATATATATTCATTCCTATGCTCTATTCAATTTTCAAAATTAATTTTTGTTTTTCAAAGTAGAAAATTTTAAATTATCACATTGGGTGTGTATTGCATTGATTACTTGTGTGTATATGATAGTTTATCATAAGCATACTAAATATTGTGAAGTGATAAAAGGTTTAAATAGATACACAAAAGAGGCTTCATTCTCTCTTCTTAAGTAGGTATAGGTACATGATTCAAATTATGTATTTACATTTTTGTATGCATGCATTCACTCACATATGCAGATCAAAGTAGGGGCATTATGTATACAACTAATTTTGGTACAAGACTTGTTCTTGTAATATTTTATAGTGTCGTATTATGCATATAGTTCATCAATTCAAGTTAATATCTTCTTGGAACGTATTTCATGTTCTTCTCTCTTTCTTTCTTCTCTTTTTTTTTTGATTTTTGGATTTAGGGATCCCATCTTATCTCTTTATCTCTCATTTCTCTTTCCTTCACTCTTTTAATGTTGTTTTTTACTTTAAGATATAATTTTTAATCTATCGATCCTACCCTAGGAAAGATTATGCAATCGATGATCCTATCCTTTATGTTTTTGTGGGTTTTTTGCCATCTCTTATCTCCTCCTTTGCTTTTCTAGGCCTTTTTTATCGTTTCATTCATCACTCCTTACATCATCGATTTTCATGTCAATAAGTCACTAATTTTAAATTGACAAGAATATATAGAAAATATTCCTAAAGGTATTCATGATCAATTTTTATCATAGGTTTTCAAAGGTTTCCAACTTCATTACTATTATTAATAAAGGAAAAATTAGTCTATTCACACCCTAAATATTTATTTCCATTCATAAGGAATGCATCTTGTAATGAAAAAAGGATAGGTAAATTATACATATAATTGCATATCCACCTAGGAAGAGGAAACTTAAGCTCTCACTCAATTTATCTATTTACACTACACAAAGTATGTGGGGTTCAATTCTAGTAAATGGTATATGCAGTCATAACTCCACCTTGGTGGTTTCCCAACCCAAATAATTAATCCACTCTCTTTTTATCTAGCATATTATGGAAGCCTAGGTAAACGCTTTGAAAGATCAAATTAGATATTTATTTCTATAAATTTTTTAAATGGCATGTATAAGAAGTACGACATCCAATTACACATAAAAAAAATTCAAAATATAAAAATTAGAATAGAAAAGGTTCAAAGACATAGGCCATGATCTTATGTCAAACTAAGTAAGTGTCAATCCCATCCCAATCAAATTAGGGGCTCAAATTTCACACATAAGACCCTTCAAATCTACAAAGTATAGATATAAGTTCAAAAATCTAGAATTCCATCAAGGTGTGATTGTGCCTTAACCTTTTTAATTCCTTTCTTTATTTTATCATAATATAGAGATTCATTGTTTTTACTTATTACTTTTTTGTATACATTAGGTAGATTTAGGATTGTTTTGTATTATCATATTATTTATATTCCTTGTACAAATGATTTTATTAAAAGTTCATAAATCAGCTTTTAGCTAAAAAATATAGTCATTGAAAATGATTTTTCATGCCCAAAAATTATATGGAGGGATGAGGTTTCTCATAAAATTATTAGAGATTTTTTAATGATGTCATGGTGATGTCATGGAGGTGTCCAAGTAAGTGGTTAAGAGTCTTTTTAGTCTAATTAATAATGAAAAAGTGTGTAGTATGTTTGTCCTAGTATATTTGAAGTTGGCTTGGTTGATCTTATGTTTTAGGGAATGCTTAGGGATGAGTATGTTGATTTGAGGTAGTGAAAGAGGTCCTATCAAAAGTCAATAATTATTTGACTACTTATGTGCATGAGTGGTTTTCATCTGGTTGGTCATTGTTTTCATCTAGACATTTTGGGTTGAGTGGCATAAAATTTGAGTAGGCAATTTGTTGATGTCATCATTGCCACATGTGGATGAGTCAGGGGGAGTTGGTCATATGGTTGTAATAACATTTGTGCTTAGTTATTATGAGATAAATTCTAGATAATTCAATGAAGAGAAACATAAGATATGCAAGTGCAAAGTTGGGCTTCCAGGCAGTTTGACAGTGTTTTCTCATTCTTAACCAAATTTGCAATGTGATAAGAAAAGCTGAGTAAGCATTTTGATGTAGTCATATTTTTTACATGTGGTAGTTTTAAGAGAATTAGATCATATTAGTTTGTTTAGTTTGTTCCTAGTTAATATGCACTAAATTTTATGTCATGTGATGAAGTGCATCAAAATATATGCATGTGCAAATTTGGCCTTTCAGGTAGTTCTAGGCGTAGTTGGCTCTATGACAAAAAAATCTGAGTGAATAGATTAATGACACTATATCTTGCATGAGAAAAGGTTTTAGGATATATGTAATACATGGTTGGATTCCTCTTTGAAAGGAAAATATATTGTCTGAATTTTAGAACATGCATTTTAGTGAAGCAAAATATATAACTATTCAAAGTTGGCCTTCCAGGTAGATAATAATGGTCCTCATACTTAGCCATATTTTTTAAGGATAAAGACCAGGACCAAATGGAGATCATAAAGCTCATAGGCATTCATAAAAATCAAGATCAATAGAGCATATCAAGTTAAATGAGTCAAAGTGTTCGTTGGTTAACAAAGCTAAAAATTAAGCTCCTTACAAGAGGATCAACGGAGCATGTTTGTTCCAAGGTGTCAGGAAGCAGTAAGATGAGGACAAGTGTTCGACGTTTAATGTTGAGCAGAGGTAAAGACCAAGCCTCTTCATAAGATCAATGGTGAGCATATGTTCTTACTAATTGATATTAATGGTGTGTATCAAAGTCAAGAGGGCAAAGTGATAGTTGTCTAGCATTGTTAAAGTAAGGATAATCTCAAAGAAATTAATAGAGTGTATGAGATCAAAATTTCCAGATTGCACAAGATGAAGAAAATTATTCAAGGTTTAACATTTGTGAAGTGGCACACTATGAGTTAAAGTTCAAATAATATCGATGGTGCATATTTTATCTAAGATTCAAGGGCATGAGATGCATGTTAAGTGATCGAAGTTTAGCTGTAACCGTTTGAATTCAAATATTTAAATTTAACAAAGGAAAGACTAGTGTCCAGTTTTTGGGCCATATCTTTTGATTCAATCATAATTTGCTCATGGTGTAAAAATAAAATTTATATATGACTCCAAGGCACATCTAAAAATATAAATTTAAAGATATGAAATTATGTATAGTCATAGTTATGAAGGTTCAAATTTGATTGTGTGTTTGTGTATGCTTTGTAAGTGACCCGAGAAGGATAATTGAGCTTATGTTGATGTTGTTTCGATGTTTCATGATGACATAGTTATTATAAAGTGTTTTATACTCCATTAAAATCATCTCTATGTATTTTGGATGTGTGATCAATCTATATTGAGTATGAATAAATCTTAATAAGTTGACTATATGTTTGTTCATGGTGTTCATGTGTACAAGGTCATTGTTTGAGTTGATTGAGCATACACAGAGGTAAGTAGAGATGATAGTGATTATTTGAAGATGTCAAAAAGGTCATGTGAAGTGGACTTATGCAATTGAAAATAGTCTTATATTAATGTTTTTTTTATGAAGTGCTAAATGGGTGAATAGGTCTCCATGAGACCTATAAAAGCTACAAGGGCCTAATTGAAAGGTGTAGCTGCTTAAAAGTGACCCATAGATGATATGGCTGACCTATGTGGATTGTGTTGAGTTGTGTCTTTATATTTTAGAATAATTAAGTTATAAGGCATACCTAATGGCCAACCAAGGTGTTGATAATCATGAATGCTCTATAAATAGTGAAATCAAAGATGATGATTTCTAGACTTGAAAGACTGGGGAAAGGCTTGTGTAAGAAGATTGTGCAAAGGAAGAAGGAGAGTAAGTGTTCTCTATAGATGGGCTAATGTGAATAATATATTGAAGACTAATTTTATGACATGTAGGTCATAATATTATTGGTAGATTAGTGTGCTTACAGTTTGAGGATATGTGAAGAGGTTTGAATGTGCATGAGGATAATTTAAGTGAAGGAGAGAGATTATGGCATGCCTATGTGAGAGGCATGTATGAAATAGAGAGGGAGTTTATGCAAGATTTATAAAATCAAAGATCCATCATCAGGTGTTGAAGACATCAGTTTTAAGGTGGAGGTGTTCATTTAATAGGAGGGTCTAAAGGACTTGATCTTCCTTAAGGGTAGTTGTTCCTTGTAAAATATGTGTTTCACTAAAGAACTTAGGTCAAAATGACTTAACCAAGGTTGTTTGTCAAAAATACTTGATTAGTCTCTTATTTTTAATCTCTTATAAGACAAGTAGTTTATGTGTTGCAGGTTTGTGAGTGAGTTTTATTTTCCATGAGGGTTTCCCATAGGAACTGTGTTGTGTGTTTAATCCTGTGTATATATTGAATGAATGATCTCTCTTATTATTTTTTCTTGATCAAGTTGATATATTTTGATTGTTTAATAGTTTGAAAGGATTGGAATTAAAATTGAAATATTTAGGCTCATTGATTCACGCCCCTCTCAGTGAATATACCTCTAACAATTGGCATCAAAGCAAGTCCTTTGGTAAAGGCTTGATAGATTGAAGGTGATCCAAGGTGCAATATGGGTAGTCATCAAATGCAAGGAGGTTTCTATACTAAGAAAGCATTGATGTTCAATGGATCTAATTATGATTTTTGGAGTGTAAGGATGAGGACATACATTATGTTTGTAGGTTTTGATGTATGGCAATCTGTTGTGGATGGTTATATTCCTCCTACTACTCTTCCATCTAGTGTTGTAGACAAAAAGTTGTTTGAGAATAATTATAAGGCAATAAGTACCATCACTTGTGGTCTTAAAGAGACTGAGTTCATCAAGGTAATCCATTATAAATCTACTAAAGAGATATGGGACAAAATGTAGATCATTTATCAAAGAGATTCAAAGGTCAAATTTGCTAAGTTACAAATTCACAGAAGGCAACTTGAAAGTCTTAAGATGAAGGAAGAAGATTATGTGGCAGTCTTTCTACAAAAAGTTGATGAGATTGTGAACATTATCAGAGATCTTGAAGAAAATTTTGAAGAGATAACTGTAGTTCAAAAAGTATTAAGGTCTCTATCCCTTAATTTTGATCTAAAAGTATCTGCTATAGAAAAAATTTATGATCTTACTTAGTTGAATATGGATCAATTGCATGGCACCCTTACTGCCTATGATATGAGAGTAAATGATGATATACATCCAAATAAAGAAGTAGATTTCAAGATTGAAATGAAGATAAAGAAGTTTCAAGATAAAAAACCCAATGAGGATGGCATTTATAACATAGATAAATATGAACTAATTACTTTGATTTCAAAGAAATTGAAAATAGGTTCAACAAGTACAAGGGTAAACTACCCCTCAAATGCTTCAATTATGGAGAGGTAGGATATTTTACTAATAATTTCTCTCATAAGTATAATAAAATTGATGATGAAGAGCATGATCAAGGTCATAATGATGGAAAGAGATGATTCAGGTCTGATAAAAGCAAAAAGGGATTCAAAAAGTTTGACAATAATAAGCACTTCAAGGACAATATGAGTCTCTACAACAAAGAAGATTACATCTCATCAGATGAAAGTGGAGTCAATGAATCAGAGTATGATCATGAAGATGATGGTCCTACTAAAGATGAATCCCTCTTCATCACTGAGAAAAAAAGTTGTTCACATCAAAAGGAGTCTACTTGGAGTGATTCAGATGATGATGAAGATGAGGTGGACTTTGAGACTGAATTGATGAATGCCCTTAAAGAACTAAAGATTGAGAAGAAGATTAAAAATAATATGAAGTCTCAACTCAAAGACTATGAAGATAAATTTAGTGTGTTTGAGGCAAGATTGGTTGAAGACTCTAGAGGGAATGAAGGTACTAGCAAAATGAAGACAAATCATATCAAACAACTAAATACTAAAAGGTATGCAAGTTTCAATGGTTACTATTACACATATAATTAGTTTAGACATAGAGATAGATAATGTAAGACCCCTCTTAGAAATGAGTTTACATGGAATTATGGTGGGGGTCATCATTCAAAAGGTGTGAACAAAGTTAAGTATTTCAACTATTTTAATGGAAACTTTGTTAAATATTATCCAAATATGGAAAGGCAAGGTGAGTCTTCTTAAAAAATAGTAGTTTGTTTTAGTTGTCATGACCTTAGATACATTGATATTTTTTATCCGAACAAGGTAAGAAAAGTTGAGTTTCCATCAAGGAGTATTGTTTTCTATAATTATGAGAAGATTGGTCACATTGCTAGGTTCTGCAAGCAAATTCCATTAAGTCAAAATAAATTCAATCAGGGTCCAAGAGTGCAAGGTAGAAGGCAAGTTAACTCATGGAAGCCAAATGTGACAAGTGTGAGTCATGATGAGTTTGTAAGTTTAAGTAATCTATTTACTATGGTGGAGGATACTACAGAATTTGAAGAGTACCAAGGGGTCTCATTATCTGCTCATGTTGAAAATGAAAAGACCAAGCTCAAGGACAGGACCAAGGTGTTGGTTGAGGCTAGTTTTGAGGTGTGTATGGATCCAAGTAAACATCATATTGTTACTAAGTAAGTTTCATGTAGATAAAATTATTTTTTTGTGCTAGTGATGAGGTTCCAAACTGCAAGGTGAATTATTTTGATGTAAAGGTATGTCATGAATCTATGTTGTCTCCATATATTATCAATCCAATCTTAGAAGAAAAAGAAAATGTTGTAGTGGTTGACTATGTTGCTTATTTTAATCCTAAGAAAAAAATAAATACAAGTATTAGATGACCAAAGAAGATAAAAAATATAAGGAGTTGTGGGTAACTCCTAGTTTCATATTATTCTAGGACATTGTGAAGTAAGGTATCTCTGTCTATGCTTCTTAAGAAACTCCTTTCATTGGAAAAGCAAGTGTTATTATGTATGCAGTATCATAAGGTCTGAATGGGTGTTTTTAGGTGGCCTCATTATATTGATATAATGTCAAGAAGATTTTGGTGTTCAAAAAGGTTTGTGCACTTCTTTGTGATGTGTCTGAGGTAGTTTTGTATCTTGTTGATCCTGTTTGTGCTAATTGAAGATTTTTGAATGCTCTTGTTTTCTCAAGTTTTATCTTAAGGGAAAGTAAGCCTAAAATGAGTTATAGGATGTATGGGTTCCCAAATATGTGTAAGCTAAAATCTTGATTCACAAGTGTGTAATGTTTATCCCAGGTGTGTAAAAAATTTTAGAGATGGGTGTTGACCAAAAGGAGGTTTGTTGACTCTATTTGTTTTTAAGATTATAGGGTTTTGAGCTATGCTAGAAAAGTGATTTGCCTTATGATTTTAAGATTGAGTCTTTTTAATAGGTTGAATGGACCAAATGGGTTGTCAAATCAAGATTCATAGAGATCTTAAGATTTATTTTTTCAAATTATTCATGTTTTTATCAAGATAGAGGCCTAATGGCTAGTAGGCTTGTGAAGTATGTTTCAAAGGATGAGCTAGGTGATGGGAATTAGTGTTATTGAAGGGTCATATGAGAGTGTTCTAGATGTGAAGTTTTAGATATTGATTGTGTGTTTACTAAAAGTTGTGGGCTCTGTAAGTTTTAGGTAGGCCTATAAAGAGAATAGATATACCTTGTAAGAAAAAGAGTGTTTTTTGTTTAGTTTCATCAAAATAATACGGCGTGGATGTTTTAAAGAGAGTTATCAAGTTGTTTTAGAGTACGTTTCATATTTGGTGAGTGGAATGAAGTTCTGTTGGTGGTCCTTATGGTAGCTTGAGAGAGAAGGCTAGTAAGCATGTATGGTGGTTCTTCATGGTGTGTGAGGATTTGAAGATGCTCAATAGGTGAAATGTATTAGAGATATTAGGGGGAGTCCCTCTTAGATGTTTCTTGATGAGTTCCATTAAATATCAATATTTTTATCTATTTTTTTTCATTGGTTGTAGTGCCTGGTTGAAGAGAATGTTGGCATGTAGTAAGAAGAAGTTGCAAAGGCAAGAAAAGGTAAACTCAAGGTAAGGGGAAGTTTGTATCATCTTTATAAGATGGTCTTCTCCAATTAATGGTATTTTTAGGTCCTTAGAATCATATTTTTCCCACTTTATCATTATGTCAAAATGAGAGAGTTTTTGTCGTGAGAGTTCTTGAAGAGAGAGAATAAAGATGAGTTGTATATCATAATATGATAGTTGTTGACATAAATGACAAAGGAGAAGATTGTTGGAGAGTTTTTAATGATGTCATAGATGTGTCTGAATGAGTAGATGAAGAGTCTTGTTAGTCTATGTAATAATGACAAAGTGTGCAGTATGATTGTCCTAGTATGTTTGAAGTTGGTTTGGTTGATCTTTTGTTTTGGCATGATTATGAATGCTTAGGGATGAGTATGGTGATTTGAGGTTTTGAAATAAGGATTATCAAAATTCAATAATGATTTTAGTGCTTATGTGCATGAGTAGTTTTCATCTAGTTGATCATTGTTTTCATCTAGATATTTTGGGTCTAGTGATAGAAAATTTGAGTAGGGAATTTGTTGACGTCATCATCGCCACATATAAATGAATTAGGGGGAGTTGGTTATATGGTTGTGATCATATTTATGTTTAGTTTCTATGAGATAAATTCAAAGTCATGTGATGAAGTGAAACATAAGATATGCAAGTGCAAATTTGGGCTCCCAGGTAGTTTGATAGTGTTTTCCCATACTTAGCCAAATTTACAATGTCACAAAAAAAGTTGAATAAGCATTTTGATGTAGTCATATTTTACATGTGTGATAGTTTAAAGAAAATTCGATCATATGAGTTTGTTCAATTTTATTCTTAGTTGATATGAGCTAAATTTTAAGTCATTCAATGAAGTTAATCAAAATATATGCATGTGCGAAGTTGGCATTTTAGGTAGTTCTAGGCATAGTTGGCTCTATGGCAAAAAAGTTTGAGTGAGAAGATTAATGGAATTATATCTTAAACACAAGAAGGTTTCAAGAGTTTTGTAATACATGGTTGGATTCCTCTTTGAAAGGATAACATATGGTCTAAATTTTAGAACATGTTTTTGAGTGAAGCAAAAGATATAACTGTGCAAAGTTAGCATTTCAGGGAAATAACAATGGTCCCCATACTTAGCCAAATTTACGAAGGATAAATACCAGGACCAAATGGAGAGCCTACGGCTCATGTTCATTCATAAAGATCAAGATAAATGGAGTGTATCAATTCAAATGAGTCAAAGTGTTCGTTGGTTGATGAATTTAAAAATTGAGCTCCTTACAAAAAGATCAATGGAGCGTGTTTGTTCCAAGGTGTCAAGAAGCAATGAGATGAGGACAAGTGTTAGATGTTTAACATTGAACAAAATTAAAGACCAAGCTTATTCAAAATATCTATGGTGAGTGAATGCTTACACTGATCAAGATCAATAATATGTATTAAATTTAAGAGGTCACAATTTTAGTTGTTTAGCATTGTTAAAGTAAGGACAATCTTGAAAAGATCAACAGAGCGTATGCGGTCAAAGTTGCTAGATTACACAAGATGAGGTCAATTTTTCAAGGTTTAACATTTGGGAAGTGTCACACTATGAGTTAAAGTTTGAGTAATATTAATGGTGTGTATTTAATCTAATATGTAAGGGCATGAGATATGTTTTAAGTGACTGAAGTTTAACTATGACCGTTTGAATTCAAATATTTAAATTTAACAAAAGAAAGACCAGCGTCTGGGTTTTGGGCCATATCTTTTGATCTTTGTAGAATATGTTCATGGTGTAAAAATAAAATTTATAGAGGACTCCAAGGCACATCTATCAATATATATTTGAAGATCTTAAAGTGTGTGTAGTCAATGTTATGAAGGTTCAAATTTGACTGTGTTCAGGTACGCTCTATAAATAATCCAAGAAGGATAATTGAGCTTATGTTGATGTTGTTTCGATGTTTCCTGATGAGATAACTTTTGAAGAGTGTTGTATACTCCATCAGAATCATATGTATGGATTTTATAGGTGTGATCAATCTATATTGAGTATGAACAAAGCTTAAAAAGTTGACTGTCTATTCGTTCATGGTGTTCCTTTGTACAAGGTCATTTTTTAAGTTGATTGAGCATACGTAGAGGTGAGTAGAGATAACTATGATTATTTGAGGATGTTGAAGGGTTTGAAGTGGACCTATGCAATTGAAAGTGGTCTTATGTTCTTGTTTTGATCGATGAAGTGATGAATGGGTGAATAGGTCTCCATGAGACCTATAAGAGCTACAAAGGCCTAATTGAAAGGTGTAGTTATTTAAGGGTGACCCATAGATGCTATGGCCAACCTATGTGGATTGTGTTGAGTTGTGTCTTTGTATGTTATAATCCTTAAGGGTTAATTTATTCCTTATGGCCAACCAAGGTGTTGATAATCATGAATGCTCTATAAATAATGAAATCAAAGATGATTTCTAGATTTGAAAGACTGGGGAAAGACATGTGTAATAAGATTGTGTAAAGGAAGGAGAGTAAGTGTGCCCTATGGATGGGCTGATGTGTGGACCAAATTGAGCACTAAGTGTATGACATGTAGGTCATGATTTTATTGGCAGAATAGTTTTCTTATCGTTTTAGGATATGTGAAGAGGTCTAAGTGTGCATATGAGGACAATTTGAGTGAAAGAAAGAGATTTTGGCATGCCTACGTGAGAGGCTTATATGAGATAGAGAGAGAGATTGTACAAGAGTTGAAAAATTAAATATCTATCATCAGATGTTGAATAAATTAGTTTTAAGGTGGAGGTGTTCATTTCATAGGAGGGTCTAAAGGACTTGATCTTCCTTAGGGGCAGTTGCTTCTTATGAAATAGGTGTTTCACTAAAGGCCTTAAGTCAGAAGGACTTGACCAATGTTTTTAGTCAGAAAGAATTAATCAGTCTCTTGTTTGTAATCTCTTATAATATAATTAGTCCATGTGTTGTAGGCTTGAGAGTGGATTTTATTCCCCATGAGGGTTTTTCACATTAACTATATGTTGTGTGTTTGATCTTGTGTATGCATTGAATGAATGAGATCTCTTCTTAATGTTTCTTGATCAAGTTGATATATGTTGATTGGTTAATAGTTTGAAAGGATTGGAATTGAAATAGAAATATTTGGCCTCACTGATTCACACCCCCCCCTCATTGATTGTACCTCTAACAAAAATATCATCCAATGATATTTTGGAGCAAAAACTATTAATATATATCATCCTTTGTATACATTCATGTGTTATTTACCATGTTATGTAGCATCCACATGGTAAATGATATTTTGGAGTAAAAAATATTAATAATTATCATCCTTTATATACCTTTATGTTTATTTACCATGTTATGTAACATCCACATGGTAAATTATGTGATGCACCTCATACTAGAATTAAAATATGATTAGGGGAGATGAGAAAATAATTGTGATATGGCCAATACTTGTGATGGTATAACCAATACTAAGGATTAGATTTTATGGTTAACCTCAACTGTCAATGAAAATTTTGAGGATGGTGCAATAGTATTTATATCCATCATCTTATTTTTAGGTTGCGTATTTTTTATTTAAAATGTTTGGTCAAGTGGTTTTTACCCTGCCATTGTATATTATTAAGTAAATTTATAATTTACATATACATGAGGTGAATGAAATTGATAGTTTTTTTTAAATTAATATCAATTGACCAGAGACTAGTTGAGATTTTTGTAGGTGTAGACATCTGAATTTGGCACAACACTTGTTTTATAATGTCTTTTTAATCACTTTGTTTCTATTGTTCTTAGCTAAGAATTAAACACTTTATGGTGTATTTTTCCCCCTTTTACTTTCTGATTTTATATGACCTTATAACCCCATTTTTTATCCATGTCACTTAAAACACATCTAAAATTTTAGATCTCTAAATCCATTTTCTAGCCCTTATTTTTGAGTTCCCTTTTCGTTGTTTTGAGTCCCCTTTCGAAGCTATTTGAGTCCCTTTTTAATTGTTTTGAGTCCCCTTTTGAAGCTATTTTCAGTCCCCTTTAAGTTATTTTGGGTCCCTTAAATGCACCATTAAGTTTTTAATTCAAATTATAAGAAATCCATATATAGAGAGAGAGTTGTTATAAGGCATTAAAGATAATCACTCGCACTTGAGGGCTATTTAAAATTTATACACTACTTATATTGAATTGTTAGAGCTATATATGAAGTATTTTTATATTTCCATGTTTGTTCTAGGGGTAGGCTAAGAGAAGAATCATCTAGATTTGCATATCACCATTTCACACACATACGCAGGTGGAATAACTATATTTAAGTTTGATCTCTCTTTGGAGAATCGGCAATGGAGTACAACACTTATTATTTCAATGGAGATTGATCAAGGTTAGTCCAAATCAATTATTTTTTTCAATTCCCTCCACTTTATATTGTAAGTGTTTATGTAGGAAACTAGTATTTGATATTTCAAGTATGCATGCCCATAAAAAAGATATTGAAAAAATAGAAAAAGACATTACTAAAGCATCCACACCTCTTAGTTAATTTTTGTGTTCTAACTATCAAAGGATAAAATTGATTGTTGTACCTATCAAGAGCCTATCAATCCTATCCAAAGCCAAAAACAACCTTCTAATTATGGAATGAGTAAATTATAATTATAATACATAATTTTCAATCAATCAAACAACCTACAAAGATCATGGAAGTATGAAAAATAAGATAAGTTTATGTTTATCCCTTTGTATTTGTCACTATACTTTTTGCAAATATACTTTTTGAAACTATATTTTATGTTTTTTTACATTAATTCACAGCGTAATTATAATTCTCTTATTTTTATTTGATTAAATGGTTAGTATCGCATTAATCTAATTTTACGTAAAGGACATTGATGAACTCGTGCACTATTAGACATTTACAAACCTTAGGTTTCCCTTAAGGTTTGAATCTTATTTATAAGATCTCAAAAAAAATATTAGGGTTTCAGATATGATCTCTAATTTCCTTATATTTTTGATACAAATCAAAATTCATTTTACTTTTTGCCATAAGGTTTCACTCTCATTTTACTATTAGGGTTTTCCTATACCTTAATTGTGGACCATCCTAACTTATTTGACCCATATCTTCCTTATGGCAGCTCTATTTTTCAAACTCTTTGAGATTTTTTCTATATGCAATGATTGGATATTAAAAAAAATTACCATAATATATTACAAAATTTTCAATGTATCCATTTTTAAATTAATTTTTGGGTTTTGTATATTTCCTAAATTTAATCCAAAACATCTCTCAAATTTTTAAAATACCTAATGGATATATTGAAATTTCTATTTATTTATTTTTCACATGTTAGGGTTTGCATGTGGGAGTGTGTTGTTAGAATAATCATTATTCTTTTTCTTTCTTGAAATCTTAGGCTACTCTATTATCAACCCTAATAGCTATCACCCCTTGGATATCCTATTTTATATAAATATTATGCCCTATGATTATTCTAATGCATGTGTTTGAAAGTTTAATAGTCCACATCCCTTAGATTATATATTTTCTAACAATTCTATACCGCATGATTATTCTAAGGAATGGACTAATGGTGATTATTCTATGATTAACAATGCTAATGATGTATATGAAGAAAATGATTGTGAAGTAAATTATTGTGATTTTGATTATGATAGTGAAGAAGAGGAAAAACATATTTTTATGAAATGGAAGAGCCTAATTTCCATACACCTACTTAGATCCCTATCTTAACCATACTCCTCCTGTGTTGAATGAATTACAATCTCAACATGACAATACTCTAACATGCATAGATGTTTCTCATAATATAAATAATGTAAATGTTACAAAACATGGATTCACTTGTCCTTTAATAGATGATGCAAACGTTACATAGCTTGAATATACTTCTTTTTTATTAGATAATGCAAATGTTACCAAAGTTGAAAAAAAATTCCTTTACTAGATAATGCAAATGCTAAAAATTTTGAAAGTGCTTCTCCTTATTTCTCTATAGATGATGTCTATGATATAGTAGTTGAAATTACTTCTCTTTCATTATATCTTGATGATGTGTGTAAAAACCTAAATGTCCTTATTTACTAGATGATGCAAATGTGAACAAAGTTTAATGTGTTTTTCCTTTATTATATGATAAAAATGTTACCGAAATAAAAAATCATTCTTCTTTATTCTCTCTCTTAATCATTAATATATTACAAAAGTTAAATGTGATTCCTCTATTCCCTCTCTAAAAAACATGAATGTTATTCATTCTCTCTCTATAGAAACATAATTAGATACACATGTGTAATACTTCTTCACCTCTTTCTAAAAATTTATGCAATAGTTATTATTCACATAAAAATATTCATGGCATTCAAAATAATATAATTTATTCTTTATAAAAAAACATGTGATATAAATGATCCTATATGCAATGTTTCTAAAACATGCAGTGATATCAACTTAGAATTCAATGGTATTTGTGATGAATACATTATCTGTGTGTTTCAAGTAGATGGTAAACTACAACCCATGAGTTCACCTTTTCAAACATCAACCATTCTTACAAGTCATATTGTATATATGATGAATATTATAGGAGACCTTCAAAAGCAAGTGATGAATATTAATTTGTAATTGTTATCATGTCACATTAATATTAAAGATAATATCATTAGATATCAACCTATTACAAAAAATGTCTTTGATTATCCTTATCCAAAATAGTGTATCATGTATATGTTGCTTTAATTTAATCGTCATGGATACCCAAGTTCTATAGTCTTTCCAATGATTCCTAAGTCATCTAAAATACCTTCTTATAAACCAATGGTTCATAGAAAGGAATAAAAACTAATGGCTTTACACAAAGAAAAATAATTAATTAGCAGAATAACTCCTACATTAAAATTATCTACTTCTACTAAGAAATAACCACTTCAATTTGATTACCTTAGATATCAACCACATGATATCTTACATACATTAGATAAGCAATTGATCACTCTTTCACCACACTACTGTCACTCACTACATAGATTTGAGAAGATTAAAGTGCAACCATTTTGGATTTACAAGGGTATTTATGGGCATCATGATAATGTTTTTTATGTTTTGAGACAAAAAATTATAGAACTTATTGATAGAAGATATATTACATTTGAGAAAAAGACAACAAGGTCTACTTATCCCACTTCTTTTAGTAGTTATTATAAGAATACTGAGACATCAAAAGACATTCCTAAAAAAAAAAAGAATGGTTTATCAACCTTTGCAAAAAAACCCACTAGAAGTCATTCCTCTAATTCACATTCTACCTCAATTGAGTTATCCAAAGATATTTTTATTCATAGACCTTTGGTCATTCGGACTCTTGATATAATACTAGAATAATTCTAGTTACCAATTCTCCAAAATTATATGTTACAAGTACATATATATATTGTTAGAAGTAAATATGGAAGGAAAAATTGAATATAATATCCATGGAACAACCAAAGCTACAACTCAATAGAGAAGTACAATAATCAGAAGTGGAACCATTTTGAATTGTTCAACAACAAATTCGTCTACTAGATTACAATGACTTTTGTTCTCTAAACAATTTTTGAAACCAGTTTTGAGCAATAATAGCACATATATGATACTAACAACTAATAAATTCTAATATTAGAATTCTTATTATAAACACATCATAATACATATGTTTGCAATATTATGTTAATAATAAACACATGCATGTTTAACACTAAAAAATTCCAAATGATCTTGTATATATATATCAAAAATCATGTTTACAATATACATGTCAATTAATGATCGGGGTATCCCCCTCATCTGAGCTATCACTACTAAATAACTCCACATCCTAAAGCAGAGGCCCTATCTCATCCTACTTCTCCATGTGATTATAATCATGAATTATATCATCTAATCTGCCTCTCAAGTATCTCAATCTAAACCATGACACATGTATGCTCAAACTGTAAAGCACAAAATCAATCAAGCGAATATCTAAATAAATTAGATTCCTAACTTAGTGCAGGCCATTTATCAAGCTCTACCTATAATTCATCAAACTCACCAAAAACCATAGTAAATTTTTCAACTGTGATCTCACACAAATCCAAAAGATATGCATGCTCTCCAATAATCGGATCAACTCTCTCAATCAAACTGCTACCTATTACATCATATGGCACATTTCAATACAAAATATGGATGGTTACATCTACCATAGTAGACAAATATGTATCACCTAAATTATCACATTATGTGAATACATTAGTAACAAACTCTAAATGATTGTCAAATAAATACAAAAATACATAATCATGAAAATACTTATGCTCATATATAATTATAACAATAATGATGCAACATGTGCATCTCCATCAATAGGTTGTGTTGCAAGTTTTGGTACATGTGTCACACCTACTCTATCTCCATCCCCTTCATCCTGTGTTAGGGGCACATCGATAGGATCATCTACTATAAAGGGGAAACAATGAAACCCATGGGGTAATAATCCACCATTTCATATAGGCTATTCTACATCATGTTCCCATTTCCATGGCCCTGTCTATATAATGAGAAGTTGTAAGATACGCCACACATCCTCCAAAGTGATGATCATCTCACCCACTAATAACCATAAATTACATGTATCAAGATCCACTTCACCAATACAGTCATAAAATGCATATTATATAGAACTTGGCCTAATTAGCCAACATATGCCAAACTGATCTCCTCTAATATCCACCAATCGGTGTTATCTAAACCCAACTCTATCAAATTACTCATATGTCACCCATATCTAAACTCAAGGGAATGTAAGTCAGGATACAAAAACCAAACGCACAAAGTCTAATCATCTTCTAATCCAAGCAAATGTAGTATATAAATATAAATTCTAAGCAAAAGTAGTCAAAACTTTAAAATTTCACCAATATAGATTAACAGATGTTACTAATAACTAAAATAATTGTGCAATTCTGACATATACCAGATCATCTATGTATGTGTAGCATTTTGTGAGTTCTCTAATCATAGTGGTAACATAGGTCAATGACTAGGCATTTTGCAAACTCGAAGCTCAAATCTCACAATGCAATAGTGAAAATGAAATTACAACAAACCTTTTTCACCCTACTTTATATGAGGTGAATTTTTCACAATATCAATTACTATGTCTATTATGTGCTTAATTCAATTGATAGATTGAAACTTTTTCAAGTGGTATCTTGAGTTTTATTATTAGAAAATGTGTTCCAAAAATTGCATCAAGACACATATAACACCTTATTCTACATCACAATCATATTCAATTACTAACACCAACTTTAAAAATGGGTAAATTTGGTACTTAACAACGTGAGCATCATTACCTTGGGCAATCATACTTCATAATTGAATATGAGTACCTCTTACACTATTATTTATACTCTATTGTGACTAATATATAAATAAAATTCAAATCCAATATGTAATATTTGAACCATTCTAATTGAACTCACTTATCTAACTTGATATATATTTTGATCCAATCGATTCACTACTCTCATCCATCATCTCGAAAGGGGGTCCAATGTTAGGAACCCAAGGAAGCACAATTGATTACCAAGCAACTACATGCAGAATTAAACCAGAATCACAAGTAACTAGAATGTAGAAATAACACAGAATATGAGAGACAATACCTAATTGTATTAATACTCTTCCAGAAAGAAATACAACAAAGAAGATGCCACAATCTTCTTCCTTACACACCTCTAGGGCTCACATACCTCTAGGGCATAAACAGTAAATCTTTTCAAGAGCTCACTCTCACTCTTACGGTCCCAACACACAACTCAAACACAAAGTTGGTGTTCACCTCCACCAGCCAGTAACAACACCGCCATTCAACCAGTCAGTAACAATACTGCCATTACACTGAGTATACACACATACTCAACCGAGTACTCCACGTACTCCAAGTAGATCTCCCATGAACTTGTAACAACCTGCAACTCAAATGATCTTACTTACCATGTAGAACTTGTCCCTAATCTTGCAACAACTTGCAAATCAACCTATTCTTACAATTGAAAGGATCTCTCTTGCCTTCCTCTATTGCTCTTTGATGTGTTGTCACCTTTGATCCTGCTGCCACCTACAGATCTCCTTTGACCTCACACACACACACACCATGCAGATCTCCAAACGTGGCCTTGCACCCCTACTGACCAAGATCTTACATACATGAAGAACCCTTCTGATTCTCCAAACCGGCACCCACACTTGACACTGTTGTGGAACTAGGAGGAACACCCCTTGCTCTCTTCCCTCTGAAGGAGCTAACCTTGCTCAACTCAACTAGCACACATTTTACAATACAGCCCATGAGTCTATTATATAGATCTCATGCAAACAATAATTAGACATCCAATTACAATAATTAGATCCACAGCTCAAGACTATAATTAGCCTTTTTACATACAAACAACCAATTTGTTAACTAATTGTCCGTGAACTGGAAGTTTTGGAACCGTACAGGCAACTAACGTCAATCCCTGTCTGGCTAAAGATGATCGACATCGACCGATACCTGATCGATGTTGGTTGCCTTTCTCACTGTATATGACCGACATTGGCTGATCAGATTGACGTCGGTTGCTCTGCAACTCAGCAACCTCTCAACAACCTTCTCCATGTCTGCATCAGTGAAGCTTTTAGCTCCACAACCTAACATCCAACATGGGGAAAAAAGATACAAAATTAATATTTTACTATCATGTCATAATGCAACCTTAAAGGTTCAAATATTTGTATAGTATTTGGGGCATGTGCCTTGCACATACATTCAAAATTATAAATCAGATATTACAGATTCTAAAATACTACACATTCTAATTTAAAATAATGTAAAAAGTTTTAAAATTAAATCATTGGTACATATTATGAGAGCATATGCCATCTATATACACTCACATTATAAGAACAAAGTACAAATTCATACAGTTTTGAGTGCATGATAAATATTCATGTACTAAGTTTCAAATAGAGTTTACATATCTACATCTACATATAGTTATAAATTTCATATTTATGAATGGGGGCATGATACAGATTCATGCACACTATACTATTTGCAAATTCAAAGAGCATATTATAGTCTTGTGATATATACCATATACTATTTTCTATCTACCAACATATTAGGGGAATGCATGACATCCAATCTATTTTAACTGTGCATTCACAAATAAAGTGGAAATTGAATCATAAGCCATTTATAGTGGTTGATTTAGTTAAAGTAGATAATGCTTGACTTGAATATTTTAATCTCTCCAAAACTTTACCCTACAAATCCATTTTGGATTCTAACCCATTTCACGTCTTTGGGTTACAAAGATTAGTTGAGTTAAATTGAGGTTTTTGTGTCCCTCAACGGTTGTTATTTCTTGTATACATGTACAATTTAAATTGGGACTTGATCACTCCCAATTCTCTAATTTTCAACACAACAGAAAATTTTTGCAAACAACACAAATACTACTATCAACACAATGAGGTTTCTACATCTCTCAATGGTTCTATCCATCATATTAACCACTTGAAATCTTATTCATTTCCCTATCAAATAAATGAATAGACACCACAAATCCCTTATTTTTCTCCATGATATTTCTACTTCTCCATGGCGTGCATACATGTGTATTTGATCGTTAAAATAATTTTACAATATTTCATTTATAGTTAGTTATATCTTTTGTTTAACTTGAACAATAATCACATTGTTACATACATCTCATTTTGCACAAGCAATTTGGATCATCATGGCATATGATAAATTTACACAACTATTTATATGAGGTTTGAATTATCTTTTTCCATTTCATCCAATATTTTTAGTTTCACTAAAGTGTTATATTAAAGGGAGGCCAATTGTAGACACCCAAATTTATCACAACACTTATTTTATATGATCTTTTTAATCACTTTGATTATATAAGTCTTAGTTAAGAATTAAACACTTAATGTTACATTTTTATAATATTTTACCTTTTTACTTTATGATTTTATAACTCTTTTTTATATCCACATGGCTTAAAACACATCTAAAAATAGAGATCTTTAAGCCCATTTTATATCCCTTACTTTTGAGTCCCCTTTAAGTTCTTTTGATTCCCCTTTTAAAGTTATTTGGATTTTATTTTAAGTTATTTTGGGCCCCTTATGAGCACCATTAATTTTTTAATTCAAATTCTAAGAAATCCCTATATATATAAAATTGTTAGAATACATTAAGGGCAAGCACTTCCACATTTCAAGAGTTATTCACAAGTTATGCATTGCTTATATTGAATTACTATAGATATATTTGAAGTGTCATTATATTTGAATGTTTATGTCAAGGGTAAGTTAGTAGAATAACTATATAGATATGCATATCATTATTTCACACACATACTTAGTTTTCATAAATAAATTTGAGTTTGAACCCTCTTTAGAGCATTGAAAATATAGTGCAGCACTTGGTCTTTCAAATGGGATTGACAAAGATCGGTCCAAGTTAATCATTTTTGTCTGACTCTCCCCACCCCCCCTATAAATTTTATATTTCAAGTGTTTGTGAAGAAAACTAGGGCTTCACATTTCAAGTGTGCACCGCAAAAAAATAGATTATGAAACTGAGAAAAGAAATTACTAAAGCATCCACACCTCTCAGGAAATTTTTAAGGTCTCACTATCAAATGATAGAATCAACTATTGTACCTATCCAAACCCTATCGATCCTATCCATAGGCTAAAATAACCTTAAGATTTTAGAATGAAATAATTGCATTCATCACACACAACTATCAATCAATATATTAACCTGTAAAGATCAAGGAAGTATGATAAATAAGATACATTTCTATATGTCATTATACTTGTTGAGCTTGTTTGTCACAAATATACTTGTCAAAATTATATTTTATGGTTATTTACATTAATTCATAGCCTAAATTTGATTCTATTACTTATATCTAATTAACTAGTTAGTATCACATTAATCCAATTTTAGGTAAAATTGTAAGTTATAAATAAATTTGACTTTTTTCATACATGAGTTCATGAAGGCATAACTAAGTGTTCCTCTCCCTTGTACACATCTCATTATTTTGATAATAAGAATGTTTTAACCTTGGTTTCCTGACTTCACCTTCCCACCATTAATAGATATTGAAAAAATTATCTTAATAAGCATCCTTGATGTTTCTCCAACCTAATAGGAGTGAGGGAATTTATATCTTAATCATCTAAAGGACTCTTTATTTCATAAATTTAGGTGGAAATATGTTAATGGTTTGTTTGTGACACTCTCCCATCCTTTTGGATCAATTATAAAAAAAATTAATGTTCCTTCTTCAATGGATACATATTATCGTGATTGAGGAATTTGATACCCGTTGAATACTCTAAGGTGTTATTGATATTTACCTTATAAATTAATTGATCTATCATCAGTCATTTTCTTGTGAGGATTCACCTTCAACCTTATTAGGCTTATTCCTCTTCCACATCTGTATTCCATTGTTCTAAATTTTCATTAAGTGGTTCTGGGTGAGAGAACAAACAATGGATAAATTTTACTATCCAATCTATAATTTTTTATTTTATTGGAAATATTTTCCATTTATTAATAAAATAATATGTTACATAAGCTAATCATATAAAAAGGGTGACTAGATGAGATCACACACTGAAATCACATAAATTGGATCCAACAAATTCTATATATTTATATAAAAATATATATGAATTACATTTCAACCAAAAAAGGTGAAATACATTGAATAAAAATCATATAAAAGCATCGATACTACCATAAATCACTAAACAATGAGAAAAAAAACAATCATGGGAAGTGAAGTAGAGGATCATCCAATTTATCACCTAAACCACCCCATCCACTTCTAATAGGAGATCTACATAATCAGGTATTAAATCTAAACCATCAACCTTATTTTCCTTATCATTATCTTATGCATTATATTTTCTGGTGGGAAAAAATAGAAAGTTCTAAGCAAGGGAATCTCCATTGTTGCTAGTATGTCCATCAACATCACTGCCACTAGCTTGAGTGCTCACATGTGGGGATGAAAAACTTCATCGTGGGGATCTATAGTGGCACCTACTATAGGAATGACTCCTCCTGCACTATCCAAACCCATAGTTTGATGGGGGAATTCAATAACGAGGTGAATCCGAAGGGACTTAGATAACTACACATGGGGCACTACCCCAATGGTCTAATAATTTTTTGATTTGTTCTACCTCAAGACAAAAAAAATCTACTTGCACTAGTACCTAAAGCATGAAGTTATAAATGACATGAACCCTATTAGTAGTATAAAAACATTCATCAAGAATAGCATGATTAAAAGTTGCATAATTTTTGTGTTTCCATAGTTGAAAGAGAATCTTAGAATGGAATATATGCCAAATTTGGGTCTAACTTCTAAGAATCATGGTTAATTCTCCTAATAACACCATCTTATAGTTGAATATTTTTGGACAGAAGGGATAGAAGAGCGAATGAATCCATTTCCAAGCTGATTGGGCATGTTTTCAAAAACCAAAAGACTAGCTTTAAGGATTCCCGGTGATGTAAAATAGAATAAACAGAATGTGTCATCCATAAGTGCAATAAATAGATGTTAATTGGAATCCTTTGGTGGTGAATATACCAACCAATGAAATTGTGCCTACTTACACTCAATGAAAGTAGCCCACATTATTTCAAACATCCTTTTCCATACTTGTTTGATGGAATTGATTTTCCATTATCATTAAGAGCATTAATTTTTAGATGTTTTGAAGAGATGAGTTGATAACATAACTAAGGTTAATATCAATGTAAGGTGGTCTCAATCATACACTTCTAATATGTCCACCACTTGGATGGTGATTGAACACTAATATTATGTAGATGGACATCAAATATGGAATTATCAACCTCCAAAATTTATTCATGGTCATTATTAACCCTTTTTGGAATCAAGGGTTTAAAAGGAATAAGTTACTCAAAAGTGGAACAAACTATTCTTAAATTAAGCCAATTAGATAATTTAGTTTATGATATTCAATTTCAATGCAATTATGAAATATTATAACTATATAAATGACAATTCCAAATAGTATTTTGATTATGTATTCACAAAGAATAAACAATACTTAGCATATGTAATGAAGCGTAGACATATCTAAGATGTAAAGGTGTGTAAAAAGGTTATCTGATGATTAGGGACCAATCGTTAAATTCCAAAAATATTCTTTCTAGTTATTTAGATGCTTGCATCGACTTGTGGACACTTGTGTCACTACTACTATTCAAATCTTGACACAATTGTCCTGTTTAAAAATTTTGTTTTATCAAGATGTGACTATGTGCATATTTTTGGGTTTTATTTTGTCTTTCATTATATGTATCTATATCTTGCATGCATGCTCTGTATCATTTTTTATATCTCAAACCCTAACACTTCACCTTAGGTTAGGTTACATTGCCAAATATAGTTTAGTAGACTCATGGTATTGAGCTAACCTCAAAAACCCCTCTATCAATGAGTGTCATCTACATAGACAATACTTTAAGGAAGGCTTGTGACTTATGTATATCTCCCCTATGTGTTGGAATGTGTGTGAACAATAGTTTATAATGATATATGCAAATGCATATAATGATTTACCTTATAACTTGAAAAATATGGTTCATGTAGAGTTCTTTGATTGATTCAGATGTGTAGTATGATTGATATGATTGCTTAATTATGTGTTTTAAAATTAAATAGTATGTCTAAGATTGAGAGGTTATTGCTCAATATCCAAATGAATTTGCTTCAACTTGTATTTATACTAGTTATTTTTAAATGATCTTCACAGAAGGTTTATTGGCATTTTTAGGCTATCTTGTACACATCAAAAGATTTGCAAATTTAAGTGTTTGTAGGAGAAGAGCAGTTGTGTTGGAGTAGGAATAGTTGTGTTGACATTACTTTCATATCTTGAATGTAATTATCTAGGAAGAAGGAAAGTTTTTGAAGTTTTCTAATTGATAGTGAAGGATATATATCATATTTAAGGCATTTTATAGTTACAAGTGATCTAGATAGTCATAGTAATCAAGGTTGGATTAAGAAATAAGTAATAAGACCTAGTGAGGTGGTGAATGTGAGCCTTTTGGCTGTAAAAAAATTCAAATTAAGGGTAGATCCTTGAGATATATTTTTCAACTATAGAAGACTAATCTAACATATAAATCCATATTTAAGACTCTACATTCCCCTCTCCCTTTAATGTAATAATGCAAAATGATGAAATTACTAGGTTAAAAGAAATAAAGCTTATTGTGTTGTGTACAACACACCTTGTCTTTTTTTAGACCCACTTAAATTTGTTATATGTCAATGACCTGTAACCAAGTGCATGTTAAATGTGTAATTAATGCATATAATATAAAATTGAATAATTTGAATATATGTGAAAAGAGAGCAAAGAAGTACATGTGTGTTAATGATGTTTCCCCTTGGTAGTTTATCTTGATAGAGATGCTTCTAAGCTAAATCATTGAAGACAAGTTCAAAAATGAATATTGGAGATATGAAAAGTGGAATTGGAGGGTGATCATGCCCCTAATCTTATATAAGGATGAATTGTGCCAAGTCCACTGAGAATACAAAATCTCATTCACACAACTCAATTATAAGTAATATAGCCAATCTAGTCAATCTTGCTTGAGTCAAATGATGTAACCATATAAACCTCAAATAATAAAATCATAGTGTCAATTCCATCGAGGGAACAGAATATTGATTGCATTAATAAAAAAGGGCCAACCATTGTAAATAGATAAAGGCCCAAACATTACATTTTAGTAAGGTTAGTGCATAAATGTGTGTATAATTTGAAAGTGTATTTGTAATTTGGTACATGTGGACCTCTAATATGTCTCAAGAAAAAGTATATGTCAAAATGTAACCTCTTATCTTTAACATGTGTATAATATGTATCATAAATTTGAAAATCTATGGCCCAAATATATGCCAAATGCATAGAATTTTATCCAAAATGTATATTTGAATCATGTAAACTGTGTAAACTGAATCAAATTCTACTCATTCTATCAATTGTATGTATTTAGAGTCATGTATTCTATGACATGCCCCCATTTATATGCCCCCATTTTGAGGTGAGAGGATTTCAAAAGTGATAATCACCTTATTTCAAAAGGACAAGACAATTATGTTCTATCTATGTGAATCATGTAGTAAAAAGAATCATAAAGGATTTGTTGAGATGTTGTCATTGATTTCAAAGGGTTTGCTATACAATAAAGAATATTATCATTGATGTTAAATAATTTTTGTGAGTAGCTAGGAATTACATCAGACATTTTATGGATTACATCAGGCTTGTTATGGATTATATCAGGCATGTTGCAGATTACATCAGACTTGTTATGGAATGCATCAAACTTGCTACGGATTGCATCAAACTTGTTACGAACTGCATCAAGGGTTATACAGACTACATCAGAGCTACTATGAATTGCATCAAAACTACTACAAACTTCATCAATCCAACACTAAATGTATTATAATGATTGATAGATCTATCCCAGCTTCATTTCACTGAAGCTAACCTATGTGAGTGAGATTTTAGATAATCTAATGGGAATTATATTTGTAAAAGAGAATAAATCATTATGTAGTTGACTATATAGTTTTGTTTGGTCGACCTTCAAGATATTGTTGAGTATTATCTTGTATATAGGCAAAATCAAATAATCGTTTTAAAAGTGTGGAATATAGAGAATACTTATTCACTAAGGAACAGAGTAGAGGTTCATTGAGGAATAGATGACCAGAGAGGCATGAGTATGAAATTAACAAATGATTCATACAGAATCTGCTAAGACAGATGAATAAATAAGGAAGAGAGGTAGAGTATTTTTTTTTTAAAAGAGCGGAGAGGAAAGAGAGCCTAATGTGTCTATTTGATTGATAAGTAGAAAAGTAGCAGAGTAAATGTGCAGTTGATAAGCAGAGAGTAGAATTGCACCATCATTTATTGATAGAAGCAACTTATAAAAGTGGATGATTTAAAGTAGTTGAGTTGGTCCTCGGCAAAGGGGGTTGAAGCCTCTTGTAGATTGGTATCTACAAATCAAGGAGTTGGTACTTCCTAACAAGTGGGTGCTTGTTGAATATTTTTGTCAAGTTAGTGCTTGATTATTTGCAGTTGGTGCCTCAAGATGAGTGGGTGCTCATCAATCTTGTTGACTCCTTGCATATCTAATTTAGGACAAGTAGTCTATGTAGTGATCATTTTGGGTTTTCTTCCCTTTAAGGGTTCCCACCTATATCATGTATTATGTCTTTATGGGCTTTGTTTTGGTTTGATTGTTGTATGGATTATGCATTAATGCTTTACTAATGAACTAAAGAATTAGAAGAAAGTTTTAAGATCTTATTGATTTACCCTCCCCCCTCTCAATGGTTGTGATTCTAAAAATTGGTATCAGATCAAGTCCTTCAAGGTTAAGCTTCACAACTGGAAGGTAGATCCTAAGAAGCACAATGTCTAGTCATCAATTACAAGAAGGGTTTTCAACAAACAAGTCCCATTGGTTCACTAGAACCAATTATGTCTTTTCGAGCATTAAAATGAAGACCTATTTGATGGCTCTCAGGTTTGACATTTGGCAGTCAGTTGTTAATAGATATATTATCCTTCAAACTCCTCCAACTGATGTTCCAGGAAAGAAATCAAGTGAGAACAATTAAAAGGCTACGAATGTTATATTGTGTGGATTGGCAGAATCTAAATTTGTCAAGGTGATGTAATGTGAATTAGCTAAAGCAATTTGGGATAAGTTGTAGCTCATCTATGAAGGTGACACTAAGGTAAAATTAGCAAAGCTTTAGACCTATAGAAGATAGTTTGAAGTTATAAAGATGAAGGAAGAAGAGAATATTATATCATATCTTAGAGTTGATGAAGTAGTCAACATAATCAGAGGTCTTAGAGAATAGATTAATGAGTCAACTTTTGTTCAAAAGGTTCTAAGATCCCTGACCCCAAGATTTAACAAAAAGGTGTCAGGAGTTGAAAAAGTAAAAGACTTGGACCAATTACAAATGTTGATCTTCATGGAATACTTATTGCCTATGAGATGCAAACTGAAGATGGAAGATCTTCTAAAAGGGAAGTAGCATTCAAATTTTCAAAGAAAACACAAATCAAAAAGTTTAAAAGTGACAGTGACACTGAAGTTGATGAAGATAAAGCCAAAGCCTTATTTGTGAGGAAATTGAGAAAAAGTTTAGGTAGGTACAAGGGCATGCTACCAGTCAAATATTCAATTGTATAGGATTGGTCATTTTGTTGCCAAGTGTCCTCAAAAAGAAAAACATGATCATGATGAAGAACATGGTGAAGAGAATAAGAAATTTGACAAGTATGACAAGAGCAAGAAAAATTTCCATCAAGGTAACTATAAGAAAAATTCCTTTGATAACAAAAAGAGTCTATGTTCTAAAAAGATAACAACTCTTCTGAAGTCAGTGATAAAGATATCTCAAATAGTGATGACTGCATTTCAAACCATAGAAGTGATGAAGCTTTGTTCATGGCCATTGAAGTTGAAGATGGAAATAGTTCAAAAGAACAAGTCTTCATGGATGATGAAGAAGTAGATGAAGAAGAAGATGAGGTTAATTTCGAGGCAGTACTTATCATTATTTTGAATGAATTAAAGAGTCAAAGAAAGAAAAACCAAAATTTGAAGTCTCTTATCAAAAGTCATGAAGAACAAACATGTATCTTGGAAACCAAGATAACTAAGAGTGCCAAGGAAGCTAAGGAGGTCACCAACGATCTCAAGACTCAATTAGAAGAAGCGAATGTAAATCTGAAGTCCAAAGAAGTAGAGTGTAATGAGTACAAATATGAGATAGGTTCATTAAATTTAGATTTAGAATAGTTCATATTCAAATTAAAAAATTGTCAAAAGTTTGAAAAGAGAAATGGAATTCTTGATGACATATTGAATAGTCAAAGGTCACCTATCATCAAAACAGGCCTTGGATACATAGATGACCAGAAGAGTATCAAGGAAGAGCAGAATATCAATAAGCCAAAGACATACATTGATGCTCTCAAGAAATTTGAGATTGTGAATGACAGTTAGAGGTCAGGATAGGTCAAGAAGATTATCACTCCTCTCAGGGATAACAAAAGATTCAATATGTCTTTCAAAAATCTTCAAAGATCATTTCCTATCCGACAACCAAATTCAATAAGGTACATGAATTCCTTCTATGGCTACTAATTTTTTTTGTAATCAATTTGGACATAGAGTTGTATATTGTAGATCAAATGCTAGAAATAATCATGCATGGAGAAGTGAGATGAATAGTCATGGATTTTTAAAAGGATTCTCAAATTCATTTGTCCAATGATCAAATATCAATAGAAATAGTGTGATTTTTTACAATTGTGATAAAATCATACATAGTTCAAGATTCTATAGATTGGTTTATGTAAAACCCCCTAGTCAAAACAAGAAGGTTTATGTTTAAATTGATAAGAAGTCAAAACCTTTGAAAATATTGAAAGGGAGCAAGAAAATGACGGTCCAAAGGAAAAAAAATCCATGTTATCACAAGCTAATTTTCACATTTAAGATGAGAGTTTGAAATGGTTCATTGACAGTGGATATTCAAGCCATATGATAGGTGATAAGAATAAATTTATATCTTTAAAGAAGACTATTGAAGGTACAATCAAGTTTGGAGACAATACAATAACTAATATTTTTGGTAAGAGAATACTAACTCTTGGCAATGATAAAACTAAAACTAAGAATGTGTTATATGTAAAAGTTCTGAAACATAATTTGTTGAGTGTTAGTCAAATGTGCAATCAAGGATATACTCTGAAATTTCATGCAAAAAATTGTGATATAATAAAAGCAAGTTCAAGAAGATTGGTAGCAGATGCTAACAAGATTAAAAATAATTAGCATGTTTTGAATGAGATCAAGGACGTGTTTGATGAGTCAAGTGGATGAAATTTGGCTTTAGCACAGAAGAATGAGACATATAAACTTTGACAACTTAGTAAAGATAAGTACTAAGAAATCAATCATGAACATGTCTAAGATCACTAAGCCTGTAAACACACTGTGTAAGGCATGCTAACATGGAAAATAAACAAGAAGAAGGATCAAGTCAAAAAAATATTCAACTAAAAAATATTTAGAGTTGATTCATACATATCTATGTGGTCCAACAAGAACTCAAAGTATTCAAGGTGAAATTGACTTCATGATTCTTATTGATGATTACATTAGAATGACTTGGGTTGCTTTCTTGAAAGAGAAATTTGAGGCTCTAGATAAGTTCAAGGCAGTCAAGGTTTTGGTTGAAAATGAGATGGACTCAAAAATCAAGTGTCTAAGATCTGATACAAGATGATAATTCTAGTCAAATGAGTTTGATGATTTTTGTATGGAACTATTGGTGTCTTAGGTTGTACCCTAACTAAAAAGGGGATTGTTCGGGTCCATTTGCTCAAACCTAGTCCAACATGGGAATGACCCTAAATTTTGGGTCACCTAATCTTTGTTCAGACCTCAAAATAAGGCTAGATTCCTTTTGGGGCTATCACCTACACTAAACCTAGACTAGCTTCTTACTTAGAAAAAGGAGGAAGATTGACAATAATTCATAAAAGCATGTAAAAAGGGGGTGATGAACCAAATATTTTGATCCTTATATCTACACAAGACACACTATAGGACACTTTCAAGACTACTATACATCACTTCATTCAGTCTTTAATTAGCTTCCATATAAGTATTTCAAAGAAAGGCATGTACTAGTTATTGACCTAGCATGGGAGGGCAGTTGGCCACTTCCAAACTGACCAACAGACTATATATGCACTTAGAATGACCTGTGGGAGCTACCAAATGCTTCATGAAGGTGAGATAATTTAGATAGAGGCAAAGGAAAGTAGGGATTCACTCAACCACATCAATGAACTCATAAGACATACTTCAATTCAGCTTGCAAAATAGAGAAATTCAGTCTTTTATTGCATCAAATAGGTGTTACAATACAAATATTGGTAAATTATGGTCATGCCAAAGAGAGGGATCCTTTTCAAGGCTTAGAATCCTATATTTATAGCAGCATAGGATGAGAGAGATAGAGATCATGAGTAGAAGGATGGAGAAGGGAGCATAATGACCAAGATCCTGCAATCTTTCCCAGCATTGATGTAGTTAGAAAAGATCATAACGACTAAGACTACTTTTGTAAAATAGCCATAACAATTATATCAGACTCTTTCAATCTATTTTTGACCTATATTGATGCTTCTTATAGTTATAAGAGCAGGATTAAGTCATTTAAAAGCTAAATTTTGATGCTGAAGCAATTATAACAGTTGGATCAATCTATTGTGATCTTGTCCTGACATGGATTGTTCCCTATTAGTTCATCCTTTGCATGTAGGAATGGAAAAAAGGGTTGTAATCATGTTGTTGGATTTGGTGACAAACCTATCAAAGTTGACGTTTCTGCCTCTATGGCCTTCTTTTGAAATATTTGCTCTGGTTCAACCTAAACCGTATTCGACCTCTACTTGAGCCCTCCTATCTTTGATGTTTAGTGTCAGCCATTGATCTTGATCTAGGCATCTAAAAATGTGACACCTAGTGGCTCTTCATTTATTCTTAGGATCTTATTATCAGCTCTGTCTTCCCCTACACTTGCACCATATGGCAGCTTTGTAATAGATCTAATCTTGTTGACTTCTTGACCTCATGTGCACTATAGATCTCCTTGGTCTAATTAAATGCATGTCATTGATCTCCTTTTTCTTCATCGAATGTGCATTGTTGATATGCCAAGTTATTGATATCATGCCACCTATCATCCCCTCACTAATCTTGAGATCCTCTGACTTGTTGACCCAGCTTGCACCCTTGGATCTTAGATGTATGATTGAACGTGTGCCATTGGATCTTTAGGACCCACTGATACTATCAATCACTTATGCATAATTAGATTTGATCTAAGAATCCACTATATTGACACTTTTTAGCTGTGCATTCATCCTCAAAACTTTTGAATCTAAATGATTATTTTATAATCCTTAAATTTGATGTTTCCATGCACGTTTCACTCTACAAGTCTAACTTTAAAGGCTTATATCTTGAGATAGAAAGCTCATCAAAATACCAAATTTATAAAGGATGATCTTGGCATGAAATACATTAATTCCATGTAATCTTTTGGCCTTGACCAATTTCCTCAGTGTGTTTAACAAATGTGTAATTAGATTGACATGTTTGTCTTTATGTGATGTGTTGTGGCAGTCTGGTTCTTGTAGGTTTATTTTTTGAACTGTTGCTCATATTTTCAAGGCTCGAATGGACTTTTGAGGCTTGAGAAACCTAAATTATGTCCATGAACACCATGAAACTTGGATGGTCTCTTTCACTTTGCAATCATAGACCTGTTTCCAACCCTGCTTCCCGAAGATCAAGAAATTACACTTTAAGCTTGCTTAAAGTGTTTCAAAAATTTTTTAAGCAATATGAAATCTTTGGACCACTTATTCCATCTAGAACTCTACTTACCTCATCCATTTAGGTAGAATCTTTGTATGTAGGCCAAAATTGACCAACATGTTTGGTGATTCACAAGGAAGCATGCTTGTTATGCTTCAGAACTTGGATCATCTACATGACTCTTGGACTCACCAATAATGATGAACCTAATCCATGACTGCAAGAAACCTTTTGACAAGTAAAGATAATGAACTCCATAAAAATAGTTAAGGAAACAAACAAAATAGGGAAACCAACTAAATAAAGCAAAAGTAAACAAACTAATGTGCTAAGATAGCACTTGTAGGAAAGCTAAAAGAAACTATGTACAAGGAACTCAACCTTCAATAGCAATGTTTCAAGTGTATCCCATTAACTGGGATAGGAAGCTCCTCACCATCCATTTTTGCAAATTGAAAGGCATTGTGGGATTTACATCTGGAGATTGTGTATAGACCACTCCAAAGAGAGTCAAACTTTGTATACCTTCCTAGCTGAGCTTTGTTCCCATCTCACTTGAAGACTAAATCTCTTTCTTTGAAACTACGTGAAGAAGTTCCTTTATCAAAGTCTCTCTTTACTTTTGCTTGATGGATTTCCATGGCTAGCATGGACTGATGTCTTGTCTCTTCCAACTTTATATGCTCATCATATATGATCTCCATAGGTTCATTCTCCAACAACTCAAGTTGATGCATTAGTTCTAGGGTAAAAAATTCAAGAGAAATAGGAATTATTGCTTCCTTACCATATACCAGCTTGTAAGGGGAGTTGGCTATTGACTTCTTGTAGGTGATCTTGTCATCCCATAGAGCTGACAATAAAATTTGAGATGCCATGACCTCTAATTATCCTTAATTATTCTCCTTGTGATCTTCAACATGTTTTTATTGGTGGACTCAGCAAGACCATTTCCTTAGGGATATTAATTTGATGAAGTGATGAGAAAGACACTATGTTTAACTACCTATTAGCTAATTTAAGACCCCACAAAGGCCATACCATTATCAAAAATAATAGTTTAATGGAATCCAAACCTAGTAAGCAGACCTTCATAAAAATCTAGAACATTGATCTTGTTTGCTTCCTTCAATGCCATTGCTTCTATCCATCTAGTGAAGTAATCTATGGCAATTAGTATCCATTTATGACCTAAGCATGAAGGGGGGTTAATGATACCAATAAATTCCAAACCTCAATGGACAAAGGGTTGATCTACTGCAATTGATTGGAGAGGTAAGGTTGCAAGTTTCAACTTTCCTACAAACATAACACATTGTCTGCATTTAATAACCCATGCATGAAAATTAATAAATACGTTTGGCCTATAATACCCACCTCTCATGATCTTGTGGGTTATGCTCCTTGCTAAATAATTCCCCTACCATGTCCATCATGGAACTCTTCAAGCAGCCTTTCCTTTTGATGTTGTTCAATGCATCTTTACAACATGTTATTGATATATTTCTTGAACAAAACACCATTAACAAGAAGAAATGGAATGGATTGCAATATGAAATATCTTATTTTAAGAAGTTAGGTGAGAGGGATAAATACCATCCTGGAGATATCTTACCAAATCATGATACTAGCTAGAAGGTGGGGTATGATCAGTTGTAACTTATTCATTAGTTGACATCATAACCACCTCATTGGTTTCTTGTAAGTCTTGGGCTATATGCTCACAAAGTCCTTTTTCTCTAATCAGTTTTATGAGTTTGATCTCCACATCATACTCCATTACCTTTGTTATCCAACCAGCTCTTTTCTCATTTATGTCCTTATTCAAGAGAAACTCTTTGACACTTGGATGTGTAACCATTAGGTGTATCTTATTGTTAGATAAGTATCTAAATTTCTTAATAGACTTTATGACTGACAGCACATGTTTTTCAACAAAAAGGTACCTTGTTTCATACTCCTCCAAGCCTTTACTGAAGAAGGATATTGGCTGCTCTAAAGCCTCATGATTCTGTTGCATAAAAATGCTTGAAATGGTGTCAATATTAGCATAGGTATACAGAATAAAGTCATTTGAGAAATTTGGGTTCATGAGCATAGAAGCACTAACTATGGCTTTCTTAATTTCCTTAACACTCCTTACTCCTTCCTTAAACCAGTTGAATCTCTTATTCTTCTTTAGCATGGCTATAAGTGGCTTAGCTAAAGTGTCAAAATATGAGATGTATCTTCTGATAAAATTGATCTCTCCTAAGAAACTTTGCAAAGCTCTTTTGTGCTTGGGTAAGGAAAGTGTAAGAATTGAAGCTATTCTTTTAGGATCTATGCTTAAACCATGATTTGAAACTATATGTCCAAGGAGCTTACCTTCATGAACTGAGAAGATAATTCTTTGGGGATTCAGGGATACCATAAATTGCCTACAACTTTCAAACACTTGCTCAAGGTGAACCATGTGTTCACTTGCATTCTTTGAAGACAATGTTATGTCATCCAAATAGACTAGCACAAACTTGTTAAGAATGCCTTGGAATACCATATCCATGGCTCTCTGAAAAGTTTCTCCATCATTGGATAAACTAAAGGGCATCTTTTTATGTGCAAATGTCCCTCACTTTATGGTGAAGGCTATCTTGAATTGGTTTTCCTCGACCAAAATCTAAGATTAACCACTATAGCCATCCAACAAGGAAAACCTTTCTAAACCTAAAACTAACTATAAAATTTACTCCATAGATGGCAAAGAATAATGGTTTTTAAGGTAAGTCTTATTCAAGTCACAGAAGTCAACACATAGTCAAATTTCATCATTATTTTTTCATATTAGAACAAGGTTTACCACCTAAATTGAGTGCTTACTTGAAAATATAAAAGCTGACTCAATGAACTTATGAATCTCAGCTCTCATCAAAAGTTCAAGCTTATGATTAATAGGCCTTTATCTTTATCTTACTAACTTAGTTTTATCTTCTAGCTCAATGGTGTGTTGAGTTAGACTTGGGTTAAATCTCTTGAGATCACTATATTTCCATGCAAATACATCAATAAAACTTGCACATAACTCAATGAAATATTTCTTTGTTAAATAAGTGCATACCTTACCCAACTTTAGGTTCTTACCAAGTGCAATTTCCACATTGGCATAGTGTTCTTCCTTTGTTGACAAAGATGACTTCTCTTTCTTTAGCTCATCATCACCACGAAATATGTTTTCAAGTGTCATTAGAAAACTTATTTGTTTTCAATTGCACAATCTAATTACCATGTTTTTGTAAGTATTTTGATTGATTTCTTAAGAAAAACTCAGCATTTTCTTATAAAAATCTGACAGTCTAATTATCATATTAAAACACTTGTTAGTTATCATTATTATCTGGGATAGAAGGTCTTAAAACCACCTTAATGTGTGTCTAGATTTTTTCACTTCTTACATCGGTTGGGATACTAAATTATGCCTTAATAACAGCCAACCTATCTAATGTTTATTCTCATCTCTTGGTATTGCCTCGATGTTGAAGGATTGAAACTCTTCAAGTAAATCCCATACCATGTGCTTATAATACTTAAGTAATGGGTTTTTCATATTTTAAGACCTCTCACTTGGTGAACTACAAGTTCACTATCACCAAAGACTTGTAAGATGTTGACTTTCATCTTCTTAGCCCATTGTAAACCATGAACTAGTGCCTCATATTCTACAGTGTCGCTTGAATAATCAAATTGAAACTTAATTGATAAGAAGTAGATTTGCTTTTCTAGATAAATCAACATCATTCTAGCCTTGGTACCATGTTTATTCCTTGATCCATCAAAGCATAACTACTAAAGATCATCACTAGACTCATCATCCTTCATCAAGGCTAAAATTGGTGCATCTTTCTCATGTAATTAATAAACACTAAGTCCTTCAATTAACTTATAAGGATCATATTCATGTGAGCTAGAGGAACACTCATAAAGCAACAAATATGGAATCCCATCTAAAGGTGATTCAGTTTCCTCTACACCATCTTCTATCACCTCATTTGAGATGAGGCAATTGGTATTCACAACACTTGGCATATATGGTTCTAAATGGAACCATGCAATAGGTTAAGAATGTATGGTTACCTTGGTACCATCCCTGGTCTTGAATATCAAATGTGTCAAATCAGATGATAAGTATCCTCCAATATTTGAAATAAAGTCCTTTGAAAAACACATGGAAAAATAGGGAGACAAGTCCACCACAACTACTTCATACTTAATATTAACATTGGGACAAGCATGTAGTGTCAACTTCATATCCTTAATGATACGTATTATCTTTGTTTATGACCCATCTATTTTCAATACTCCTTTAGTATTTGGTTCAGAGACAAGACCAAGCTTGTCTATAATTTTCTTAAGCATGGCAGTGTTGTTGGCTCCACTGTCCACCATATAGTTATGAACTAAATAGTCACCAACTATCAAAAAGAGATAGAAGGGAGGAGTTTAACTTGACTTTCCTCATCTTTGTCACCTTTTGTTATTTTGTATATCTATTATACTTAATGTTTCATTGGTTGGTCTGAATTAGTTAGGACAACTCTGTATTTCTCAACTAGTTTTGGAGACACCTTGAGAGCTAAAAACTCTTGGATGAGCATTTTTTTTTGTCCTAAAATAGCAAGGGAATACCACATGCTAATGTTGACATTGGATTTATTCATGCTAATGTTGAAATTGGAATACCACATGCTAATGAATGAATCTCAACTAACCTTTCATTGCAACTTTTAAACCACTAGTTGTTCATGGACCAGAGGTATTTGAGGGATCTTTCCAGCCTCTGCATTTTGATTTTTTCATGTTGTAGGGACAGCGAGTTGATCTTTGGCACTTTTGAAAAAAATATTAGGATTACTTGAATAATTAATCACATCTTGATCCTTATCAATTGCTCTTCTTTTAGCTCTAGTTACATTTGTAACTTGACCAATTAAACTTCTAGTCTCACCACCATTAGTGAAAATAACATAATTATTCATTTGCCAATTTACATTAATGACATCAGGTTACCCTTGAACTTGTTGAGCCTCTCCTTGGGGTACAAAATTTGTCTCTTGATACTAACCTCCTTGAAGAGAAAACTCTTCTTGAGTCATTTGTGGCATAGTAATGTTTTGTGATACCAAGGCTTGGTTCTGAACATCATTGAGGTTGGAGGGCTACCAATTTGAGTCATGCATTAAATTGTTTTGATGTGGTGTGGGAATAATAACTTTTGATGCGGAAGGGGCATTATGATCAATAGATGCATATGGTTTAGGAACTATGGCTCCTTATGATTGGTAGGGTGGTTTGTTTTCTCTAAATCTTTGTTAAGGAGGCCTTTGATCTCTGAAAGGCTGATGGTAGATCTGATTCTATTATTGATAAGACATACCTTGGTATTGTTATCTTTTGAACTGAACTATTTCATTCCCAAAAGATTGTAATAGACTTTTCAATTCTCTAATTTCACTAGTCTGACTAGAAGGGGTTGCAACTTTAGCTTGAGGGAGTGGAATAGGGGCTAGTGATGGAAACTAAGGAATTTGAGGGGGTGGAATAGATTGCAACTCTAGGAATATAGGCATTAGAGGCCTCAGAGAAAGTTTACCTTTCTTATGGAAACCTCATAAGCAGTTGGCAAGGTATTACCACCCATAGATTGTATCATCATATTAATATCAAAATTAAAGACTTTCAGATAGTACAAAAAGGCATATTTTGCAGATAGTCTGATCACTATAGGAATCCCAGTTCATGTATTTTGGAATCTAAGGTTAAAATCAGACATAAACTCATGGGGAGCTCTCTGAATGGTAGTCAATTGCTCAACTAATGATAGATGATTAAATTTATCTTCAAATTTCCTGACTAAGGTTGTACTTAACTCATCCCAAGTAGCAATGGAATTCAAAATAAGATTACTATACCACTGCAATTCTTTTCCTTTGAAGGAAGCAGCAAGCAATCTAATAGCCACATTATCTTGAATAATATTATGAGCGGAGCAAAGGTTGGCAACCTCCTAGATTTGCTCAATAGCAGTTGTTTGATGTTCTCTTGAGAAGAATGGGATACTCTTAAGGGAATACACATGAATGTCATCAAAATGGGCTAAATTCAGTGGACTACCTCTATGTAATGAGACGAACACTTGATTTTTGATAGTCATTTGGGTAGTGGAGATTGCACTGCTTAAGATAATAAGATGACCAGGAGATGAATATTGCTTTTGGAGATAAGGTCTTGTCCTATTAAATCTTGTTCTCTTATATGAAATAGCAGGTAGCTCAATGAATTCAAGGGGAATAGTTTTACTAGTTGACCTTGTAGTAACCTTTGGCATCAAAATGTTGTCTAGATGGTGCTATGAACTCTGCAACTTTAAAGATATTTAGCTCATGATCATGATGTATATCTTTTCCTAATGCAAATGCTTCTCTTTAGCTTCAAATTTATGTTATCCCAAGGAGAATGTGTCCCATTGGGTATGTTATAACTATTGGCATCCTAGGTTGCACCCTAGCTGAGAAGGGGATTGTTCATGTCTTTTTGCTCAAACTTAGTCTAACATGAGAATGACCCTAGGCTATGGGTCACCCAATCTTGGGTCAGACCTCCGGAGAAATTTGGCTTCATTTTGGGGCTATCACCTACACTAAACCTACACTAGATTCTTGCTTAGAAAAGGGAGGGAGATCGACAATAATTCATAAAAGCATGTAAAAGCGGGGTGATGCACAAAATATTTTGATCTTTATACCTGCAAAAGGCACACTATAGGGCACTTTCAAGACTACCAAACATCACTTCATTCACTCTTTTATCAACTTACACATAAGTATTTCAAAGAAAGGCACGGATAATTTATTGACCTGGCATGGGAGGGCAGTTGTCCACTTCTAAACTGACCAAAAGACTATACATGCACTTAGAATGACATGTGGGAGCTACCAAATGGTTTCTAAAGGGGAGGGAATTTAGACAAAGGTAAAGGAAAGCATGGATTCACTCAACCACATCATTGAACTCATAAGACACACTTTAATTTAGCTTGCAAAATGGAGGAATTCAGTCTTTTATTGCATCAAATAGGTGTAATAGTGAAAATCTTGGCACAGTCTAGTCATGCCAAAGAGAGGGATATTTTTCAAGGATTAGAACTTGTATTTATATCAACATAGGATTAGAGAGATAGAGATCACGCGTAAAAGGCTGGAGAAGGGAGCATAATGACCAAGATCTTGTAATTTGTCCTAACGTTGATGTAGTTAGAAAATATCATAATATTTAAGACTACATCAATAAAATGACCTTAACAGTTGTATCATTCTCTTTCAATCTAGTTTTGCCCTGCATTCATGCTCCTTATGGTTATAATGGCAGGATCAATTCATTTGAAAGCTAAATTCTAGCATCGAAGTAGTTACAACAAATAGATCATTCTGTTGTGATCTTATCCTGATGTGGATTACTCCTTACTAGTTCATCCTTTGCATGTAGGAATGGATAAAGGGGTCATAATCATGTTGTTGGCTTTGGAGATGAACCCATCAAAACTGACATGTCTGCCTCTATGGACTTCCTTTAAAATATTTGCTCTGGTTTGACCTGAACTGTATTCAACCTCTAGTTGCTCCCTCCTATCTTTGACATTTAGTGTCAACCATTGATCTTGATCTGGGCTTCTAAAAATCTCACCTGATGGATCTTCATTTGTTCTCAAGATCTTATTGTCAACTCCGTCTTCACTTGCACTTGTGCAATGTGGTAGTTGTTAGTGCCTAAAATTGCACTAAAGAAAGTGAGCCCTTGTCAAGTATGAATACCTGAGTTTCATCCCAAATCTAGTTTTTAAATGTTCATTGGTCTATCAGAGGTCAAGTTGAAATCATTTATGTGCACTTTGAAACCCTTGTTCCAATTTCCCTATCTTGGACCTTCTAATTTAGAGTCAAATTTAAGTAGGAACATTTTTAATATGCTACAGACTTAGTTTAATTTGTATACTAAGGTTTGGTTATGTTTATTAACACGACCAAACATTATATAAAAATTCATATTGGGTCCCATTTTATGTCCCGTAGCCTGGTACCTTTTATTTATTTATGTGGTCTAATTAATGTCGATTCCCTTTGTTATAGACTAAGCTCAAAGTCCTGGGTCTCCTTCATATTTATAAATACCCCAAAACCTTAGGCTAAATATTTTGTCCTAAGTCTTTGTGTCCTAAGCTTTAACTTAGTAATTGTCCTTGTCAATCATGAGCCAATCATGATTGGGCTTGTGGATCATGATAAGATGGTACGTATTGATGTAGAGTTGAATGATCGAATGGAACATGATCGAGGCTAACTTTTCAATGGAGCCCAGGGTAAATGTGAAGGTGGTAAGTGTCACCATCGCAGGGACCCTATCATAAATTAGACAAAATGTGGAGCAAAATACTAGGCCCTATGCATAGAGATCGATGGTCCACACTTGATCCGTTCAAATGGGATCGATGGTGCGAGTTGGATGAAGCACTGTTTAGCATAGCTCAAGGCAAATGCAGAAATGCACTAATCAGTATACTTAGGTATTTTCTAAGTTTGTTTTAAAATCATCTTATTGTTTATGGATCACATAGCATTAATATTTTGGATGCCATAAACATCTCCTACAAGTTTGGTGCCTTCATGGTTTTTCTATCTCAAGATGCAAGCTTTCAAAAATTAAACAAGCAGTGTGATGATCACACGGACATCATTGATGGTTTCACAAACATCAAAATTAGGCTCAATAATCAACCATTGTGGGTTAAATTTGATGATCATGCAGATGTCAAATGATGGGTGCACAGACATCAGATTTAAGCCATAATTGTCCATTTGGGTTTAAATTTGGCAGTTGTGTGAACATCACTGATGGTCACATGGACATCAAATTATGGGTGTGTGAACCTCAAATTTAATCCATAGAGATTATCCGTTGGGGCTTAAATTTGAAGGCCACATGCCCATCAAAAATATTCATGCGGATGTCAAAGGACGGGTGCACGAACATCAAATTTAAGCCATAGCAGACAACTAATGGCATTTAATCCTTTGGCTCTATATCAATGATCTGCATTCCATCAAGCTTCAAGATCGATGATGCGAGTGAAAGATGACTTGTCAAATAACCCAAGCCGAATAAGGAGATGTCACATGGTAGAAGGATGTTATCCTAGGCTGAGATTGACTGTGTAGAGTGCAGAAAGCCCATGGATTCTCTAGGTGGCATTATCTCAGGGATCGTAATAAAATTTAATGTTAAGTGGGCACCAAGAGCCTATAGAGTTGCCATGTGGCATGTTTGTGTTTATCATGCATACAAGGATCTAGGGTTGCCACATAGGAAGGTGGACATTTCAATAGAGCTCAACAAATGTGGTAGCCTGTGAACCCTCTAAGGATGATCAAATATCCTTTGACAACCCTAGAAGGCTACATTATGTGACGGTAGATGGTAATTTTGACAAGTCTATGGTAAAGTGCTCTCTTAATTGATGCAATTCTCAATCTACAGAATAGATAGTGGGTCAAGTAGCAAAAGATTCAAAATCAATACATTAGAAGTTTGAAGCTCATGGATAAAATACTTCTTGATAGTTAGCATTATAGATAGATACTTTTCATGAAAATGGAGTAATGAGAAAGCACTTGTAAACTATTGGTGTTACTGCTATGTTTTTGTCATAATTAATGATTTTATGCAGACCTCAAATAAAGCCTACATAAGAGAGGAAATTTTTAAAAGATGGAAAAGTCAATGTTTGATGCATTAAGTTTTAGTATGGCTTTATGTGCTCATTTAGAAGAATTTTCTAAGGGATCTTCTTAGGGAAATTATAAGTGTCAATTGTAACCTAGAAGTTTGCAAATTACAAATTTGCAAAGGGGGATAAAATTTCCTCTAAAGGTCAAAAGGTGAAAATAATGCATTTTTTGCATTAAACATATGAAGGAAACCCTAAAAAGGCCAAAATGCAAAAATCAAAATATGAAAATACAAGTTGGAGCCAAAAAGTAAAAAGTTGAAGGTAACCTAAGTTGTATTTTCATTTGCTTTATTTGTCTAAGCTCATCCATGAAAGGATATTTCAGGTTTGCAAATCCAAGATGAGACACTCTAAAGAATATCTCTCAAGTAGCCATGGATCCATAATATTCCCATGAAATCATTGCAAGAGCAAGTTGTTCCATGGCATGCATAAGAGGAAGGGCAGTTGTCTAAGGAGTTCTAGTTATGCAATCAAGTGGTCTAGGGCATCTTTAGGAAGTTACACATAAAGACAAATGGTTTGTTTGCCCTCCACCATGAATATTCTCCCTCTATCTCATTTGAAAGCATTTAGAGCCAATAAATCAAGGGGTTTGTTGCAAGCCTTCATCATTCCTTGTAAAGGCAGTTGTAACAATGATTTTCCTTACAAATACATAAAGATTCTAGACATGGCAAAAGACTTGATTCAGCAAAGAGCATCTTGATGAGACTTTGGCAATTACATATTAGAAATGGGTAAAAAATGTATAAATAGAGGGCTTCTCTATTCACAGGGTTGGTTGGCCATTGAGTTGGTCATTGTGTTGGTTGTTGTTGGTCTTTGTTTCTCTCCAAGTTCAACCTCTTCAAATTTATTGAGATCCATTGTTGTGTGTAGATCTTGTCTCTCTTGCTAAGATGGTTATGGTTGTACAATCATTAGCAAGCTTTGAGAGCATGTTTATGTCTCCCTGGTCAAAAGAGAAAACTCACCATGCTCGTCCCATTGGCAACATTTAGAAATATTGGTATATGTAAGATTTTATTTCAAGCTAGTGGAAAATATTTCTGGTTCTTTATTGTATCAAGTTAATGAATTGCAATAATGTGTTTTACAAGTTATGTTGATTGGATATTTAGATTTGTGTTCATTACTAATTGTCATTTTGAGCATGTACATAGGTTATAAATCTCTTTCTATATTTATATTTGGAAACATGTTATTGAATACCTTTTAAGGGCACCCTGGGTTCATGAATTTAGCAAGAGAAAGTATTTGAGATTCTAGTTTTAGTGTATGTTCAAGGGTTTCAAGAATCATTTGGTAATTTACATTATATTGGCACCAATGTAAGAAAATTTCTCTTTGTAGTTTCTATGGCTTGCATTTCAATTTTCCTACATCTTTGCAATAAGTGATGTCATGTATGTTGAAATAATCCCTGCTATATAAAAACTACCAGCACACCACCATGCCCTTCCTCTTTATTATTATCAAACTTGTCCTACTCTATCCTACCCTACAAATAATACACCATTTACATATTATAAGTGTTATTTCCCCTAAAAATTCATAAGATCTTTTTCATATAACATGTGTTTATAGTTTTTGCTTTAAAGACCAACATTGTAATCTTTTATTCAGCTCTTTGTTATTGAAAATTCTTTAGAATGAAGGTTGCATGCACTTTTATATCTGTCTTCAGTAACTTGTATATGACTTAGAGCATTTGTGCATTCCTTATGACAACCCTTCTTAGGTGGAGTGTCCAAGTTTAGTTGTGTCATGGTCATATATGTTGTTATTTTGTTCCAAAAATCTCCATGGAGGTTAAGTTGCAAAATCTCTCCATGTGAGCAAGCTACCCCATAAGTCCTCTCACTTTGGTTCAGGAAGAGCCATAAGTAGCAGAGAGCAGATCATACCCCTTGTAGGTGTCTCTCATTCATTTTATACGTCTGATCCATTCTAGATGCCAAACCCTTTCTCGGATACAATGACATATTATCGAGGTTTTTATCTTTGTTTGTCATTTTTCTCAAGCGTGCAAGGTTGAGCATTAGAGGTGTACAATTGGGAACCAACATGCTTCTGGCTCCATTATCAGGGACTAAATTGAACTCCTTGGTCACTTGTGTTGTCAAGGACTCTTACAGAGAGCTAGAGCTAGACTCTTGCAGAGAGATGTAAGTATTTGAAGTTTGAAGTATTTCTACTTTTTATTTGCTACATTTGAACTATCTTGGTGGTCAACGTTGCATTACTCCACTAGGGACATGCGAAGATTTGAGATAATTGAAAATCGGACTTATGTTGCTTTTATTGTGAAGAGATATAAAAATTACATGTTGAAAGATGTTTTCTACCATTTTGAAACATATTCTAAAAAATTCAGTCTTTGTTTTCTATCTCATTAAGATTCAGCAAGTTTGATTTTAGCATGTATCACAAACAGTTTGTCAACTATTATATTCTATAAGTTTGATTCTAGTGGTGACTCCAATCTTATCATTTGGTTTTAAGGAAGATCAGTGCCTAGTTTGAATATATGTGCTAACTTTCAATTTTGAGTATTTTATTGTTTGCAAAGCTGGGAGGATTGAGAACATCCTTCAAATGTGACTCATCCAAACAACTTGCCCCGCCCCTAAGTTTGCATCGAAGATGAAGGAGACAAGTTTGGAGTCCCATTGAAAAGCATAGTACAACTAAAAAATATTGCTTAGACTGTCAAGATCTTGATAATCTTGAACATTTTGTTGAGATCCCCATTATTGAGGACTATCATATCTCTCCTAACAACTCTGAAACTTATAGTCCAATTTATTATCAAGCACCTTCTAAACTAGTTGAATCCCCTCCCAGGTTTGAACCAGAAAGTCTACCTCATTTACCCCCTCACATCCATTTGCCAGTTGTTCTTGAACCTCTAATTGAACCAATCATGAGGCATAAGGACCCAGATGAGAATGAACGTCCTATTGTTGGAACATAATTAGATACTAAGAAGAGGGTGAATCAATATATTGATTAACTTAGTCCTTTTCAAAACCTTTTAATGCAGATTAAAACAAATATATATAGATCACACACACACACACAAATTCACTTGACACCATATGTATACATGGAAAACCCAATATGAAAAAAACTACATTGAGAATAATTGATAGAGTCTACTGTTCTAATCCATCCTCATAGTCAAACCTCACTAGTTACACATTTAAGGGCACCAACCCTAAGGAAACAGCGATCTCCTGATTTAAGAGCACCTACTCTTAAGGAATCATCCACTCCCTAATTGAGCACCAACTCAGCTTATCTGATGGCACCAACCAATCAGATCTACTATGGAGCTACAACTTCAAATTACAATGTTGAATCATAAAAGAATCCAATCCTCTATTATCTGTTATAGGTATAGTCTGTAATTGTTCATGTTTTTCACTTCATCTCTCTTTTCTTCCCTTCTCTTCCCTTATTTTCCCCTCATGTTATGTGTCTCTATATTTATCTATTTGACATAATTTAATAATTCTAGCAACTTTTACCTGTATCCTAGATGTCATATATATAATAATTTGATCTAAGTCTTCATATATTATATATGTTCACACTTGTTTACAAACACTTCATGCTTTGTTCTAGACTCAATTCATTATCTCTTGAACAGTAAGTTTTCCGAGTCTTGAACTCATGCTTCACCACCGTGATTCTTGGTCTTTTACTATATATAGCATTTACTAGACTCTATTTTTGATGAACATTCATTATTACATAGACTTGATTGATTACAGTAATCAAATTCATTGTCTGTGATGTGATTTATGCCTTCCCTGCATCTTCCTACATGTTCCTACATTTGACAATTAGACTGATCATATCTTTAAATATCGATTGTTGATATTTCATTTGGCACCATGATCTAATGGTCTTTATTCAAACTACTCATCTTTAAAATGTGTCCATTGGATCAATCTCTGACAAGCTCACGTGCTCTGTTGGATCCCTGTACACTTTTGGACTTTAACTCTTCAAGTTTAAAATGTGTCTATTAGATAATTTGATCCAAGCTCTCATGTGTCATTAGATCTTCAAACTAGCCTGATTTTTACTTTTGTCTTGGCATTAAACATCAATATCTTTATCCCATCTTGTTATTCCTTGAGTCTTTGGAATGCTTACACTCTATCGATCTTCTCAAACTTGCTCGGTCTTTAACTCGTCATTGTGTCCATAAACCTCAAGCACTTTATCCCATTGATTCTACTCACTCCATTGGATCTCCTTTGCATGATCACCCACTCACCATCATATCTTTTGACAAGCTTGATCATTATTTTTGATAAGCTTACACTCATTAGGTCTCTATTTGACAATCTCTATGATTGTGACACTTGTCACCAGTGCGTTTACTCAGAGGTCCCTTTGAAAATTTGAATTTGCTACACTTCATTGGATCTTCAACATACAATTAAGTGTTAGTTGTTGATCAAGTTGGGACAAATATTAAGTCTAAAACTTAGGATATATAAAGTCTTGATGACTACTTCAAGCCGGTAATTACTAGGTCGAAGAGGCCAGTTTTTACAATGATGATAATGGATTAAGATATAACTTAAGCTAGCGGGTCCTAGTTATATCCACTCAACATCAAAATAGAACATGCATGTTAATTCCATGACTTTAACCCTTAGGGTTTAACTGAGAAACCCTATAATGTCTGAGAGCAAAGATGATTCAATTATGTGCTCATCACTCTTCATCTGAACCTATGGACCATATATCCAAGATGCTCATGAAAAACCCATAACATATATCTATTTTCGTTACAAATGTCCATAAAGGGTCTTTATAAAAGTATGACAACTTTGTAGGACCTTGTGTAGATTTGACTAAGTATGCGGACCATTTCAATATGCTTGGAAGGCTAACTTTGCACCTGCATAACTTTTGTTGCACTTAGTCGCATGACCTAAAATTTAGTGCATAAGATTCTCTTACATAGGGTATTCCATCCATATATTTATTTGTTCCAAAAACCTACATACGTGTAAGATATGACATCATAAAAATGCCTACTTAGCTTTTTCTTACTATCTATAAATTTAACTGTGGGAAAACACTGTCAAAATACCTGAGAGCCTTGCTTTGTTCATGCATATATTTTATCATGTTACATCACATGACCTACGATTCAGTGCATAGAAAATAGGCATAAGAATGAACAAACCCATATGAAAATTTTGTTCAAACACCTCCATGTATGCAAATGTTGACCTCATCAATATGCTTATTTGGCTCTACATGAATCCTTTTGCAAATTTGGCTAAGTATAGAAACTTAGTGATTTTGCCTAAGTAGCCAACTTTACATCCTCGTATCTTTAATTGCACTACATCACATGACTTCAAATCTATCGCATAACAACTAGGGACTAATGTGATCACAACCATATGACCAACTCCACTAGACTCATCCACACGTGGTAATGGTGATGTCAGCAAATTGTCTTCTCAAATTTTCATGCCATAGACCCAAAATGTCTAGATAATCAATATTAAGAACCAGATAAATCTTACTCATGCACACAAGAACTCCAATCATCTTTGACCTCTAATAGAATCCCTTGCATATCCTCTAATCACCATACTCAGCCTTGAGCATCAATGACATCCATAATCTCCCTTTTGACATCAATGACAATCATATTGCCAACAATCTCCCCCTTTATCATTGATGGCAAACTAAATGCTCTAATCTTCTAATATTCTGATCCTTCTCTGGCATTGCATGCATTCGCTTCTGATGAGTATGAACTATAGGTGTTCATATAAACTTGCTTCCCCTTAGGCAATGGCACATTTGCCTAAACACAACTTGGACACATGATCTAATCTTATTTAGCATTTGCATTTTTTATCCAAACTTTTACATCGATTATTTGTACTTCTTCTCCCCCTTTGACATCAATGGCAAAGGGACTCATTATTTGTCCAAATTTTTATCCCTCTTTATAACATAAAGGAGTTTGTCTAAGAATCCACAACCATCAACTCATTATTATACCTAAATTGCATTTTCTCTTTTTTTCTACGAATTAACAAAGCTTCTATGATTCTCCCCCTAAACTCATGCCCTATCACCAGGTCTAGTGATGTGATGTAGGAGCCACCACTCCCAGCTTCTGTCTCAGATACTCAAATTGTTCCATGGAAACAGGTTTGGTGAATATATCTACAATTTGATTTTGAGTTAGTACATATTCCATTATGACTTCTTGATCTACAACATTTTCTCTTAAGAAGTGATACTTGATTGATATGTTCTTGGTTCTAGAATGCATCACTAGATTCTTTGATATATTAATATCATTTGAATTACAACAAAGAATAGAGATAGGTGATTTGTACTCTACCTTGATGTCTTTGAATGTTTGTTTTATCCACAAAACTTGATTACAATATGCCACTGTTACCACATACTCTATTTTTGTTGTAGAAATATTAACTGAATCTTATTTTTTTGCTCAACCATGAAACAAGTCTGTTTCCAAGGAAAAATGCACCACCACTAGTGTTTCTTCTATAATCCACACTTCCTTTCCAATCAACATCTATATATGTTGTCAAATTGAAATCTTCACTTTTAGGATACCATAGGCCATAGTCAATTGTGTTCTTGATATATCTAAAGATCATTTTTACTACATTGACATTTGACTCTTTAGGATCAATTTAAAATCTTGCAACCATGCACACTGCTTACATGATATCTAGTCTTGATGCAGTTAGGTATAATAAGTTACCTATGATTGATCTATACATAGTTTAGTTTGCATCAAGGGACTTATCCTCTTTGATTAACTTACATCTAGTTATCATGGGAGTAATAATTGGTTTGTTATCTTCTATTCCAAACTTCTTGAGCATTTCTTTTGCAAACTTGGTTTGAGATATAAATATCCCTTCATCGATGTGTGTTATTTGTAGACCAAGGAAGAAAGAAAGTTCTTCAAGCATAGACATCTCAAATTCAATTTTCATTTATGTAAAAAATTCTTTGCACATTTTGTTACTGCTACCACCAAAGATGATATCATTTATATAAACAATAACAATCAAAATATGCTCACCTTCTGATTTGAAGTACATATTGTTATCTATACATATTTTGTTAAATTATTGTTATTGCAGGTACTTGTCTAATCTTGATTACCATGTTCTAAGTGCTTATTTTAGATCATACAGAGCTTTCTTCAATCTGTACATATAATCTTCCTCTGATAGCTAAAAACCTTCAAGTTGTTCTATGTAAACTTTCTCTTCTAAGTTCCCATTCAAAAAAGCAGACTTAACATCTATTTGATAGACTTTAAACTTATTATAGATAGAGAATGCTAGAAACATTCTTATGGCTTCCAATTTATCAACTAGAGTAAATGTTCTCTCAAAATCTATGCCCTCAACTTCTGCATATCCTTTGCACACCAATCTTGTTTTATTTCTTATAACAGCTCCATCCTCATTGAGCTTGTTTTTAAAGACCCACTTTTACCTATCATATTCTTGTTTGAAGGTCTTGGAACTAATTGCTAAGTTTTATTCTTTTCAATTTGGCTTAGTTCTTTTTCCTTGAATTTTAAACGAATTTTCATCCTTGCTAGCTTCAACATAGCTCTTAGACTCAATTTCAGACATTAGAGCAAAACTTACTTGCTCTTTATTTTGTACAACTCTTCTCCTTATTCGAACTCATTCACTCTTATTTCCAATGATCTACTCTATAAGATGATCCTTTTAAACAAATCTTAGAGGTGTCCTTTCATTTGCTTCCTCACGCTCTTCACTAGTTGCTTCATCTTCACGATCTAGTTCTTCATTGTATATTTCTTTGTTAGGTTTAACATGCTTCAAACCTTCTTCAACCTTGACATTGATAAGTTTGTGTAGCCTTTTATTTTAATATATGTAGGATTTGTTTTGTGTGGAATAACCAAGAAATATTATTTCATCACATCTTGACTCAAAGTTTCCCAATTTATCCTTCTTTCTCCTGATATAGCATTTGCTTCCAAACACTCTGAAGTATTTAACAGATATAGGGTTTTCATACCCTAGTTCATAGGGAGTTTTGTCATTATTTACCCTTAGTTGAACTTTGTCCAAGATATATACTATTTTTTGGATTGCTTCTCTCCAATATACATTAGGTAGCATGGCCTCTTTTAGCATTGTTTTGGCCATCTCCTTGATTATCATGTTCTTTCTTTCAACAACTCTATTATGTTGTGGAGTCCTTGCTACATAGTAATGTATTTTGATTATATGCTTCTCAAAATACTCTAAGAATTTGTTTGAGGTGAATTCTCCACCTTTATCAGATCTTAAGTATTTGATTTTCTATCCAATCTCATTCTCTACCATGGCCCTAAAGATCTTGAATCTCTCAAATACATATGACTTGTCCTTTAAAAAGGTTACCCATGTCATTATTGAGTAGTTATATAAAAATAACATGAAGTTTCTCTCTCCTTTAGATTCTTTTATCTTAGTAGGACCATAAAGATCAGTATGAATTAGTTCTAGAGGCTTTATAGTTGCATACTCATTTGTTTGAAATCTGACCTTTGTCTACTTGCCTAGTTGACATTCCTTGTAAGTAGTGTCTACAAGTTTGGTTATCTTAAGCATGTGTCTAACACACTTATTTGAGCTCACTTTTAATAGGTTATCAAATTTGGCATGACTCATTTTTCTATGCCATAACCAACTCTCATCAATCTTTCCTATCATGTAACTATTATCATTCACTGCAATAAGATTATAGATATTGCTTTCAGTTCTTTTTCCTTTTGCAACTAGTCTTCTAGATCTCTTTAACTTGCAACCTTATACATTCAATATGACCTTATATCCATTATCACATATTTGGTTGACCTTTAGCAGATTACGCTTCAATTTTTTAACATAAAAGACATGTGTAGGTAGTTTTTCATCTATGTTCAAGGTTCTTTTACCTTTGATCTTTACTGTAGTGATGTCTCTTAAGATGACAGATCCCTCCTTACATTTTCTCAATTTGATGAACTTTCTCTTATTACCAGTCATATGTTTGAGAAATCACTATCTATTACCCACAAATTTTTCTTCTTGGCATGGAGTGCATTTCGAGCAATCATAGATTGATCTTTCACTTTCCACACATCTTTGGGTTTCTTATTTGGCTTTTTTTTCTCCTTTTTAGAGACTTGTGAATTTTTGTTCACATCGGGAGGCATGCATTTCCTTTTGCTTTGTGTTTTTGGTCTTACAAAGTTTGTTCTACGTTGTTTAGCTATGTGACCAAAATTATTACAATTACAGCATATTACATTTGTATCTAACAAGGGAGAAAATGAATTTATACTTACAAAATGTGTTCTCCTTTTAGATATAATTCTACAATCAATAGTCCTATGATCAAATTGATTATAAGTATAACAATAACCATAAAAAGATAATGAATATTTGGTCATAGCACTTATGCAAGCAGTATGAGGAGCTCTTCTTAACTCTAGCTTCTTCAAATCTCTCACTTGTGTGTATCCATCTGCATCAGTTACCTTTGTCTTCTTTTCTTCAAGATTCATTTCTCTAATTTTCTTCACTTCAGTTGTGTTTGAGTCTGTCTTTGTATCTTTACAAGCTTTCTCTTTCTTTGGTCATAATTCTCTTGCTTTGAATTTCTCATATAGGTTAGTAGATGTACTAGTTGGGTAACTTGTTTTTTCATAACCAAGATCTAATCTCTTTTTTGAAGGCTTTTGAGAGTTGATCAATTCATCAAGGCTGTTTGATCCTCCTATCAACTTCAGACTTTTGTCTAGTTGTCTTTTAGTTTTCTCAAGCTCTTTTTTCAAAGCCACTATCTTTGCTTCTAACTTCATGTACTCATCAAATTTAGATTGTAGTTCAAGTTTGAATACAACTTCTATTTTTGTAGCCTCTTTAATTTGTGTCTTTAGGATAACCACCATTTGATTTGATTTTTCAAGACTTTTGGACATTTTCTCAATCTCCTTTTGTCCAAGCTTCTTTTGTTTTGAATTCTCTTTTCTCAGCTTGTCTATTTATTTTAGAGCACAGATGAGTTCACATTCTAAATCCACTTCTCATTCTTGTTCTTCATCTGAGTTTTCAACTTCTTGATCCATAAAATTTGATCTTATTGTCATGAATAGGACTTCCTTTTCCTCAGCCAAAAAAGCACAGTCATGATCATCATCAGAACTATCACTGACATCCATTGAATCATTATCTTCTTTTGTGTATAGGCCTTTCTTATTTTTGAATAAGTTCTTGGAACAATGAGGTTTCACCTTTTTAATATTCTCTTCTTGCTCAGAGTTATCCTTCTTGTTATGCAGGTATTTAGTAGCAAAATGTCATAATTTGCCATAGTTAAAGTATTTAAAAGGTAACTCACCTCTGTACTTTCTAGACCCTCTCTTTAATCTTCTAAAAAAGTTGGCTTCTTCTTCATCAGTCTTCTCAGATATGGATGTAGGTGTTTTTGCATTTACTATTTTAAATGCTTTGAATGCATCTTCTCTCTTGAAGGTGTTTGTTTCTCCCATTCTCATCTCATAGGCAGTGAAGGTTCCATGCAACTCCTCAATAGTGACTTTATCCAGATCTCTTGCTTCCTCTATTGTATAAATTTTAGATTCATGCCTAAATGAAAGAAATCTTAAGACCTTTTTAACAATGATTGATTCTTTTATCTCTTCTCCAAGACCTCTAATGGCATTGACTATTTCATCTATTCTAAGGAGGTAGTCTGCAATTTCCTCTTCTTCATTCATTTTAAAGCTCTCAAACTTATTTTTGAATGTTTATAGCTTGGCCTACTTTACCTTTTCATAACTTTCATATATGTTATTTAATTTGTTCCAAATATCTTGTACATTCTGAAAATGCATCACTTTGACATACTTTGAATTAGACAATCCACATAGAATAGCATTATTAGCCTTGGCGTTGCTCTCATATGCCTTCTTGGTAGCCTGATCAGTAGGAGTAGTAGTAGGAGTTGTATATCCATTTATAATAGACATTTATACATCACACCCTAAACAATATGCTTCCATTCTTATACTCCAAAATGCTTAGTTAGATAAATTAAAGAGAGGTGCCTTGTTTGAGGAAGAGCCTTCTTGACTAGCCATGTGTGTTCACCGTCCAAAATCTACTTGAGTTGATTAAGCTTCTTCTAAAGAACAAGCACTCTGATAACAATTATTGGAACACAACTAGATACTAAGAGGGGGGTGAATCAATATATTAATTAACTTAGTCCTTTTCAAAACCTTTTAATGTAAATTAAAAATCATATGTAAATTGAAATAAATATGCATAAATCACACACATAAATTCACATGACACCATATGTATACAAGGAAAATCTAATATGGGAAAAACCATGGTGAGAATAGTTGCTAGAATCTACAATTTAAATCCAGCCTCATAGTCAAAATTTTACTAGTTACACATTCAAGGGCACCGACCCTAACGAGACACCAATCCCCTGATTTAAGAGCACCTCCTCTTAAGGAAACACCCACTCCCTAACTGAGCACTAACTCAATTTATCTGATGGCACCAACCAGTTAGATCTAGTATGGACTACAACTCTAAATTACAATGTTGATTAATAAAATAATCTAATCCTTTGTTCTCTATTACAAGTCTGATCTATAATTGTTCATGTTCTACACTTCATCTCTCTTCTCTTCCCATCTCTTCTCTTCTTTGCCCCTTAGGTTGTGTGTCTCTATATTTCTCTATTTAACACAATTTAATAATTCCAACAATTTATGCCTATATCCTAGATGTCATATATATAATCATTTGATCTAGGTCTTCGTATATTCTTTGTGTTCACACTTGTTTACAAGCACTTCATGCTTTGTTCTAGACTTAGTTTATTATCTCTTGAACAACAAGTTTCCTAATTCTTGAACTCATGCTTCACCATCATGATTCCTATTTTTTTACTATATATAGCATTTGTTGGAATCTAGTTTTGATGCACATGCATTATTACATAGACTTGATCAATTAAAGCAATCAAATTTATTGTTTATGACATGATTTATGCCTTACCTACATGTTCCTACATTTGATTGTTAGACTGATCATATCTTTAAATATCAAGCATTGATCTTCTATTTGGCACCATGATCTGATGATCTTTATTCAAACATTTCATCTTTAAAATGTGTCCATTGGATCAATCTCTGATAAGCTCACACACTCTGTTAGATCCATGTACACTTCCAGACTTTAACTCTTCAATCTTAAAACATGTCCATTAGACCATTTGATCCAAGCTCCCATGTGTCGTTAGATCTTCAACTAACATGATCTTTAATTTTGTTTTGACCTTGAACACTGAGCTCTTTATCCCATCTCACTGCTCCCTGAGTCTTTAGAACACTTGCACTCCATCAATCTTCTCAAACTTGCTCGATCTTTAACTCACCACTATGTTGATAAACCTAGAGCACTTTATCCCATTGAGTCCACTTGCTCTATTGGATCTCCTTTGCATGATGACCTGCTCACCATCAGATCTTTTGACAAGCTCGATCATAATCTCTGACAAGCTTACGCATATTGGGTCTATGTTTGATAAGCTTCATGATTGTGACACTTGTCACTAGTGCATTTACTCGAACGCCCCTTTGACAAATTGACTTTATTGTGCTTCATTGGATCTCCAATGTATGATTAAGCGCTAATCGTTAATCAAGATGGGATAAATATTAAGTCTAAGACTTAAGAAATATAAAGTCTTGATCACTGCTTCGAGCTGATAATTTCTAGGTCGAAAGGACCGATTGTTAGAATGATGACAATGGCTTAAGATATAACTTAAGTTACCGGGTCCCAGCTATATCCAATCAACATCAAAATAAAACATGCATGTTGATTCCATGACTTAAACCCTTAGGGTTTAACTGAGAAACCCTATAATGTCTGAGATCAAAGATAATTCAATTCTGGGTTCATCACTCTTCATCTGAACCTATGAACCATATACCTAAGATGCTCATTAAAAACTCATAACACATCTTCTATCTATTTCCTTTGCAAAAGTCCATAAATGGTCTTTGTAAAAGCATAACAACTTTGTTGGACCTTGTGGAGATTTGACTAAGTATGGGGACCATTTCAATATCCTAGAAAGCTAACTTTTTACCTGCAAAACTCTTGTTGTTCTTAATCACATGACCTATAATTTAACACATAAGATCCTCTTATATAGGGGATTCCATCCATATATTCATCTACTCCATAAACCTTCATACATGCAAGATATCACAAAAAATGCTTGCTCAGTTTTTTCTTGTTATTTATAAATTTGATTGTGGGAAAACACTATCAAAATGCCTGGGAGCCCTACTTTGTTCATGCATATCTTTTTTCATGCTACATCATGTGACTTGAGATTCAGTGCATAGAAACTAGGCACACGAATAAACAAACCCATATGATCATTTTATCCTAACACCTCCATGTATGCAAATTCTGGCCTCATCAATATGCTTACTTTGCATCCCCATATCTTCAATCATGCTACATCGCATAACTTTAAATATAGTACATAACAACTAAAGACTAATATGAACACAACCATATGACCAACTGCCACAGACTCATTCACATATGGAAATGGTGATGTCAGCAAACTGTCTTCTCAGATTTTCTTGTCATAGACCTAAAATGTCTAGATATTCAATATGAAGAACCAGATGAATTCCACTCATGCACACAAGCACTCCAATCATCCTTGACATTTGATAGGATCCCTTGCATATCTTCTAATCACCATACTCATCCCTGAGCATCAATGACATCCATAATCTTCCTTTTGACATCAATGACAATCATATTTCCAACACCTGCATTCCACGTTTCCATATTTAGGCCTATACATTTTGTTGACATGCAAGGTCATCCTAATGAAGTAAGGAAATGCCTTCCAAAATTATAAGGGAATAATGTAGTGAGTGGTGACCAGCATGTAAGAGCTTTTTACAGTATTATTGAATATTATGAGGTTGAGCATGAGGATGTGTGCATTAAATTGTTTGTGCACATGCTAGAGGAAGATGCTCACAAATGGTTCAATTCTCTTCTTAGTGGATGCATTGATTTGTGGGAAGAAATGAGGAATGTTTTAAAAATTCAATATGGTGATACAATTGATTTGATGTTACTTTTGGTTAAATTTGAAAACATTAAGAAGAACCCCAATGAGTGTGTTCAATAATTCAATACATGGCTGCCCAAAATCATCAAGCTCAGTGATACAATGTGTTTGATAAAGTATTGTGATGTCTCTGACAAGAAGGTTGCATACTACTTGAGGGATAAGGCTCATATGAACCTACAGTTGGCATTCAATATGGCTTTCCAAATTGAAAATAACATAAAGGCTATGAGAAAGCCTATAAATAAGCATGTTGCTATGAAATTGATTAATTCGAGAAAGACACGGTCCACAAAGACAACCAAACTTGAGGAGACTGTTAAAACTTTGGCCTCTATTATTAAAAAAATGTCATACAAGTTAGCTAGAGCTAAAAAGGGGATCCCTCATGTGTCTACTAGTCAAGAGAGAGCTCCAAATATGAATCAAGCACAAGGCATGTTTTCCACCATCAAGATAATGATAGAGGGAAGAGGCTTGCATGTGAATAAAGAACATAAAGAAATCAGAATAAAGGGGTTATGAAAGAAGTGTCTAATCCGTTAAATTCCAAAGTGAATGCGATAGGTTGTGACATTGATATTGATTGGTGTGACAAGCGATTCCTTCCACATCCTCCATGTGATACAGCTAAATTGATTGATGAAAATATGGATGAACCTGAGTATGTGTCATTTGAAGATTAGATTTTGATGTTCAATTATCAAAGTCTTCAAATCAAGATGTATGCCTCCACTGAATTGTTGAGTGCTACTAATGTTAATCAATTTGGGAGTGCAGTCGAAAGGGTAAGTGTCCCAACTTGTGAATTTGCTTATGATGTTAATATGGAAAAAATATATGAATTGTTCATTCATGATTTTTATTTTTTAAGATCATTTATGATTAAAAATATGATGGGGGAACTTTGTTGGTTGAGGGCAGGCAATTGTTAATCAATGCAATAGGTGCCCAAGAGAAAGAATATTAATTGAGAAGCAAGTATCAAAATGTTGCTCCTCAAGACATTACCCCTAAAAATCCAAAGGAAGGGGATGCAATTAAGGAAGTTAAGAGAACTATAGAAATCCCAAAGGATTCTGAAATAGCATGTGTTTCCCAAGCTACTAGACCTAGAGGTGCTCCTGCTAAGAATAAGGTACCTTTGCTATCTAGTATTCATAGGGTGTGAATGATGTTAAATAAAATCCACCTTTGAAGGTTGCTATTAAAAATGCCAATTCATCCTAGCCTACTCCACTTCAGACATTAAGAGATTGCATCCTAGCTGAAGGTGTTGTTACCCTTCCACTAAATAATCATCTTCCTCAGTATAGCATATGTAATATGGTCCACGTGTTGAGCCAACTAAAAATCACCATGCCACTTGTTGAATTATTACGAATACCTAATCATAGGAAGAGAGCATTTAAGTACTTGGAATTTGGTGAGAAATCAACTTCAAATGAAATTGAGTTACCCCAAACACCCCTTGAAACTGATGAAGAGTCTAAAGAGAATGTTGAAACTACTTCGAAAGTCTATTTGGAGACTACATTGGTAGAAAGTCAGCTGAATGTGGATCAGTTTTATACAACCATGTTGATCAATGGTATGATTGATCACAACTGTCTGTTTGATTCCAGTGTTTCTTGCAATGTGATTTCCTTAGGTGTTCTACATGAGCTCGAAGTGAAGATTACATCAGATTTTGGCAAGTGTTATGCCATGAACTCACGAGAAGTTTTAGATGTTAGACAAGTCAAGGGGTTGGTAGTGAAGTTAGCAATGTGTCTAGGTAAGTATTTGAATATGGACATGGTACTTGTAGACTGCCCACCTAAGTGGGGGATGATATTGTCACAAAAGTGGGCTACTAACATGGATGGAAGTGTACAGATGAACTTGTCTTATGCCACCATTTCATTGAAGAATAAGATGGACAAAATTCATAGAGAGCTAAAGGTGTTGCATGTCATTGAGGATCTGAAGCATGCTCTAAATGAAGTGTTGAACATAGATGTTGATTTGGGTAGCTTTGTGGGGAATGTTGATGCTAATTAACATGTTATTCTTGATATTGAACCTAATAGCGAGGGTGCAGTTTGAAGGATGTGATATGATGGGGTTTGCTCCAATCTTGGAAATGGAGTTGGGTTTGTATTCCATGCCCCCAATGGTAAGTGATTCAATTTTTATTTCAAGCTGTCCTTTGAGTTCACTAACAATGTTGTTGAGTATGAAGCATTCTTGCTAGGTCTACGGATTCCCTGTGAACATGGAATTAAAAGCTTAATTTTCAAGGGTGATTTTGAGCTAGTGGTAAAGCAGGTCCATAATGCTTATGCCATAAAAAATAAAAGTTTGAAATAATATCAAAATGGTGCTTGGAATTTGCTTGAATGCTTTGATGCATTCAACATTTGTTATCATGATAGAAGTTTCAACGAAGAAGCTGACAGACTTGTAGGGCTTGGTGCTCAATTTGATACTGCAAATACGAGCCCTCATTTGTTAGTATCAGGTGGAGGTGCTTGTTAGGCCTTTAGTCCCAGATAATGTTCACCATTGGCAGGTGTTTGATGATTATGATCAGATCAAAAGGTTTTTAAATTATGAATTTGAGTTTCATGATCAGCTCATAGACTTGGAATCCATGGTTCAGGTTTGTGATGAAAGGAAACCTTGTTTGGGAAAGACATTATTCAACTAAAGACAAAATCTCTCCCTAAAGGATTGGTAATTTTAGAAGCGTCTTTTGATGAAGCAGATAGAATCAAGGTTCGAGACGCATTCATTTCAAAAGATGTGACTAAGTGTAATTTGGGTTCTCATGAAAATCAAAGAAAGGTTTGGCTAGGTACTCACTTGAGTGTAGTTGATAAACAAGCTTACATGCAACTATTAATAAAGTACCAGGATTGTCTAGCATTGTCTTACTCTAAGTTGAAAGTGAATAGAGAAGACTTGTTCTAACATGTCATCCCATTACAACCTGATAGCAAGCCTTTCAGACAAAAATAGAGACCTATTAATTCCATCTTGGCCACCAAAATGTGAGATGATTTAAATAAGCTAAGGGATGGTGGAATCATTCAACCCATCAGGTATTCATCATGGATTACGAATTTAATCCCTGTGAGAAATAAAAATGGTGACATTTGCTTGTGTGTGAATTTTTAAAATTTGAATAAAGTTTCTTTAAAATATAATTATCCCCTGCCCAATATGGACAACCTATTGCGAAGTGTTACAGGATCAAAGATGTTGTCCACATTAGATGGTTTCTCAGGATATAGCCAAGGTATGGTGAAGGAATCTAAGAGACCCAAGACCGCATTTACCATGTCTTGGAGATCATATGTATCTATGAGGATGCCTTTCAAGTTAATGAATGTTGGTGCAATGTTTTAGCGAGCTATGGATGTTGATTTTGTAGGGGTAATTAAAAAATTTATAGTTGTGTATTAGGATGATATCACCGTGTACTCCAAGACTAGAGAAGAACATTTGGAGCATCTAGAGAAAGTGCTTATCAAATGCATGGAGTTCAAAATTTCACTTAATCCCAAGAAGTGCCACTTTGGAGTGCCAAAGGCCAAGTTGCAAGGACATATAGTTTCCAAATATGGTGTCATGATTGATCCCAAGAGGGTAGAAGCCATTGACAAAGTACCTATCCTGCGGTCCAAGAAGGGAATTTAGTCCTTCTTTGGATAAATTAATTTCGTAAGGAGGTTTATGTCTAATTTTATAGAGATCACTTTGCCTATCGCTTCAATGCTAAAGAAGGACCAAACCTTCAAGTGGGAGGAAAAGGTTGTGCAAGCATTTAATGACATCAAGGGTGATTTAAAGTCAGCCCCTATTTTGGCCAACCCTGATTACACCAAGCCATTTCAGATATTCTCTTTTGCATCATATAACTATTGTTGTTCTTTTTCAAAAGAATAAAGATGGTCACGAACAGCCAATAGCTTTCTTTAGCAAAGTTATGCAAGGTGTTGAAATGAATTACATCATCATGGAAAAACAAACCTTCGCTCTCTTTAAGGTTATTAAAATGTTCAAGCCTTATATTTTGAATTCAAGGATTGTTACTTATGTCCCACATACCATGGTGAAGAACATCTTGACTCAAACTGAAATATCTAGCAAGAGATGTAGGTGGGTTAACAAGTTGCAAGAGTGTGACATGGATATTCATACCACCAAGTTAGTGAAAGGGATGGATCTAGCCAAGCTCATGGATGAGATCAATTTTCAAGTTGTTGAGATAAATATTGTTGTTTTCAATGTTGGTGATTCCTTGAGTTAATTTAACATGTATCCATGGTATAAGGATATTGTCTATTACTTTAAAAATATGAATTGTCCCCTTGACTTGGACAAGAATCAAAGGACTCTTAAGCTTGTTTCCCAAAAATACCTCTGGACTAAAAATGGACTTGCATGAAAGAATCTGAAGGGGGTTCTCTTGAGATGCATGCTAGAAGAGCAAATTGTTGACTTGATTGAAGACTTCCATAGTGGAGTATGTGGTAGACATTTTTCACCTAAGGTTACAACTCATAAAATTTTGAGAGCTAGTTATTAGTGGTTATTGCTATTTAAAGATGTTACTCAGAAAGTCAGAAAATGTGAAAAATTATATCACTTTGTTGAGAGAATGAAAGCTTCAAGTTCTCTTCCCTTGTAGCCTATGATGATTGAAGGCCCATCTAGGCAATGGGGAATGGATTTCATTAGAGAAATTTTTGATTCGTCAAGTGTTGGACATAGATGGATACCATTTGTAACTGAGTACTTCACAAAATGGGTCAAAGCAATCCCTATAAAGAAGGCAACACACCAGGTGGTTATATATTTTTTAATAAATCAAATTATTTGTAGATTTGGTGTGCCTGTCAAAGTTATTGTTGATAATGCCATGAATTTTAAAGTTAAACCTTTAGTGACATTATGCAAAGAGTACGAGATTAAATTGACCTATGCTTCCAATTATAACCCTTAGGGGAATGAGCAAGTAGAATCTAGTAACAAGAACTTGCTTAAAATCATTAGACGAACATTGGAAACAAATAAGAAGTGGGGTCAATAGTTGAAGTTTGCTTTGTGGACTGACAGGGTCATGCTTAAGAGAGCTACAGACAAAAGCCCTTTTAAGCTTATCTATGGAGCTCAAGAAGTTTTGACAATGAATTTATAGTTGCCAACCTATCATCTCATGCAACAATTAGAAGATGATGAGCAAATCAACCATTATGAAAGTAGGATAAACCAGACTATTGAGTTTGATGAGATTCGAAGACAAGCTCATGAAAGACACCTCAAGTTCAAGGAAAAGTTGAAGAAGATATTTGATAGGAAGGTCACTCCAAGAAACTTACATGTAGGTGATCTAGTTCTACTTTAGGACAGCAGACATGAAGAGAAAGGCAAGCATGGCAAATTTGATGCCTTGTGGATGGGTCCATACTCCATTCACTGTCAAATTAGGGAGCACACGTTCTTTATGAGAGACTTGGATGGTGAAATACTAGAGCTTCCAATCAATAGCAAATATCTGAATCACTTTCTGGATTAAGTATATTTACAACTGTGTACATATTGTATAGTATTTTATTGTTTTGTCCTTCTATTACTTTGTTGCCCATTTGTATTGGACCTTGTTTGTATTGTTCTTTTTGTCTTGTATTCATTTTTAGATCCTCCTGATCTATTTTTATTGAGTTGCCTTATTTTGTTGAGCCTTCATGAGTGTTGCTAATAAATTCCTAAGTGTTAACTCTGTGACCCAATGGATTGGCACCTGGTCTTACGTTTTGGAGTTATTTACACACCCACAAGGGGTGCGCATCCACAGGTGAGAGCCAATATTAGTGCCCAAAATTACACTGAAGCAATTGAGCCTTTATCAAGTATGAATGTTTGATTTTTATCCCAATTCCAATTTTCAAATGTTTATTGGTCTGTCAAAGGTCAAGTTGAAATCATATATGTGCACTTTGAAACCCTTTCTTTAATTTCCCTACCCTAGACCCTCTGATTTAGAAACAGATTTAAGTGGGAACATTTTTAATATGCTATGGACTTAGTTTAATTTTTATACTAAGGTTTGGTTGTGTTTATTAACACGACCAAACCTTAATATCAAAATTCATATTGGGTCCCCTTTTATATCTTGTAGCTTGATCTTTTTTATTTATTTATGTGGTCTAAGTAATGTCTAGAAATTTTTTTATAGACTACGCTCAAAGTCCTGGGTCCCCTTCATATTTATAAATACCCCAAAACCTTAGGCTAAGTCCTTTGCCCTAAGTCTTTGTGTCTTGAGCTTTAACTTAGTAATTTTCCTTGTCAATAATAAGCCAATCACGGTTGGGCTTGCGGATCATGATCAAATGGTATGCATCGATGTGGAGTTGAATGATCGAATAGAGTATGATCAAGGTTGACTTTGTAAAGGACCCTGAGATAAGCTTGAAGGTGGCAAGTGTCACCATCACAGGGACCCTATAAAAAATCAGAGGGAATGTGAAACAAAGGAATGGGCCCTATGCATAGAAATTGATGGTCCACGCTTGATCCGTGTAAACAGGATTGATGGTGCAAGATGGATGGAAGACTCTTCAACACAGCTCAAGGCAAACATAGAAATAAATTGGTCAGTAAACTTACACTTTTTTTAAGTTTGCCTAAAAATCATTTCATAGTCAATGGATCACATAGCATCAATATTTTGGATGCCATGAACATCTCTTGCAAGTTTGGTGCCTTCATGTTTTTTCTATCTCAAGATGCAAGCTTTTAAAAATTGAACAAACAGTGTGACGGTCACGTGAACGTCATTGACAATCATGTGGATGTCAAAATTAGGCTCAACAATCATCCATTGAGGGTTAAATTTGATGGTCATGTGGACGTTATTGACTGTCACGCAGACATCAAATGATGGGCGTACAGACATCAAATTTAATCTACAATAATTATCCATCCCAATTCAAAATTTGATGGTCATGTAGATGTCATTGATGGTCATATGAATGTCAATTGATGGGTGCACATATGTCAAATTTAATTCATAGTGATTATCTATTAGGGTTTAAATTTGACGTTCGTGAAACCATCAAAAAAGTTCATGCAAACATCAAATAACAAGCACACGGATGTCAAATTTAATCCATAATAGACAGCTAATGGCATTTGATCCTTCAGATCTAGATTGACAATCTACGTTCCATCAAACTTCAAGATCAACGGTGTGAGTGAGAGCCGACTTCTCAAAAAACCCAGGCCAAATAAGGAGTTTCCATTTGGTGGAAGGATGCTAGGCTAGGCCAAGATTGACTGTGTGGAGTATAGAAATCTCGTGGGCTCTCCAAATGGCATGATCTTGAGGCTTGCAATAAAATATAATGTTAAGGGGGCGTCGAGAGCCTGCATAACTTCCATGTGACATGCTCATGTTCATCATGCATACAAGGATTTGGGATTGCCACATAGGAAGATGGAAATTTCAACAGATCTTATGGCAAATGTGGTAGCCTATGAACCCTCTAAGGATGATCAAATATCCTTCGATAACTCTGGAAGGCTAGAGTTTGTGATGGTAGATGGTAATTTGGACAAGTCTACAGTAAAGTGCTCTCTTGATGGATGTAATTCTTAACCTATAGAACAGATAGTGGGTCAAGCATCAAAAGAACCCAAATCGATACATTGGAAGTTTGAAGCTCATGGACATTATATTTCTTGACAATTAACATTATAGATAGACACTTTTCACAAAAATGGAGTAATGAGAAAGCACTTGTAAACTGTTGGTGTTACTGCTATGTTTTTGGCATTCCAATATGAAGGGGTCTATGTTCATGTAATTAATGATTTTGTGCAAACCTTAGATAAAGCCTACATAATAAAGGAAATTTTTAAAAGATGGAAAAGTCAATGCTCAATGAATTACAATTTAGTATGGCTTTATGTGCTCATTTAGAATATTTTTCTAAGAGATCTTCCCAGGAGAATTACAAGTTCCAATTGCAACCTAAAAATTTGCAAATTGCAAATTTACAGAAGGGGACCAAAATTTCCTCTAAAGGTCAAAAGGTGAAAATAATGCATTTTTTTCATTAAAAAATATGAAGGAAACTCTAAAAAGGTCAAAATGCAAAAAGCAAAATATGAAAATATAAGTTGGAGCCAAAAAGTAAAAAGTTGAAGATAACCTAAGTTGTATTTTCATTTGCTTTGTTTGTCCAAGCTCATCCATGGAAGGATATTGCAGGTTTGTAAATCCAAGGTGGGCCACTCCAAGGAATATCTCTCAAGTGGCCATGAATATAGAATATTCCCATGAAATCATTACAAGAGTAGGTTGTTCCATTGCGTGAATAAGAAGGGTAGTTGTCTGCGGGGTTCCAATTGTGCAAGCAAGTGGTCCAAGGCATCTGCACGTAATTCCACATAAATACAAATGGTTTTCTTGACCTCCACCATGAATATTCTCACTCTAGCTCATTTGAAAGCATTTTCAGCCAAGAAATCAAGGGGTTTGTTGCAAGCCTTCATCATTCCTTGTAAAGGCAATTGTAAAAATGTTTTTCCTTGCAAATGCATGAAGATTCCAGATGTGGCAAAGGATTTGTTCCAACTAAGAGCATTTTGGTAGGACTTTCACAATTGTTGATTTGAAATGAGTAAAAAATGTATAAATAGAGGGCTTTTCCTCTCTTCACAGGGTTGGTTGACCATTTTGTTAGTCATTGTGTTGATTGTTGTTGGTCTTTGTTTCTCTTCAAGTCCAGGCTCTTCAATTTTTTTGGGATCCATTGTTGTGTGTAGATATTCTCTCTTAGCAAGATTTGAGAGCATGTTTGTGTCTCCCTTGTCAAAAGAGCAAACTCACCATGCTTGTCCCATTGACAGCATTTTAAAACATTAGTGTATGTAAGATTTTCTTTCAAGTTGGTGGAAAATACTTGTAGTTCTTTATTGTATCATGTTAATGAAATACAATAATGTGTTTTACAAGTTCTATTTATTGGATATTTGGGTTTGTGTTCATTACTGGTTGTCATTTTGAACATGTACCTAGGTTATAAATCACTTTCTACAATTATATTTGGAAACATGTTGAATACCTTTTAAGGGCACCCTGGGTTCATGAATTTAGCAAGAGAAAGTATTTGAGATTATAGTTTCAATGTATGTTCAAGGTTTTCAAGAATAATTTGGGCATTTGCATTATATTGGCACCAATGGATGAAAATTTCTCCTTGTAGTTTCCATGGCTTGCATTTCAGTTTTCCTACATCTTTGCAATAAGTGATGTCATGAATGTTGAAAGAATCCATGTTGTTTGAAAACTACCAACACACCACCACACCCTTCCTCTTTATTATTATCAAACGTGTCCCACCCTATCCTACCCTACAAATAATACACCCTTTGCATACTATAAGTGTTATTTTCCCTCCAAATGCATAAGATCTTGCTCATATAACATGTATTTTCAGTTTGTGCTTTAAATACTAGCATTGTAATCTTTTATTCAACGCTTTATTGTTAAAATTCCTTAGAATGAAGGTTGCATGCACTTTTGTATCTATCTTTAGTAGCTTGTATATGACTTAGAGCATTTTTGCATTCCTTATGACAACCCTTCCTGGTTAGAGTGTGCAAGTTTGGTTGTGCCTTGGTTATATATGTTGGTATTTTACACCAAAAATCCCTATGGAGGTTAAGTTACATAATCTCTCTATGTGAGCTAGCTACCCATAGGTCCTCTCACCTTGGTTCAAGCAGATCTAGAAGTAACACAGAGCTGGCCATACCCTTTGTAGGTATCTCTCAGTCATTTTCTACATCCGATCCATTCTAGATGCCAAACCCTTCCCCAGCTACAACGACATACTAGCAGGGTTTTCATCTTTATTTGTCATTTTTTTCAAGAGTTCAAGGTCAAGCATTAGAGGTGTACAACTAAGAACCAATAGCAGCTTCGCATTCAATCTGAGCATGTTGACTTCTTGACCTCATGCACACCGTCGATCTCCTTGGTCCAATTGAATGCATGTTGTCGATCTCCTTCTACTTGATCAAACGAGCACCATTAATCTGCTAAGTCACTAAGATCATGCCACTTGTCAGCCCCTCACTTGATCTTGAGATCCTTTGACTTGTTGACCTAGCTCGTACCATTAGATCTTAGATGTATGATCAAATGTACGTCATTGGATCTTTGGGACCCATTGACACTATCAGTCATCCATGCACCATTATATTTGATTTAATCTTCTACAATCTTAACACTTGTTAGCTATGCATTCATCCTCAAAACTTTTGAATCCAAATGGTTATTTCATGAAGATTAAAATTCGATGTCCCCACGCATGTTTCACTCTACAAGTCTAACTTTAAAGGCTTATATCTTGAGATAGCAAGCTCATCAAGATATTAAATTTATAGAGGATGATCTTGTTACGAAATACATCATGTATATGTAGTCTTTTTACCTTGGCCAATTTTTTGAGTGTGTTTATCAAATGTGCAAATAGACTGGCATGTCTGTCTCTGCATGATGTGTTATGATGGTCTAGTTCTTCTAGGCTTGTTTTTTGCACTGTTGTTCAGATTTTCAAGGCTCAAATGGACTTTTAAGGATTGGGAAACCTTCCTTATGTCCAAGAACACCATGAAAATTCGTTGGTCCCTTTCACTTTGCCTAGACTTGTTTCCAACCCTGTTTCTCGAAGATCAACAAATTTCAAAAGCTTTGTAAGCAATATGAGATCTTTGGACCACTCATTCCATCCAGAACTATGTTTAGTTAATCCATTCAGGCAAAAGCTTTGTATGTAGGCCAAAATTTACCAATAAGAACATGGAATCAAGAGACAGTTTTCAGCTACAAGGACACCATAACAAAATGGTGTGGTAGAAAGGAAGAAAATGACTATTCAAAAAATGGCCAGGACTATGTTAAATGAATTTAAATTATCTAATAGATTTTGGGTATAGACTGTAAACACAATAGTACATATTCTAAACAAAAGTCAAATTAGAATAAACAGCAATAAAACCCCCTATGAAGTGTGGAAATGCAGACCAGCTTCAGTGGAATACTTTAGAGTGTTTGGAAGCATGTGTTTCATCAAGAGAGATGAAAAAGATCTAGGAAAATTTGATTCAAGTGCTGATGAAGGCATCTTCCTTGGATATTCTTCAGTTAGTTCTTCCTATAGATGCTACAACAAGAGACTACATAAGATTTTGGAGAGTACACATGTGAGAATGGATGAAACCAGATCTAAGAAGGTTAGCACACAACCAATAGTTCATATCTAAGAGGAGCTTGACCTCAAGGAAGAAGAGAGAATATCAAAAGAAGTAGCAAAGAAAATTCAAGAATAATGGGAAGATACAAGGGCACCTTCCAGATTTGTTCAGAAAAATCATGCAGAAAGTGAAATCATCGATGATATTAATGCTGGAATGCAAACTAAGAGAAGGTTTATGAATACATCAGAAAATGTAAACTTCTCTTTATTTTCAAAGATGGAACCAAAAACTTTTTCAAAAGCTAGAGGTGATAAGAATTGGGTGAATGCTATCGAGGAGTTCAAACAGATTGATAAAAATGAGACTTGGGAAGTTGTTCCCAGACTTAAGGACAAGAATGCCATTGGAACCAAAGTGAGTTTTTAGGAACAAATTGAATGAAGATGGTCAGGTCATGAAAAACAAAGAAAGGCTATGCTCAAGTAGAAGGTGTTGACTTTGAAGAAATTTTTACACCTGTGGCAAGATTGAAAGCCATAAGATTATTTTTGGCATATGTTGGTTCAAGAATTTCAAGATATATCAGATGGATGTAAAGTCTGCATTTCTTAATATAAATTTAGAAGAATTTTATATAGATAAACCTAAAGTTTTCTCTTTGTCAGGAAATAAGAACTATCTACAGACTGAAGAAAGCATTATATGGGTTAAAGAAAGCCCCTAAAGCATGGTATGCAAGACTTGATAAATACTTGCTTGATCAGAGTTTCAAGATAGGTGTTGATGATAGTAACCTTTACATTAAAATAGAAGGTGAGCATCAATTAATCATAGTTGTGTATGTTGATGATATTATCTTTGGTAGTGGCTATGACAAGATGTTTAAGGAGTTTGCAAAGTAATGCATCAAGAATTTGAGATGTCTATGTTAGGGTAACTATCATTCTTTCTTGGATTGCGAGTAGTTCAGTCAGATAAGGCAATCTTCATCTCACAAGCTAAGTACATTAAGGAAATGTTAAAGAAGTTTTATATGAAAGGTTGTAAATCAGTAAGTACTCCAATGACAACAAGTTGCAAGTTGAGTCAAGGAAATAAGTCATTAGAAGTCAATCAGACCTTGTATAGATCTATTATTGGAAGTCTATTGTATACTACTCCATCAGGACATGATATCATACAAATAGTAGGTGAAGGATATATATCAGATTTTAGGTGTTTTGTGGCTACAAATGATCTAGATGATAATAGTAATCAAGGTTGAAAAAAGAAACAAGTAATTAGACTTGTTGAGGTGGCAAATGCGAGCCTTTCACGTATAAGGAAGGTCAAACTAAAGGGTAGAGCCTTGAGATATATTTTTCAAGTGTACAAGACTAGTTTAACATATAAATCCAGATTTAAACATATATCGATCACTAATATGTTTCTATAATTCCTCCCTTAAAATGGGTCAAGTCACCCACACCCTTAGTTCTTTGCAAAAAAGTTCAAAACTGACCTTAATTTCTTTTCTAAACAATTATGAGTTTTTAATCTATGAGACCATAGCAAAAGGAACTTCAATAAAAATAATCACATGAGACCAACACACAAAATGGGAGTTTAGAGAAATCTCATATCTAAATCCATCTCCATCTCATATTAATTATCTTTTAAGTAACTTTAGAGCCTTCCATATGCTTTTGAATATAAAAGTGCCAACAATGGTCATAGGGGCCTATGTGAATAATAGGGATTGGGGATTCAATCCTTTCCAAAATCTATTTCCCATAGGACTTCTTTCAGTAATATAGTTCCTAAGAATAATTTTCTATGATTTTTCTCATTCCAATGCACGAATGATCTGTTTGGCACACAATGCATAACCTTGGATTTTGATATCGAGATTACCTATGCCTATTAGATATTTTGCCTTGAAATAAATATCCCATATAACTATGTGGAATCATTTACTTCCTTCAGAATTGACCCAAATAAAGTCCCTGGAAATTTTCTCAAGTTTTGCATAGGCAACCTCATAAGGTGCCCAACAAGAGGAATAATAAACATGAGTAGTAGCCAACATCTTTAAACAAAAATGAATTTTTTATACTAAAGAGTGAAGTTTAGAAATCAAATAACCAAACTTTTTCTCAACCCTTTTAACCACATAATTACATAATTCAGATGGACTGGCTCAAAAATAAACTGGAATGGGAAGGAGCTTAAATTTATCACTGGGTTGAATCCACCGCCATTTGTACTTGAAAATAAAAGAGGGAAAGGGGGACAGAAATGCCTATAAAAATGAATGTTTTTCCATTAAATGGAAGAGCTAGAATCTAAACAAAAAAACATCAAGACATTAGATGGCATTGGAGATGCAAAATTCATCTTCGGCCAATGTGAGAAAAGAAACATCAACGAAATTCCCATTAACCATTTTTTCTAAGAGTTTTAAGTGAGATACCTTTAACAAGCCCTTTAAAAGCATAGTCTACTAGTAAATAGTTAAACCCCTCAGCATCCAATACATACAAATAAGAATAAAGTGGGCATCCTTGATGAATAGACCGAAATAATTCAAACTGCTCAAATTGAACACCATTGATGGTGATACAAGCACCGACATCTTGAAATAGAATTTTAACAGTATGTGTGTGAACAATAGTGTATAATGATATATGCAAGTGCATGTAATGATCTAACTTGTAACTTGACAAATATGGCTCATGGCCTATTTTTTTAGTACTTAAAAATTGTAGTATGACTACCCCTATCACTCATGCAAATAGGGATGAATAGGGTAAGATAGCTTAGATATATGTTTAGCATTTTTCATAATTCAGCACTGAAATTAAATATCATAAACTGAATTATTTAATTCCACTACTTTAAGAATAATTTGGTACACTCTTGAGTATCTTATTCCTTTTAAACCCTTGATTTCATCTAAGCTTGAGAGGTCATTACTTGATATCTGAAAGAGTTGGCTTTGACTTGTATATATGATAATTATTTTGAAATGGTCCTCACACAAGTGTTAAATACATTCTTATACCAACCCGTACACATCGAAAAAATTTCAAATTTGAGTGTTTTTAGGGCAAGGATAGTTGTTTTGGAGTTAAAAAAGTAGCGTGGCTACTCTCTTGTCATGAACGCAACTATCTAGGAAAAAGGAAAGTTGTTGAGGTTCTATAACTGATAGTGAAGGATATATATTAGATTTTAGGTGCTCTATGTTTACAAGTGATCTAAATAGTAATAGTAATCAAGGTTGGAAAAATAAACAAGTAATTAGACCTAGTGAGGTGGCAAATGTGAACCTTTCACCTACGAGGAAGGTCAAACTAAAGCGTAGAGCCTTGAGATATATTTGTTAGGTGTACAAGACTAGTTTAACATATATCCAGATTTAAGCATCTATAGGTCACTAATATGTAGTTATAATTCCTCCCTTAAAAGGGTCCGAGTCACCCACACCCTTGTTTGTTTGCAAAAAAGTTCAAAACTGGCCCTAATTTATTTTCTAAATAATTGTGATATTTTAATCTATGGGACCATATCAAAAGGAACTTCAAGAAAAATAAGCACAGGAGACCACCACGAAGAATGAGAGTTTAGAGAAATCTCAAATCTAAATCCATCTCCATCCCATATTAAGTATCTTTTAAGCAACTCTAGAGCCTTCCATGTGCTTTTGAATACAAAAGTGTCAATAATGGTCACAGGGACCTATGTGAACAATAGGCATTGTAGATTCAATCCTTTCCAAAGTCTATTTCCCATAGGACTTCTTTGAGTAATATAGTTCATAAGAATAATTTTCTAGGATTCTTCTCATTCCAATACACGGATAATCCGTTTAGCACACAAGGCATAACCTTAGATTTTGATATTGAGATTACCTATGCCTCCTAGATATTTTTCCTTGAAATAGATATCCTAGATAGCTATGTGGAATGATAAATTTCCTTCAGAATTGACCCAAATAAAGTCCCTTGAATTTTCTCAAGTTTTGCACAGGTAGCCTTAGAAGGTGCCCAACAAGAGGAATAATAAACATGAGTAGTATCCAACACCTTTGAACAAAATTGAAATTTTTAAACTAAAGAGTGGGGTCTAGAAAAAAATTTCTCAACCCTTTTAACCACATTATTACACAATTCAGATGGACTGGCTCAAAAATAAAATGGAATGTCAAAGAACTTAAATTTATCACTAGATTGAATCCACCACCATTTGTACTTGAAAATACAAAAGGGCAAGGGGGAGGGAGAATGCCTATAACAATGAATCTTTTCCCATTAAATGGAAGAGCTAGAAGCTAAACAAAAAACATCAAGACATTATATGGCATTGGAGATGGAAAAATCATCTTCAACCAATGTGAGAAAGGAATCATCAACGAAATTCACATTAACCATTTGTTTCTAAGAGTTTGAAGTGAGATTCATTTAACAAGCCCTCTAAAAGAGTAGTTTGCTAGTAGATATTTAAACCCCTCAACAGCTAACACATACAAAGAATAATAAAGTGGGCATCCTTGATGGATAGACCATAATAATCCAAACTAATCAAATTGAACACCATTGATGGTGATACAAGCACCAACATCTTGAAATATAATTTTAACAGTTTTAAAAAAATAGAGCTAAACCCTGGAGCTTGAGTAATTTTCAAAATGAAGGGCCATTCAATTCTATCATGTGATTTTTTAAATCCAATTTTGATGAGCAAAGCATTTTGCTGAGATGATCTATCCCATTCCATTGCCTCCCAAATAACAATGATGTTTTCAAGAATATATCTATTACAAATAAAATCTAATTTTCTCAGGGCCAATAATAAGACATAAGAGATACCTAACCCTATGAGCAAGAGCTTTAGTAATAATTTTATAGGAAACATGAAGAAGAGTGATGGGTTTCTAACTTGTAATAAGATCCAGGCTCCCAAGTTTAGGAAATAATTTAGTATTTCCTTAATTAGAAAGTTTTCAAAGGGGGTTGGGTTGAACAACTTAAAGTTACACTCTATACACATCAGTGCCCACAATATCACATAAACATTGGTATAATTCACATGGGAACCCATCAATACCAAGGGATTTGTCAACATCCATTTTCATATCAACCTCATAGATCTCCTCAATGGAAATAGGCAATCACAATCCACTCATTGTCCTTTAGTGAGTTTGTAAGGAACCACTTGAAGACATCAGGCCAAGGAATTTTCTTTCTCAGGTAAGGAGGATTGAGCAGAGAACACACCATGGTATCCAGAAACAAAAGCTTTCAAGATATCATGAAGGTGTTTGAGACAAGCATCAACAAATATGATGTGTTTAACACGACCAACTACATGTCTGGAGTGGAGGAGAGCGAAGAATTTATTAGAAGCTTTATCTCTTATTTTTAACCAGTGCATGTGTGCTCAAATCCTATCTCTTCAATATTGATGGTGCTCCTCCACCTTGATCTTATGCCTCCATAAGGCAGTGTGTTTTTGAAAATCTTCATTAAAATGAGATTGTTCCAATTCCTGTGAAACCCAAAATAAATTCACAGTGTGAAGCATCATGAGCATTACGTAAAAACATAGTTTTTTTTCCTACCATAGATGCATAAAAAGGTAGTTATTTCACTGATCACGTTATCCCACCACTCTATCCATCCAACAGCTCCAAAAGGCCTACGAGAAAGGTTCAAGATCCTAATTATATGATTCTTAGTCTAAGAGTAATGAAGGTGAGTTGTATTAAGATAAAATTATGAGTTGACATTCCTAACTGTTGGCATAATCCAATCCACTTCAAATTTAATAGGAAGGTCTAGGATGACAGACATAAGTCGGTCAAAAATATTAGCAAAAGTAAAAATATTCTACTCTGTAAATAAATCTATAACCATTTTCCACCCTTTTCCTTGTCAAAATTTAGACCATGTAAACCATGGTGAGGTGTCAAGGAGGCGGCGATGGTGATTTGGATCTAACAAACTGAGCTTATTACACATGTTAAACTATGCCTCTCTTTTGATGGTATGCCATCAAATGGGAAATATCCCCACTATCTTTTTTATACTTAATCATGTTAAAATTGCCCCATATGATATAACCGGTGTCAGGGAGTGATTCATCAAAAAAACATAAGACGTCATCCTCTAAATAGCATCATTAGAAGCATAAATGTTGGCAAAATGAAGGGGATAGCCTTTCAAATCAAAGAAGATCCACAAAACCCGATGTGTGGTGTCCAAAACCCAAGTAACAATATTTGGTGAGAAGGAAGGGGAAATTAATGTAACCATCTCCCGCAAGCACTCTCATGATCTGACATCTATAAAATAGCACCTGGCAAAATCGATCTAATAATGGTGTTGAGTGTAAATCCAAAAAGCTAAACTTCTTGTAAACAAAGAATTTTCATATTAATTAAAAACGAATATGTATCCCTTACAATATACTTTTGGGTTATCTCAATAAGGCCGCACACATTCCAAGAGTACACAATCACAAAATAACATCTATTTGCATAGTGGTCTCCTCGTCAACCTTCACTAAAATTTAAAATCTATTAGCCAAATAGGATTGATAATTACCCTTCATAAAATCACTTAATTATGAATCTTATCATTTATCTTGAACACACTCACCATCCTCAGGTGGTGGGAGGGGTTTCACTCTTGGAGGTACATGGATTTATGATCAAAACACACTAAACTATCTATTGCACCTGATTATTTCCCATTGAAATAGTGCTATGTTGATTGAGAAACTGTTATTTGAATCTGAGGAACTGAAAAAAATCAGCTTTTCGAGTGAAAATGATAGGTAGTGGTGCATGTTGGTGGAAAAATTTAGTTGTTTACTAGTTATCATTGAACCATATGTGGGTTTATACATAGTGGTTGTACATTTTCCCTGTGTGCATGATTTCTAGGGTTATTTTTTTGTCACAATGGTCCAGCCATCAGAATATGTTTGTGCAACTTTATTAACCTCAGGTGACGTTTTGGGTGGTGGATTAGGACACAAGTTGGCCATCAAAAGGAATCCATGGATTTTATGATCATGGATTGGTATCAAAAGTAAGTGTTAGGCATATTTATATATAGCACACATTGGTTAAGGCATATGTCACCTATTTTTATATAAATAGTTTCTTTGACATCTTTAGACAAATCAACTTCCACACAAACACATTTTTGGTATCTAGCCACAAAAACAAATCACTCAAACCCTACAAAATGCCCTAATGGTTTTAATAATTAGTGAACAGAACTCTAAAGGGGAAAGGGTAAGCCAAGGAACTCAATCCAAACAAGTATTTTCAGTTTGGCATGCTTGAAAATAACAGTCATAGGTCCAATGGGAAAACACCACTAGTGTGTTACAAATGAACCAAGGACCATGAGCTAAAATGGCTCGACAATGATCAATAATTTTGAACTTGAATATAAGACAGGTCTTAGTCATATTTTTCACACACTCAAGTTTGACACGAAGGGGCGCATTTCATGTATTATGAACCCATGATTTAAGGTTCTTTCAAAGAGGACTTAGCCAACAAAATAAGTAACTAATGTAAATTGTTCAATATAATTACATGCCCTGTTAAATTTAGGTCAATCAAAAATAACATCAATAAAACTTTCAAGGGTATGTTCATTACCATGTGGAATAATTTTGGCACGAACTTTTATACTCACTTTGGCACAATTATATTCCATAGCTCCATCGTTAATTCATACTGCAATTGTCACAAGAGCAAAGAGGAAGACATTGACATAGATGGGATGGTTGCTTAAAGGGTGATGATTGGATAGGTAAACCACAATTAAAGCGTGGCCCTTTCAAGGAAATAATCCTACCAAGAGTGTTAATGACAATGTGACAACATTCAAAAAACCCTAACAAAGCTCAAATTTGACCATTGACTTTTTTGAAAAAATGATGATCATATTAATTGAAAAACATGTGTAAAAATAATTTTGATCAAATGGTATAGTTAGCTTCAACTTCTCCTACTTGTTAAGACATGACATCTTCCTCTTCTAAATGGTCATGTTTAATAACATTAACTTTATTAGTTGTCTTTTCTATAACATCATGCACAACATTCTCATAATGAGACTCCAGGTTTTTTTCTTCATCCCTGGTGGAATGAGGAAATGCAATATAAAGGTGACCAAAAACCAATATCATTGATCCACACAAAACTAAGGGTTGACAACAACTTCAAAAAAAAAATTATGACTAGAGAAGAGGCTCGTAAGATAATCAACAAAAGAAAAGATAACCCAAGTCTTAATCATGCACTTCAATATTTTTACATGATTGATATTTGTATTTTGTATTCCTATTTGTATGTAAAATCATCACAATTAATTTAAAAACTTTCCCTGTTGAAATATTATTATAATATTTTATAATGTAATAAAAGTAAAAAGTAAAAATTTGGATAATGGTTTAAATTCTTTGGGATACCCTTTATCTTTCAATCATTTCCTTCAAAGTTATGGAATGATGTGGTTCAGATGGTGGAGAATAAATTGCCTATTGGATCACTATATCCCCTTCCTTGGCTTGTAAATTCAAGGTTTTATCTAAGGTCCTTACATCAACCCCATGTTTATTATTTGTCTTATTAGGTAGCTTCCAAGGCTACTCATGCAAAACAATAATTTCTTCTCAAAGATTTCCTTTGGGCCAATTATGAAAGCTCTAAGGGTTTTCATAGAGTTTCTTGGGACATATGTTGTAGAACTAAATAGATGGGGTTCTTTGTATTCTTGATGTCAAACTCCAACGTACAATCCTCTGCATCAAGTGGATTATGCATTACCTTGAAGGAGATGAGCCCTACAACACTTTTCTTCACCATTGTATTTCTTAAAACAGTCCCCATGATAGGAGGACTTGGAAGGGTATCGGTATTCAATCTCTCTTACTCACTCAAGTCCCTACCAAAATTTTGGGTTTCTTTGTGTCTTAGAGTATATATAAACCCTATGAGCTACTAAAGCCTTGCTTATTCTAAGAAGGAGATGGTTTTAGAATGGGGATCTCTAAGATCTCACTCTCTTTTGTGCTCTTATATTCTCTCATACTATGTTGTCCTTTTTTCCATGCTCCCATGGGTCAAGACTTTCAATTTTTTTAAGAAAGGGATAAACATTATTTAAATCTTGTTTTGTATACCATCTCAAGATTGGCTACCTTGGCCTATACTAAGGGAAAAGTTTCAACTCAATAACAATGATATCTCCTCACTTACTAAGATTCAAAGAGTTATCCCAAATGAACACATCCACAATATTAGAGGTCAATCCCCTGCCACATGGTGGATTGGTTGGATGTGGCCTATTGAAACCCTTTTCTACCAAGATGAACCCTTGATTGGTTATCAATTGCTCTCTTCTCACCTCATTCGAGTATATTTTCTTAATTTTCTCTAAAAATTGAATTCTCCCATAGAGACTTGGGAGTGAAGGTTTGTCATAATTTCTAAATCTATTATTGAGCCCAAGTAGGAGGATTTCATGTAGTGTATCCTTCACCAACGTCTCCAGGTTGTTTTTATCCACCTTATTCATTTGGGTGTGGCTTATCCATTATACCCATCTTTCAACACCCAAAGTCACTCAAGCATTTTTTTCGCTTTTTCAAGCATGCTCAAACAACCTAGAAATGTATTCATGCCCTTTTTCAACCATTTAGTCTAAAATTATTTTCATGGAAAATTATGTTTCTAGGGGATTCAACTATGTTACATGCACAATACAACCATAGCATATTTTTTTGTTTTGAAATTATTTTTCATTTATGGAAAGAAATGAACGATGCAATTTTTAACCATTTATCTCATGATCATTATTATTAGATAACTAACAAAGTGCAAGTAATATCTTATGTTATGTATTAGATTCAAGCACAAGCTAAAAAGGTTCCTCTAGACGTTGAACAACTTTAATTTAAATTGGACCATTGGAGGAGTGTTCCATGTGCAATCAAATGTGTCCCTCCAAACTCTACCTACTAGCGGTCACCTTCACACAACTACAACTTTGGAGTTCATAGAAAACACTAGTCACGAAGTAGTCAACAAAGTGTTTTGCTTTGTTTGTGGCATTCTTCATCGACACACATCACTAGTGGTGGCGTCGGGTCTACATTACCTGAAACTAGTGGATAGAGGGATCTACATTAAAATGAAATTGATGATAGGTGAGAGTCTATACTTGATATAGAAAATCCCCCTGCTTGTTGTGGCTAGAGCTAGTTGAAAATCTAGATGATCCTCTGCCTTAGTCACCTATGCTTATTATTCTTTTGGTTGTTTTATTGTTCAGCGATGTTACGATTATATGCATTAGTGTTTGATTTCCCATTAGGCTATTTAAAATGTTGTTAATCCTTATCAAACCTTTAATTATTGGATAGTTATTTATTAACCTTTTTAAAAATTGTCTGTATGTTAAATTAGCTATTTCTAGATCCAGTGGATGGATGTGGTATTTTGAAGTGTGGTAGTATTCCACTCGCTTTTTATAATATTAGAGATGTACACTTGTATTATTAATAAAAAAGGACTTTCAATCAAAAAGGTGAAGATGGTTTTTAAATTTAGCACTAAGGGAGACCAATTTTATTTTGTTTCATTTTTATTAAATAAATTTATTAATAACTATGGAAGGTTTTTGGCCCTTGAATATAGCTTTTAAACATTTGTATTTATTTAATATAATATGTCAGATTTTATCCTATTGTAATTCAAGTAAGATAATTACCTTGTTAATTACAAAACTAAAATCAAATACTCTGAGTAAATTAGTTTGTAAATTACAATAATAAAGTCTCAAATAAGTAAAAAGCATAAGAAATATAATAAATTAAATATATTTTTTTAGTAGATAGGGTAAATAAAGTTAGTTTTACAAGGATCCAACAACCATAAATTTTAAACAAAAGGAAATAGACACAAAGTCAACAAATAAAGCCCCAATGGAAAGCAAAACACAATATAGAGGGACTTTAGCCAGACATAAGTAAAACTACAGAAAAAGAACCAAGTGTAAGCTAACCATATGAGCAAATAAAAACTAACATATTCTGAAAGCTCCTTGGAGCTTGTTTGGTTCTTCGGGGTGGTTCATTTCATCACCTCGGTCTTATCCTTCAGTAGGTTCAATGTCACTCTGCCCCTTGTATTTATGTTTAGGCCTTCTGCCAACCCCTTCGTAGTATTCTTTAGTAGGGTTTTATTAGCCCTTTTATCTGAGAGATGGTTGAGTGTCTTCAACAACATGTTGATTGGTCTTGGCACTGACGTATTTTGGCTTTATAATGTTTTCATTTTATTTTTAATTGCCAAATTCCAGTTTGAGTTTGTCATTCTCAGCCTTTAAGTCATTCCACTCCTTAATAAGACCTGCCATGGGCCTTCCCATATCCATCAGTGTTTCCTCAAATGCATGGAGCCTCATTTTATGTTCCCATCCAAGGTCATCCAGTTCACATACCTCTTTGCCCTTGCAACCATCCATCTCACCCCAGGAAATGGTAATGAGATTAGGTTTTTTACCCCTTGAAGTTGGGGTGTCGACTCCTATACGTTTACCCAATTTGGAACCTGTAAGGGATTTGGGGCTTGGGGTGCTGGCATAAGGGAAGTTGGTTTGAGTGTTAACAGGGGTGGGGGACTTTTCCTCCAAAAAACCAATGCCCTCATCAAATGAGTCAGCCACGGGGGTGATAGGTTTGTCCCTCAAGGGGTCACCATGTTGAACCAACAGAGATATCAAGCCTTGATGGATTATATCATTGTCCTAACTAATATGGTATGCAAGGGCAGTGTTTTCCCATGATTTCAATAAATCAAAAGAGAGATTGATTTTATAACCTCATAATTGATTCAACAATAGAAAATGGTGGGAAAATATCAAAGTAAACTTACCCTTTAGTGTCAAGTACTTCATAATTTACAGGAAATTTTCCAACCACCGTGGCAAATCCTGTCACGAAAAATATTTCTTTTTAGTCTTCAAGGCAACATCAATGCAAAACTTATGCATTAATTCCAGTTTTCTTCTTTTGTCGTTAAAAGCTTTTACCCCATCACAACTCATTTCGGTAGCCTATTCAATGCTTTCCTTTAAGACAACAATTTTTATGCCCCTCATTCTTATGGTACGTTTGTTCCAGGGCAACACAAAATCTTTCGATATCTATACATCAATGCCCTATGATTCTTTGCATGAATTTAGCTAGGCCTCCTTTTCGGAGCTTCTTCCAAACCTATGCATTGCCCTAGGGCTCCACACAAGACAATGGTTCCAAACTGTCTCTATAGACTCCCATTTTCACCAACTTCTTGTCCCTCTTATTCTAGAATATGTTGCTATCCTTCTTTGTTCCCGCGGGAGGATTTTGAAAATGAGTTGCAATGATAGTTTTGCTCATCTTTGTGATTTGGATTAACACTGTAGAATTATTAAACATGAGGGGATTAAGGCTCCACATACCCGATGATGAGACTCCCACGTATAACCAGAGCCCGAAGCAATTATGACTTTTGATTTGAATGATTTTTTATTAAGTCTAATAAATGAGTCGACAGATTGTTGGCTCCCTGCCATGTGACTATCGAGGGAGCTCCTACTCCATAGTTGGCGAGGTAATTAGCCATTGAGTTCCCCTCTCTAAAAATATGAGCTATGGAGACTTCACTAAATATTTCTATGATGCATTTAGTATCTTCAATGGTGTGCTTGATAGTATGGGAGGGAGTGGACTTGCCAGAGAGGGCATTAAGGATATTAAGTTTGTCCGCCTCAATGGAAATCTTGATGACATTGGATCGCGAAGCAAGTTGAATGCCCCAAAGAGCAGTTATTGTCTGACACATGGTTGCATTGAACACTAAGGGGACTTGCATAGGTTGCAAAAATCTCACCATCAATATCTCTAATAAATTGCCCCCCTCTAGCGTTGCCTCGATTTATTTTAGAGGCCCCGTCGAAATTAAGCTTCAACAGCGTGGAGGGTTGTGGGACCACCGGGTTGAGCACCTAACTGCGAATGACTTGGGAACAACAAGATCCTGAGAGAGGTTCCAATTATGGAGAATGGAAACTTCAGCTTGAGATCCTGGAACCTTGTCATTGGAGGGAAAGGTTCGCCACTTCTCCAAAATTATAGAGCATAAGTGCAGGAAGACAGACTTAATGTTTTTCTTCTTGTTATCAAAAATGCAATCATTTCTTGCCTTATAAATAACCCAGAGTAGATGGGGTAGATCCAAAAACCACAAGAAAGAGAGAGGGTAGGGCCTAGGGAGGTTTCCATTGCATAATGAGGTCATGGATGGAGCAAAGGTGGACCTAATAGACTTGAAGTTTTTGAAGCAACAAATCTAATAACGAGGATCCAAAAGGTTGGGTCAGGGAAAGGTGATAAACATATTCCGCTGAAGCTTTGCAAAGGGCACACCTATTTGGGATGACCATTCCCCACTTGGCCAAATTATCAATAGTGAGAATCCTATCTTGTGCCGCAAGCCAGAAGAAAATATTAACCTTAGGGGTTAGGTCTTTGACCCAAAGGGGTCTCCAAAGCTCCCATTCCTCTTCAAGATTTAGCACGATCAAATATTCAGACTTCACCGAAAATTATACGTTGTCTTTAGTTGGCTAGAGTAAGAGATCATCCTTAGGAAAAATAGGAATATGTATTTGCTAAAGTTTGCCATTAATCCCAAGAATAGCCTGGGAGATATTTGCACTAACAACATCCATGTGGATAGTCTTCCAATGTGGAATGTCATCCATACGAGTCCAGTAATCTTTGACTTTGGCTCCCCAATAAGTCGTAAACAAGAGGCAGAGGTTGTTCTAGGGAGCCTGGGCAGAAAGAGGGGTTTGAGAGATCCAAGGGTCACCCCAAAAATCCACCATCTCCCCATTACCACTTTGCCACCTTCATCTTTTCTGAAGAATACTTTCACAACTAGATAAGGCTTTCCATAAATTCGATCCATCTCGAGGGCCTTCCTCCCAGAGGAAGTTGTCCTTCTTGTCTCCTTTTAAATATTTGGCTTTGATGATACGGGTCCATTGTTTGTCCTTTTTTAAATTCTCCACCCCATCTCAATTATAAAAGCTTTGTCCATACTCCTTACCCTCTGGAGACCCAGCCTTCCATTAGTTTTAGAGAGACACACTTTCTCCCAGGGACCAAAGGGAATCCAATTTTTTCTCCATATCCTTTCCATAGGAAGTTAGGTTGAATCTGTTCAATTTTGTTAGCTATTTTGTCTAGCATTTAGAAAATGGACATAAAATAAATCAAGATGCTTTGGATGGAACTTTTGAGTAATCATATCTTGCCTACCTAGGATAGGAGATGGCCTTTCCATTTGGAGAGTTTATTTTGAATCCTGTCCACCAGGGAGTTACAGAATTCAGCCATCATTTTTCCTACAAACAGAGGTATCCCCAAATGTGTAGAAGGGAGTTTTCTTATATGACACCCAAGGATAGAAGTTAGCTTTTTCTTAAGGCCCAAGTGAGTATTAAGAAATAATATCAAGATTTTAGTGAAGTTGATTCATTGATTAGATAATTTCTCATAATCCGTGAGGATCCATTTGAGTGATTTGGCTTCAGCTACCGAGGTCTCACCAAGCAGGGATGTGTCGTCAAAAAATTGTTCATGTGTAACTGATGTAGTGTTATGGGTCACCCTAATGCCATTGATAAGACCCTGAGCATGGGCAGCCTAGATGCCTCTTCCCAGAGTTTCAACGAGAATGATGAAGAGATAGGGGGATAGGGGATCCCCTTGTCATAGTCCTATACTGGGCGGGGAGTAGCCTTTGGGAACCTCAGAACGAAATACTTGGGAGTAGAGATACAACTGAAAATGAGCTCTCAAAAGGGAGGATTGAAGCCAAACCTTTCAAGTGTTTTGTCTAGGAACCACCATAAGACTCTATCATAAACCTTGTTCATGTCCATTTTGATGAACATCCCTTATTTCAATGAATTTGGGAGAGTGAATGGCCTCATGCATTGTGATTATCCCATCAGTAATTTGTCTCCTAGAGACAAAGGATCCCTATTGTTCATCTATGATTCTCTCCAAAATGGGTTGTATTTTTCTGACTAATGTCAATGAGCATATCTTGTAGGCAATGGTACAAAAATGGATAGGTCTGAACTCTTTTAACTGGTTTGCTTTGGACTTATTGGGAATGAGGACCAAAAAGGTATTATTCATTTCCTTCAAAATAGTTCTAGCTATGAAAAATTCACATACTGTCGCTTCCACCTCGGCGTGTATGATATCCCAAAAAATTTAAAAAAATAGGGGAGGGAAACCATTAGGGTCAGGGGCTTTACTGCCTTCCATAGAAAAGACTAACAATTTGATCTCTTTAGTAGAAGGTGGTTTGAGAAGGTTCAAATTCTCCAAATGAGTAATCATCCGGGGAATATTTTGCAGAAGTCTTTCTCCTAGATTGGTGTCAAGAGAACCATTTTCCTTCAATAGCTTCTTGAAGTAGAGAATAATATACTCATTTCTAAGATTCATGTCCCTGCATTTACTTCCATTCTCTAAGACCAGCTCAAAGATCAAAGTTTTGTTTATGTTTCTAGAAGCCTAGTGATGAAAAAAAATTGTGTTTCTATCCCCTTCCTTGAGCCACATCCACATGGACTTTTGTTTCCACAAATCTTCCTCTTTGGCTTTGAGATTATGTTACTTACAAAGAAGATCCTTTTCCACTGTGCTAGATAGTTTGTTTTTTCCATGTATAGGTATATGCTCTTCCAACTTATGTAATTCTTCCTCTATTTACTTTTTTTGGGTGAATATGTTTCTGAACACCTCCTTCTCCTAGGTTTTTAGCTTTCAGGGGATTGAGTTTTTTGACAAGCATGAACATGTCGTTACCGGAAAAAGGTTTTTGCCACTATAATTTTATGGAATTAAAAAGATTAGGATGATGAAGCCACATGTTTTCAAATCTAAATGGAATATTCTTTTGGTTTGGGACTCTATCTCCTTCAAAAATGATGGGATTGTGGTCAGACCCAACCCTGGGTAGAGAATGTAACGAGCTAGCGTAATGTAAGTCCTAATTTAATGAGACCAAAAATTTGTTTAACCTTACCTTGATTAGGTGTTACCCAAGTCTCTTATTTGTCCATGTGAATGGGTTAACTTTGAGTTCCACGTCCACTAGGCCAACCTCCGTTATGAAGTCGTTCAACTCCGTCATGCTTTCAGAGAAGTCAGTCAACCCTCCTTTCTTTTCCATTAGACAAAGAAAGGAATTAAAATCTCTAGCCACCAACCGTTTCCACTACAGACAGAGTTTTCTAAATTTCACCAGGTCCTCCTATAATTTCATTTTAACCACTTTGCAGTTAGGAGCATATATATTTGATGGAATCCATTAGTCCTTGGTTATTTTGTTTCTAAACATAATATCTATATGATAGTTATCCCTGATTAGAACTTTGACTTCTAGTTCCTGCGAGTTTCATAACACAACCATCCCACCAGAAGCTCCCTTTGAGCTTATGCTAGTGTGGTTAGATCATTTCCATATCTTATCGGCACACTTCTCAAACAATTCTTTTGAAATTTTGGTTTCTTGGAGTAGTATCAAGGGATCATTTCTTTTTCTCAAATTCTTCACCAGCCTTTGTTTCCTGAGGTTGTTTAACCCCCTTATGTTCCATGATAGGAACTTCATTTCTTGAGTCTTATGAAGTGGCTTTTTCACTACCCTTGGCTATTTCGCAAGGAATTTATTTTTTCCTAGTGATTTGATTGGAGGTCCTACCTGGGTGTTTCATTCCTTCCCCCACATCAGTCTTCTTTTTTTCTTTCCTAGTTTTCGCCTAAGCTTAGCTTTCTTCTTCCACTTTTTAGACCCTGAGAGGGAGTGCCTGTGGAACATTGTCACTTTTCCTTTGAAGGTGAAGCCAAATCCTTTGGGTATGCTCCATTTACCAGAGATTGAGTGACTTCAAATATCTCATTTGCAAAGAGAGGACTCTACCGAAGAAGAGGCTCAATATAATTGTGTGTCTTTGTATCTTCAGAAGTAGATATGTTTCGCACATGTCCGGAATCCCCAATGTTTCTCAAAGCCAAAAGATCGTGCATGGTGCATTGATCCTACTAAAGAGGGAGATTGATAAGATGACAAAGGTTTGCATGACACTTGGCGCTCATTTCCCCAGGACACAAAGGTTTACGAGGTTTAGTGAGAGATGATTTCACAACTTTGGGGCTCAAGATCGACATTTGTGAAGGGGTAGTCGTGCCGCAAGCAGGGGTTGGAACCGGGGTCTTCGGCATTCCTTAAAGCACAGGAGTAGGATTGAGCAGCACACAAGAGTCAGAATGCTTCAAATTTTAAACCCCAATGCCAACCAAGGAAGTGGCAGTTGGTTTCCTGGTCCAGACAGGTTTGGGCACCTGAGGGGTTGCGAAGGCTTAGGGCAATCCTTGGATAAATGACTAAGAGTGTTGAATTTGTTACATATTAAAGCTAGGTTTTCATACTCAATTCGTTGAGACCACACTCCATGTTTGTATTTTAACTTGATAGAGTGTGGGAGGGGTTTATCATACGGTATGAATACCTGAAACCTAACAGCGACCATTCTTCTATGAGATTTGGTGATAAGATCTATTGCAATGGGTTGGCCGAGGGCCCTTGTTATACCCAAAAGCACTTTTGGATCCCAATATTCAAGTGACAATTATGGGAGGATAACCCACATGGGGATGTCTTCCATCATTGCGTTGCTTAAGTTAGTGCTCGTCTTCTAGTGACTTAAATAAGCATTAGACTTTTCCGTAAACCATGGCCCCTTTGGCAGTGTTCTGAAGCAGTCCTCTTGATTAGTGAAGTTAACCAGGAAGAAATTTCTAGCTAGGGCCACCACTTCAAGTTGTCCCTTGGTTTAAATTTCAATATATTAGAATCCATTAATATTTTTGGATTTGATAGAATGTATTTGGTTAGAATACATCCAAGCAACTTAGATTATTATTTTAATAGCATGTTTGCTTCTAGATTAGTTATACTTGATAGAGTTTCATGTTTGATTCCATAATCTATTGCAATTTGATACCACACATTATCAATAAATAAAATATAAAGTGTTGGCAGTAGATGTGGATTCTAGCTACTCCAGTAAGATAGAATCAATCTACACAATAACTAGACAAACTTTTTTTTTTTTGGTAAATGAATGGTTGTTCCATCCCTAGGTACCAGCATTATAGGGGAACCAATTACAATTTTTTCCTTCAAGAATCACATAATAATATAGATTGATAGTTTTATCAATACTAGTATTGATTCACAAATATTATAAATTTTGTAATTTGTTCAAATATATATATTCGCACACACAAATAAACTAATATTATTTTAATTTTTTGAATTGTAATTTAATGAGATAATTAAAGTACATATATGTGTAGTTAATATTTTTTGTTACAAATTCAAAAAGAATCTATTATATGGTTAAGCATTAAATGAGAAAAAATAAATGTGATATTTTTAAGTAGTAGTTTTATTGATATATGTCACTCTCATAATGGCCACATTTGTTAATAATTAAATTATGTGCATTTAATAACCATGTTATAGTATAAATTTATACCCATCTATTAAATAATGGGTGCCATGTGTAATCACTACAAATTTTTGAATTAATATTTTGAAAAAGTCTAACTACAATAAGGCATATATCAAATCATAGCTTATGAACCAATAATATTGTTAACATATTATATTTGTAATAAATATTGTAGTAAATCATATATGTCAAATCATAGCTTATGAAAGATATGTTCTTAATGTCAATGCAATCATAAAGGCCAATAAATTGGAGAAAACTTACATGGGATAAATGAATACTCAATCAAACACGTAACTTTAACCTTAATCTAGTGCAGTCAAGTCAATAAAAGTGTGGTGTAACCTTAAAGGTAATACTACCATGTCTAAATCTATGACAAAATGCACGAAAAATCTAAAATGATACAATACAAGAGAAAGGTATATACAAGACAATGGACTATGTGCACATGGTTGTGGTTGTTCTTCCACCTTAGGCTCTACAGGTTGTCCTCCCCTTATCGTGCTAATGGATCCTTACATGACACAATGGAAATCTAGAATGAGTCATGACCAAGAAGGAAACCAAATCTTGAACCTTTGGGAGAAATGCAAGGTTTGATAGAGAAAACCCTTAGACAAAGTTGTCGACAAAGACCTCTGTCAACTTGTTTTGTCTAAAACTTGTAAATAGGAAATAAAGGTGGCAATTTGTCACTTAGGAAAGCAACGTGATTATCCAATTTGATTATATATCCAATTAAGATAGGAACAACCATTATTTTTAAACTAGTGTGGATATTCAAATCTGGTCTTCAGGATTTAACAATGACAAGCTAGACACACATTTACCATGTATGACTTGAGTGATAAACAAGTTCCTAATATGCCATTCTCTCACACTTACATGTTATCTTATGAGTTTGACCCTTCTGTGTTATTGTTACACATTATCAAAAACCTTGTTATTTGTTTCAAACTTAATAAATATATTGCACAGAGATCTCCAGAATTTCAGTTTAGTGTGCTTGTACAAAGGTTGATTCTGCCATATTCAATTAGTATCGCCAATCGATATTGACCTAATCTAGTTAGTATCGACTCTTCCTGGCAATGGTTATTTTTAAAAATCAAATCTCCTTAGGATCAACGCATTTTCCTAGTGTGTCGGTGGCATGAGAAATTACTCAATTTGACTCATATTTAAACAAATTAAGGTCTAATTCAAAAGGGACTTGGCATTTCTCTGGAACACGTATATACACTATTTCACATTCAAAAAATATACTCTATTTTTCCAAAAGTTCAAACCTATCACCAAGATCAGTCACAAGCCAAGTCAAAGCAAGCATTTTCAAGTAACAAAGTCAAATCATTAGTTGCATACATATACCAAAGTAACACATTTGCACAATTACACTATGTGGGAGAACTACGTGTGGTTTGATTTTCCTCATCGTTAAAGACGTCGGAAATAATCAATCATCAAATGGAGGTGATTGGGGTCAACTCAATGCATTACACTCCCCTAGTTTTTGTAGGTTTCTTGCCCTCACAAGCACACCTACAGTTTCAAGGTAAATGAGACTGGTTTTTGGGGTTATGCACATCATCAGGGTTCGAGATTGCAAATACAAATCAAAAAAAGATAGACGTAGGTGATTGTACAATCACAATTCCTCATTTCCTCATAGGTTAGTACCGACCAGCACATGTCAATATTGATCGATGATACTAACCCAATCCGGCATAACCAACCCTGCATATATAAAAAATCAATCCCAGAACTCAAGCACACCACAAAACTACTTTATCCTAATTTTCATCTCTAGAATACAGTCACCCAAAAAGCTTGGTACTCATCCCTTTCTTGTACTTACTATATTTATCATATACCAATTTTCAAATCATTACAATTAGTTCCAAGTTTTTACATTCAGAGATATGATTGAATGTTATATCTTGATATATAAGTTTCTATACAAGTTTATATCTTAATTAGATTAAGTAATTCATCTTAATCCAAAATAGGTTAACACATATTGGTGAACACGTACACATTGATCAAACCATCCTTCCAAGGTTTTATATTTTTTGTCTTGGGATTTCAACTTTCATTTCTAATTTCCTTGCACCAAAAAAAAATGTCCTAAGGTTTCATGATCTGATTTTTTATTTCCATACACAAATAATCTTTTCATCTTTGGCCCTAGCCTCTTGCATACTTACATTATCCCATCCTATGTCATCCAAGAAGACTAGTTCTCTTGTACCTTTAAGACACAATGCTAGATTAAATGGGACCCATATAGAGCATAATCAAATTCATTCTAATTCAGTGAAAATGGGTACAGTGAATGTTTCTTCTACTTTTGATGATGCAATTGTTCATGAATATGTGCAAACAAATGATTATGTTGATATGCCTCCATTGGAACATGATAATCAAGATAATCAAAATGCACATAATGATCGAGATAATTATTAGGGCCTAGATAGAATTGATCCCAATGAACTCAGTGTGGTAGATCATGACCAATTTAAAGTCTTATCCAATTTTCGTCAAGGGCTCAGTCAATATCCTAAAGACGTGAGGGGAATTGTCCAATTGATCCTAACATCTAAGGTTGCACACCAACTAAGGTCCACAACAAGTGCCTTTTACCATTGTCAATCAATCCTTTCGAGCTAGTACTTCCACATTAGTTATTCTGACCTCTACCACCAGTATTATCTCTACACCTACACCGCTAGTGACCTATGTGACATCCACCCAAGGTTTGAGGGCAACACAAGGCCTCCAATAGATATCCATACATATTCCTACACAAGCAACCTTTACCCCCTTCCCCTCCATGATGACTACAACATGTTCCATCACCAACCTCTTTTATTGCATGTTTCCTTGAGTAGATTGATATATCTCTACCTACTAAGGTGTTGCAGCTAAAGCAAGGTGCATCAAGAGCTAATCATTCCATGGATTTGTATGCTTTGATCCATAACCCATTAGCCTCTAAGCTATTAGCATGTCCTTTACCAACATGTTTTGTAGCTCCCATTATACGAAGATAAAGGTGATCCTGAGCAATATCTTAGATCATCCCACGTAACATTTTTTGACTATGCATATAATGACAAATTACTAATCAAATTGTTTTGAAAACGTTTTGAAGACTATGCATTCTAATAATTTTATGATCTCCCTCTCCTATGTATAAGACCTCTATAGTCGTCGCCTTATATGTTTATGGTTTTAATTATCTTCGTTCTTAGTGTGCCTATGATGTAGCACCAAGGGGATCATTAGCTAGTGTGTATCATCTTATGAAAATAAAGGATAATGTTAATCAACACGAAGAGGTGTGTATAAAAGTTTTTGTCCCAAGGGAAGATCCCAGAATACCGTATGTTCTACGTATTTGGAAAGGTGCTAATTTCCAGGAACGGGAATCTTATAATATGTTGGGAATACTTTATGAAAGTCATCCATGTCTCAAACGTATATTGATGCCTGAAAGTTGGATTGGTTGGCCTTTACGCAAAGATTATATTGCACCTGATTTTTATGAGATACAAGATTCTCATTGAATGGAATAAAAGTAATTTTTTTTTTACTTTTGCAATGATAGATCTATCTTTTGCCAATTCGTATGAAATCAAATGCGACTCTAGCCGCAATATATATATATATATATAGACGGGCTATCTATGGGGTGCCAAAAAAATGTATACCGTGGGGGCCTCTATATAGAAAGGGGGGCCACCCTATAGATAGGCCCCAGATAGATAGAGCTTGGGCCAAAGAAACTCTATCTTGGCCATCTATATAGAGAGGGGCAGGGGGTGGCTTCCCTCTCCCTCTCCCTCTCCCTCTCTATATAGATGGGGATGGGGATGTTAGTTTAAATGGCTAGACCCTATATATAGAGGGGGGGGAGGCCAAAAAAAATCTCTATTCAGCCAAAGTATCTGTATGTATGGGACCATATATATAGAGAGGGGGCGAGGGGGAGACCAACCCCAACCCCCCAACCAACCATATAGAGTTGAGTTGTGTCAACTCAACTTTATATGGTTGGGGGTGGCCCAACTCAACCTCATGTCCAACCGATTTCTAACATATTTTTCCATCAACAATGATGAGAAGCTATCATACGCACAAATTGCTAAGCTCAAGCGAGGATCTAATGAACCAATTAGTGATTACATTCTTTGGTACAAAACCATGCTAGTCAAAATGACTAATAGTATGGCCGACAAGAATTAGAAGATATAATCAAGCAAAGCTTGCTAGCACCTCTCCACAAGTCAATTATATTCAAGAGATTCAAATCATTTGATGAGCTATGTCATATGGTAAGGGAAAGAGAATTCAAGTTAATAGCTTTGAACAAACTCAAATATACGTCTACTCCTAAAACTACTTCAACAAAGTTTCAAATCAAACCAAATTACAAGGTCAAACCAAATGATAACAAGAATGAGGCAAAAATTAAAGTCAATGTCGTATCTCAACTTACAATCTAATTACAATCGGCAACACCACCAAAGAGGCAGTTTTCAATATTACCATCACATCCTTGTGTTGCTAAAAAAGTTACTCAAGTGCAACCTTATCACACTCCTTCCTCCGCACGAGTTTGATCTGAATAGGCCTAGACCAAGGAACCATGACGGAAATGCAAATTGTCATTATCATCATATTGTGGGCCATTCAAAGAACAAATGTTTCAAACTGAGACATAAGATACATGAACTTATAGATGACAACATTATTGATTTGGGCACCCCTATAGAAGAATCTAAATTGCAACAGAATGGAAATCAAAAGTTGAAAATTTTTAATGATCCATTTCCTAAACATGAGACAACAAAAATTAAGGACATTTCAGAGGTACACTATGCATACAACATGCATCCCTCACTATGTATGATCATCCAATAGATGTTATTATTGGTACACTTAGTGATACTGCACCACAATGGCCTATGATCACATTTAATGACAGCGAGATAGTTGATGACGATTCATATTTTCATGCACTCTTCGTACGACCCTATATCAAAAAACAACCCATACACAATGTCATAATCAACAATGGTTTAATTGAGAACGTTTGCACTCCTCCACTCCCTTAAGTACAGGCGATATGATTTAGAAGATACATCAAAATCAATTAAGGGATTCTATGGACAAAATTAAACAACTTGGAATGCATAGTATTACTTCTTCAGGTAGGCTCAACCATATTAACCACACCATTCTTGGTTCAACAAAGTAACAGGGTCTTCAACATATTGTTAGAACGCCCTTGGATGCAAACACTTTGTGCAAGGCCATATATAGTGCACCGATGTTTAAATTACATATACTACAATAGGTAGTCACAGTTACAGGTGTACGATATGTGTATCCCCTACAACCAGTGCTATCTCCTCCACCCTCACCACCACCATGATTGGTTGATACACCTATACATGATCATTATATAAAGATCGATGATACACGTACGTAGGATCATTATACAGAGATGGTTGCTACACTTATTTAGGACCATTACACAGAATTGGTTGTTATACATCCAAAATCTATCTATACAATTAGTTTAGAGAAACATAGTTGGGCCCACTAGATAGCCACATATTCAGCGTTAATCACATCAAAAATTACTCAGAGACCACAAAAGCAAACATCTCCTAAAACACATAGTTAGCATTGTGGATAGTCTAGTGTGTTTCATAGAGAACATAGGTAGTGAGACATTCTCTTACTATACAAAGGACCCCATAGAGTCCTATGTCATCCAGAGTTCTCCATCATACACTAAATTTTATGAGCAATGATCATGATAGTTATGGCACACCATGTGACTTTTATCAAATCCCGACCCACTCATAGTTGGTACATCTTGTCCACAACAGAGGACCATTACACTACCCAATACAGGGACTTCCCATGATCCCCCCCTTCATAGGATCATTGATTAGTTTTCCAAACCTCAAATATTTCAAAAATACAAAAAAACCAAATAATCAAGAATATACAAAAACATTCAAATATTCAAAATATATATGTATAGGCATGAACATGACATGATTATTACATTATACTATTTACATATATTATTTATCACATGTTTAGTAGATGGCATACTTTTTTCATACATATGCATTTCACGGTACATAAATGTGATGTAGAACATACATGGTACACATAGACATACAGGGTATACATGGACATACATATGTTAGATTTTCCTCTACCCAATGGTCGTGCCAATACTGCGGACATCTTATTCCACAGGTTTCACTATTACATGTTACATTTTTCTGACCATTTTTACCATGTTGAGCTACCATATTGCCTACACATGTCTTATTAGTTATTCATATCTTACATAGTGATACATGGATATGCTATTATACTACGATGTGAAATTGATACATATAGATAGTGTAGACTAGTTCCTTGTTTAGTGTTTTATTGTTGTTAAGTTTTTACATGATAGGCTACTTTATGCTTGTCTATTGTTACTTTGTGCTTGTCTATTGTGTGTGGCCATTTGGCTTTGTTTGCAACATCATTATGTCCCTTTAGTGTGGCCCTTGGTTTTGTTTGTTGCAACATCTTTGATGTCCTTTATTTGCAGCATTTTTTGTTCCCTTGCTTGTGGCCCTTGGCCTTGTTTATTATGACATATTTATGTTCCTTATATGTGGCCCTTGGCCTTATGTGTGACACTACCACTTGTGATTGTTGAGCTTGCTAACATTAAGTGATCCATGATCTATATCATGCACTTTTACTATGTAGTTTTATTCAGATATCTTTATATTATATGTTTCATTGATACATCTACTAAACATGACGCATGTTTGTCCTGCATTATATAAATTACATACATGCGTTGATTGACATGTACATTACTATGATAACATATTATCCATATGTTCATATGATGTTATCTTTATACATGACATGATACAATTAACTCTTATTTTGAGATGGGTGACTTACAAGACACATCCCTCATCTCAAAATAGGGGCATTACAATGAGTTTTTTATATAGACATAAGCCTCTACAAGAATAAAATCATATCAGGGTATAGATTTTAGATATTCATAATAGTTTGAATACATGATAGATATTGGTACATTGATATAGACTACGAGGGCATATGCACTCACTTTACAGATACTTGAACACATATCCACACACTTTGGTGCACGTGCATGAGCATTTATACACGATTTACATGAACATGAATTATAGATTTTCATAAACAAATACATTTGAGATACATGTTCTTAGATTCAATATATAGATGCATAGCATTCTATATTAGTTGGTATAGATTTAGGGGGCATGACACTACTTCATGCACATAAACACATTTTCATATTCGTAAGGCAGAATACCGGTTCATGCACACATACACAACGAAACAATTTACAGTTAAATAGTAAATGGTTGTCATTCCACTTCACACTTATTAGATTTGCAGTCATGATGGGGGCATAAACATTGTCCATTCCCTTTCAAACATGCATTTTATTCTACATAAAGTGAAACTACACAATCCAAACGTGTGTTTATGTTAGAGACATGAACATTGTTCACTCTGTTTCGATCACGTTTTTTTATTTATATGGAGCAAACTTGAAAAAAACTATACAATCGAATCTAAAAGCCATCTATCATGGTTGATTCATTTTCTTTGAGCAAACATGCCCTGACGGTTCTCTTTATCTGCGTAGTTATTTGAGTTAGTACATTGCGTACTTCTCCCCACATGCATGAGATTTGAGACATATCTTCCTAACCGAAGACCCTGCGTAGTTACACAAATTTGGGGCACAATCACTCCAACTCTCTGTGCTTCAGCAAAGAAGCACAAGTTTTTCCAATTCTTTAACAAGAAAGTATCATCTCCAACAAGTTGCAAGGGCACCATGGTTTTCAACAACACACGTGTACTCTAACATTTGTTCTTTCAAATTTTTAAAAAATAAGTTTCAGATTAAAATTGTCAATTTATGGACATTGACTATACATAATTGCAATTTTTGTTATTAAGTGACATACACAATTGAAGTTTTATACCAATGACAGTGTGTTGTACACACTCGAAGTACATTTTATCATTTTACTCTAGCAATTTTATTACTAGAATAAAAGGGGGCATTTATAGATACTAAAATATGATTTCCAGTAATTGACAATGACAAATTTAATACACATTTACCACGCATGACTTGAGCACATAGATAAGGTCTTAAACTGCCACACTTACATGTTATTTTATGTGTTTAACATTTATGTTCTATGGTTACACACCTACATGAAGCTCATTGTTTGTTTCAAATATGTTAAATATCTTGCATAGACATCTCCAAACTTTCAATTCAATATGTTTGTACACAAGTCGGTTCTGTGAGATTCAGTCAATATCATCAGTCGATACTGCTCTCATCTGGGCAGTACCAACCCACTCCTAGCGATGACTATTTTTCAAAATCAAATCTCTCCCTAGGGTCAACTCATTTGCCTAGTGTGTCGATGGCGTGAAAAAATATTTAATTAGACTCATATTTAAACAAATCAAGGTCTCATTCATAAGAGATTTGGCATTTATCTGGAACATATCTATACATTATTGCACATTGAGCAAAACTACCATATCTTTCCAAAATTGCAAACCTATCACTAGGAGCATTCACAAGTCAAGTCTGAAGCACTCTAAAGCCAAGTCAAAGCAAGCATTTTCAAATATCAAAGTCAAATCATTAGCCACATGCATATACTAAAAGAGCACAATTGCACAATCATACTATATGGAAGAACTATGTGTGGCTTGATCTATCTCCTCAAAGTATTGAATACATAGGAAGTTATCAATCATCAAATCAGGGTGATTGGGGTCAACTCAACTCCTTACACTTAATTTTTACAAGTTTATAGCCCTCATAAGCACACTTAGGGTTTCAAGACAAAGCACACCGATTTTTAGGGTTTCACGCATCATCAGTTTTTGAGGTCATAAATACAGAGCAAATTAAGGCATGTGCATGTGACTGTATAGTCATAGTTCTTCATTTCCTCACAAATTAATACTAATTGGCACATGTTAGTATCAACCCACAATACATACCCAATCTGGACAAACCAACACTGCACAAACAAAGAATCGCTTTCGAAACCGAATGAACCACATACCTACCTTACCTTGATTTTCACTTCCAAAATACAATTACAATCACACAATCACCTAGAAAAGCTAAGTACTCATTCATTTGTTTTATTTACTATATTTAGCATACACCAATTATCAAATCATTGCAGTCAGTTCCAAGCTTTTACATCCAAATGTATGATTGAAAGCCATATCTTAATATTTAAATTACTATACAAGCTTCTATCTTAATTAAATTATATAATTCATCTTAATCTAAATTAGGATATAACAACTAGTACAAATACTTTTAAAATATATATCTAAAAAAAATGCCAAAAGATATCAATTTTAACATATCTTAGATTTGTCACATACCTTCTCTATAAATTTCCAATTGACTGGTGATAGATGGCCACAATCTAATTGCACCATTGTGTCGGGCTCAAAAAATATTTTCAAGAAAAGAAAACAAGTTCTAAATTCCATTGTATACCTAAGATATTACAATGTTTCGATCACCCCCCTTAAGCAAAAAGAAAAACTCTCACATGACAGTCAAATGGACATCATAGTTGAGGTCAAAATTTTATATTGACATCCCACACTATTACACTTTACTGCAATCCCGGGATGCCATTGTAGGTTATGCATATTAGCATATAAAAAATTTGGTACAAAAGTTAAGGATAATGTTTTCATTGGTTTAAGAAGTGGAAATAGAATCTAAAAAGGGAAAGGGAAAGGCTAAGAGAATGACGCGAACAATAGGAGGTTGATACTTAGGTTGGATGCTTTCATTGATGTTGGAAAAATCAGTGGAGAGAGGGAAAACCATAGTAGGAGTCATAGGCAAATGGGTCTCGAATACATAACAAAACGGAGGATGAATGGAACTTGTGCCATCAACACTATGGGAATTGTGCAAAAAACGGTAGAAGGAAACATGAAAAAGTAGGCAACTAAAAAGCCCGAGTATCTAAGAGTCTAGGTCCACACTAGTGTCATTGGTCATTAATATGGGAGGTATCTAGAAGTCTAGGCCCATGCCAATGTCCTTTGTAATCAATATGGGAGGGAAAAGGCATTGTGATGACCTAATCTTAAGATGCAAAATATTTTTTTTAAACACCTATAGATGTAGCTTTCTGGAACTCTCTTATTTCCTTACTAACATAAAGATTTCCTATCACGGATAACCACATGAATAAGTTCATTTCATTAATTTTTGTGCTTATGAATAAACAACAACTTTATTTAATGTTTTTTAAAGTTACATATTTCATTTCTTTCCATGTAAGTTAATGAATTTTTGAATTGTTCTCCTTATGGATTGTATATTATTTGTTTTAACAAAAAAGCACTTAAGGTGCTTTTCATGAGTTTTGAATTTCTTCCTCGTTATTTGCAAACGCTTAACTTTTCCAATCAAGAATATCATTGAGTTTAATATTGTCCATTGTAGATTTTGTAATAAATAAATCAATGATTTGGCTGCCTTAATTGCTTATGACCTCAGATGAGGCATTACTGGACTTGCTAGGCTGCATCTCATCCTTAACAAATAATCTAATTCAGTGCTGAGGTCGTAAAACTTCAATTTCTTAGTACTTGCAATAATCATTTCCTCTAAACCGTGGCAAGTGCAAAAGCATTGGATTACATTTCCCATATAATAATTGCAAACAAAAGGTTTCCAGTGTTCTCAATAGTTCTTTCATTGAATTGAAATGGAAATACATTGGCAATACGAAATATTATACAAAAAATCCACTCTTGTTTTCCTTCTAAGAATTGCCTCATAAGATTTAAGACTTGCCTCAATTTGTATAATCTGGCTGATATGCTTGCATCTTTACCTCCTCCTCCTCCTCCTCTTCTTCTGCTGCCATTTGGACTCTGCGTCGTCATCATTGCCACTGATCTGAACTTCTTGCAGTAATGAAATGGAGTCTCTTGAAGCATCGTGAGTCTCTTGGGGCTTTCCTTCATTGTACTTTAAGGAAAGGGTAACTGAACCTTCCCTAATTCTCTTTACTTCTGCTTGAAGATCTTCTACCAGCATTTCTGTAGTCTTTGCAGTGATGCTTCTAACATACCATGAAATGGGAGGCGGGGGAATAAGAGCAGGTTGAACCAGCTGTTCCAATCTGATCAAAGATGCCACTCTGCCTTTTCCATGTGAACACAACTCATACTCTTCCACCGTTCTAGGTTTGGAAGTGGTAAAAACTTCGTCCACAAACAAAGGTTCTAATCTCCAACTGCCTTCAAATTTCTTCATGAAACCTTCCTTTGCAAGGCGGAAACTTACCTGGCAGAACAAGAAGAAATTAGCATGTAAGCATGGATACATCAGAACAAAATCAGGACAAAATTACACTTGAAATCAGACAATCTGACAAAGAACATATCATGGACTAGATCTATACTTCACAGCAAAATAAATTATCATACTTCGACTGAGGGTTCACTTATGTTATGTAAATCCCATTCAACATCACCACTGGTCGTGCGATGTTGCTTCTAGTAAATGTACATTGCACATGTACCTATATGTGAGTCTATATATACAGACCCAGAGAACAATTTTTTGCTAGTGAGACACGTAAATTAAAGTAAAAAATATATTAGACTTAGATGAGTGTTTCAGAAAAGAAAGAAAAATAACCTAAATTGCATTCAAATCATGAAAATCGGAGCCATGTTGATGAAGAGCTTCAATTGGAAATTGCTTTCATGGAAATATACTAACGTGGCAGAAAGGGGAGAGAATTCCCGGGAAGGGGTACCACTGGCATGCTCTCTACCTCATCTTATAGGTAGATCCTCTTTAGCCTGGACCATTGATTGAGATTTTAAATGGGGATACGATGTGAAATTTACATCTTTCCATATCTGAGGAATGTGTTTAAATTTAATCTTATTGTCCCATTTAAGACTGGCCATAACTTATGTTTTCATCCATTCTCAGAGTGTGGGCTCCATTGCTTTTCAAGCTTTTCAAATTGCTCCATGGCTTCAATTTGTTTCTGCCTTGCTGGTAGTCTGTTAGTGAAGTTATAAGGTGTAACTATCAATCTTGTCTATTATTGTCTAGTTCCCCACAGCATGGCACCCATTTTGTAGACTGACATGGATCACCACCTGATTTTGTTTCCTAGACTAATGCTATTCTACCTAAACTACTTGCATAAAATGGAAATTAAGGCAGAAAAAAGTTAGAAGGATGCATAAAAACAAAAGCAGTGATGCACCAAAAAGGAAATGGGAAGATCTCTTTTCTATATGAACACAATGCTATCTAGTAAACAGGAAGGGAAATGAACACAATAGAGAAAATAAATTGTAAAGGGCAAGAAACAACCCATAAATGGAGTGGCAGCAGCAAGATCATAGCCAAAGGGCAAACAAACAAGAGCCACAATAAACTCTGTTACTTGCAAGAAATATGCACAATCACATTTTATTGCAATGAAGGTTCGGGATATTCATACATAGCAAAACAGCAGGGGCTCAGATCTGAAATCTATAATTTAGTAGCCTTAGAAGTCCAAGAAATCTACCACGTGCTCAAATGAGCTCATACAATATATACAAGGAAGAAGAGCAGAGAGAGGCAAGAGACATCAATTTTCAGCTGCCCACTGCCTCAATTGAATGAAAAGTCTGAATTTTTTTCTTGTTGTCCAGCTCTGTCTATCTCTACACATTTGTTGACTTAAAGCAATTTTTTCTTTTTTTTTAAATAATCATGATGCTCATGCTGCCCATGCTTCCTTACATACTTGACCTGCCTTTACTCTGACTATAACTACTTATACATTATTAAAAGAAGGGGAGCTCTCTTTTTTTAATATTCAAATCATAGATTCAAAAATCGTCGGAAATCGCCAATAAATTGTGATAAATCGTGAGTTGACTTTGAAACGATTAATCTTCTGATAAATCACAAGCAGAGTTTTTTTTATAAATGGGCGATTTTTACCGAGTCAACAATGATTACTCAACAAAAATCATGACTTTATCGCCATGACTCAGCCAGGCATGGGATAAAAGCACCGAATGAAAAAAAAAACAATTTTATGCTTATTTCTGCATTTTTTCCTTACAATTCGCAGTACAATGCACAGTCAGTGTAGCTAGGGTTTTCTGGTACCTTTTGAATCTATGCTCAGACTCTTAGAGTGATTGACAGTGGTACATACTAATACAGTGAGTGTTGCCTAGGAATTTTGTTATTCAAGGCTGCCTCAAGGAATGCATACTGATATCTACTTTAGTATGTATATTTGATATTTCATGTCTCTATGAGCATTGTAGTTTGTAACTTTGTACTTTGTACTCTTTTTGGGTCAAAAATTAATAGAAAATATACTTTATACATTCGTTTCTCATGTCATTTAACAATGTTTTACATTTTATTTAAGTTTATTTTATGAATTTATATTTTTTTAAAGTAGCGATAAAGTTGTCTAGTAATACTAAGTAACTGCTGAGAAACTCCCAAATCTTGAATACGAGTCAAAATTTTGGGCAGATGAGTAATTGCCATGTACGAGTTTTTAAACTATGATTCAACTATTGGTGGGCTTCCTTTACCTCTCACATAGCTTCTTAATTTCATTTTCAAAAGGCTTTAATAGAGCAAGAGCTAGCTTTTGAATGTAGCTTGGGCTTTCTTTTAAAATAAAAGAAGGATTTTAAATTTCAAATACTCCCCTAGCTTCTCCCTTTAAATACATGAGCTCCTTTATTTAAATAGTGGGGTGAGCCCACTATTTAAATTTAACAATTTAAATAAAGTTCATTTATCACTAGAGAAGTATTTGGAGCTTGAGCTAGACCATTTTCCACAAGGAAAATTAAACTGGGGAATAAATTGGCCCTAGTGTGAGAATTTACCGACATTGATACAACATTATCTAATTATACCATGAGAGATGGTAACTTATCTTGATGTGAGATTCACTAGTTGACCACATTTTCATTATTTCATGTTGAATGATCATTTGATCTATTTAGATTATTCAATGGTTACTAAGATCTACTATGCCATGTTATACCATAGAGGTATCATGATCCTATTTGGTTTATGTGCACATAATAGGATCCATACCAACACCATGAAGGGTTGGAGAGGGGTGCACGGTTCCAAGAGAGTGTAATTGACTCAACCTAGCTATGAGCCGGCTCCAACAGCAAACATCCAAAGACAGCACGAGGTTCAATAGTGGGTTACTTGCGACAAGAGTTCTCTGTTGACAATAAACTCTGTATACTTCCAAGATATTGGGTCCATGGTTTAAGAGGGCCAACTTACCCAACATATCAAATAGACACTAAGGTGACGATGATTTATCAAGGATATTAAATCTTTCGTTTGTTTCAAAAATTACAATTAAAAATACCCAACTATGACAAAGTGGGGAAAGGACAGATCAATGTTATGTGATAAAAGAAACGGATAAAAACCATAAAGATAGAGGAGTTGGTAATGAGATTCAATGAAATCCATGATTCCCTGTCAAAAGACAGAACTAGGTAAGCCAACAAACAAGCTATGGATCGGAAAGGAAGGCCATGGCCATTAAAATAAAATCTGCATAATTTTAATGAGGGAGGTTGGAGCTGTCAGAAGCCCACGCTTGAATCCAGAAACCAATCAGACCCGTGCAGTGGAAAATGTTCTTATTTGAGGAAGAGACGCTTAGAGATTAGGGGGTTACATAAAAGAAGAAAGATTGAATGATGAAGTTGTGAGAGAAATGTGATAAACCGTAAGTAGATTTGAGAGCTAGGGCCCTTAGCCAAAAAAAAATTATTCTTGTCGCAAAAATTTCTGGTGATTGGAAGTTCTGATTTCCATTAACTTTGTTGAATGTTGTCATTTTGCAATAATGAAATTGTTGGTTGTTTAATTTAGTTCATTTCCTCCTCCTTACTTTGTATTGCCATCCTATGTGTGGGTTTTGGGTGGGAAGTGAGCGAGAGGAAGAAGCTGATTCCCAGGTGCAAACGCTGCAAAATTGGATATATTTATTTACAGGCTAGTTAGCTGAGAGACCTCCACTGTAACTGAACCAGTTCAAGACACTCATTTTGAACATGGGAGGGAGAAAAGCCATGTTAACAGCTCTTGTGAATCCCTGATTTAGCCCCATGCTTTAAAGTGGGGAGGAATAAACTTAAACTAAGGCCTCTGGGTGGTAGATATGAGAGGAGGATATAAAATTAAACTAGGCTGGAATATTATTTGGAGCTTGAGCTAGTTTAAATGGACTCCTCCAGCCTAGGATATAAGGCCTCTGGGTGGTAGATATGATAAGTCTCTTTCTTTATATACATCTCACATTTTGTTTTATATTTGGGAAGTCATCCTCTATTGATGAACCACGCGGCTTGTGCAGTGGCTTTTTTCTTATTTTATTGCTTGGTGCTGTGAAATTACTTATGCTTGATACATCATTTGTGAAGTTTTCATAAGATTGGTATTCCGTTTGTGAAACTTTCCTTTTACTTTGAAGGTTGAGATTTGATAGCTCCCTTTGTGAAGATTGAATCTTGACATTCAAGGAGATTTCTCTTTGTTTTATTCTCTTTCTGATTTTATTCCTCTTCCTGAGCATGAATTTACATAATCCCTTGAAAGCCAATCTTATGAGATGATTGGAGTAGTGTAAGCTGAGTAAAGGGTAGCATGTTGACGTCTCAGATGGGATGGGAAGTTGGGAACGATAGAGAGCAGAGAATAAGAGAATTACTCTTTGCCTCTTATGGACCCCTGCACCTTGCTGTGAGGGTGGCCAGAAGGATCATACAACACCGCTCTTCACAACTCTAGTATAGATAAAAGATTGTTTGACAAATCAATGGATATCAGTGCATATATCTCTTTCCCTAATCTTGGTCGATTCATATTATGTTGTTTGCTCTGAAATGAGAAGATAAATCTGATGAATCTGTCCTTATACATTTGCTGGTTAATCTAAATGTTTTCAGGCTTGTTGCTGAATGATCTTAGGTGAAAGATAGTGTTTGTTTCCTTGATTGCTGAAGATGATTTCCTGAGATTCAATACATTTGGGTATATGTTGGAAATGCAAGTTGAATCTGCATACTTCCCTTGTTAAGGCTCAGACTGATGTTTTGAAGGAATGTATATATATTCAATGTGTATGTTATCTCATAGTAGCACAAGTAGATAGTAATGTACAGATTTATAAATAACCTGTATGTCCATTTAATCCTTTATGGATGTAAAAGAGCTGCTAGATTTAATTCTTTCCTGTCATAGGTTGATTATTGTAGCATGTTTGCTGAAGTATAATTTGTAGTTTGATTTCTGAATGAAGCTGATCTGTAGGTAAATCTGCATGTTGTATCAATAACAGATTGCTAAAGCAATAAACAATATGGAATCATGATGTCCTGAGTTCATATAAGTTAGCTCAGCTGTGTATATCTGTATCTAGTACATAATATGAATTTGGCTGTATGTGTATGTGTGTGTGTGTGTGTGTCTCACAAGCTCACCTTTAAGACGGGAGTGATTTAAGTAAGATATCTATCCTCATACAAACCCAAAGGGTGGCGAGAAGCAACTCAGATTAAAGATTTCCCCATGTATACATATATGCACCTGACTTCATCTCTTAGTTGTGGATTCAGAGTAAGGATCTTGCCGATAAAATTCTTGTCGGAGCCGGCTTTAATTCCTTGTGTATCTCTGTTTCATGTAGGCCTGAGTCCAGCCCTTCACCGATATCTCAGGCTTAATTATTATGTTCAGCTCCTCACCAATGCAATTCAGACTTGCAGGTTGGGTCCAGCCTATCGCTGTTGAACCTTGTTTGTAAGCTCGAACCTTCTTTGGGCAAAGTGCAGTTGTAAATAGCTTACACATAATCCCACACTAGGCTGGAGGAATCCATTTCGAGACTTTATAAGTCTCTTTGCTTATGGTCTTAGTGTCCAAGTAAGGACAATTTTGCCTAGCACAAGTCCCAGCTTGTGGGACCTGTGCAACTGGGAAAGCTTAAGTAGCATCAACGTTATCAAGTGGATGACATGTGGTGTCATCTCACCTTGCGAAGGTAAATGAAATTTGAGAGCAACGAGCCAAGTGAACTGACTCTCCATGAAGTGAGAACATGACACATGTCGTCACCTTCCCGCATGGAGCAAAACAAAGCTCAAGTGAAGCGAAGCCATGTGAATCAGAATCTCAGCCACTCTGTGAAACAAGATCATACCACGTCACAGGATCTCGCTGCATGAAGCACCTTGTGCAGAGCCATGGAAACCTTGGGATTGATCCCCTCCATGAAATGAAATTGGGATACGTGACACCATCTCACTTCACAAAGCATTGGGAAAACAGAGATGCAATTGAGTCCATGAACATACCCTCCATGTAATAGATTAACGAGATCATGCCACATGGAACAATCTCGCTGCATATAGCAACTTGAGAAAGATAAAAACCGAGAGAACTTATGAGCAACATCCTCCACAAGTTGATCAGCGAGATCATGACACGTGGTGCCATCTTACTTTATAGAGGTAAATGGAAAAAGGTAGAAACCGAGAATTGAAACAGCACAACTCCATGAGAGTAAGTCCACGATATTAAGGCACATGGCAGCATCTCATATCTCTAGGGTGAATGAGGACAAAAAAATTGAGACAGTCAATTAACATAAGCCTCATGAGGCTAGTCTAAAAAAGTGGCACGTGGTGCAACCCCATAACATGAAGCATATTGAGAACTCTTGAAAATGAGTTAGCCTTCGAATATTAACCCCCATGAGTCAGTTAATGAGATCACACCACGTGGTGTAATCTCACTGCACAGAGCAATTGAGAGATGGAAGAACCCGGTGAACCTGAAAGTTATATCCTACATGAGTTGATCAACAAGATCATGACGTGTGGCATCCTCTCGTTGCATGGAGACAATCGGCAAGTGAAACCAAGAATAAAGCCCGATATCAACAATAGACAACCCTCTGTGAGACTATTGACGAAAATGTGATGTGTGGCATTTCCTTGTAACACAGATATAAAAGAAATTGGAAGATTCAAAGAGGAGGTAACAATTGTCACGCTCCCACTGAATTCTGACCAGCACAAACTTTTAATCCGGATAAGGCAAAGCCATGAACAATGTGACGTTAAATTTGATCTAGGAGCCTGAGTAAATTTCTTGTGTTTGCCATGAAGAAACATTCAAAGAATTGGAGCAGATTCACAAGTTTAAAAATCAAATCCCGTGATTTGGAATATGGTGCAAAACCTTTGATCACCGTCACGGAAAAAATGGAGCACTAGAAGCAGCAGCCACAAATCCTAGAATCAAAACCTTGGATTAATAACAAGCAGATAAATATCAGAAATCAAAATCCTGATATTAAGGAATAGAAACTGAGGCTTGCTGAAAGGTTAAAATCGGGAATATGTGAGTGCAAGACCATTGTTTCAAGGAGGCATTATCTTTAATTATGCATGCCTTCATAGAGTAACCTTATTCAAAGTTTTAAATGAGATTTATACCTTGTGAGTTCAAATAACCTCAGAGTGAGTAATCAACTAAACTAAACAATATGGATATTGTTTACGTCAATTAATCAACCCATATTGATCCAAACAATTAATTATGGAGTGTAATCTCTTACACTAATATACAATGTGAGCCCATGGGTAAGTGTGACGTGTTTCAACATTGATATAGAGTTGAGTGAAGATTGAGTTGATTGCCTTAATCACAATTAGAAAAAATCTAGCTCATAATTTTCCCTGATGGCAATAATAGGGTATTTTAATCAGTAGCAGGAGGGTGTTACAGCTTGGTACAAAGAAGGCAACATATACATGGCCTCACTAATGGCAAGTTTAGACAACTAATTTTGGTACATGCCATGTTGGCCCTATGTTTTTTTGATGCACTTGATCCATATGCATACATTTGGCTCTTTTTGATACACTTTCCCCTTGTGTTGGGCCTCGTATTGTCTTCCATTGACTAAGTTTTCCTTACAACTTGACTTTCTTTTCATTTTGGGTCAATGATAATACCTCCATTCAACTTGGAATGTTTGAAAACCTACATATCGACTATTCATTTGTTTTTGTAAGACCCTAGATGCTCCCGAAATATCCAAAACATTGTTTTAGGATTTTTCCTAGGTCATAACCGGCCCACATCTCTCAAGTCATAATCGATGGACCTATGATTTTGTCCCCTTGACTTGTGGGTTCTTTGTGTCATTTTCCATGTTTCTCATGCATTGATTGTCGGCTTTCACTATTTTTTATGGTCAGACTATGTGCAAATGTGTCCTTATTAAGTCCATATATAAAAATGTATCCTTAGCCACTTGAGCATCAATTCCTATCAGCCGGAACTCTTACAAGCCAAGTCTCTCATACACATTTCTCAAGTCTTATCAAGAGGTTTGCACATTTTGTCATGGTATTTGCACATTGATTTAACTATGCCCTTATCTATCTTGTGCCAACACACTTATACCAAAAGAAGGTCATAGTGAAACATATAATTGCATTTGATTATATAGGGAATAGAGGTGAAGTCCTTTGTCTCGTTTTGGGTTGGTAACACTCATAAGCACTAGAACTAGATTGAGCCTTGATTCTAAGCTTGTGGGATATGTAGTTGCAACCCCTCAAGAGGGTGCTCAAGCCACTAACCATGCACATTTTGATATTATTGCGACATTTTAGCGAATTAGGTCTAAAGTCAAAAAAGAAACCACTCAAACAATTTTGCATATCATCAAATAAAGCAAATCAAGATTCCCAATCATTTGTATTTGTCAGAGCATCCCTAGAAGTTTTAGATCCTGAAAATAAGCAAAGGTCACAATATTAGCAATGGGTCACAATCATGGGAAAAGGGTCGCAATCAGTGACTCCGCAATTCTGGCCCTTCTCAAAAACTTCCCCGTTCATCAAATGGTTTCTGGGTTTTTTTTGTCTTGTTGTCTAGGCCTATTTCTCACAATTTTTAGCCTCCAATTGTGCACTAGCAAGTTAAAAATCAGGGATTTCTCTATGAGCCTCCTTGGTCAAGTTTCGAGTATCTAAATATCTATTTTGGCACATTTCAAAATTGTATTTATTGTATTTACATAGATTTTCATTGTTCCTTAGTTTTACTTAACTGTGGCAAATTAGGTCTAAAGTCAAAGAAGCAGCAATTCAGATGGTTTTGTGCATCATCAGATCAAGCAAATTAGGACTCTCAATCATTTGTATTTGTCGGAGCACCCCCAAAAGTTTCAAATCCTAAAAATAATCAAAGGTCATAATAGCTGAAGTGGGTCACAATCATGGGAAAAGGGTCACAATTGGCCCACGATTCTCATCCGGGTCACAATAGGCCACTCCACAATTCTGACACTTTTCAAAGACTTCTTTGTTCATCAAACAATTTATGGGTTTTGTTCATCTTGTTGTCTGGACCTATTTTTTATTATTTTGACCTCCAATTGTGTATAGTTAAGTCAGAAATCTTGGATTTCTCTATGAGTCTCCTTAATCAAGATTCAAATAACTAAATATCTATTTTGGCACATTTCAGAATTATATTTATTGTTGTATTTACTGTATTTACATAGATTTTCATTGTGCCTTAGTTTAAATAAGTTGTGCATAGTAATATCCCCATTGTGAACCAGATTAGTAAAACAGCTAGAAAGAGGACAATGATAGCATTTCATTTGTTATTTGATGAAAGGCACGGAAAGTGCCTAATCATTTGTTTTCTTTTCTTCATGTTATATTTGTGTGCTTTCCCACAAGGTCAATCTAAGGCTGGTTTCCTTTCATATCATATCTTTGTACACCCAATGAATTGATGTATTTTGTTATCAAAGAGTGACACTAGGATATAATGTTTTCACGAACAAAGTAAGAATCATTTTGGGTTCACTTGCCATACATCTATTAATTATTGCATAAAAGCTATTGGCAGTAGAAGAATCGTCTCCAATGCAAGGTTAACATGTACTACTCAATATTAGTTGAGGAATACTCGTCTTAAATTTAGGAGTAATGAATTCAGGTGAGCATTTTGATTTGTACTAGAGCGAAGGTCATGCACCTGTGAACCAAAAGCAGAAAGTATTGATTAGTTCTAAAGGTAATTGAAAAATATAGGCTCCTTCTAAACCAACACTACTTACAAGAAACTAGTAATGTTTTTTTAAAGTAGAGTGCTCTTCACAAGGTATTCTGCATTAAGAGATAAAGGCATTAACGGCAATATTACTTAATGATGTTTGGTAAGACCAGTAGATTCAAGCCATTGCTCTTACATTATGTGAGACATGGCATTTGGGAAATAGTCCACAGATAACTTGGATTTCAAATAAATACTTGGACAGAAAAAAAAAATTGAGTAATCAGACATTCCAAGCTTATTGTTCACCTTGAAATTGCTAGGCCGTGACAAAAAAACGAATTATTTCAAATTTGCAATGGCACCCATAAGATGTTATAGCAAACGCCAATGATCAAAGAACAAACATCACTTTCAGTGTGCATGCTATTTAGGCAAATTACATCAAAAAGAATCCACAAAGAAAAGCTAGAGAGATATCTGACTTTAGATTTCATTTTAAAGGTTAGTGCCTCTAAATAATGACAACATTCCAATTAGAGACTTCAAGCTTCCACAATCCATATTATTTATGAAACAAGCTTCGGGAAGCAATTTCTTAAAATGATTTTAATCGACATTAGTGGTCCAACATCAGAAAGATTGATTCAGGCTACAGATCAGAGCTCCTTATATAGATAACTCCATTTCCAAATAGAGGTTGAGCACCCTTACAAGTCCATTTTGAAAACATTAAATGCAATTGGGTCTCCTTTAAGGGATTTTATTTAATGCAATTTTCTCCTAAATCTTGTTTCATAAACATTAAAATTGTGAGATAAACCTTAGGCCTTCCTTAGTCCCGCACAAAGGATTCAAGATTCAAAATTATAATTTCAAACTCAACTTAGCAACTGAAAAATAAGATACCATAGCATTTGTGCAAATTTCAATAATGGATTTGAGATAATTGTTGACAATTGTTCCACAGGGCAGATTGTCTCTTGCCGTTCAGAAAATTCACATCTCCATCCAAGGAAAGAAAGAATTCATTAGGAAGAATACATTGTTTTTCTTTGGTAAGGGCCTTTGCTACAACAGGGAAATTCCGAAGGAATGGTTCAACAAAAAGGCTTTTGCTAAGGACAGGTCTTTGGAGAAGCGTTGAGGACATAAGTCCGAAGGAAATAACAAAGGGGAGCCTATAAGACAAAGGAAGTAATTCCTTCGGACTTTTTGTCCGAAGGAATACTTCGGAGAATCCAAAATTTCACCCAAAGAATCAAGGAAAAGCCAAGGATTAATTCAGAAAAGGTCATTTTCAACAATCCCGAAGGGCACCTACCCTTCGGGAAGGTGCAGGAACAAATTCGGGACCTTTGCTAAAACCCGAGTGCCCTACAATTTTTCCGAAAGGCACAAAGGGAGAGCCACTAGCCCTTGCGGAGGGCACTTGGTCGGTGACAGGACCACTGTGACTTTACCGAAGGGCATTTCACAGGCAAAGAGCAAAGGCCAAAGGGATAATTCCTTCGGACATTTTGTCCTAAGGAATTCCTTCGGACAAAAAGTCCGAAGAAATTCGGAGAAATAAACAAGGGAATGGTTCAAGCAAAAGGCTGAAGCAATTCTTTCGGGTATTTTGCCCAAAAGAAAAGAGAGAACAAAGTGGTCAAGCTTCGGACTTTTTGTCCGAAGACAAATCCCAGAGGAAAATAAAGGGGTAAGACAGAAGTCCGAAAGAATTCTTTCGGGAGATTTATCCGAATAAAAGAAAGACACATGGTTTCCTTCGGATTTTTTGTCCGAAGGAAATGGACAGAAACGACTCGGAAGGATGTTTAAAGTCTGAAGAAGAATTCCGAAGGCCAAAGGAAGAGACCAAGATAATTCTTGCAGACATTTTGTCCGCGAGAAAATGACTTAACAGGAGAAGCAGATAACAAAGGCAAAGCCGAAGAATTAATTCCTTCGAGCTTTTTGTCCAAAGGAATTCCTTCGGACAAAAAGTCTGAAGAAATTCGGAGCAAGCCAAGAAAGAGAAAACCCGACAGAATAAAAGCCCGAGCCAAAGGAAGAGAAAAGGAAGGTATCCCTTCTGAAAAGAAGCCCGAAGGAATTCCTTCGGACTTTTTCTCCGAAGGAATACTTCGGAGGATAAAGCCAAAAGAAAGAAAGCCACAGGAAATCCAAGGAGATGAAAAGAAGTCCGAAGGAAATTGCGGAGAAGAGAATTCCGAAGGAAATAAGAAGACTAAGGGTGACGTCCCGCAAGACGTCAAATTTTGACCGCGGGAAGTAACCGTTGAAACAAAGGTAAAGCCGGAATTCCGAAATATTAAAATCACGGGAAGTTGACCTCAAATTAAGCGACGGGAAGTTAAGAAAAGGCCAAACGGAAGAAATATAGACAAATACATCCGAATATAGAATCCCGTCAAAAATAGACATGAACAGGAAGACCAAAACAGGGTAAAATACATGCAAGCAAGGACTATTTTCGAACACCAGTCAACGCTTCAATTGACTGGTTATTGAAGTCCTGCTCATCTCCGGATCAACTCACGCATCCGAGGGTCCAACTCAACTTCAACCGAAGTTCCAAATTCGAATGTCGAATTGACTGTTCCAAACTTAAAGTTAACTAATTGTTAAACGCCGCATCCACTAGGAGCTTTCCATGCGATGGAGAATAATCTCTTCATCCAACACAGCGTATCAAACGGCCAACTCAGCCTTTCAACGTTCCAATTCGGCATCAAGTAACTGACGTAGAGTTCTAAAATTGACATTGGCATGGATTTCCATGCAAAGAGAGGTGGGCAGTTCAGAACAAAGACAAGTTCACTTCCTCAAGTGCAAGAAGCTTCATGCAAAGACAAAAAATAAAATATATTTTATTGAAAGGCCAAGTCTGAATTAATCTAAGTTAATCCTTCTCTTCAAATTTTCAACGCCAATCTTTGAACTTTTGTAATTCTCTATAAAATGGCTTTCAGCCTTGGTTAAAAATCATGAATCCCTCTCTTGGCTAGACTAGACTCTGCCATTGGTGAGTTGTCTAACCTCTTCAATCCATAGGACTGTACTTTTAGATTTCAAGCGTTGGCATAGTGTATATTCATTCAGCAATTTGCATAAGTGGTAGATTTCTCTCCCTTCCCAAATTCTGATTCATACCTAGTTGCTAGATTATCCTTATGCAAGTCATGTTCAGTGTTCTTTACGTCTTTTGTTGAAGCTGTAAGTAGATGTTAAGTGGCTGCAAAGTGTCTTGTATCAGACCTCTCTCCATCGTTTTCCCTCATGTTTTGGTCATTGGATCGAACCTCTTCATGAAATATTTATGCATAAGTGATTGATTGAAATCGAAGGTCTTCATTTTCCCTTGTTTGTTCAGTGTTCAAGGTTCCAAGTTGAGTGGATCAATCTTCAGGTGTATCACCCTTTTTAGGTAGAATTTCCCCTTAAAGTTTCCTTCTCCCTTTTCCATGGTAGTCCGCAGCATAGAGTAGAGATCCTCATTGATACATCATACAAGAACCAGCCTTCTCTGGAGGTTCTTCTCAACATTGAGGCACCCACCCTTGTGAGAAGATCCCATTGTTTCAGCCGTATAGAGGACTGGCCATTTCACACACGTCTTCGATTCAAGGCGCAGCTCCAAGTTGACAACAATAATCAAGAGCCATGGATGCAAAATGACTAGGGTGGGATTTAAATGAAGATCAAATTGCACTTATATTATTAATCCCAAGCACGAAACAATGATTTAATGCTAGCTATAATCAATAGTGCCAACTATAATGCCAGCTCAGCCTCAGATGTAAGTTGCAACAATTACTTATATAGCTACTTCAAGGATAGATCCTAGACTCAAACCGTCTAAATATATGTTATTATCTTTACCTTATAGAGAGTGTGAATCTAGTTTCTAGTGATGCTCATACTGCATTTTTTCTTGATGTTTTGTTGTTCCCCATGTGTACCTCACCAACCTGGTGAACCATTAGCAAGACACACAAGACAGTCTATGGGATTTTATCCCTCTACTTCAGGCGGAATGTACAATACCATCTCAATCTGACCCAGAGGCAGTTCCCTGTATCAGACTTATTCTGAAACAAAATTAATATACAAAAAAAAAAAACGAAGGCTAGCCTAGCACGTCTGAGATTTGAATATGGGCAATGATCTGATAAAGAGAATATTAGGATGAAAATTGAAATACAATCAGCTCTTCATCTTTCCCAGATCCGGATTATGTACACTACACATATTTACAAAAGAGGTTTGATGGAGATTTAAATGAAAATGTTGCACTGCCATGATTGCAGAAATAAAGTTAAAAAAATACTTAAGTTAAACACCATAATGGTCACAGTGCATTATCAAATCGGTTGACAAAGTCACCCATTGTGGCAAAAGCAAAATAATGGGGAGAGGGATGGGAGATAATGCAGGTGAACTTCCTAAGGGAGACCTAATCAAATTTGTAAAATGGTGAACATGGTGCAAGAAGAAATGAAATGACTGAAAAGGCATTTATCATAAATCCTTACAACAATAAATGACAGAATTTATATTCTAGAAAATGAATAGAGCGGCATAAGCAAGTCTATTCTAGGAAGTCATAAAACAATTTTCATTCACCAGAAATTTAGGAGTCTATAAACATTGCATAAACCAATAAAGTTTTTAGAAAATGCCCCGATAACAGGATGATACAACCTAGAAAAATTCATTGCAGAAGGAGAAATGCTCAATCCCTACAAGCATTATGCCTATCAAAAACTTCCTAGGAGATATAATGTAGCCTATTAAACACAAAAAGCTACGGCGCATCTTTCAGGACAGGCTTGTTGCTGCATCCAGAATTATGAAACCTAGGAACAAGCAAAGCAGAAAGACTTAGAAAACTGAAAATGGAGAGAAAATCTACCGACATGGCAAAACACAAATAGGGATTGTTGGAAAATGACCCAAAAAAATCGCAAATTTTCATTCAGTCATTTTATGCTTGTTGATTTGCTGTAACGACCCTCACAAAGAATCTGCTGAGCTGAATCAGTGAACTGCAAGGGAAAATGATTGATAACTCCCACGAGAAAAAACTAAAAGGTTTAGAAAACTAATGGTAGCATTGCAGCATTAGAGAGTGGAGCTCTTCGGCTGATAGCACTCTGATGGAAAAATAATTTTCTCATGATGAAGGCAGTGGTGGCCTTCCTGGAACTGGCTGTTAATACCATGCATGCCCATAAACTTTCTTGCACAACCCTGCCTAAGGGATGCATCCCTTAAGTTTGATAGCCATTCCATAATTTGGAAGAGTGTACTTTTCTTGAAACAGTAAGTATTCCACTAGAATGTCTTCATTGCTGCCCAAAAAATTGGGAACGTGAATATTCCTGCATCACTAACAATAGAAAATACAAAGGAAAATATCTTTTGTTAAAATCCAATGGGCTGGAAATGCCCATAAAAAGTATTGTCTCCTCTAACCTTCAGCCTGTGCACTTTATGCGCTCAAGAGCACAATAGATTAAAACTCCCTGGGCTTGAGACATGATGTTTGCATACTTTGCTCTCTTTGCCACTTTACAAGAACGATAATCACCTCTGATAGCCTTTAAACATTAGCAAATAATGCTAAGAGGTAAGTTTTGACAAATTATCTCCCCTTTTCATGCATGTGGAGGTTAATTTGGGGAATAGGCCACCATTGTTCTTCATTGCTAAACAATGTCTTACCATGGTACTTTGCAATGTGTGCCACCGCCTCTTTTTTATTGTGTGCCACCACCTCTTTTTTATTGTGACTGAGGGTACTTTAATTTTGTTTGTACCGAGAGGTCACAGAACTCAGTTGATTGAGATTTCGTTTACCCAGGACTGTTCAAGACTGGGGGAGGTAAAACACCTGCCTCTCTCTCGCTCACATACAAGGGGCTCTACACCCAACCATGTTTGAATCTGGTTCGTTTGCATGGAAGACATGATGTGACCTCACTTGACTACGCATATGAACAGAAATATCAGAATATAAATGGATGTCTAATAGTGAATAGGGCATAGGACAATTAGGTATACAAGCACTACATTTCGGAAATGATGTGACCTCAAAGCATAGGAAGAGAGGGATGCATATCCATAAAAATGATTTTTTCAAGATGCTTCCTTCCTTGGTTAATTCCTCCACTTGACTAGATATTTCATGATGTCTCAAAGGTAAATTCCTTATTAGTTCCAAAATGCCTTCAGGTATATACATAAGTTGTTCCTCTTCATCAATGACATGTATTTTTTATTAGAAAAGGGTGAGCGCTCCCAATTTATTCTGACGACAGGACACATGAAAAAAATATTAACACGACCAATCTTGGTAGGTTCAATAATAAGCAGCTGGACTATTATTTTTGGAAATTTGAAATGGCCCACAGAATTTTGGCAATAATGTTTAGTTTCTAACACTTTGCTTTAATAAAGTTTGCTTCTATTGTTGGACATGCACAAAGACCAAATAATTGTCTTGAAATCCTCAACTTGTTCTATGTTGATTTTCATCAATATCAAGTCAACAATACTCAAGACAACAAAATTCAGGTATTAACTTAGGATGAAACCCAATAGTTATCATAATTTATCTCGAATGGATTGATGCAAAAGCATCCAAGGGGTACAAGCAATCTTGCACCAACCAAAATTAGTACGTGTGTGTTCGTGTGTTCTAGTTGATCCTTTTAATGTTTTGGCATGGTGAAGTTCATCCAAGAAGAGCATTAGTACATCAACATTTCAATGGCATCGGGCATATCAAAGAGGGTCAATTTTTGGCAGCAACATGGTTCCAAGTGATTTGGTTGAGTTTTTCAACCATCACTACAATCCGGGAAGTGGTTGCATCCATTGAAGACCTAAAAGTGATAGGTTGTGGGGCAGAAGCAAAAAAGGGCATCTCCAAACCAGAATGTGATTGCATATTTGAATTCTCCTCAAAACATTAAGCACTTCTTAAAAAACAGCATCTCATTTTGAGTTCATATGCAAAAGATATGGCATCCGGAAGTTGGCAGACTTTACACTATGACGAAACTGCCGAGACGGATTTGCAAGGGTCAAGCGGCAGTTACATAACTGCCAGTCTGAATTAAGGGGCAGTTTCACAGCACTTTTGCATAAGTGGCAGTTTCCTCCACAAAGAATGTAAAAAGAAAGTAACAGCCCAAAACGATGAACTGTCAGTTGCTAACCATTTTCAAGATGCTTGGTGGTTCAAAGAGGCACTCTAGGAGTCAAAGGAAGTCGAAGAAAGATCCAAAATGGTGAAGGGAGTAGTTTCAAGAGAGGGAGAGGGCTATTTGAGAGAGTGACTTCTCCAAGGAGAGAAGTGAGTGTGGGAGAGTGAACTAGTCCATCAGAGGTTGTGTATGGGTGAATCTTCTTCATGTAAGGTTTCAATAAGCCTATAAGGCAAGGGAGTGAGAGTGTGTATTTTTATGATCTTTGTAGCACTGTTATATGAATGCAATAAAGAATGTGTTTTGAGTTTCATGTTTCAGTATGGTGTCTGAGTAAGAATGTCCATTGGGGAGTGTAAGCCCAGGCTGCACAGTCTAAGGTTGTTCTTCATTGCACCCCCTAACCATGACTGTGTCATCAATCATGATTCAATGCATCATCACTATAAAAAGTAAAAACTTATCAAGATGTTATTGCCTATTTTCTACATGTGCTTCAAGGATTAAGCTTTTCCAAGAATGGATGACATGTAATGTACCTTATGAATGATCGTTAATTTTCATAGACACCTCGTAGGAACATGTCCCTGCCTACTTACCCTTTGCAATGTATGTATAACCTATCTCAGCCCCTTCCTATCTATTCAACTATCTAATATTTTGTATCATATTCCCTAATTCAGTATGTGGATACTCACATATTTCTCTGCATATACCTATTCTGTATATAACATACTAACATGAATTATTTAAGGACTCAAAAGCAAGTACTTACATTCAACACTGTTTGAGGTTTGGAGAAAGAAAAAGCCGAATGTCCTAGGAGTAGCTCTATGAAGTCCCCTACAATTAAAGCAACTAATCAAGCCAACCATTTTATATCGATCTCATCAATCTTAATAACTTTTAAGTGTTGGTCAACACGTCCTTATACTAATAGTGGATAATTTGTTTCTGGGTGTGCATGTAATTGGAGACAAAGTATATGCTGGTATCACCAAACTTAGATTTGGTGTGTAAGTTACAGTAAGCCTAGGATAGGTAGAAGAATTGTATTATAAGCCAAGGCTTTAGCACTGGTATACGCCAGTTAGAAACAACCAACTAAAACACCTAGGCATACAAGAAATTCACCATACAAGTAGCAAGAATCATGCATATATGTATAATTCTTGCTGGTTCCAAGCTCTTCCTCAGAAGTGGCCATGATGTATCAATGGGATTCAGGCCATTCTCTACTTCCAATATCTTCTAGCCATGTATCATCTACTGGAATAAAACACTTCTTAACTTGCCAACAAAAAGACAGCTACCAGGTTAAGTGCCATGATCCTCTGTTCTTTAAATCACCATTCCAATGGATTGATCAATACAAACAAGCAATGAAGCCCAGGGAAGGAAGTCAAGTTGTAGTTGATACAGGATAGACATAATCAAATGCTTGTCAATAAGCAGCTTGTCACAACAGTCTCTCTAGAATTACAGTCTAATGATAGAAATCAAAATGTGATGACCTTAAATGCCTGGTTATAACCATGTTGAATTGTTGATGGAAACTTACCCCTACACCAAGCTCCTTGTTAAGAATTTAAAATTTGCAATTCTTTTTACCCCTCATACCTTGCTGAAACCAGGAGGCCACATTTTCTAACAAACAAGATCTTAGCTCAGACGGCTTCCATTGCTGAATCTTGCACCAAAGACCTCTGCTAACCTATTTTTCCTTCATTTTCTTGACTCTGGCATGCAGTATATCACAAATTCATGCTAGATGTAAGTGGAAAAATTAATCAGTCATATTGTAATAAAGTTGCAAACCAAAGTAAGCTTTACCTGACACAAAATTTCTATAACACTTCACATATGATAGGGGAGAGGAACTCGGAGATCTGCAAATGGGAAGATGAAAAGTCTTTCTCCATTAGTGAAGCTTCAAGTTCCTTGTCCGATCTCCTTTGTCTTCTTCGCCACCTTGGTCTAGTTGCCTTGCTTTGCTTTGTTGGTCTTGGTCCCTTTTATGTTGTGTTGTCCCTTGGTCTTTCTCTTGGATCTTGCTTCTCTTTTCTCTCTCTTTTTCTTTCTTTTGCATGGCTTTGTGCGTCATGTCTTGGTTTCTGTGTCAGGGCATGATATATTTATGTTTGAGAGCATTGTTTAAAATTTCTTCTTCCCCAATTTATGGAAGGTGGCGATGATGGTGATCGAGCTCGTGCGAGTTGTGAGAAGGATTTGAGCAATGGTGAATGCATTAATGAAGGCAGATAGGACAAGGACCCTGGTAAAAGGTGATTTCACAAAAGTTCTCATTTGAGCTTGGATTTTCCAAAAAACCATGTGCAAGGAGAAGGAAAAAAACTATTCAGTGAGGTCTTGCAGGTGGAAGAGAACCCCAGTCTCTCGGAAGGAGAAGTGTTCACTTTTGATGGCTTCGGTACGGAAGAAGGCAGAAGTGATAGATAGAACAACGAACAAATCGGTAAGTCCCCTTCCCTTTTGAAAACCCTAACCTTGTCTGCCAACAAAGCAATGAAAAAAGATCTGCAGTTGGAAGAAGTCAAGCTTAAGAATATTGGGATATGTTTTGTGTGTCTAAATAAAGATTTCCTCCCATCTAGGAATTTCTTTGATAATTGGCTGAACACAGTATGGGGCAAAAAGATGGGTATGTTTGTTAGTTTTTACATAATGATACAGAAAGGAGTTTTCATGGTAATTTTTAAGAACTCTAATATGCAAAGGAAGGCTATTAGTAAACCTATGTGGAATTTTGGCCAGTCTATGTTTAGGTCCATTCCCTAAAACCCGAACCTTGATTGCATAGATATTGTCTATAAAACATCCCCGAGATGGATTGATATTGAGAATGTCCCGATTCAAATTTGGAATTTCCTCCCCCAAGCTCTCAAACCATTGGGGGATGTGCTGAGAATAAAAGTTACTTGCAAGAATTCTAAATTCTTTGGATCCTTTTGAAGTCTTTTCGAAAACCCTAATTTTCAAATAAAAAAGATCAGTCATTCTCTTGCTCATTTAATGGTTTGGGTGGCCTTAATGCTTGTTTCTTCTATAAAAAAGATGGGCATCAAAAACAAAACTGCCCCATGTTGAACAAAACGTCTAGCAAGTTTCAAAATGAAAGAAAAATTGATCCTCATAATTCAGAGGTAGAGGCTGATTGTTCTTTGAATTTCACTGATGTTGGTGTAGGATTGAAGGAAAACCCGCGCTATGAATATGATAAATAAAGAGAGCTAAATTCCTCAGAGAATGCCTTGACTGCTCCCTTTGTGGTAAATAGGGATGATGGGTATGTGCCCCCCCCCCACTCTCTCTCCCAGAACCCTCCCCTCACCCTCCTTTGGACCCTCCGCATGAGATTATGGTTTTCACTGTTGTTGATGTTGCCCTTCTTGAACCTCCCTCTGAACCCTTGTTTCCTTCTTTGAACTATTGTCTTAAGGATGTTCCATATGTTCCATTAAGTGTCAACTTTCTTCTTGATGAGACAACAGTTGATGAGTATGTTGTTTTTCTTGTTGCATTGCAAACTATGGAGATATCTACCTCTAGCTCTTTATATGCCCCTGCAAATGGGCCTCCTAATGAGAATGTTGCATCCATGGATATTTCACCACCCCCTGATGTGATACCTAAGAAAGAGATGTCTTTTTCTAAGTTAGACCCTTCGGCCTTGTTGAATACTGATGAGCAGAAGCCCCTAGTAAAACCTAAAATGGGGATGAAGAAGCTTAAAACTGAGAATTCTTGCTCCAACCTTCAAAGTTATGGTATTGTTGATGAGGGAAAAAGACTTAAAGGAGCTTCTCAAAATATTGAAGATTCTAAAAAGAAGCTCAAAGACAAAACAAAATCCCTCGGTGCTTCAATAGGTTGTACCATAATAAAGGGGGTTCCAAGTCCCCAGGTCAGACTAAATATTCATTTTTTGTTCTACATGAAAATTGTAAGTTGGAATGTTAGAGGCCTTGAATCGTTCGGTAGAAGGCCCATTGTCAAGCAATTCAGACATTCAAGAGATCAAATTGATTTTCTTTTGCTGCAAGAAGTTAAGGAGGTTGGTCCTAAGCTTGATATGGCCTTGAACTTTGTGTGCCGAATTGTATTCACTTCTCAACTAGCCACTCTAGAATTAAAGGCGGTGCCTCCATCCTCATTAATCCTGAGTGGACTAACACCATCATTGAGCATGGTTGCTCACCATGTCATAGAGCTATTTGGGTGACTTGCTCATCAGAACTAGACTTTTGGGATTTGTAATGTGTATGCCCCCAATGACTATAGAGAGAAGACTGAGCTTTGGAACTAGCTAGCTTCCCACTTAAAGGAGCTCCCTTGGATTGTGGATGGTGATCTCAACATGATTGAAAAAAAATAGGATAAACTGGGTGGTGAACCCCTCAAATGGAAAGGTAATGAGTTGTTTTTTTGGTCAAAACTTAAGCGTATTCATCGACTTGAGGACCCCCTTGGAAAATGTGAATCCTCTAGCAAAGGAATTTGGTACCTTTGGTGTAATCATCAAACTAAGAATAAGAGAGTTTACTCTAGGCTAGACAAATTCTACCTGCGCAAGGATTCATTTAACCTCAAACCAATTTATGAGGGTAGCTTGGTGAAATTTCTTTCATTTACTATCTTTGATCACTACCCCATTAAAAACATTGCATCTCTTAAAACTGATGATGACAGTAAGAACGCTGATTGGAAAGGCCTATATATGCTTAATGTTTCACACTTGCAAGATAGAGAGTGCAAAGAGGGAATTCAAACTTCATGGAGCATTGCCAAAATGATGAGTAATTCTTCTTATAGCATTGACACTTGGAATAGTTGTATGAATCTAAGCAAAAAATTATGAGTTACGGGCAAATCAAGGCTAAAAGAAGGAGAAAGTTCTCTAGAGACTCCCGAGAAAAACTGATTTCAGTTGAAAATGATCTTTGGTTGCCCTCAAGCATAATATAAGAATGACATAGCAGTATATTGCAAGGGGGGCTCAGATCAAGGCCAGAGTTAACTGGTTGAAGTTGGGTAGCAAAGGCACCAAATACGTCTTCATCTTACTCAAAGCTAAACACAGTGAGCAAAAACTCCAAAAAATTAAGATTGGTGGTATTCTTGTTGAAGATGTCAGTGAAATCAAAAAGGCCTTTTTTGCATTTTACTCCAACTTGTTTTCTTCAGATGGCTCTAGCCAGCGGATTGAATTGAATCGGAAAATTTGTTCTAATTGTATTCCTAAAAAGGTTACCCTAGACCAAGTTGCTTTCCTTGACAATGACTTCTCTCTTGATGAAGTCTTGGCTGCCATTGATTCTCTCAAGAATGACAAGGCTCCAAGTATCAATGGTTTCCCAATTGAGTTTTATAAGAGCAACAGAGAATGGATTGAGATTGCCTTGACGTCTATAGAGAAGTTGTGGAAGTTGGCTCTCTTGGTCCCGACATCAATAGGGGTATTGTCAAACTCATCCCTAAAGAGGGGGATCAATCTCAAGTTAAAAACTGGAGACCAATCACCCTTTGGAATGTTTTCTATAAAATCCTAGCTAAGATAATTGCTAGGAGAATATCTTTCTTGCTCCCACAGATCATTTCTAATACCCAAACAAGGTTTGTTGAGGGGAGATGCATCCTTGATAATCTTTTGTCTAGTTGGGAAGGAATGCAATGGGCACAAGACTCTAATCAGAATGTGGGGATGCTCCTTCTCAACTTTGAAAAGGCTTATGACAAAACTGAGTGGCACTTTATAAACACTATGTTGCATGATTTTGGTTTCTAGGATAGGTTTTGATAATGGTCAATGTGTTGGTCAAATTGCCTCAACAGTGACTGAAGTTAATGGAACCCTAATTGAATCTCTTAACCTAGAGTGGTTCATTAGACAAGGGTGCCCTATGGCCCCTTCCCTCTTTGTGATTGCAGCATATGCTCTCCATTATTTGCTTAGAGATGCCTCTCTAAGCCCACCTGTTAGAGGGCTCTCTTTACCCAATTCATATGAGTCGTTGGATGTTTTGTTTGTGGATGATACTACTCTCCTCCTTGTCCTGGAAAAAGATCATTTCCAGCAGATTACCTCTAGACTTAATGTGTATTGCTCTACTTCTGGTTCTAGAGTTGCTTACCACAAGTCTTATATTATTGGGTGGAATGAAAACCCTCCTGACTAGATGTCTGAGTATGGATGGATTTGGAAAGGTCCTAAGCATTTAGTCAAATATCTGAGTATCCCCTTTTCACTCTCTCCAAAAAAATGTGGGATTGGCTAGTTGTGAAGGTCAATAAGAAGATTGGGAAATGGAATGGTCAAATGCTCTCCTTGCCTAGCAGAATTCAAGTTTCCCAAAAAATTCTTTCTTCCTAAAACATATACTATTCTTCATGTTGGCTCTTCAATAAATCTCAATTTAACAAGCTTCATACGATCTTTAGGGACTTCATGTGGTCTGATGGCAAAGGTAATAGGAAACGTCATGCTATTGCATGTGATATTTGTTGCAAACCTAAAGTTATAGGTGGACTAGGTCTTAAAGATTTAAGAATCAGAGGTATCACCCTGGCTGTCAAGTGGGTCATTAGAGCCCTTCAAGGTAATGAAAATTGGAAAATCATGATTAGAAAATATGGCACGAGGCTTACCAAAAGGTAAGCAACAATGGCATGGTTTGCAAATTTATGATATTTTGGGTGGGTCTCTCTATTAAAGTGGTTGGCTCTATTATTTTCCAATCAATCCGAAAAGCTTGGGAAAGCATCAAACATATGTGGTGAAACCATTTTCGGTGGGTTGGGGTCAGGTGCCAAGGGTATAGATCTCTGTGGTGGAACCTTAAAGTCAACAACTACCCCTTGGCCTTGACTAGGAGTTGTTCTACTCATGTTTGGTATTACAAGGGCCTAAAAACTTTCAGTTATCATTTCTATTAGGGCAGATTAGTCTCATGGACTAAGATTAAGCACAATTTTCATATTCCTTCCACACAAAGAAAAACCTACACACTACTACTTAAATCTTTGCATAATACCAGCTCTATTTCCATTTTGGAAGGTGAGGACGACTTTTGGGCGAGCATCAAATGGTTGAAAGGCCCTCCCCTTGAAGAATTCACTACTAAAATGCTATACAATAAGCTCTATTTCACTAAAAGTATCTACCTTAGGCTTAATAACAAATGGGTTGTTGTGACCCCTTTATAGCTAGAATTACAAATTTGATGTTATTTGATCCACGTGTCTGGAGCCTGAAAAGTCTTGTTTTAGGTGGTTACTTATTCACAATAAACTTGTTGTTGGTGAGGTCTTAGCTAGAACTGGTTTTGGTAATCTGTGTTGTTCTCTATGTGGGGAGGTGGAAAGAATTGAGCATCCTTTTTTTACTTGCCCTTTTGCTGCTTGTGTTTGGAAAATTGGTTTAAATGCTTGGTCTAAGGTTTTCTCTTGTGATATCAATTGGTTCAATATGGCTTTTGGCTATGTTTGTCTTAAAAAGAAAACACGTTTCTTTTTTCAAAAATTGTCACTGATTTTTTCAACTGAGATTTTGTGGTTTCTTCTAAAGCAAAGAAATTTGGATGTTTTTCAGTATAAGAGTAAGGTACTTGCTAACTTCTCGATAGAAGTTATCGTGAGACTTGTTGCTATGCAGACTTATCTTCAGTTCAAGGTGCCACAGGCTGAGATGGAAAATTTTCTAAAGATTGGAATGATGAAGATAAGATCCAATTTTCTTTTAGACATGGGTGGTTTTCCCAAAATGAGCCCTCCACTAGACTGGAGAACCCTTCATTGAGATGCAGCAGTTGGAAAAATTGTTTAAATGCTTGGTCTAAGGTTTTCTCTTGTGATATCAATTGGTTCAATGTGGCTTTTGGCTATGTTTGTACTAAAAAGAAAACACATTTCTTTTTTCAAAAATTGTGGCTGGTTTTTTCAACTGAGATTTTGTGGTTTCTTCTAAAGCAAAGAAATTTGGATGTTTTTCAGTGTAAGAGTAGGGTACTTGCTAACTTCTTGATAGAAGTTATCATGAGACTTGTTGCTATGCAGATTTATCTTCAGTTGAAGGTGCCACAGACTGAGATGGAGAAATTTCTAAAGCCTGGAATGATGAAGATAAGATCCAGTTTTCTTTTAGACATGGGTGGTTTTCCCAAAATGAGCCCTCCACCGGACTGGAGAACCCTTCATTGAGATGCAGCTGATTTAACATCTTGGAATACGAATGGGACAATATGAAGGATGCCTATTTTGGGCAGGCAGCTGATCTTGACCCTAAGTTAGTAGGCTGTTCTTTCTCAGATCAGGATAGTAAGGAGAAAACTGATGTAAATAATGATGAATTGCTCACTGGTCTTCATTCATTTTTTCAAAATTTCTAGCAGGATAACTGAAACTGGATTTGAGGGTAAAGACAATGTTTCATTTTCAACTAGTAGCTCCTCACAGGCATCTAAGCCAACTGGAGAACTTCTTGCCGAGGGATATGGGGGTGTGTTTCAAAAGGGTATTGAACAGCTTATTGAAAGCAATGTGAACACTCTCATTGCTAAACTTAAAAACCTTATTGAGAATGGAAGCAAAATAGATAGGGACAGAATGCTGCAGCATTTTCAAGAGGCAAGGATCAACCACCTGCTTTCTCAGGTGAAGGATGATGGCCAGCAAGTTTTTGGGACTGGCAGGGACCTGATGTTTTGATTAAGGATCTTGAGAACCGTGCAGAGGGACCTGAACCGTCTGCGAAAGGGCTTGGCAATGATGCTCATGATAGTTGTTTGGATGGTGGTGTTGATGTTTCACAGATGGGACCTGTTGTTTGACTATAGTTTCCTTTGGGACCTGTTTTAGACTTTGTCTTCGTTGCTCCTGTTTTATGCTTTGTTGTTGGGTGCCCCTTTTTTAATATTGTAAGCATGATGTGATATCGGTTGAACTTTGATACTCGTTGTTGGGCACATGGTTGGCTGAAAATGGTTTTTCTTCTCTTTTGTTCGTCCTCTAGACACTTTGACTTTTGTTCATGCTCTTGCAATATTATAAAAAAGTTTCACATATGCATCCAAACAGATTCCACCTTTTAAAGCATCAATATAGACATGCAATGTTAATGCTGATTGCATGACTAATTACGTGCCAAGATACAAGCTGTTCAAAAAAAAAATGGGACCACTTTACGTAGATAATAAGCAAACCAATGGGCACCCGACCAAAATATAATAGACAATAGAAAAAGGTTGCATGTTTAGTAAATGATACCCTATGTTAAGACACAAAAATGAAGGCATTTCAACTCTATGAATTAATCACCTTATCAGTTTTTATTAACCGTGTTTCTCATTATCTTGTTAAAGGATTGCCATTCATGTTCTGACTTGTTATGGTAACATATATTGGTAACTCCATTAACTTGTCAATTTTAAATGTGGTTGTTTTGGCATTGAAGGTTTCTTTCCTGTAAGGATTTTAAAGCCAAACAGATCTCTCTTTTCAACTCATGGGAAGTGAGGATGCAATGGCTTAATCCATAGCTAGGGAAACAGCACATGTTTAACTTCAATTGTTTAAAATACAAGCAAGATATTCATTATGTTTAGCCTCTAGTTCTTGTTATGAGTAATTTTGTACCCACTCCTATTAAGGATTATAACAGCAAGGCATGACGCTTGCTTTCACATGTCCAAGCTGAGGCATGCATGCAACTGCACAACAAAATCATTGAGATATGTACAGCTTTTGTGTTCCTTAATTCTCCAGGATATCTAGCACGCATTTTATGGATCATAATGACAATAATCGTACACTTGATCTTATGTTATTGTCAAGCAATGCATTGCATGCCAAAATCCATAGTGCCTGTAAGTTGTACACAGTTATACTGTTGGCTAGAAAGATGCCAAAACAAACACGTCTAGAGTGAGTATGTCAATACAAGGATGGAGGTCCCTGTGCCGAAATGAGTACAGCAGGGAGCTATCCCCACCAATTTGGCAATGTTTTCATAAATATACTCCTTTGAAAACATAAAAAAGAAAAGAAAGCATCAGAAAACAGTTTAAAACCTAACTAAATACCACCCCTACCCTATCAAAGAAAAAAGAGACCAAAAAGACCTCATTATTCACAACAGAAAACTGTGCAATGTGTGCAGACATTTTTTGAGGTCATTTCTTGATTGTGCACAACTTTTGCAACCACTGGAACTTCCAGTTAGAAAGTGGACAGTGGCTAGTACTTGGAAGAATTCTGCAAGTTTTTGGGCCGATACTTATAAGTGGGAGGACCAAACTTCATTGTGGGATGGTATTACATTTTTGGATAGTTGTTTTCCACTTTTTAAGTTTTTCTTTTGCAGGCAATATAATTCCTTCGCTGGCAGGTTGTTCTGAGACCAGTAGTAGTTTTGATATTTATAATACTTCATTTTTTTATTACCATCATCACTCTCAAAAAGGGATCCCAATGCACCATCATGGGAGCATTGCTTTGTTGTTCACGTAAAGAAAGGAGGACAGTCAAAATATTTAAAAGTGATTTGTGGTTTTGAGTTGTATGGTAATTATTCTAGAATCAAGACACATCTATTGGGTGGTGCTAAGTATTAATGCGGAGGTGTTCCCTGTGGCATGGGATGATCTCATATTGACTCTTTATGGTCATGAATCTCAAATATATACTCCTCTACTCAATCATCTATTGCAGGCAGTGGAGAAGCTTGTTATAGCCTTCCTCCACATAGATCTTCTTCAAAACCAAACCCTGCCAAGAGATGGACCATCCATATGTTACAACATTAATGACAGTATGAAGAAAATGCATAGCTCCGTAGGCTAAGTTCTTTATGTATATGGTATCCCAGTTCCATAGGGCCATCGCACAAGTTCTTTATGTTAATGGTATCCATTCCAATGTCATCTACCAGTCAGAGGTTTTGTGAGATAATAGAGAATGTTGATGCCTTCAATGTTGGGAACGTGACTACAGATACTCATGCATGTAAAGTTGTAGCTTTGCTTGTTCAATAAAAAAGCAAACATAATTATTGGATGCGTTTTGTGTTCGTGTAATAATCAAAAAGCAAACATAATTAATGGATGCCTTTTGTGTTCATGCAATAACCAATGCCGCAGATATTGTGAGATTGCACAATTTGTGCCTTGCATTGCCCATGGTCAGAGGATCCAGATGTGACATGTGAGTTAATTGGACCTAGTCAATTTAACGAGTCTTATGATTGTCTAGAAATTGATTTTGGATAAAATATGTTGGTCTGAGGTCAAATTTATTGTAGATCTTGAGGAGCCTATAGCAGATGCCATTTGCATTGCTGATATAAATTCTCGCTGTTTGGGGGAAATTTGTGAGACCATTGACTCCACGTGCGCATTGATAAAAACAATTGCAAATAGAAGAAATTTCACATATTATAAATAAATGGGGGAAAGATTCACCGTAGGTTATATCACTACAAATAGCACCTTATTCATTACATCTGAAATGGTATGATATGGGAAAGACAGAGAAGAGAACGTCATTTAGTGATGTGTAGGAGGCACGTGGCTTCAGGCAATGGTGCAGAATATATTTGGACATGAAGAGGGTTTATGATCATCTGTTTACACAATTTGTTGCCTTGGCAGTTGATATGATCTTGGGTACAGGGATGCAAAGGAAGAGATGAGTATGAAGGGCCCCACATATTTTGTGGACACGTCACAGCATACTTGTACAATGTAGAGAGTTGCAACAGTTTTCGATATATTTGATTTCTCGGGTGCTGAGTTCCTCTGGTTGCAAGAGGAATTGGAGCAAACACGTTTTAGTCCATCATATAAATAGAAACTGTTTTACATCAAAGAGAGCTAAGAGCTTGGTTTTCATCCAGAACAGTCTTCAGTTGATGACATAGTAAGAACCTCACTGTAGCGAGGGGTCTTCTAAGCATGGATATGTAAATCCTGAAGGCATTTTTCCAGAGAAAGAATCTGCCACAGAAGCTCTCTGAAAATTGACTAATGGCAATGATCGTAGACCACCAGACAATGCAGAGCTTGAGACCGAGCACTTCATTTTACGGTTGGCAGTTGTAGATGACATCAATGAGAAATTGATTTCTTTCTACAATGGCACAATCTTCTTCTTTATTGGAATCATGTTTCAAAATAGAAATGAAGTTATTAAGCCCTGAGTCAGCTCAACACTAAGTTTTAATGGGCCTTGAAGATTTTCTTGAAGTGGTGAAGAAGTTTGTTGCAGGTTTGCATAGATGACATAATGGGGTTACAAAACATGCAAATGCATGTTTCTTACCTCTTCAAAGACTCATATAAGTAGGTGTGATGGTGATCCAAGTTTCTAATAATTTTTAGGTCTCTTAGTAGTCTTTAAGGTTATTTAAAATACTTCAACTCCACTCTTTCTCAAACATGATAGATACACTGAAGAGGTCACTAAAGGCCAAGTATGGCATAGGGGGGCATAAATAGGTATGTGTGATACTTGGGGGAGGTAATAAATGCAATAATAAAATACCACTTTATGCCCAAGTATGCCTATTACATTAAGTTTAGAAGTTAAGGTCAGTTTTGGCTTAGTTTCTGTCTTCTACAGTTCTGCTTTTATATTGCTTTCAGCTGCCTAAGCTAGTTCAATTCATGAACTTCAGAAGTATTTTCTTTGATACATGTATTATAATCCTAAATAGTGATTCAAGATTCATGTGGTGTTGATTATTTTTTAATATTTCCATCATTAATCCCACAACCATTTTTAACTGTTTGCAACTTTTTTATTTCCGTGTATGTATTATGCATATGCATAATAACAACTGTAGGCGCCGTAAGGTCTTGCCCAAGTTTTAGGAGTCTGCATGAGATACTGCATAGCCTTACCCTGCATATCAATATACAGTATACCCACAACCCCATGCAATTTTCTTCACTGTTTTATGTTGTATTGTACAATAAATCTTCCCCACATGAAAGGGAATTTGCCTTGCACTTCACACTACAAATCATGCTTTTCCATGCCTTATCTCTTCAATTCGTCCAATGTATGTGTAGGGTTTTTCATTAATACTGTGTGGAGAATTTTAACAAGAAGATGGCTGTTTGATCATTCTATGCAATGTTGGTATGTCTCGCATCCCATGCTTGCAATGAAGGGTTGGGGAGACATAATTGTAATCATTTGATAAAACACCGCGTGCTTTTATAATGTGCCTATCATCTTCCTTAGTCCTGGTTGATACTTCTTTACCTACGATAACAATGCGGAGTCCAATCCTTCCACTTTCTCATGCCTACATGCCTCTTCCTACGAAACTGGAGTATTGGAAACCAAATATTACTTTTTGATCGACTCCAACAATTGAGCAATGGTGTTTGGTCTTGCATTGCCTGAGAGAACATGCTACATAAGCTTAAGCAAAGTTGTAAAGACTACTCTCTTTCCTAATTATGAAGGATCAATCAGTGATGTTCTAAATAAGGTTGAACGATTTTGGCTATATGCTATGGGTTAGAGAATTGCTTCCCCCATGGCTTAAGGAATGTATTCTTTACGAATCTAGAAATTTAGGAGAATCTGCATATAACCTGTCGTACTGGAATTATTGGTGTGAATGTGGATTGATGTTTGCAAGATGCTTTAACTACACAAGCTGTATAGAAATCATGGGCTTTAGCCAACATGAAGGAAGATAGTGGGTGTGGATACAAAAAGCAGAACATACTTTGTTTTGAATGGTTACAATTCTGTGTATTCAGTCCTCTGCTAGCCTGGGAGACAACGCATCCCAACAATGAACAGCAATAGCATGCTTACAGCACATACATGATTTAGGTCTCTTTATATCAGCAAACCTTCCCATAAATCTCAGTGAACGATAATGCACATGCATTGGAAAATCTAAGAGAAAAGGCAACGAGAAAAGTGATTATGTTGGAGTTCCATTGTAAATGCCCTTTCAAGAAAGTGATATTTATTTTTACACTCTAAAAATCCTTTACTAACATTTCTTTTGCCAAGAGACTTCTTGGTGCTTTGTATATCCCATCACTGATATATCATGTGCTCGGCTAGAGCAACTACATCACCGTAATCATGAGTAGGTGCCCTTACAATGCCTTAGGTCCCTAAACCTTCCATGTAGACACTTATTGATATTGTGATGACCCACTTGGCTCCTTAACTTAACCTCTTCTTGTCCCTTTTGTCCCTACTAGATCCTTTTAGCCCTTTTAGGTTCCTTGTGTTTCATTGGCAACTCATGGTTGACATCACCATCCATGGTTGGTGAAATAAATTATTATTGTCTTCCCATATTCCCAAAAGTAACATCAGCTTCCATGGCCGGTGGTGCCAGCCTTAAGGAATTACAACTTGAGATTTGGTACCTATATTTATACACACACACACATTGTAAACACTTAATTTTGATCTAGGGGTAATTATTAGTTGTCAAATTACATGGTTCTAGGGTACTTGTGTGTTTGTCGATTATCACTTCACATTAGGCTCTTATTGGTGCATGTTTTCCTATGTTTTTGCTTTGTCATGTCCTACTCCCCTTGTTTTCATGTCTCTCTCCTCTTTCTCTTTCCTTTCCCTGTTTTCTTGGGTTCTAGCCATATTGCCTGGAATCGTACGATGTACAATTCTATGGCACCAAGACCGTATTGTGTATAGTTCCAGCATGGGCCCTTGTCACCCTTGTTTTGGGTCTCTTTGCCTTATATTCCTCGTTTGTCAACTTTTCTTGCTCATTTTGTGTCGACTCGCATGCCAATTTGGTCCTAATTTGAAATTGAGAAGTATATAAATACACAGGTGCATTAGAGCATATACGACACGAAAATGATTGGTAAAATTGAAAGCAAGGCCCACACATTTATTGAAGGAACCTATTGTGAAAGTATTGGAGCAGAATTCAGACTTTTAGAACATATTTGATGCAAGATTTGAAGCATTTATTTCCTTGTGCCACTTATTCATTCTAGCACAAAAAGTCATATAGGACTAGGGTTTGCATCCACAAATTCCCTGTTGAATTGCACTGAATGTTGTTTTCTAAATTTGTTCCAATGTAGGCCCTGATGATAATAGAGGGATAACAAAGGCCCCTATTTTTTATCAATCTATGATGAGTTGTTAGGGTTGCGGAGAAGGAGATCAATTTCCCAGAGATCTATGCCGAATTTGGGAAAAACAATCGAGGTTGTTTGGAGCCCTGAAACAAGCGAACAAGATCACAAAATCAGTTTTTATAAATTCATAATTGGACACAAACAGTTTGATGTTCGCAAGTACATCTTCACTACACCGATAGAGTGCACTCCAAAAAATTGTCTTCGTTCATCTCTAGTTTTATAGGTTATGTTTGTCTCGTTGTCTGGACCAAATTTCCATTATCTATTTCTGACGACTTTCTCCAGATTCGCATCAAAACAAATATTCTTCTGAAAACCCTCTTGTCATTTATTGTTGATTCTAGAAAAAAAACCATAAATTAAGTCTATTTTATTGTTTTGTTTGATTAAATCTCATAAGACCTAGATTGCTAAACTTACAAGTAGATGTATTGCATTTTGATGTAGAACCACTTTCCCATATCACATTATGGTGAAAATGTGATTTCTTACACCCCCCTTAGGGTTAGAAATTGTGTTCATAGAGGTAGATCTAATTGTTCTAGGGATTATTCTATTTGTTTTAAATCATCAGCCCTAGCTCTTGTGTGTTATATTTAAACCCTAGTTTGTTTTTGCTTGCAATATTATTCAAGCCCTAGGGTATTTGCATGTTACATATGTTCCTTCTTATGCCACCTAAAGTGATTAGATATAAAATCTCAATAAATTGCAATCCTATTGGTTTTGTTGAAATTCCTTTGGTTAAATCTATAACTTACTTGAAAAAAAAAGGGTGTGTCTCAATGATGTTGATGTTCCTTCTATAGTTGCACATTCTATAGCAAATGGCGTTGAAATGCCTTCGAATGATAATTTTGTGAATGGGTCTCAAATTGATAATGCTTATGATAGTGATCACCATGATGAAAATGATAGAGCTTAAAGACTTGCAATGTTTAGGAAACACATCACAACGAACCCTAAGGAAATAGAGGAATTGGTGTATGTGTTGAAAGATGTCCAATGCCAAACCCCAGGTCAAGTGCCTCCAATTGCACCAACAATCCAGTATATACCTTATAGAGTGAACAATGGATATTTGAATGCAAATAATGTAGGTCAAACTCCTAGAGGGTCACCTTCCATGCCTCATAATGTGGTCATTTCTCAACTTTATTTTGAAACCATTGCTCCTATTTATATTCTTGTTAATGCTTCTCTTACTTCTCAAAATGGTTTGACAGCTTCTCAAGTTCTTCCAAATCCTTCACTTACTGCTTCTCATATTCTTCAACCTTCTCAACATGCTTCTCAAGTTCCTTAACCATCTCAATATGCTTCTTAATTTTCATCTCTTATTCACAATACTTCCCAATTTACTTCTTTGAGCAATGTTTCTATTCAAACCTACTCTACTTCCACCTCTCTTCCAACCCCTAAAGTGACTACTATGATGCAAGCCTTGCATTATGTTCAACAAGAAGTTAAATTGCTTTCCCAAGGGTCTCAAAAGCCAAGTAACATTGGTCACTTCATTTGATATTTTACTTAACCTCTTGGTTTATGAAGTTCTTGCTTACCCTTTGCCAATAGGATTTGTCACTCCAAAGTTTGAATTATTTAATGGAAAAGGAGACTCTTTGCACCATATCAAATCATTTTAGGCCTCTTTGTCTAGATTTTGCTCACAATGATAAATTATTGACTAGGTTATTTCTTAAAAGTTTAAAGGATGATGCTCTTGATTAGTTATATGCTTTGCCATGTGGATCTGTGCATTCTATCGTTGTTTTCGCTGATGATTTCCTAGCTCATTTTTCAATAAACATTAGCATGAAAGTTACAGTTGCACAAATTGCTCAACTTAAACAAGGACCCAATCAAATTGTTAGTATGTGCTTAGATTCAAGATAAATGGCTACAAAAATGACTCGACAATTCCCTAAGAGTGAACTACAAAGTATATTCGCTCAAAGTTTGTTTTTATACCTATTAAGGACAAAGTGGTCTTCAATACCTATCCATCTTTCGATGATCTTGGTCATGCAATTAGAAACTATGACATCAATCTTTCAGAGGCAAACAAGCTTAAATATGGGACCAATGCCCCTACCTCTAGTGAAGCTAAATTTCAAGGTAAAGAAAACTTCAAGGCTAAAAGAACTAACAATGCTTTCTAATCTAAGACTAAGGCCAAGAATGTAGTGAATGTTGTAGAACAACCACCTGACAAGCTAGTCTTATCACAACAAAGAGATTGAAGACAATTTACAAGGTTGAGTGAAAGTCCTCAAAACGTGTGCTTAAACAATTATTTGAATGCAATATGCTTTCTTTACCTCCTATTAGAGATTTGGATCCATCCAAGCCATTGCCTAAGAACTATGATGCTAATGCATTCTATGATTATCATAGTCTATTGGGGCTCAAATCTGCACCTTGACTTTGATGAGGAAGAGGGAAAAATAAATGGGACCTTCGAGAACACTTTCACTCACTCTCCTTTAGGCAAGATTTGGACACAAGCAACAACTTGCACGAGGGAGGGGTTACTCTCCTCACTTCTAGCTCTGCAACTCCAAGAGGGGCTTCCCAATACAAATCTTTGATGTATTTATACCAAACAACTTGTACATGCATCAGATCTGGAAAAATGACCAACTCTCTATGTGCCCTATTAATTGTCACTAGCACCATATACATTTGCTCACACAACAAATCCATATCAGAACTAAAAACAGATGAATAAAGATGATTCTATAGCTCTGCACTTTCATCCACTCTATCATAGACACACCACACATTGGATCACCTAAACAAAATAATTTCAGACCTGCAGAGGTCTCTTGAAGCTCACAAGGACATCTCTTACAGCATTTCTTTCATTACACAAGAAATCCCACAACACCAAAAACAATACAGACAATAGAATAACAATGATGTTTAAATGAGATCACAACACATATACAGCTGCACCCATATCATAGAATAACCCAAATTTGAACATTAACGGAATGCAACTCACTCATTTGCTTGATAAGTTTGCAATGAAAAATGTAAATGCCCACTGAATGAATAACTTAAGATCTGCCCACGTAAATGACTAATTCAATGCAATGAACAAAACATATGGGCAATACACACTGCTCTGAATGCATCCATGAGTTTACAATGTGTATTGAATAAACTTATTAAAACCCACTTCAGATTTTAACCAAGAAGTGTAGGGCTCTTGAACAACAGAGATTTCGTGCATGATATACCGCTCTGAACATCAAATTCTCACAAACAAAATGAAAAGAAATTTAATAAACTTTGATCTCATCCCCAAGAATGGTGACTTACTATCCGTTGGGCAACATTCATCATCCACTCACAACATTCATGACATACCTTGTAAAGCAATGTCTAAGACACATTTTACATGAACTGCAAAAGACAATGTGACTGATACGTATGAATAATTTCAGTCCTTACACAAAACTTTCATTAATCATCTAAGAAAATTGTTCCAATGATCATAAGACACAACTGATACAGAGGCAGAATTTAAACAAACAAATGTGCAGCATGGAAAAAAATATAAAATCAGGATCACATGACATAATACAGGGATTTTTTATACTCTCTCTACAAGCCCTACTGCACGTTGGGCTGCAGATCAATGAGGATTTCCTAGTCTTATGAGACCTCGGACCTCCATGAGCTCTGCTCTGTTTTTAGCAGTCTTCTTCCTGACCTAGACAGACTATCAAACTGTTCAGCAGTGCATGATTCTTCACAAAAACACAGGTCAGAAGATACAATGAGGAATTCCAAGAACAAAAGAGTTCCTAATTTTGCAAAAAGACCGAAGTGAAGGCAAGCTTCATCAATATATAGGAATCCATGTGGAATTTGCTTGCTGAGAAAGAAAAGCATCCTTGAACAGATTGACGGATCCCCTGACATGTAGCAGCAGATGAAGCATTCAGCAGCACACCTGCTTGTAATGGAAAATGCATTATGTGTATCCATGTAGAAGAAACATCCTCTACTGAAAATGAATAGAATGCACAATGCATAGCAAATCTACTGACAAGTGGCAGTAACAAGAATTATGGAAGCATCAAAGATCAATTTTCAAAGATCATAGGCATGGAGTCACCACATATAGGGATTGTCCTCCTGAACTTGCAATTGCCTACGAACAGACAATAGGGCATGTGTCAATGCCACTATTTGATCAGGTCCCTCATCATGTACAGATCCAGTCATACCCAACAATTTAATTAGCCTGTCACCTGTGCATTAGTATTCCCCTTGTGAAGAACAAACAAAAAAACATCAGAACTCAGTTATGAATCGCTCAAATCTATATGCCAAATCTCTCCAAATTCACCATCATTGTGTAGCTCTTGGAACAAGCTTTCCGATGGTTCAAAAGGAATGCAAAATGGAGCCTAGATCGAAAGATATGAATGAGAAATCACTGCCCCCCATGTATACCACAAGCCCATCCACGACAACATAAAAAATTGATTTTTTTATAAAACTTTGGCAATTTTAAATTTGACAGCTGTCAAATTTATGACCATCATTCAGAGCCACGTGGTACGCCATATGGGTTTCGGACTTGGTCCTATGAGTCCCACATCCCCTATGGGCGAAAGTCCAAATAAGGCATTTTCACCTATTCGCCTCTAGCTTGGTAGTCAACCATCTTTGACCGGCACACATCCAACACTGTGTTTCTCTTATTCACTTGTTCACTCTTAGCTTTCTTCAATGCACAAGACTATGGGTGAAAGCCCAAAACACACCTTCTCCTTGTCGCCTGTTTGCACTTAGCTCTCTTCATTGCACATATCTATCAAAGAAGCCCCAAAATAGTATAATTACCTAAGACTCCGAGGCAGTGGGATGAGATTTCTAGGACACTAAAAAAATTGGAATTTTGGTGACAGCGGGGTGATGGCTATTAAAATAAAATAAAATATTAAAAATATACAAATAAACTAAAAAACTAACTTAAAGAAACTAAAATATGCTAAAATTCAAATAGTAAAATTAAAGTTAAACAATATGAATAAATTACTTAAATAAAACAATTATGATTAATCATTAATCTAAAATCATAAACGATAGAGATACATTAACAATAACATGCTAAGTTGAGACGTCAATAAAAATGGCTGATCTTAAATTTCACATCTATTTGACGATCATACGGGACTTTTTATTCTTGCTTGGAGAAGGTGATCGAGAAATCAGAATATCTTGGGCGTACGGTGGAGTTCCTAGAAAGCTTTCTTCAAGCCCAATGCAGTGGTGTAGCTAGATTTAGACCATCTAATACCAATTAGTGGGAAATTTGTGGAAAATGTAATGGAGTCTTTAATCAGTGTAATACGCGTTTTTTCAAATACATGTATTTAAGGCATTTGTACTAGTATTCAAATAATTAAAATACAAATAAATTTAAAACAATACAAGGAAATTTTAAAAAAATGGAGAAATCGGGAAGTCCCAAAAACGTCTCCTAAAAGGGGGACATTTCAAGGGCTTCCATAAAGTTCAAGGGACGTCCCTTTTATTCAAGATTTGGGGGCTTCTAGGGGACGTTCCCCCCTTCCCATTGTATGAAAGACATCCCAGGCGTCCTAAACAACTGCAAGATAAGGGGCATGCTTCCCACGTATCTATACGAAATACTTTCTCCTTGTTCCCTGTTCACACCTAGCACCTCGGTCAAACTTTGTTGACCCGTGAACACTGGACAACACATTCTATGATTGTGATGCCTGAAGATATATATCACACATTCAAGTCATCCACCACATCGCCATTGAAAAAAACCGGCCAAGTCATCGACCACACCCTTCATGCATGCTTACACACTAAAGTGCTTATAGCTTTGTATATAAACCTCGCAGATGCTTTGCGTCTACTCAATGTGGGATTAAATCCCCAAGCGTTATGAAAGCTTTCAATATCTATGCCAAAAATTTGGGGTTTTGGCATGCTAGTTCTTTGACAAGTGTAGAAACGAATAGGCTTTGTTGGCTAAGGCACATCTATCTCAAGTCGTCCTACTATAATAGGTTTGTATTTTTCAATATATACCCTTTAATGCTTTGTAGACTCGCCAATGTGGGACTAAACTCGCAGTGATTTTTAACTTTTTGCCTTCAACCATCTTTGCTTTAAAATACTACCATACTTGCCAAGCTTCAATCTTTTCCACAGTCGGGCATAGCTTCCACTATTTCCTTCACATTATACTGTAAGCATTCTATATTTAAACCACTTAGCACATACTACACGGATAATTTGGGATAATTATCCCTTGTTTGGACTCCATATTGTGTTCCTTCCTAGCATTTTCAGCATGCATTCAAACCTTAAAACGAGCTTTGAAGGATTGTTACCACTCAATGAGCAAGCATTTCAGCAACAAACTTAATCCCTGAAACACACTCAATTGTGCCACTCCCAAGCTAAATAGCCAAACACTTGAACAAAAGAAAGCATTTTTGTGGCTCGAAAGCACTCTTTTCCACCTCAATTTTCCTAGACAAATACAGCCCAATGTAACATAACCCTGAACATCAACATTCATATATCCCTCCAATTTCATTGGCCTGAACGTATCACGAATGCACCATGTATAAATCATTCCCAATGCTTCTCGCTTATCATGTTTATCATTGTGCATTTAGTATTTTTGCACATTAATGACTCAGCGATGGATTTTGGACAGAAAATAGTAAAGGGGGATCTAAAGACTGGCGCTTTAATCTATGGACACCTCAACCATACGGTTTTTGTCATTGCAAGCTTATGTTCGCAGCTCGCTTCACTTAGCATCACCAATAATCTCCGCTAGAACACTGCCCGTGTTTGAAATGGCATAACAAGTTTGCATCTCTCACATCAATACGTCTTATAACGGTCCTAGAAATAAATATGATTGCAACATGGCAATCGCCACGTATTCAAAGGTCAATGATAACTTTATCGTTGTTTGAGGGGCATGTTTAACAGTCCAAACAAAGTCGATGAAGGGAAGAATGTTCTGATTGAAGAGGCTCCATAGATGCGTCATAGAACAACTAAGACGTTGTTCCAAGATATTTCTTTTGTTCAATATTATGTTGGGTTCCTCATAAATTTCATCCTGCATTTCTTGGCCTAAAAAAGGAGCTATGTCAAGACTATCACTTGAAGAACGAAACCCACATACAAAGATAGATGCATTCAAGTGGTATCTCTACCCTTGGAATGTGTTGTCCCTTCAATGGCACTGAGTATGTTATAATTTTCTATTTTTTGAGGACTGCCAATAGGCTCGAATGCATCCTTGTTACCAATACGAGCGGAATTTGTACTTATAACAAGATGATGCATCGTTATATCTTAATCAAAAAATGCACATAACATATGCCCTTGGCTTAGCATATTGTATCGCCTAAATGAATCCACTCCTTGAGCAATCGGCCTGTAGGCATAAAAGACATATAACACCTTTAAAAACTTGTAGTCTTAAATTTAATCACTATGCAAGCTCTAATCCTACATATACCTATAGGCTTTAATTCATTTAGGGTCTGAAATTACACAAGTCTTCCAAAACTAATCATGCTCACAGCCACGACCCAACCAAATATCAAGCCTTGTAACGCAACAAGAACAATCTCAATATAAGTCACTAAGTAATAACCCTAGTGGAAATTTGTTGGTTGAGATAGGCCCATTCACATACATTTATTAAAACATCCCAACTTGATGAAGATCACCGGGTTTACATAGTGTATTGCCAATGATATTACAAGAAACTATACAGGGTTTGGATCCTTCCTTCAACACACCCTTGAAAGGAACAAATGTATTTGCAATGTCTTGGGTAACATAATTTAGTGATATCTTGTCCCTACAATTCAGTGTGCATCAATGGACTCACAACCATGTCCATCAAGGTGGATTTGGAATCCTAATAAGCCCATCTCAAAATAAAACACAAGGCGTTCCTTGCAAGTATCTGATATTTCTGCCACATAACCGTAATGCATGGGGCTCATTAAAACAATACAACAGGCTTGTCTATGACCATGATCATAAGTCTTAATCTAGGGCACTTGTGTTCCTTATTCTCCTTGCAAGGCACACAAAATGTTGCAAGAACATCTTGGGTTCCAACAGAGTCACTAAGAATTCTACAAACAGATGCATTACTTTGAAACATAAGATCTAAGATCTCATTTATAGCAACCAAATTCAGATAAAAGGTCTCAACGGTAATTTGAATGAATCAGTGGCTCAACCTTATCAACACTTGAAAATCTTTGCCAGTTCTCTTCCAAATCATGCCACTCAATCTAAAGATTAAAGGCAATGTTCATATGATAGATCAAAGAGAACCATCACAAGCTTTTAAAGCCCATCCACTTGATGGATTCATAGTTGTGGTTAATGCAATTAAGGAGGAACCTCCTCCAATTATATTTTACAATCATGAGATTCCAGATGATGGCTCTAACAATGGACCATGCTTTTATAGGTGAGCATAAATGGGAAACACATGGAATTATGATTTTTAATGGTTCAAGTATAAAAAATATGCACACAGAAATTTATTGATAGCCATGGCCTTCATCAAAGAGATTTAGTAGATACCACCATGATTATTAAGGTATATAATGGGATCGCAAGAAAACCACTTGGATGCATTCTTTTAACTATCACAATGGGTCCTAAGACCATCTTAGTTTGATTTCATGTGTTTCCAATAATGGGTCATATGATGCTTTGTTTGGAATGTCATGGATTAATCAAATGCGAGCAACACCATCCACATAACATCAATGCTTGAAGTTTGCTCATGATGACCAAGTGATTTCTATTCGTAGAGATATTTATGTTCCTCCAATACAAGTTCAAAAATGAGGTTTTACCTAGAGAATTACCAAAGCAACAATCCATCATAAGACTTCAAACAAGTGAGCCTAAAATTTAAACCTACTATTCCACCTACAAGGGTGTATTTGTCACGACCTCCTACACCTATACAAGCAACAACATGTACAAATAATCCAATCTTCCAAGCTAACATTTGGATAAGAGAACGTGCTATTATACAAGGAAATGCAACAAATAATATGGATGATTAAAATGATGATGATTATAACAATGATAACAACAATGATGGCAGTGTATTATCTTTCTTAGACTCATGGGAACCTAGACATCCTAATCTTACTCTTGACGACATCGCTGCTTCCACTTATATAATGTATGATGATGGTTCACCCAATTTTAATTATATTATTGGTTAGCCTTGTTTTGCTAACCCCCTGTGTTTGCACCTAAGTTATTTCTAGTTCATGTACATGGTTTGTTTTTGTTTATTGTTTTTTCTTTTGGCTAGATTTTCCCTATTTGCTAGTTTTGGCCTTCTTTGTTCCTTTGTTTGGCATATGGCTTTTGGGAACATTTGTTTCTTCTTTAGCCTTCTTCCATGTTTGTTACCCACTTGGGTCTTCCTCTGCTTTCAAGTTCTTCTAGCTTTGCTATGTTTTCTTGTTTGAAGTTTGATGTTACCTTCTTCTTTCTTAGCTTTCATATGTTGGTTGTCTTTAATTTGACTTCCTTTCTTTGGTCTCCCATTGTTTATGTGCTTTCGATCCTTCCTTTCTACTTTATTTCTTAGCCTCCTATGATTCATTCTTCTGGACTTTACTTCTTGCTTATTGTGCTAGTTTCTTGTTGTTTGTCGCCTCTACCTTTGTTTGTTGTCTCCCATCCCAAAATCCTACAAAATGCACAATTCTAAGGGAGTTGTAGGCTGGTAGGTAGCCTTCCCCTTTCTGTTTCTTGCTTTTTCCTCTTGTTTTCCTTAATGTAATTGGCTGATTTCTTTGATTTTTTCATGTTTTCCGAAATTCCTTTGCCTTTTTCTTTTCGAGTCTTACTTGGTATGTTCATGGTTATCCACCTATTGATAAAGGTTATATTGCTTATATACATACATGCTACTCATGATATTGTCAAGATAGATCAAGATATATGTGCAACAAGTACATACACATGATTATGGATTCACAATTGGTTGGGGACACCTTTCATGCTCACTCTGGGACTGTTTGCAGGCATCTCCTAGCAGAGCTTCAGGTTCTATCTTTTGTGATTTCCTTTGTCATATTGAGTTGTCATGTGATCTTATATATTCTGGTCTATCTTGCCTATTGCATGTACCTTTATGTGCTTAGTGCTTTCATGTATGGTCATATTCCTATTGTCCTTACTATGACTTTAGTGTTGCTTTGTTTTTGCTCGTGTGGATGCTTTTTCTTGATTATAGCATGTTTGATGTGTTTGCTTCGTGTGCTTACTACTTGCCATGCTTTCCTTGTTTGTTCCATGTTTGATGTGTGTTCCTTGCTTCCCTTGCATACTATGTGTCACACAATTGTGATTGTTTACTCTGTATGCACTGATTGTTTTGTTTCTCTATTAATTTGCACATGGCATTGCTTATTTTATGCTCCTTTGTGTGTAATATTGCTTTCTCTGTGTGCGCTTCGCTTTCTCTATTTACTTTGTGTGTGGTGTTTTTACTTTGTGCTTATTGTGCCTCCCTTGTTTATGTTGTTTGTTGTGTGTTGCTACATGATTAGTGCCACGACCTATATCATACACAACTTCTCTTATTTGCCATGATCTATGACATACATAGTTTCTCTCATTTTCCATGATCCATATCATGCATATGTTTTTTATTTACTTGCCTCCATTTCCATAATACCTATCATGCATCTATTGGGGGCAAGGGTCCATGTGTGTGCTTTATATTGATATATTTGTTGTTACACTACTTGTATCGAGGCATGATACCTTAGTGCTTCATTGATTACATTCTTCCCATGCAGGACATCTCATCCTTATGTTTATACATTGTTGGCAGGCTGCCCACTTGAGGCATATTACTTTGATGTCTTATTGATTACACGTTGTCCATGACGGGCATACTGCTATTGTGCTTATATTTCTTATACTTTCCCTATTTGGGGCATCCTATACTTGAGCCTATATAGATTATACTTCAGACCTATGTGGGACAATTTATCTAGAAGCTTTCATGATGGCATTTTATTATGTTAAGACATCGGTGATTTTATTTTCCTATCTTACCCATGAAGCATGTAATCCATTCTTTTGAGATATGTGCTTCACAGGATAGCTCACATCTTAAAATCAGGGTAGAGATTATCCATTCTTAATTACACACACAAGACTCAAAACACTTCCACGCTATTCGCTCCTCCATGTGAGGACAGTGACAAATTGATGTTTTGAGACACACACAACACATGATACATGTTCCCATCATAATTGCTTAGCTTAAATTCTTTTTATTGCTAATATTTGTCCTCATGCTTGCAGGATTTAGCACAAGTTTCGAGACTTGGATTTCTACAAGGCCATCCTCAAATGTTCCAACCACACTAGGTGTATCATTTTCCAATTTATCTTTTTGGAATTCAACAGGCTATATGATAACACTTATTCGTGCATATGTTGTTCTCTTATGACTCAATAGACACCTACACTAGATTTCGAGAAGTTGAAGATGCACATCGGGATTTTTACCAAAACTAAGTGTATCCGTTTCAGTTCTCCTTTTATTGATTTCAGCAAGCCATTGATAATTTAGACACTTATCCACATTTGCATGTTTTTCACATGTTTTGCAGAGGCCTGTGTTTCTATATCCTAAGACATAGGAGCGCAAATGTAAGTTCCAAGATCTTCATAGCCCTCCATAGTGGAAATCAAATGATCTCTCCCTCTCCTTTCGCCTTTCAATTCACTATTATTGCTATACTGACTTCGAGGACTCTTCTCTTACAGATTTTCAATGATCCAGGCATCTTCTCCAAACCCTACGAGTGAGTTTGTTTGTTTTACTTTGATATGTATGCACGCACACACATCAAAGTGGAGCATTATGTAGACACTTAATTTTGGTCTAGGGATAATTATCAGTGTCAAATTGCATTGTTCTAGGTTACTTGTGTGCTTGTCGATTATCGATTCATATTAAGCTCTTATCGGCACATGTTTCCCCATGTTTTAGCTATGTTCTGCCATGTTCCCCATGTTAACATATCTCTCGTCTCTTTCTCTCTCCTCCTTTCCTTATTTTCTAGGGTTTTGGACCTAGTGCCCCAATCATACAATGTACAATGTTGAGGCACCAAGACTATACTATGTACAATTATGACGTCGGCCCTTGTGACCCTTGTTTTGGGTCTCTCGTTCCTTGAATTCCTCTTTTGTCAACTTTTCCCGCCTGTTGTGTGTTGGTTTGCATGCCAATTTGGTGCTAATTTGAATTTGGAAAGTCTATAAATATACAAGTGAATTAGTGCATATAGGATACAAAAATAATAAGTAAAATTGAAAGCAAGAGCCACACATTTATCGAAGGAATCTATTGTGAAAATGTTAGAACAGAATTCAAGCATATAAAGTATATTAGAAGTGAGATTTGAAGCATTTATTTCCTTGTGCCATTTATTTATTCTAGTGCAAAAAGTCATATAGGACTAAGGTTTGCATCCACAAATTGCCTACTAAATAGTATTGAATGTTGTTTTCCAAATTTGTTTTGGTCTACGGGCCTAATAATAATGGAGGGATAACACAGGCCCCCCATTCACCCCCTTTTTTTAATGGCCTATGATGAGTTGTTAGGGTTGCTAAAAATGAGATCAGTTTCCCAGAGATCTACAACGAATTCAGGAAAAGCAAGTGAGGTTTTTTGAGCCCTGAAATAAGCGAACAAGAACGCGAAATCAGTTTTCAAAAATTCACAACTGGACACAAACAGTTCAATGTTCCCGGGAACATCTTGACTCTGCCAATAGGAGTGCACTCTGAAATCTGTCTTTGTTTGTCATGAGTTCTCTAGGTTTTGTTCACCTCACTTGCTGCACCTGTTTTCCACTGTTTGTTTCTGATGACTATCCCCAAATTCACAGAAAATCAGATACTCTTCTAAAACCCCCTCTTGCCATTTGTTGTTGATTCTATAATATTAATTTCATTAAATTATGTAGGATTTATTGCTTTATTTGATTAAATCTGATTAGGCCTAGTTTGCAAATTGTATGCATATTAGATTTTGATGTAGAACCGCTTTCCCGTATCATACATACATACACACATACAAACACACACGCGCGCGCAGACACATAGACACGCAAACACGCACATGCAAACACACACACACACAAACACACAAGCACACACGATGCACGCGCGCGCACACACACACACACACACATACATAGATTGAATCTAATTTCAAAAACAATATTCAAATAATTATCTCAGCCCCTGCAAATTACAACAAACCAACCTATGGATTTCTAATTCCCCTATTTAAAGGACAGAGGACTTCATCCAAAAGAACGCACTAGCACAAAGACTTGAAGACTTGGAGTTGAATATTTGTTGCAGACCAAGATCATAGGCTTAAGGAACAAGCACCTACCTGACTTGCCAGGCTACCTCTTCACTTCCAAAGTGTTAACCAAAGCCATCGAACCTTGCAATGTGGAAGCTCTAGCTAAAGGGAGAACAAGTAAGTATCTATTTTCCCTCCCTCTTGTTTATGTTTAATGTTTATATTTGTCAACATATTGCCTTGCACACTGCCTTGTGTTTCTTTAATTTACTTTATTGCATGCATTAGTAATTTCTTTATTGCTCATACATAAATTCTACTTATTGTCCACTTACTGCCAATCCTTTGACCGTACACTAAAAGAGGCGTTTTACCTTTCCCTATTTAGAGGTTGACTTGGTAGAGTCCCAATCTTAATGCATATAAACAGTAGGAAGAAAAATGAAATTCTAATAGCTGTGCATGGCGTTCAAAGGTCATGGATATGAGGATGGAAGGTTAAGCGTTGCAAATTCTTATGATGCATTGCCTAGAAATATCATAAGGCAGGCCTGAATGTAATTTTGATCTTCATCAAATATTTGAGATAATTGGCCAAATTCACAAGGCTTAAGAAATGTTTTCAGAGATATAAAAACAATTTTAGTGAATCCGCCCGCAGCCCCAATTCCCCTGTGTTTATCACTTTATCTATACAATGAAGAAAAACAGAAGGGCCTTTCATGTTGATTGGACATCAACCAAGATCAGAAAGGCATGAAATTTTCAGTAGTTCTGAAGGGGGAAAATATCTTCAGTTTTTATTGATAAACATTTCGATATTCACTTAATCTTTTCTGGGTGACAGGGTCAAGGCAAGATTTCCCCATTGCTTGTGATTTGTAATTTTGCCAGCATCGTGCTGCAGAAACACTCTGTGCACTAACAACAAGATCCGGCCAGTGTGATACATAACTAATATGCTTGAATTCTCAAATTATTTGCATACGGACATAGGGTTGATGAGGATGTGAAATCCCGTAACACATTGTTCAAATTTTTGGTATTTTTTTACATTTTCCTTTACCATACCTGTCCAACCCCATTATACATGCGGTGTAACATTGGCCAATAAACACAAAAGCGTGGCATTGCTGGTTTAAACTTAGACCCCTAAAACGTTCAAAAGGTGCAAATAACATTGGCCAATAAACACAAAAGCGTGGCATTGCTGGTTTAAACTTAAACCCCTAAAATGTTCAAAAGGTGCAAAAAGACACTCACTTGGACTATTGAATTTCTCTGCTAACGCTGATGTTCTGTGCTTGTTTTGATACCCTAACATTTCTATATCTATTTTCTTTTGCTCAAAGGTGTAGACAACCCTGGCATATTTATGAAAAAAAATAGTTTTTAAAACAATTTCCCACTTCAACTTTCTCCTACAAATAGAATCATGGCAACTTAGGTTGCAGGCCAACAGGTTCTGCAACTCTCCCACATATTCTATATAAGAGATTTGATCCATTTTCAAGGTAACATTGTGAGGAAACCTAACACAAATCAGATGTATGAGCATATTGTCAGGTACATGGTGTGTCTGGCTTACTTACCAAATGATTGCGCCTGTCCTGATCAACATAAACTCTGATTGCTATTGTTCCAGACCACCAAAGAAACCTCCACATTGCTGCTTGTTCAACCTCAACCAATTGGCGGTATCCGTCATCTTCCAAAACCTTCCTATATCTCACTTCCTGAACACAAATCACAACAAGTACATAATGCATTTGACAATCCGGCTAACCACTTTCAGTGAAACATAAAAATTATTCCTATGGGTCATAAAAACCATAAAGAAGTGTGTTATTGGGTGAATGAATACCTTAATGTTTTTGAAAACCCTCTTGTTTTCTGGATCAATAACAATGTCAAACACTGCATCTGGTGGCAACCCAACTTGGACAGTGGCCTCCAGATTGCATAGGGTGCCTTTAGGGACAGTAACCTGTTTCACCCAACTCATAATTACGTTCTAAAAGCATCACATCTCTACATTATCATAACCATATATGAGAGAGACAGGGCCATACAATACCTCTATTTTTGGAGGCGGGTCAACCCAGTTAGTGTTTTCCCTCCATGCTTGGAGCTGTTTCTCCAACTTGGCCCTGAAATCCAGAGGCTTTGGATGTCTCCCCATTGTGAGTTCTGCATTTTTTACAGCTTGCATTCGAGGGCATCCTAATTTGTGCAATTTACTAGGCATGGACTTCATATATGCTTGTCCATCCTGATCAAGAAAACAAGAAGAACAATAAAAAAAGCCGTGTATCGAGACATTTGTTGAAGAGTGGAAATTTAAGAATCTTGCTTACCTGCATGAACTTTTGCAAGGTGTTGTTCATCCACGAAGGTAATGATATTGATATTCTAGCGGAAGGCGGAGGTGTGCTCTGGTTCGCCATTTCAAAATCTTCCATCAGGAAGCCAGTAATAAAAATAATTATCTGCTGTGCACTGCATTATCATTCTTTTCGCCCTAGATCATCATTGCTTTCTGCACTTGTTTTGGAGTGTCTTGCTTAGTTTTGTCATTCTTTTATGTTTTAATAAGACACGTTTTCCACTTGCAAGTAATTCTTGCCGGCACGCTTTTTCCAAATTTATGGAGCTCACATGTTACATGACTCTCACTTTATCACATTGGAGGTATTTTTATTGGGTGTCAATTCTAAATATTCGTTTTATATAAGATAAATCATTTATTTATTTATTTTTTTTTTTTTTTTTTTTTTTTTTTTTTTTTAATTTGATTTTTATTTTTTTTATTTGAGAGTAAGTGATTTGATTGCGACCTTGAGTATCTCAGTTAGTATATTTTACTGGTAAAAGTTAGAAGGTCATAGCAATAGCGAGAAGGCTCTATTTCAATTCGAATCCATCATCTAACAATGATGAGTGCACTGAGATTGTTGCAAAGGACGAGGCTTTTGAGACCTTTGTTTCATCTTTTGATAATGCTACAAATTTCTTATCATCTAGCAATGTTTTTTACAACTATGTGTTGTCACCTTGGTCGAGATGGAGGCATAGCCATGTAATGAATTCAAAATGTATGAGTTTAAGGTGGGGAGATGCATGATGGGAAAAGCCATGACTAAACGGAGTGCCCCTTCATGCACTCAGGGGAGAAGGCAAGGTAGCATGACCCTCGATGCTTCCCTTGCCATCGGACCCCCTGTCCAGAGTTCAGAAAGTGAAATTGCAGGGTAGGAGATGCCATCGAATTTGCAAATGGTGTCTTTGAATGTTGGCTTCATCGAAGGCACTATAAGACCCAGCCCTAAAAGTACAATGTAGGAAAGATCCCATTGTTGCATATGCCGAAAGATTATGTGAGTTCACTGTTTATTGTTTCCTTGAATATTTTTGACGTTAATTTAGGTTATAATTTTGATGGTACTATGCAAATTTTTAGTAGGGTAATTAGATCTTAGATCATGTAAAATTTATGTTGTTTTTATTGTATTGGATTTTTTTTTAGTTACATCATATTATATGAGATTTTTGTTTTTAATATTTTAGTATTACATGGTTTTGGACAAGTTATGTAAATTTAGTGTACTTATGCGATGATAACTAGCTTACTATAACTATTATGAACTTGGTGCGGCAGGCTTCCAACTATAAGCATCTTAAAAAGGGTGCTAATGAAGGGAAGGTCTCCTCCACTGAATAAGTTGAATAACATGTTTTGAAATTGTGCTTTCTAGTAATGCTATGAAGGGTTTTAGGTGGGTTAGGAATTTTTATTTATTTTTGGCTAGGTAAATATTGGGCAAGGTTATGAGCCACATTACAAGGATTTGTAAAAATGTGCTTAAATGTGCCCTTGTATTACACAAGTTTTTAGTTTAAATGAACATCTAACACAATATATTTAGGGCCGTATTGGTTATAACAATACAAATATACAACTCATACCCATATATCCCATACCTTTTACAATATAAATATTACTATAAAAAATACATATTTATTAACAAAATTGTCTCTCTTTTTTTCTTACAAATAGAACTTCAAAATTGGGATTTAAACATGCACAAATCTCTTTTCTCAAATTGTTCTTTATAAGCATTACAACAACAAGGCATTTGCATTATGTACTTAAAACTCCAAATTCATTTATCACAGTGTGCCCTGAAATGTTAATGATTTTTTAATTTAGTTACAAGGCTTTTCCAAAAGTCTTTTCTATGCACTATTGTTATTTTTGTTGAACCAATCCCAAAGATAAGCTATTGAAGTTGTCAATCATTACTTTTTATTTCATTGCTAACAATAAGTATGGGTGATTGAGTGTGATGTAAAACTTTGATGTTTCTCTGAGGAATAGTTCCTCATATGAGTATCCTTGAAATTTAGTATGTAACATTGCATGGAATCATTTTTTTGACCTCTTCTTTTGTGTGAAAAAAAACATTACCCACAATTATATAGAGCTCCCTGTTTGGAATTAATCAATGAGCTATCAACCTAGTGATATTGAAGGTGAGCCCCTACCTGGTAAAAATATTAAACAGATATTTACAAATAGTTTAATAGACCGATAAAGAACAATATTTCACATCAAGTTGAAACAAAGCTCAAGGTAGCAATTTACATTATGCAGGACTTGAAATTTTAGTTTTTGCATTTTTTTTTCTTTGGTTCAAACTTTCTTACGAGAGTAGTATAACTTTTTGTGTCATTTTTATTAGTTTGGTTGAATTAGTTTTAAAAAACAAATCTCTTGCACCTATTGGTGACTATGGGGTTGAACTCCAAAATTTTCTATTTTTAGTTGATATTGTTATAATTTTCGTTTATGTATTTTTTCTTTGGTTCAAAATTTCTTAAGAGAGTTGTATAAATTTTTATGTCATATTTATTGGTTTTGCTGAATTAATTTTAGAAAACAAATCTCTTGCACCTATTGGTGACAATGGGGTCGAACTCTAATTTTTTCTATTATTAACTAATAAAGGATGATCTTTCACATCAAGTTAAAAAAGAGCTCAGGGTAACAATTTACATTATGTGGAACTTGAAAGTTTTATTTTTATTTTTATTTTCTTTGGTTCAAACTTTCTTAAGAGAGTTATATAACTTTTTGTGTCCTATTTATTGATTTGGTTGAATTAATTTTAGAAAACAAATCTCTTGCACCTATGGTGATTATGGGGTTGAACTTCAAAAATTTATATCATTAGCTGATATTGATGTGCATCATATATTAATTTTTTTTTGTGCCATTTTACTTGTGTGTTCAAGTTATCTCATAATGACCTCCATGAGCAGTCAACACACTAATGCCATTTTTCATGTATTTTTGGTAAAATTTTAAGATAATTTTTGTCATATATTTTAATTTGCGAGAACATGAAACCCTTCTAAACCAACAATTGTTGATTTCATCAGTATACCCTTTTTTTAATTAAAATGATTAAAAACATAAATAGATTCCTGATCAAAAAGGTGGATGGTATGAAACCATACCCCAAAGTAAATAATTTTTAAATGTTGTTTTGTCTTATTTATGGAGGTGTTTTAAGGGATAACACTTGATATAAATGTTGATAGTTTGTTTCATTTATTTTTTCTAAGGATTGCACAATCTGGGAGTATGATTGACATTGGTCTATTCAACAATCTCATTTTTTTGTAAATTTTCTATTTATTTTACAAATTTTTTGGAAAATTCTTAAAGCCTATAAGCATGCCCTTCCTACTTACAATGTCATCTAAGATTCATGTTATTTTCAGGGCTATAGAGTATTGTAACAATAAAAATATTCCTCTTACCACATTCTAATGATAAAGTAAACTTAGTTATGTGTTGTGCCATTGCAACACATTATATGCATCCTTAATACATGTTTACATTCATTCCTTAATTTAAATGGATTTTTTCCTTGCATTGTATGCATAAATCTTCTCACACAATATTAGAATTACATTCACTAAAAAATCCCAATTTTAAGTGTTTGTATTCCTTACATTGATGATCAACCATTATTTGTAAAAAATGTTATAATATATATTATATAATATTAATATAATAACAAACAATTTTCAAGGTTATTCAAGAATTTTGGATAGGAGTGGAGAGGAGTGGAGAGGAGTGGAGGAAGGATTTTGAATTCATCCCATGCATAGGAAAACTTAGGTCAGAACCAGGAGGAGGAAGATGAGGATGACTCTAACCCAGATCTAAAAGATGCACTAAGGATCCTTTTGAGTAGCACTTTCCTCAACTAGTTTCATTATGCTCAGCAGATAAGCAGGAGGAGGGTATATGTAATGGAAAATATAGTAGATATATAAATCAATCCTAGTTTAGAGAAGATAGATCCTACTTACACTTCCGATTGAGGATACATTAGATCATCGGGGTCATGACCAATATGGATCCACTAAACCTAACTAAAAGATCTCTTACCACAATAATATCACTAGGGAGGGAGGGTTCCAAAACCTCTAGTCAAGCAAAACTACGTAATAACCCTAAGTAGGTCCTATGTTAAACTAATAACAAGTAAAGCAAAATTTAATCTAGTGCTCACCAAATCTTGTGGCACAAAGTGGGAGTAATAAACATTAAAAGTAAACATGCATTATATATATATATATACACACACACACACACACACTCACTCACGTCAATGTATACAAAATCTTGATGCATAGAAGAGAAGTGTAAATGCATATCTATCTACTCTTATAAAGGAGGAACAAAGTTAGGATTACTTACTTTTGAAGACGAACCCGCTAAGCCTTAATCTCTCCCTTAGCCAAGGTGCTTTGCAAGAGGTTGTTTTGGTATATAAGGATGACAAGGATAAATCAACTCTAGGCTACACAACCTATCAATATATCCAAAAGACTTTTCCATTTGACAAGATCTGCATCTCTAAAGAAAGTTTGAAACCCTGAGCTTGTTCCTCAAGTAGAATAGTGGATAAGCATATACGTAATATGTCTTACTTCTTCTCTTCTCTTAGAAATGGTGAAATGATTGTGTTTATATAGGCAAATCTAACCCTAAAACTTTTTGAAAGTTTTAACCAATAAGGTCGACCCATTCGACCTAGTATTGTAATCGACAAAAACTAACTAGGTCACAGACTAGGTCAATCAAGGGCCGACCTAAACCCTAATAAGTTTTGTCAATAAGAATACAAGGTTGATGTGCCTGACATAGTCTTTTAAACTATCAAAAAAGGGTTTAGGTTAGGAAAAGGGCTAATAAAGGTGGTAAGAGACTAGAGGAGTGTGTAAAATGGGAGGCAAAGCTTAAGAGAATGGTTTTTAGAAGACAAGTGCGTAGATAACAAGTAGCAAAAGGGACAACAATCCTACGAAGTACCAAAGGTTTGCTTACCCCTTTCTTGGTGCACCCTTTAGGGCATTTGCTCAAAGAGATTGAGACTCAATGGGTTTTTACAAGATAAATAGTGTTAGTAATTGATAAAATATTGAAAATATTATGTGTGTACATATGCCCCACTTAAAGCTGATCGCGTGTCATGTAGGTGCAACAAGGGATGGTGTTTTTGGGAAAGAACATGATGACACATAATGTTGATGCTAAATAAAGTGCACTAAGGAGCAAATATGATAAATGAAAGGATGAAATTGAAAAACACATACCTTAACTTACCTTAGTATTGTAGATGAAGAAGGAGATGTGGGAAATGTGAAGGTGTCTAATGTGAAGAACATTAGGCGAACATGTAACGATCAGCAAAAAGAATGAAAAATTAAATTTTTTGCAACATATGTATATAATAGTTAGAAAGATTATCTACGACATTAGGATTCTAAAACATTTTATAATTTGGAAAATTAGTTAGTTGAGACAAAGATATGATCAAATTAAGGAATTTGACGGTAAATTTTTAAAGGGTAAATAATTTTGAATAGTAAATATAAATAGGGTGAAAAATAATTCATTTTCCATTATTTACTATTCTAAGAAAAATAGAGCTCTCAGAGACATAGTGAGAGCCTAGAGAGCCAAGATGGTGAGGAGATGATAGCTAAGACGGGGAGGATACATAACAGCCGCAGCGAGTGCAACATAGGTTAGTAATTATAAATTTCAAAATTTTAAGCATTTTTATTTGAAATTGAGTGTTTTATAGAAATCTAATAATTAGGCAAAATCTGGATACTAGAATGAACCCTAAGAAATTTTTAGGGACACTAGAGGTCAAATGGCGTATTAGGTAGAAAGGAATTAGAGCGATAAATGCCCAAGGCATTTATGGCAATTAGTCAAAAAGTCATTGTAATTAATGAACAAGGTTGACCAAGTCAACTTAGTTTACAGAAAACAAAAACATAGTGACCCAACTTAGTAGTAAGTGGATGACTTAGTTTATTTAGGAAGGGGGATGACATAGTATTATGTGGTTGACTTAGTTCTATGTGGCTGACTTAGTTGTTTCTGAAGTGGTTGATATAGTACTGCAAGGTAAAAAGAAGGTTGACTTAGTATTTTAAGTTAAAGGGTGGTCGACTTAGTAATATGTATCCAACTTAGTTGTTTTTGTAGTGGCCAATATAGTACTACAAGGTAAAAAGGGGCCAATTTAGTACTTTTAAGCACACAGGTTGGCTGACTTAGTATTGAAAAGGCTAATGTAGTTTGGAATAGGTAAATTTGGTATAAAATGAATAAATTAAAACAAACTGGTTTATTTTTGTGAAATTTGTAAGAATGTATTTTGATTATGAGTGACATGGAGATCTAATACATCCTTTGTTATTTGATATTTTATAGAGATGCTAGAGATTTTAGCAATTAGTTGATGCTTCATGGTTATCTAATTTACTATAGTGCTTGATGAAAGTGCATAGAGCTCGATTAGTTGCATTGGGCTTGAGAGGGATCATAGAGATGAGACGCATCCCACTAAGTGTTGATCTCATTGTTATGTTCTTTAAAAGAATGGGAATGGTTGACCAACACATTCTGATGGGTGGTGAATGGGAATACCATAGAGGTAGGTATCATATTAGAGGACATACATGCATTGCTTGGACTACCTATAGGGGACAACATTGATCATAGGGATACTGGATGATCTAGAGGAGAGATAAGCAATGACCTAATGGGTGATGTGCTCAGATAGGATCTACTTGAGACTAAGGGTGAGCTTGTTTGATGTGTATATTACATAGATTTTAGATATCTAGAAGGCTATAATAAGACTTATGATAATATGAGTGTTATGTCACAATTCAGATGATAAGGTACCATTGTATGTGATAGCCTTATGTCAGCCCATTTTAGATCAGGGGCACTCTATGACTTGGGGTTTATCATCTAGGTTTAGCTCATGCATGATATGTATGGGATGTTGTCTAGAGGGTATAAGATCATCGTACTAGTGGTATTACTGAGTGCCTAGATATATGAGAGGTTATTGATATATCATCTAGTTGGGTTACCCCATGTGGTTAATGATCGATTATCTTGAGTTATGATATGGATACAAGATCAGGTGGCATAGGCCATGTCCCACATGTCAATGATGCAGATAACCACACGAGGAGAGATCATGTGGTATCCCTATGCACATATTATGACTATTTGGCTGAGTTAGGCAACTATAGTGCTAGGGCTGGCATGAGTGCAGATCATAGGCCATTATACTTGGTGGGTAGAGCCGTAGCCAGTGGCACATTTACCAAGATAATTTGGACTCCCACACCCGATGGCTCTTATAGTAGTGCCCACATTTTGGGCATGGTATGTGAGAGAGTTGAGGGGGAGAGAAGGAGGAGTGCCAACTGAGAGACTAGAGATCAAACTATGATGTGTGAGACTATGGATTGGTTGAGCACAATAACTAGTAGATGGAGGAGGAGAGGGTATGGATGTGGATGCAGGGGTGCTACAGGTACCATAATTGGCACCATAGTAGGAGGAGCAGTGCACCACCTTGGTCGCGCTATCGATGGAGATACCAGTGGTAGGATAAAGCATAAAGGGTAGTTATTTAGGATGACCCATCAGTTAGCCTAAGATAGAACTAGTTGATAGAGGCACCACTAAGGAGAGGCTTGAGACGTACATAGGTGGTGACTCCAAGTTTTGACTCTAGGTTTTACTTTGATTGGGAGGCATCCCATAAATGAGGTGCTTAAGGGATGGGCTAATGGAGAGATCATGCTCGATGGATGATCAATTAGGGAGTTAGTGGTAGGTGACATCAAGATAGGTAATAAATGTTTATGATTTTTAATTTTTATGATATAATACTGGTTTTATATGATTATAGATAGATAGATTTTGAGATATATATGTGATCTGATATCTATCTGGGTTGAAGTTTTTAGATCCTGTAGCCAAGGAGATCAAATGGGGATCCTTGGTTATGGGAGTGCACCATGATATTCTGGATGGGGTGCTGACACCATATGACCCCACCATGCTGGATAATTTTATGGTGCCATCTTCCCCAACTCAAGTGGGCTAGTTTAGACTAGTGGGGGAGGCTGCAAGGTAACTACAAACATCTAGGGATGGATTGCAACTACCAATGAGTGTGGGATCAGCAAAGGCATAGGCTTGGCAGGCCTTGGCTCAAGAGAGAGTCGTGTATATAGCTACCACAATCTAGTTGGGATAGGTTCAAGCCCAGGTGGCCAACCTACAAGGACATGTAGCAGGGTTGAGATCTTGGACAACCTCATTATAACACACTATGCAGAGGGGATAGTATGAGGCATCTACGAGCAACATGGCAAGGTCACGAGATAGACATGATGGAGCCTAGCCATAGAGATGGAGCGAAGTATTTTTTTATTATTTGTATTAAAACACATGATATATATAGAGATATTTTGTTTTGACAGTTGGATGTTGATCTTGTGGGTTATATTTTGGTTGTGGTTGTGGATGCATGGATACATTTCTTTCTAGCATGTATTTTGATTTTGTTGTATATGCTATAAGAAATATATGTGTATTTTTTTTCTTTTCTAGCATTATGTAGTACACATGTATGATTAAAAATAAATAGACAAAAAGTCTTTGGAAAAGTATAATTAATCAAAAATAATTGTACTACACACTATTTCACGATGGAAAATGTGTGTAATAACAAAATATGACTAAGTATAATAAACCAAAATGTGGTAAATAAGAGGGCAAAATGTTTTTAAACCATGAAAAAGATTGGCACCAAACTAAAACAAGTAAAATCACACTAAATCACATTGGGAAGTATGAAAATAATGTAATAAAATGAAAATCACATGAAATACTAATGGTATAAAGATAAATCAATTAGGTCAATCGATCATAGTAATCATGTTGGGAAGTATAAAAGAGAAATAAAATTGACAAAAATTAATCATACTAATTTGGGTTAAGAAGTATGAAAAATTTAAGAAAAATGTTTGGATTCTTACATGCAATCAAAAAATAAGAAGATAAAAGTGAAAGATTAATGAAGTAAGCATAAAACATACTAAATTAGGATGAAAAAACATGCTAATGACATGTAACTCATAATCAATCACATCTTATCTCATATTTGACACATGTAATTTTGTTGTGACTTGGGTATTAGAAAATTTTGTGAGGAAAGCCAGGTCATATCCATGGTTTTACACTAAAACTCATAAAGGGAACACCAAGGAGGTGGAAATAATGTGAAAATATGGTAAAAAGGGATGTTTGGAATGGTAATATAATTTTGATTGTAGTTTGTGTGGAAGGCCTGGTCCTTTCCAAGGTCTTACATTGCAATTCACAAATAGAATCCCTAGGGGGAGTGATCAGTGAACAAAATAATATTTCTCAAGGGAAAATATTAGGGTTGTAGGGAGTGAAGAAGGGAATGTAAGAAGCATCATATAAGCAAATTGTGAGAAAACCTTAGGAGATATGAGGCACACTAAGGACATGAGAATACACTAAGTGACCAGTGACCATCGATATACAAAGGATACATGTTCACTATAGGCACAAAACTGTGTAGGCAAATAAGTGTGGTACTAAGATCAACTCATGTTGGTAGTTTTGAACAAAAAAAATAAAATGGACCTACCTTCCCATAATGTGTTCCCCATTCCTCAAGACCCCTTACAAAGCCATCAGTCTACTATGAAGATTGGGTACTTGCTTGAGAAAGTAGGTAGCACTAAAATATTTTTTTAATCTACTAGCCTACCGCACCCTAATGGACCTCGACTCTATCGTGAAGCCAACTATGGAGTTTGATATTTGATTAGAAAGAGGAATGTGCTTAGAATCACATCTTTTTAGTGTGATTTAACTTTTGAAAAATTTAAATGTTGCCTTTTAGATCATTGCCTTTTGTTAAATGATTTGGCTTTTGAATGTTTATGGCTATTAATATTCCTCCTCCATATGGACTTGGAATTACCAATCATGAGAGATATAGTGATACACACGAATTAACTTTAGGCTTTGGCTAAACAAAGATAAGTATCCAAATATATGACTGACTAGAACACTTAGGCTTAACTATGAACTAGCATGTTATCTCAAGTCTCAACCATGTGTATGCTTAGTTTGCAAAAGGGAATAAAGAGGAAGAATGGGAGATCCAAAGTGGAACAATAAAAGGAGATTGTAATAAGAAGAATTGTTTGCTAACTGATCATATGGTAAATGAAGAATGACTAAAGGGAGCAAGGTTTGTATAACCAAGTCACAATAATAATTATCCATGTTTATAGAGATAAAATAACAAACAATCATGAAAAAGAACAAGGATACCATATAAAAGGAATTCAAGAAGAACAAGTATGTAATTATGAAAAGAAATCCATAGGAGAACATAAAAAAAATAATGATATCATAAGCAATATATAGTGCAGAACAAAAATCACCATGTAAGATAAATAAGAATTTGTCAAAATGTTAAATGATATAAAATAGATAAATGTAAATTTGGAGCACACATCCAATCCAAATTAATAAATAAATTAAATAACACCATTATTGTGTTCATAAGTATTGACATATTTGTCCACACATATTATCCACAACATTTGATAAGTCTTTATGAAGCTAAACTCGAACTGTAGCCAAAATCTCATCGATCTTTAGGGAAAGTTGAGAAAATACTTCGCATCTAATCTCTTCGATATAAAATGTAGGACCTTCAAAAGGATCATGCTCATGAGGGCTATCGTGTAGGGGATGCTTAGGAGAAGGCATGGGAATGGACTCTACATGAGATGAAGGGGTTACCGGTGGAGAAGGTGCCACCAAGGAAGGAGGATCCATAGGTGAGGGACTCATACGTGGAGAAATAGTAGGTGGAGAAGGAACCATAGGTGGTGGAGTCACGGGGGAAGAAGGGGGATCCTTCTTACAAGGGTGACCTATGGGAGGAAGGGTAGTAGGCATAAGAATGGTTATGAGGTGATCCTTGAGATGTTGTTGAATGATGTGACATCAATTAGTGTGATGTGTACCACATTGGTGCTAGAGACAATATACCTCTCCATATTTGGGAAGATATTTAGGTAACACTTTTGGGGGACGTATATGGACTGAGGAGTGGTGGGATGCAAGGTGTCAATACATTGTTGAAACTTATGTTAATGTGTGGATGAATGATTATTTGTGTTATGGAAGCAACACATATGCTTGTGAGTAGACTTGGTAGGTGTACTCACAGGAGGAGTGGAAATAGAAGTCGAGAAAGATTGGTATATTGAACAATATCTAGTCTAGTGACAAATAAGTTTATGAATATCACAATATGGTTGATTGACCCATTTAGTGGAAAAATGAGCAAGCTACGATAAAGGGAGCAAACCATCACTAAGAGAAGTTGAGGTTGGTGGAGAGACTGAGCAAGGCTCAACTTAAGGAGCTATAAGATTGGAAATAGATAGAGACTCATCTAAAGAGGGAGTGGGAATAGAATCCAAACTAGGCTCAGCTAAGGGAGGGGCAAGATACATATAAGGTTGAAGGACAATCGCAATCATCTCACGGATAATTCAGTTGGAGGGGTCGTGGTATCTAGCAAAGTGATAGGGACCAGTCATAACATGATTCATAAGCATGCTCCTATGATGTTATTCAAAAATTGGAGGTGTGTGCACCATCTCTACCCTACGTTCAAGAGGAAAAATGATAAAATTAGGAATGATATAGGATGGAATGCTAGATGATATTTTGAAAGACTGAAGCAAAGAGGAATGATAACGAATAATTTTAGCATCTCAAGCCTAAACAAGACTTCCTAAGAATGGATCATCTAAGGTATAACCATCATCATAATCATGTGTATGAAGATCAATAGCATAGGTAGGGATGGCCTAGTCATCTGATGTGGTGTGATGAATGGAATACCAAGTCTTAATTAAGACAATGGGTATATCATCATAAGGTGGTTGACAAAAATGAGGTTGCAAATAAGGGTGAAGCTGAGAAATGAGATGAGGTGAGAGATCCAAGGTTTTAATCTTGAGATTGATCTTGTCAGGCTCATCGTCATCAAAATCTAGGAGGTTAGGGGGTATATTCTTGATGAATTCAAGGTGACCATTATAACCTTGGGTGGAAGTGATAGGAAAATTAAACCATTGACATTCATGAAATGAAATATTTAGCAAGGGTTTAAGGGTAATAATTTTGAATACACCATAGTCTTAGAATTATTCAAAATTCTAGGGATTGGTGTCACCTTGAATCATATAGATGGCTCCATTGTGAGGAAATTTGACACATTGGCAAGCAAAAGAGTCAACTACTCTCATGCGATGATTCCATGGCCTACCAAGCAAAATGTTATAGGATAGAGGAAAGTTGAATATCCTTCATGTGAATGGTAATAAGTGGGACAATGATTAGGAACCACATACAACATTGACATATGTTGCATGTGGACTTAAGATTACATTCAAAATATCCAAGAGTTTTGATAAAATTGAGAGAGGCAACACAAGTGATAGAACCCTCATCAATCAAGGCACGCTTGATTTGGATATCATCGATTTGGACATTGATAAAAAGAGGAGGATCATCCGTATGAAGTAGAATATCATCAGGGATGATAGAAGTAATGAGGAATTTGAGGGAAAGAGAAGTGTCAATTATTTCATCAACATGTATGGACATCTCTTTGCACTATTTTAAAATGCTATCTTCTGATCCAGATAAGGTGGCTTCACATCCTGCTAGGGGAGGATGAGTGATGTTCATTTTAAACAAAAGATGCATAAGATGATTGTGATGATGTGGAGAGGTCCACATAAGTTTGAGAAATGGGTTTGAGATGGGAGATTAGTAAGCTCCGTGATAGGACCCAATTCATCATAACCCATAAGAGGAATGTTGGAAAGATGTGCATAGTGTTGAAGGAGGTCCTTGAAAGGAGGAGCCAAAGTGCATGTGAATTTATGTTGATAAGATGTGGGAGGTTTAATTGGAGGACAAGTTTGTTGATTGTCTTGAAAAGATGGGTTAGTTGATGCAAGTTTGGTTTGAGAAGAAGTGTTGATATAAATTTGAGTATCATTGGTGATGGGTAAAGAGATTGGAGAAACGGTAGAAATGGTGTGAGAAGTGTTATCCAAGGGAGGTGTTGGAATGGGTTCGTCAAAAGATACAAGGTTTTCTCACCCCAATTCTATTAAGTGAGTTAGAGAAGAGTCTTAGATAACATGAAATGTGTGAGGTAATTGAGGAGTGTGGATGGGATAAGGATCAATGAGGGCAACCACCCTTCACATATTAGTCATATTGACCACATTATCTTTAGGAGTGTGAGGTAATTGAGGAGTGTGGATGGGATAAGGATCAATGAGGGCAACCACCCTTCACATATTAGTCATATTGACCACATTATCTTTAGGAGTTGGGTCAAGAAGATTGTCAAAATTATTGGTAGAAGGGGTAGGTTTGTCTGGGTTATCTTGCTGATTCAGAAGAGATCTTTATAAATGGCCAAATTCGCATTAGCCTAGTTCAAAGTTTGAGATTTATTTTATGTTTCATGGGTTTTGAAGGCAATGTCATAGGCTTGTTGACATTTATGAATGATATAATCATGATCAAAATTGGGATCGAGAAGGAAATATATAGATAAATTATGAAGTTGCCTACAACTTTTATGAGAATGACCCCAACTAGCATGAAACCAACAAAATTTGTTTAGATCATACCAAGATTTCATGGGACAAGTGGGATCAGTTCTCATGGAAGAGGCCTTGGTAGACATTTTTATAATTTTGATAAGGATAAAAGTTTATGAACATTGAGGTTATTTGTTGAAGATAAATGAGGATTAGTGACGTGGTTGGGAGGGGAAGCTTGTTCCAAAGTTTGCTTGGGAACAACTTGAATAGTATGAATGGTATCATAAGAGTCGATGACACCATCACTCGCAGCACGATGATTCTTATTTTTGATTAACATGTGAGCACCCATAGAAGGTTGGGATGGATCGAATTGATGCACAAGGAAATCTTAATGTTGGGCTTGGTCAATGGCTTACTTTAAAGTACATGGAGAGAGACACCAAACTTGATATTGCAACTTGGGAAAAAAAGTTTTGGTAAATATATGAAAGAGGTTTTCATCTACCATATTATGTTCACATTTTTTAGACAAGGTCTTCCATCATTTGATGAAATATTGTATAGTTTTAGTCTCAAGTTGCTTATAATTTATAATATGGGCCAAGGTATTCTCAAGGAGATCACTAGTTTAGAACTCTTGGACTAGAGCATTAATTGAATCTTCTAAACTAGTGATGGAATGAGATTTGAGTTAGTTGTACCAATATAAAGCATCACCCATGAGAATGTTTACTAATAGCTTGGTAGCAACAATGGTATTTAACTTGACCCAATCTTTATATAGATTTACAAATGTTTTTAAGTGGAGAGTAGGATCGGTTGACCCATTCTAAGTAATGGTAGGGGTGATACCTCCTATGTTGATATTAGCAATTTGAGATGTAAGAGGCTCATTTTGAAGGTGCTTGATTATTTTATTAATAAGAGGAGTTTGAGGGATAAGATTACCATGGGAATCCCAAAGAAGAGGTAGGGGAACATTTTGGTTATGTGTGCCCCATGGAATCTATTGAGGGTGGGTTTGAAGATGGATAAGTTGAATTTTCATTTGCATCATTTGATTTACATTGTTAGTTTAGAAAGCATTCATTTGATTAAGAGTTTATAACAAAAGTTGATGGGTTTAATTGGTATTATTGGCATTGTGTGAAGCATTAGAATTGGTAGTAGTGGCTTGGGTATCACTATGGGTGTTAGTAGTAGCTTAAGAAGAATTATTGGTAAGTGAGGCACTAGTAGCATGATTTAATTATGTGGCAAAATATATACTAGTAGAGGGATGAGAGGAAGTGACACTAGAAGCATGGTTACCATGAGTAGCAAATAATGCACTAGTGGAAAAATTGAGAAGGGTGGGTGTTGGAAGAGGCCCACTAGATGTAGAACCTGCCCTATTAGTAGAGATACTAGGCATGGAGGTGGAGGAAATCAAAGAGAAATATGTCATGATATGAGAAGGGGTCAAATTAAAGGGAAGAGATTGAAAAACAAAGAAGCTAGTGTCCCCAAATCCATGTGAGAATGTGAGAGAAGGTGAATGGGGTTCCTTGACTTGACCACTTATCATGAGATGGTAAATAGTAGAAGCATCCTTTCCTCAATGTTGAGGAAGATGAAGAAAAACATTTTTGACATATACTCTAATTCAAGTTGATCTTCAAATGAGAAGAGAGGATTGCGAAGTGAAGAGGAATGAGGAAGGGTCCCATAGTTTGTAGTGTGAGTGGCTACATGTACATTACTTTCATCCAGGGTAGGAGCTTCAAGATACTTATGGGAAAACCTATTGGGGTTGGTAAAACTCATAATATATGTTGAATTTAACTCAGTGTTGTCTTCAAACATGAAGTTCATGATGAAGGAGAAATATTAAGGAGGATAAAGTTGATGCAAAAGCAAAGAGATAAGAAGGATACATAATTGACCAGGTCGACTATGTTCTATAATATAGGAGATAAATAAGAGTATATGGTCGATTAGGTTGACTTAGTACTATAAATAGGGTATGAAAATTGAGCTTGATAAGGATACATGGTCATTCAAAATGACAATATATTATTGGACAAAATACAGAAGAGTATAAAGTTGACCAAGTTAACTTAGTACTAAAGATTGGGAAAAAGATAGTCCGATAAGGATACAGATTTGACCAAATCAACTTAACACTATAACCTAGCTAGTAAAGGGATACAAATTAACCAGGTCAACTTAGTACTACAGGCAGGGAAAATACAATTTTTAAGAGACTGTGTCAAAAAGAATGATAGTGTGCTAAAAATAGGGAAACATTTTGCAAATGTAAGTTGAAGCAAAAAATGGAAGCAAACATATAAATAGCTGGATCAATGAGAATGATCCAATTGGCACACAAAACAAAACCTTGTACCAATACTAGCCAATGCAATTTTTTACAATACAACATACAATGAGTAAAAAGTAAATTATCAATTGAAAAGTAAATGTTAACTAATGGGTCATCCTAAGTGTTGTTAAATTATTATAAAGTGTTATTTTGAGTGTGATGGGAAAGTTAGCTAAAAAATAGGGAACTAGAAAGTAATCTATGGATGGTTTCAAGACGTTTAGGCTGAAAGGGATTTGTGTCAGTAATGGTATTGGCTTGGTATTGGGGCCTACCCCCTCACTTGACAATCTCATAATGATAAGGGTGTTGGGTGCTTTGCCAATATATACCATTAACCACATATTTATACTTGGCCAAAAAACCAAGTCAACTTCCCCCTTGGTGATGAAATCCAAGTAGGTAGGCTTTGGGAAGACAAATGTTAAATGCATTTTGAAATTTGTGTGATTTGGTAGTGTGTGCAAAAAGAGAAAAATAGTTCAACTAAATGGTATTTTGAAAAAACACCTAAGTAGACTATGTGAGCTACTCTAAGCATGCAAACAATTGAAAATATAAGTGTGAATTAATTACTAGCATATAGTTATTAATTCCCAAATTAAGAATGGTACAAAGTCAGTTCAGATGACACTGTATGCAAACATTATAAAATAGAGTCGACTGGGTCGCTACTATTCTATAGAAGCAAGAGTCCTTAAGAATAGAGTCGACTAGGTTAGTCTTTTAGATAGAAGACAAGCTACATAACTAAGTCAACGAGGTTGACTTAGCTTATAGGAGGATTATAGTTTTGAAGATTGCAAACTTGCACAAAATAAAACTATAATGAAGCACTGAATTGAAAGAGAGAGAAAGAAAGGAACCTTTGTGGGTTGAAAGATGTTGAGGATTGCAAATTTTTTATTGAAGTGCCTTGAATGTTGCTTGCAAGTTCTGCCAACTAAGTCAATTTGGTCAACTTAGTTCTATGGAACCCTATTTTCTAAAGCCTGTTAATATGACTAAGTTGACCTGGTCGACTTAGTTTATTATCTGTATGCTAATTAGGAGATTAAGTTAACCTATTCAATATAATCTATTATTTTGGATGATGACTGGTAGACTAAGTTGACTTATTCGATATAGTTTGTTATCTGGGACTAAATAAGAGTATTATGTTGACCTGCTCAATCTAGTAACTTATATTTGATGAAGACCTACACAGAAAGAATAGAGTAATTTTTATATGAATGTGTGTTAAACCGGTACATAGAAGTTATAACTATATTGGCCTAGTCAACCTAGTATCATAAATATAAAAAAATAAAAAAATGATAGAAATGAAAAGCATGAAAGAAAACCTACAAGGGTTAGATTCATGTCGGGTTCATCAAAATGTATGCAATGGGAAATATAGCAGATCTATAAATCAATCTTAACTCAGAGAAGATAAATCCTACTTACACTTCTGATTGGGGATATATTAGATAATCGAGGTCATGACCAATATGGATCCACTAGACCTAATTAAGGGATCTCTTACCACAATAATATCACCAGGGAGGGTTTCAAAGCCTCCAGTCAAGCAAAACTACATAATAACCCTAACTAGATCCTATGTTTTCATATTCACTAAACTAATAACAAGTAAAGTAAAATCTAATCCAGTGCTCACTAAATCTTGTGGCACAAAGTCAAGGTAATAAATATTAAAAGTAAACATGTATAGAAGACATATACTCATGTAAATGTATACAAAATCTTAATTCATGGAAAAGAAGTACAAATGCATATTTATCTACTCTTATAAAGGAGGAACAAAGCTAGGAATACTTACATTTAGAGATGAACTCGTCGAACCTCAATATCTCCCTTGGATAAGGTGATTCACAAGAGGTTGTTATCATATGTAAGGATGACAAGGATAAATCAGCTTTAGGCTACAAAACTTATCAATGCATCCAAAAAACTTATCCACAAGACAAGATCAATATTTCTAAAGAAAGTATGAAACCCTAAGCTTGCTCCTCAAGTGGAATGGTGGATAAGTAGATGCACAATATATATTAGTTTTTCTCTTCTCTTAGAAATGGAAAAATGATTGTGTTTATATAGGTGGATCTAACCTTAAACTTTTCCAAAAAATTTAGCCGACAAGGTCAACCCGATCAACCTAATATTACAATTGACAGAAACTAACTAGGTCACGAACTAAGTTGGCTAGGGGCCCACCTAGACCCTAATAAGTTTTGTCAATAGAATACAAGGTTGATGTGGCTGACATAGTCATGTAAATTATAAACAAGGGGTTTGGGTTAGGGAAAGGGCTAATGAAGGTGGTAAAAGATTAGAAGAGTGTGTAAAATGGAAGGCAAAGCTTAGGGGAATGGTTTTTAGGAGACAAACTTGTAGATAATAAGTGGAAAAATAGATAACAATATTGTGAAGCACCAATGGTCTACCCACCTCTTTCCTATTGTACCCTTTAGGGCATACACTCAGAGAGATTAAGACTCAGTGGGTTCCTACAAGATAAAGAGCATCAATAATTGATAAAAAATTGAAAATAATGTGTGTTTATAAAGGGAGTTTCTAATAAGTTGTGGGTAGAAAAGATGATAAGAGGATCATGGATATGAATATAGTTTAGATATGAGAGGATTAGTGGTCTTCTACATCACCAGGGCCATCCCTTAGAAGTTTGTATGGCTCGGTGGGCAGGGAAGAAGCAAAGTAGATAGTTGGCATACCCTAAATGTTTGAATGATAGATTCTGAGTAGTGTCTATCCATAAAAACCAGAGTAGAAGATTTTTGGAAGATAAATGATTGATCCATGAGTTCAAAACTATGTCTAAAAATATAAAAGAATCTCAAAATGTCTTATTTGGTGAGGTAGAGGGCCACTTTCCACTTCTTGGTTGATGTTTTAAAGCTTTAATTATATTATAGGAGTGCTAGAAGATATTGTTTCAAGTGGAGGTTAATGGTGGTGGATAAAGGATGCCCTACCAAAATATTTTTTGTTTGTGTGGAGGATAGAGGAATCCACACCATTGTTCTCAAAATAGGTGAGAATAATAGAGGGTTTTCACCTATTTTGGCTTTCTATGTGGGTTATGCACCATTTTGGATTGGTTTCTAAGTTTGCATTCATGTAGAAATATTGTTGAAACCCCTATTCAACAAGTTTTGGAACTTCAGGTTAATGGGGATGATAGAAGAATCCTCACAAGGTTATATGGAGTCTGGTTTGATATATTTGAGCCCTCTTTGTGGGCCATGGTAAGTTTGAGTGGGTATGTATGCTCAGTAGCTTTACTTAGGTTCTACGGAGGAAGTGTAAAAACTTCGTTGAAGCCCAAATTTATGAGGGATTGTATTCAGGTATATCAAATTTTTTTTGGAGGTTGTATAAGGGGTTGCCTTATGGAGAGCTTTATTGAGCACCCTATGCACACTTGGATAGATAAGGCATGGTTCCTTAGGGCTAATTTTTGTAAGGTTTAGATAGTTATGTTAGTCACTTATCAAAGCTTCTGGTCAGTTTTGATTGTGGTGGATAGAGGAAACCACACCAAAACTTGTCTTATTAGAGTGGATGATATAGGATTCCACCCTTGTCTTTTTTAGTTTATAGGGTTTATCCTAGAATCTATGTGTATTGATTATGTTTGCCTAAAAAGACATGTTTTATATCAAGATGCGGCTAGATTATTGAGGATGAGTTAGATAGTTCTTTATTGTGATTTAGCTCTTGTTTAGCTCAGTGGGAGGGCAAACCCACTTCTTGTGCTTTAGCTATATGGAAGTTGTGCAGAGGTTACCAAGAGGCAGAAGACTAGTAGAAGACCTTTGGCTCCTAGTAGGATCTTATTCTGCAATGGAAGTTCTATTTAAGTGTGTTTGTTATTCATGTTTCATTGAAAAATAATATCATTATTTGTATTAAGGTTGTGGGATCCTTCAAACCCTCTAGTTGTGCTTGTTATGGTTGTAAGACCCTTAAAGCCCTCTTGTTGTGCTTTGTAAGGGTTGTGGGATCCTCCAAACCCTCTTGCTTATGGGTTTATTGATCAAAACCCTTTCTTTGGATGTGGGTCCAGTTATCAAAACCCTCAGTTGACTGGTTCATATCTTTGGATTTAAAAGCATTCATCCTTATCTAATAAAAAAACATTAATATAATAACTAATATGTAATATATACAAATAATATATAATATATATAATTTTTATATTGGTAAGAGGGGTTTTGTAAAGTGAAAGAGTGTAAATTGAAGAATTATTTTTATTGCATATTTTTTATTTGATTATAGAAATAATCCATGTCTAATGTGTGAATTTAATCAACAATGCAATGACAATGATGTGAGGGAAATACATTGAGGTTATGGAGTTTATCTTGTCACTTTCATTGTAGTTGAAGTGAGTCCTAAAAGTTTTACAAAGTGCATGACACATGGGTGCATAAGGGGGCATCATCCATGATACAATGTGATTATCATAGTACAGGAGTCATCAGTTGAGAGAATTGGTCACAGAGGGTAGAGAGGGTTGGTATGTTTAATACATTCTTTTTAATGTTCCTTGCATCCTCAGGATAACTACTAGTTATTAGTCTTGCCATGATAAGACCCCATAGAAATGCACATCCACAAATAATTAGGGACTTTCAATTATTTGTAAAATTTACAATGGTAAAAACATGGTAGACTATGTTATTTGTTCACCAAGTCCTATCTCAAGATTGATGAAGCTTGAAGTTGGGGATTGCCCTATTGAGATAAAATTAGACCATAATCTAATATATAGAAATCAATATGCACATAAATCATCAACAAGGAGTGAAAGACCACCATAAGCAAGGGAAGATACCTCTTCAAGGTAGAATCCTCATGACTCAAGAGAATCAAGAACTCTGCAAAGCAACTCTTGAACAATGTTTTCAAACATATTTTCAAGAAATAAAAAATAATACATCGATGATGAATAGTTGTCCAATAAATAATAATATATTGATTTCCTTAATTCAAAACATTGTAAATGCATGCAAAATAAGTAGACCTAAAAGTGGAAGTGCAAGAAGTTTTCCAACAAAGTCATGGTGTGATGAAGAGTGCAATGAACCAAACATAACTTTGAGAAGATTTGGAATGATCAAAGAAAAAAAAAGGCTTATGAATGCCTCATTTGGTCGAAAATAGAAAGATGCATGAATACAAGGAGAAAATAATTAATTTCTCTTAGAAATCATAATCCTAAAGTTTTTTAGAGGGAACTACAACAAAAAAATAAATAGAGAACAATATTATATATACCCAATGGTTAGAGTATGCAACACTACTTTATAGAAGAGTTCAAGATAAAGATAAACCTTTGATAATCAACATAATAACTAAGCTTTAAAAACCCTCTATCTTTATTGTACCTTTTATTTCTTAAGGAAACCTATCACCTTAAGATTTTGAGGAATAGTAATACCTAAAAATGCATGATAGGGAATAGTAGGTTGAGAATCTTCAGATTCATCCTTGAGTTCTTCCAGGAGTGCACTTGAGGCCTCATCATATTCTTCATCCTCATTGGCACAATAAACATAAAACAACTTATTTTTATTAGATCTATGTCCTTTGCTTCATTTGGTATCATAGCCAAAATTTAACCCTTTTATATGCTTCTCTTCAATTTGCTAAGAGGTCAATATTGTAGGCTAAGGAGATGATGGGGCTAGGAAATTACATTCATAGACATTAGTAAAAGGTCTTTGTTTGACTAGATTTTTTTCATCTACCATGCATATCATTGGTATGGGTTTAGATACTGAATTGGGTAATCACACAAACCTCCATTTGGATGCTATATTTTAGACCACCTAAGAACATGTCAGTCAAATTTGCCTTAGTGATGTCATCCACACACAAGGAGAGATTATGGAATTGATGAATATAATCCTTCATAGTCCTTGTTTGACACAATTTGGCCAGTTGATTGAAGTAGTTTTATGAGACATTATTGTGATAGTGGAGTTGTAGATCCTCAAAAAATATAGACTGGGTAACTTGAAGGCCCTTCTTTTTCTTTTGAGCACACAACCATCTATACCAAATGAACTTCTCAAGTTATAGATATAGAGAGACCATAAACACATTTTGTGCACATGGAGTTTGATTTAGATCAAATAAATTTTTGATTTGATTGATCCAAGTGAGTGGATCCTTACCATCAAACTTGTGCAAGTTTACTTTTTTTAACACCTACTTCAGACTAGGATTGGAGGTGTGACTATTTGAATAGGGAAAACCAAATTAGAGTGGTGGAGGACTATTTTACAAAGGTTGAGCTATAATATTAGACAATTGCCCAGTTATAGGTGTCATTTAATCCTTCAATACATTTAGGTCTGCTTTCACCTTAATGATGTCCCCTTTGACTGCATCAAGATCATCATTCCACACCATCCTTTTTAAATTTGACTAAAGTTGGTGAACCAGCTCAAAAATAAATGGATCAAAAGTGTCATACTCTATGTAATCCTTATGAGGAATTTTTGTAATTTCTTTACCAATCTCACATTTATGACTGTTAGGACTAGTGATGCACAAACCCTATGATTGAGAGTTTTAGGCATTAAAAAAATGTATCAAAAGATTATACCACTATGATCATCTCACCAAGATGAATCCAATGATTGTTAATGTGCACAAGGGTGAAAAACTTTAGCCCAAAAAGTGTACCAGTAGATTATATTGTTACGATCATCTCACTGAGATGAATCCAATGATTGCTAATTCGCACAAGGGTGATTTTTTTACTATTTTTTTCAAAAAAACACTTCAAATAATATTAAAATGATAAAAATTAAATTCTTTCTAGATTGAAAGTTATATTTTTTTAATCCTTCTACTCTATGACCCACAAAACCATATCAAAAAAAAAATAATGCCATAAAAACTTGCCTAGATCGAAGTTATGATACCACTTGTAATGGAATTACTTAGATGTTCACATAATAAAATATTATATTGAAAAAATATGAGAAAAATATGTAGATCCACAATAATAATTAATAGAAAAGCAGAATGCTTGATAAATATAGTTGAGTCTCTTCGAGGGGTGACCTCCACAATAATGCAAAAAGAGTAGATTCATAATATGATGATCAAATACCAACCACTACTTCTTATATATACTCTAGTTATCCATGGTTATTCGATAGGTCAACCTTATTAAGAATATATAGAGATGCAACAAGATAATATAATAGGTATGTAAGCCACAAGTCAATCACACGTATCCTTAGACATGTTATAGGTTAAAGGTGTAGCATAGACTTTATGATTAAGTGAGGGATAAAATCATAACAACTGAAGGTATGCTATAATGCGTTAGAAGTGACATTGGAATCAAATAAGTATGTCCTATATCTCCAACCCTATTTGGGATATACATCGATAAATTATAAGACTTGGATTAATAATGCTATTAGAAGGGGCGTCCACCTTGCTAATTATGTTATAAAGTTGCTTTTATATGTAGATGATTTTATTCTAATTATGAAAATGACCCATATTTTGAGAGAATATTTGAAAGCACTAGAGATCTTCTGATAAGAGGTGGGAGTGCAAGTGAATACTATCAAAATAAAATACACAATCTTTTCTCTACAGAGAAAAATAAACCAAATTAAGTTCCTTTTTGAAGGGAATCCATTGGAAGTAGTAGAAGAGTACAAATATCTCTAGCTTGAATTTCACAACAAGCTTAATTGGGAGACCTGTAGGGAAAAAATAATTCAAGGGGATGGAGGACCTTAGACTCACTACAAAACATATGCAAGAATATAGAATTATGGGATTAGAAAACCAAGAGAACCTTGTTTAGCCTACTTGTCACACTAATTGTCCTATATGGATGCGAAGTTTAGGGAAACAATGTGTCTAATCTAAATTAAAGACAAATAGAGAGAATCCAAAAGCATTTAATCACAAAAATCCTCAAAATCAAAGCCTTAGTTCCATATGAGATTCTATAAGCTGAAATAGGTATCTTTCTATTGGAAACATCGGCAATGACTCAGACATAAGTTATTTAAAAAAGATGCTAGGTGAATTTGAGAGACAATTATGGAGATTGTTATGGAAGAGGAATATAATAGGCATAAATAAGAGCTTACATATCAGGCCTATATACATCAACAAGAGAATGAATCATTGAAGAGATGCAATGATGCAATAAGAGAATCGATACAACAACTGCCCATGACAATACAAAGAATTGAGTCCACAATTCCATGTTGGAAACAAGAATTAGAATCCCTTGAACCTTCAAGAGAGTCTACTTGCTTCAAAATTACAAGTTTTAGGACACCTAATCATATGAAAGAGCTTAAGACCATTCCATCTAGAAAACCTTCTTGGACCAAGACCCCTTATTAGGTCATGCCTATTCTTGAGAAAAATCCATTGTATGAGAATGAAGGGATTGTGTGTAGGTTCTTAAGCTTCCAAAGTGTGTCAAGTATACACATAATTGATCTTGACATTGGTGCATCACCCTAATTTTTAGTTTTCATTTTCATTTTCAATTTTAGCATTGCTCCTTCTACCCTTTTCCTAGTCAAAAAAGCACAAAATTCGATAGTTTAAAGAGAAGTATGTGAGTGTCCTAAAGGGAACAAACCCTTCATCTAAAGATTCTCTCCAATTATAAGATCCCACACCTTGGAGAGTTTCCATTATATCAATGAAAGTGAGAATAAACAAACATTCTTAGTAAGGTGCACTTCTGAGTGATAACGGTTTTTGGCACATTTGGTGAAACATAAATTGAATCTGAAAAAATAATTACAACAACAAGAAATATCAGTTTCATGCTAAAGTCACTACAAATCAACATGGTTATCCCAAAGAATAAAGTATTTATTATTTTTAATGAAATAAAGTTTGAAGACTTGTTTGAGGTAATTGGATTAAGTTTCAATATTATGCTAGGAGAATATGGGCTGACAAAGATAGAAAAGGGCAAATTTTACAAGCAAGACAACATGCAAGAAATAGTTAGTTCTCCAATTCTAACATTCCAAGAGGTAATTCTAATTAATGATGAATTGTTTGATGTTATTTAGGAAGGTTATCAACCTCACAATAAGTTTGTATACTTTTATTCACTCTTGGGAGATGAGAAGTAGGATGTATTTCCTCTTGAAGCCAATCCTACAAGTATGCCACAAGGTCCATCTCAGTTTATTTAGTTTGAGCAGCCAACTTGTGAAGAGGTACATGTTGGTTATAAATAAAAGATTAATGAGATACATGCTACCAAAAGATAATTTCCTATCAGCTATCTATCCTATTTCGAGGCTAAAAAATAAAATCCACTACCTATCATGTTCATTTCATAACATGAAGAAGATCCTAAACATGTTCAAAATCAGCTCAAATGTGCACTTCAGGTCACTCATGTTTTAAGCAAAGTGGAAGAAGCATATAAGGTCAATTTTGAAGAAGAAAAGATGTCATGATAAACATAAATTTGCCTCTTTTCAGTTCTCTCATGCTTGCCATCAAGTTTTCTAGTCACATCAGCTTGGTGAAGAAGGGTAGCTACTTTGCACTGCCAGTTAATGGTTTTGTATAGGACTGTCTAGTTGTTAAAGTAAATTAGTATAGGTTAGATTAGTAGTGTTATATTTAATTTTAATTCAAGTGTTCATATGCACATGTTGTTAGTATTTTTTATTTTAAATTTATTCTAAATGCTATCATGCACATTTTTCAGTTGGTAGTTGTTCTAGTTTTCAATTTAATAAGTGTTCATGCACAAGTGTTTTAGTTGCTTGAGGGAATTATCAGTTTTAGAGTTACTTGAAAAGAAAATTTTAGTTTCATATTTGATAATTATTTTATAACTCAATATCCAAATGGATAGAGCTACTGATCTTGAGTGTTTAACATGCAAACATCCTTGCAAAGTCACCAAGAATGTTAACAATTTTACCACCAGTGGTCAAAGTTGCTTATGTGTAGGTTAGTTATGGAGTGAATATTTAAAAAGGTATAAAAAATATAATACAACCTTAATCAATCCAAAATTATGCTTAGGAATAAATCACAACTCTAAATTTTGATAGAGGTTTCTTTTATTCCTCTAACTCGCTGCTACTTACAAGCTAGTGAAGGTAATTTTTGAATGCTTGGTACATGAAGGTGAAGAAGAGTTGGTTAAAAAAGTATTATTAGGATTTTATATCCCCTACTCCTTCAATATTACATGCATTGATTTTATGTTATAATGACTTGAATTTATGAACAATCTTTAAGTTAAATAGGTGCTCTAAAACCCTTCTTAAACCCCAATGACTCAGTTTTAAGAGATAAAAGTTATTATGTGGAATAAATTACCTTATTACATGTTCATAAATAAATATTTTGAGTCAAAAAATTAATAAAGTTAAAGGTACAAGTATTAGGGTTTTAAGCATGCAAGAGAGACAATCAGAAAAGATAATTTTTAAGAGGTTAAAGTGATTGGTCGAGAACATAAAATGGTTAGAATGATGATATGGGGTTTTAATGATAATAATTCAAAAATAATGAGGTTTTTATGCCTCATAAAACTCAATAAAATGACAAAACTCAGATCTATAGGCATTTTAAAGTGAAATTGTGCAAGCTAGTCAACACCAAAAAGTGCATATTTTGAGTTTTATTAAATGAAATCTCATAAAAATTGATATATAAATATTTTGTTATGTCCTGGAATTTTTAAAAGTGGTTTTATGTTTTTACTATGCCTTAGGAGATATAAAATACCAAAATACAAGTCATCCCCTTTTGGCTAAATTTAAAAAAAGGTCAAGTCAACAACAAGATTCTTTAGTTAGCCCTAAAAAAGTAGAGTTCAAAACATGCAAAAATGGATAAGTGGATTTGAAGTATTGGTTGATATTTGAGGCTCTATTTGAATTAAAAATATTCCTTTAACATAATCATGCAATCTTTCTCTTACTACATCCCCCTTTGGGCTAAATTTAAAAAATTCAAAAAATCAAGTTATATGTAAGTTGCAAGTCAAGATAAGTGAAGTCAAACTCCAAGTTGTAAGTCAAGAAGCTCAAGTCAATATCTAAGATACAAATAAAGGTAACTAAAATCAAAATTAAATATGGATACAAGATCAAAATAAGTTAACTGAAGATCAAAATGAGTTCAACACAAGTTGCAAGTTCAAGAGTTAATTGAAGATTTCTTCAAGATTGAAGACTATTCAAACACATGAAAGAATCTTTGAATTTTCAAACATTAAAACTACCTTATCTTTCTCATTTAAACATAATATTCCAAGGAAATAAATTTGAATTAATGTTTGGACTCTTAAAATACTATGTTGGAATTTGGGAAGTGTTTTTAAAAGTTTGAAGTTTTATTTGAAGGTTCAGTTGAAGCAGGAGCGAACTAGGACTATAAGAGATTCATATGGAGCTTCTTTTCTTCTCTCTCTATTATTATTTTATATATGTATATTAATTTTTAATTATTATTATGAGATTATAGTTTTGGCTTACTAAAACTCTGTCAAAATTTGTACTACCTCACCTTTGAAGCAATAAAGAGTTGATTTTTTCCTCCATTTTCAAGTTGTTCATGAAATGTGTTCTTAATGTTCATTGATGTAAATTAGTGAATAAATAATTTTAATATATTGACATCTAAAATTTTAACCTTTAAATATAAAATAAGAACTCTTACAGGTCATATAAAGTGTCTAAAATTGATTTCTACCTAATTTGGAAGTGAATTCAACCATTGTTCATTCCTTCCAAGTTAGTGTGAGTGTGAGTCAAGACCTCTGTGTGAAATATTAATGTAAGAGTAATTGTATGAGAATTAAGTGAATGTGTGTAGGTTATTTATCTTCCAAAGTGTGTCAAGTATATGCATATTTTACCTTAATATTGGTGCATCACCCTAATTTTTAGTTTTCATTTCCATTTTCAGCATTAACATTGCTCCTTCTACCCTTTTTCTAGTCAAGAAATCACCAAATTATAGAGTTTAGATAGAATTAGGTGAGTGTACCAAATATAATCAGACCTTAATATATATATTCTCTCCAATAAAAGGTCCCACACCTTGGAGAGTTTCTATTTTATCAATAGGAGTGAGAATAGGCAGGCATTCTTACAAGGGTGCACTTCTGAGTGATAACACAAAGTATGAAGGATCATAGATGGCTCAAAATGGTAATAGAAGTAAAGTTAAGTAGAAGAAAAAACATGTGGATGAAATAAAATAAAAAATGGATGACTAAATGGGACATAGACATGTAATAATGCCCAAACACCAACAAGGAAATAAAAAAATACGTGAGAGTGAAATTTAGGATAGCTGTGTGGAGAAAATAGTTGGGAAGGAAGAAAAAACACTACATTAATAAGTTTAACCCCACTTGGGAGAATGAATAAAAGACATACATAGGGGTAGAAATAAAATGGAAATGAAAGATGTTGGTTTCATAGTTCAAGACTATCTCACATCATCTTAAGTGTGAATTTGATAGGTGGACAATACCCAAGGAAGTATGGGAAATGATAACATGTTTATTTTGTGACAAGTGAGAAGTGGATAAAAAATGACACTTCATGATGGAGTGTGTTTTTTATAATGACATACATATCAAGTATAAAGATAGCTTAAGGTTTGACAACTTAATTGACTTGTTTGAAGAGGAAAGGTTTTACAAAACATCAAGTTTTCTAATCAAGATCCATGGTATAAGAGTTAGTGTGGAGAAGGGATTATAAATTTTACAATATTAGTAGGGTGGCCCTTATGTCAAGAAGTTGTTTTATCATGGAAAAAATTTATTTCAGCTCTTGGTCTCAAGCATGTTATTAAAATATTTCATTAATTCATTCAATCCTATTTCACTTTTTGTTTTTCTAACATTTGTATAATTTCAACACGAATACAAGTTTCCCCATCTAATATGATAAATGGATTATAATTAATTGTAACATAAACAAGGGCATGGAATGTCATGTCCTTAAGGGATGGTATGTTTGTTTTGGAAAATATATGCACATTTATTGTAAGAAAGGCAATGAACAGTAACATAATATAGGAATTCTAAAATATAATTCTTTACAACTTTGCATGTAGCAATTCATGCCAAGGCATAAAACATTCAAAACACAAAGGTGACCCAATGTATTCCATGAATTTTTTGACCCTATGACCTATGTGAGGCTATCATTTTTCACTTTATGATTGAGCATAGAAAAGGTCACTAGTAAATCAAAACAGAAACTTTGTGAAGATAAGGCAATTAGAAAAAGCTACATACGATAGTAAAAGTCAAAGGTGATAACTTATTCATATGGCCACTAAAAAGATAAGAGATAAGGTTGTGATAAATAATATATTTAATAAATTGAGTGAATCCATAGTTTATAAGAAACAGGATGTGTGTAGTGTCTAGTTCCTGCCATATTCGCTAAAAAATAATGATAAGTGTGTGAGGTGGTGTGATAATTGTTTTCAAGGTCATTTAAAATATTGAAATTTGCATACTTATTTCTTGAATATTCAAAGTTAAGAATGGTAAGATATACTATGACACATTTCAAAAAATGCAATAAGCATGTATTCTGTAGGGATCGTGTGCATGCATATTATAAATATTATAATGTGGACACTTTATAAACATTTCTAGAGGATGATGTGTTCCAAGAGTCTTTTGACTTATCGAAGCATTAGGTTGGGGACATTTTAATATGTGTATTAAAGTTATAAATATTAAACAAGAGCCATGAAATAACCGGTACATGCCAAGGTTTGGTAGTATTTGCTTTAGTTTTACAAGTATTGATGGGTTCTTAGACAAGGAATATTTTCATTGTTTTTGTGTCAACTCTACACATTGTGGAAGGTGTTGGTGGCTCGCTAAAATGTTGATGTGGCTTCTTATCCATACATTTAGATGATGGAGTTAGAGTTATCAAATATGTTTGTCAGAGAGCTAGAAGTAGTTGTCGTTAATGTAAGTTGGTAGATGGACTCCAACAATTAACAAGATAAATCCAATCATTTAAGGATCTCAAGAATATGACCCAATATTAATCAAATCCAACATTCACTCAAACTTGAAGTAATATGGTGTGAAATTCTAAGGATCAATATGTTATGAGTGAATTCTAACATCATATTTTTTCACTTATTACATCAGATTAAGGCATTTTGACCATCTTGGTTATGCTTCTGTAATTAACAATGCAAAAATAAATGGGATTGAAATAGATTGGGAATCATGGGAAATTTGGGGATCAATGTCCAAATTTTTAAAGTAAGCCAAGCCTCTTTAATGCACTTTTTGAAATATTCCTCATTCCCTTTTGAAGTTTTATTTGAAGGTACTTTGTTCTTTTTTGGGTATTAATAATTACAATAGAATTGGTTTGTCTTGAATATGAAGTGATTATTCTTTGCTTATTATGCTCAGATAATCCCTCCTCAATAGGATGAGTTACCCAATATTACTAGATAATAAAGATATGCATATATACAAATTACTTTGGCACTAAGATAATTTTGAAATCTCTACTTCCTCTAATGAAGCCATTACCTTTTCGATCAAGAATTGTTAATGTCTCACCACATGCATGACTCCTCAAGGTTATCTTGTACACACAATTTTGTTTTATTAGATATCAAAGGTGCAAACTTCTTACAATATACATAACCATTCATACTTCCTTTTGGATTGGATGCAATGGTTTGAGGTTTAACTATTCCACATAAAATTCTAAGGAGCCACATATGGAATCATTTTGTTTATACATATTGAGGCCTAGAAAGGGAGCCTGGTGGCCTATATAGTAGCTAATTTAACTTCCAAATTATAAGTATTTATATCCTTTTCAATGTCTATTTTGCCTATATGAATTTATGTGTTACATTATATACATTAGGTGTATAAGGTATATAAATCTTCATGTGTTTCAATGATTACCTTTAACAACAGTGCTATTAGGTGAACTATGTTTTAACAAATGTGTAAATCTACTTTGGGATTTCAAAATCCATGCAAAAACCTAGGTCAAGTTTTAGCACCTTATCTCAAATTGGTGTAAATTGGGTTTCTTCTTCATTTCCTAATTGGCTAGTTATATCTAAAAACCACAAGGAAAACAATATATATTTTGGGGATTGGGTGACAATTAGCTTGATGCTTATAAAGCCCTTAAATATTTTTACAGTATCAAAAGCAACACCCTAATAATTGTAGTAATTCATCAACCAATGAAATGAATGCAATGCAATGTGTAGGTAAACATAAGTTTAATACTAAAATAAATACTCTGATGATTTTTTGATTTCTCCAAATGCTTGTAACATGCTCAATAAATACATATGAACAAATGAATCCTTTAGTTTTCATTTAATTCTTCTTGAATTCCTTTGATTAATAATTGATATAACCCTAAATGCACTAGGGTGATTTTGTATTTATAAATAACCTGATTTCAAATTAAGTCCCTAATGATGTGTAAGTTGACATTCAACTATCAAAAAAATGAAAAATAAGAGAATCAAGTCGCATGTATAAAGGGTAGAAGGGCTTAGACATTGAATATCCAATCACTTATTATCCAAATTTTACATTATTTGAATCATATCATCTATGTCCAACGTGTCACCACTATAAAAACCAAAATGTTACCCTTGTGAGCATAACCTTAAATTAAACAAGTTTATTCTAAAATGTGAACCTCGCAACTATACATTAATTCAGTCCCTTTAAAAAAGAGACAGTAAAAAAGAATCATACTATTTATTTAAATTTTATTAATGCTGATCATGATTTTTACCAATTAGAATTAAGTAGTAACTAGCAATTGCCTCGATGGTGTAAGGAACACCGAAAGAGATGTAATTTTTTATTTTCAGGTGTTAATATATTGGCAACATGGATGAATAGAAGCAACAAGATCAATATGAATAGGGATCTCAATGTCTTATCCCCACATTAGTGGAATTGCATTGTTTATTTTAGCCACACATTAGAAGTGGAGTCCTATTTCAATCAAATTAAATACATCGCCACCCTGCAAACTACAAACCCCTTTGCAATGGGTGATGTAAGTCATGTAAATCCAACCACTACCATGAATCTATATTTGGTGTACAATATGGGGCCCCTGGTGTTTGATATCCTTTGAAATACCTTATTAGATCATCGCTCACCACCATCACCTGGGTAATGCAAATTGAAATCTTTCTCCAATTGCATGTTATTTATTGCCTTTCCCTTTCTTCTAAGGGTCCAAGTTTGGTGTTTTTGTATGTTGTTGAGCATGATTTAATTGATCTATATATTAATATATTTATAGCATGGATGAATATAAGCTACAAGATATAATATGGTACCTAAATGTAAATAACTAACATAAGCTACAAGATAGACTTTGGTGTTTAATTCTATATATAATTATCTTTACTAATATCTTTTATTTTTGGGATTTTTTTTTGGTAAGCGATTATGAGTATGAAGTGGTGGAGCAGTAGTAATGAATGAAATAAATTTTGTGAAATGTACTTTTTTGTGTTTATTTAGAAAAGTTACACTTGCTTTAAATGTTGTGGAAGAGGTATTACACTAGGTCTTGTTTCTTCTAGTAGTTGAATGTTGTGGTTAGGTATGTATTGTTGTCTGATTTGTTATGATTTACATATTGCAATTAGATTTTTAATAGATTTTAACTTTTATTATTATGAATTATTGTCAATTTATTAGTTTGAATCAAATATGTCAAGATTTAAAAATCTTCTTGTTCTTCTAGAGGCATGAATGTCATTGTTCTAGACATGAGCATATTCTAGTTTTCTCTTGTTGGGCTTAAATTTTTTATGTTGGTTAAAGAATTTTTGAATAGTATTTGATTTTTTGTGCATCCTTGTTGATGGAAATTTGTGTGCAATATTACAATTGTGTCAAATGTTTTCCAAAGTGTGTGAATTTCCCCACATACATCAAGGTATGTCATTTATAGGGGGGAAGTTGTCCTAAATCCCCAACAAATATAATTGAGCAATTGCTAAAATATTTGTTTTTATGTTGAGGAAAAGCCTCATGTAACCAAGTATTTATATTAATGAGAATATGAAGCTCATTTCATCAATGAGCATCTATTCAATGTGTCTCATTTTCTCTTGGAAAATCGTTAATGATTGTCCCTTAAGTGCTTTCATTTATTAGATAACAATGCGAAGCCCTGATTACATTTTTGCGATGCATTTATGAAAATGTTATGACACTAGTTGGAGAAAGGAGAAATAGTGGAGAATTGCTTTATCTTGTAAGTCCATTTAGGATGTGTTTGATGTTATTAATTATGATTTCCCTATGCCTGTTATTCCTTGAATAATTTTCATGAGGGTTGGAGCATGTGTTATTTTTCAAGCATGGTGTTGAATAATTCTAAATGTTATTTGTTGATTACTTGACATCTCATTTGGTAATGGCTCACTTGAGCACATAACATTTTTAATTTGAGTGACTACTCATTGAGAATCTATAAATTGTGTCATTATTATGTGTAGGGTAATTAATACCTTTGAATAGTTCCAATTTTGGTGGTTGTTGAAGTCACAAAGCCCAAGGATGTAGACATCATTTATTATAGTGTTTCTTAATGGGTGCATTCAATATAGGAGTTTCCATTCCTGCATTTCTATTTCCATTTCTACATCTTCTTGTATGTCACTATCACCACTATGTGATTCGATAATGTGATCTTATCTTCATGATTTCCACCAATTGGAATTAAGTAGTGATTATTGATTAGTATATGTGGCTCTAAAAATTAGTAGAGGACCCCACATGTAAGCACCCATATATAATTATCTTTATATAATCTTTGTGTTGTATTATTTTTTTCCATTTTCTTGTATGTCATGGCGGGGAATAACAATGTAGAATTTACTAGGAAAACATTCCGTCAAACTTTGTTTTTGGTGTGGCCTCTTCTAATTATAGAGATCATGACTAATTTGTATTGTTATTATAGAAAGGTTTTTTGTATTCCTTATATTTATTGTGTTTTATGTTGCTTTAGTTTGAATAGTAATGGTTGAGTTTGCAAAGAAAAATGAGTTTATTAATTTTTATTTTTTTGGTTTATTTGACTATTATATGGTCATCAAATTAAACTTCAATGGAAGGTATGCTGAGATCATTATCTCATTATCCAGACTTCTCTGGCTACCAAAAATTCCATGATAAGAAAATTGAGGCCCATGACCCTATGACCATGGCACTAAATTTGATAATTCATATAATTGTCATCCCATGATTATTATCATAAATTTGACATCTACACAAGTGTTATTTTGATCATCAACGTATCATCACATGGTCCGTGATCTTCTAATTAAATTTAACATTGACATGACCCTCATCCTATGAATGCACTATTACTATTACTAGTAGATTTGAGGTATTATGGACCATTCCCTCTGGCAACTCTAATATCTCTTTCAATTCTTGATTGATCGTGACATTATTATCCTAAATTTGGGAGACATATAAGTTGTGTGGACTCCTATTTCCATTCCCATATTATTTATAGCAATGAATATCCATTTCCATCACAATTTTATGATCATAACTATAACTAAAATTTTCATGTCCTCTGGGTTTTTAACTACCCATTTATCTTCACATTTTCATTTTTATGTGACCTACCACAATTATCAATGTTGACAATTTTTATTGAATCGAAGTCTTGGAGTGTATACCATTATTTTTGAGTGCTTGCCACACTTTATGTGATCATAAGACAAGTCATTTTTTATTCTCTTTAAGATTATTTATTAAATTTGGGACCATGTGAATGCATGATATCTACTTAGAACAAATAAATATAAATTATAAATATAATCATCACATGAAAAATAAGGATCGTGTAGTGGCTAGTCTCTTCTTCAATAATGAAAATTATTTAATCGTGAATTTTTTTTATGGTTCACTTTGTTTATAGCTTTATCATATAAATTAGTGGCTTTGTTTTTGTTAAAATGATATGCTTTTCACATTGACAATTGAGGAAAAGGCTTAATATCCTTAATCACTCACCATTGAAAATTTTTTAACATAAAAATTATAATACCAAACTGTTGAAAAACTTCAACATCAAAACTATAACAAAACTATACTAGACATTATATATATATATAAAACTAACTAACTTCAACATCAAAACTATAACTATATATATATATATATATATATATATTGTTATAGTTTTGATGTTGAAGTTTTTCAACAGTTTATATATATAGACTTGATACTATTTGTTAAAGTATTGACATGTAATAAAAAAGACTTTGACATGATATTTAAAAACTCAATTATACTATTAAAACAAATAAAATTAAAAACTTATACATAAAAAATCTTAAACTAAACTTTATACAATGCTTTCAAGCACTTACACCTATGCACAAGTTTATATGGTCCATGACTGCATGGCTCAACAAAAAAATGCAATGATGTGTGAATAGATTCATTGTTATTATTAATCGTTTAACCATTTAAAATCTTCATGACTTGGTATTAATGGCTCCATATTAGTGGATACATGTTCAAACTTGTATATTGTAATATTTTAATAAATAATTTTAATCTCATTTTTATAGCCATAAAATATGGAGCATTTTCATAGTCATAAAATATGGAACATTTAAAGGTAAATTAAAATTAGATGAATAAGTTTTTGGTATTAATAGTTCCACATTAAGAGACACATGTTCAAACTTTCATCATATTTGAATAAATAATTTTAATCCTATTTTTATGACCATAAAATATGAAATATTTAAAGGTGAATAAAATTAGAGGAATATATTTTTGATTTTAATAGCTTCATATTAGTGGACACATGTTCAAGTTTATATATTGTAATATTTGATTAAATAATTTTAATCTCGTTTTTATAATCATAAAATATGGAGCATTTAAAGATGAATTAAAGTTAGAGAAATATACTTTAATAACACCTACTAAATATTCAAATATTTATATATCATATTTTAAGCCAATTTTTAAAACTATTACAAAAATATGTATTTCAATATTTTTTATTACTTGAATGAAATATAGAGTAATTGAAAAGTGATTTCAATAATCCTTATTTTGGCAAGGAAGATAATATTATAAAAAAATTGTTTTTTTGCTTATAACATATTTTCTAAGTGATGGTATTATTCAAATGATCAATTATATAATAAATTGACTTTAGCTAAATTAAAATTAAATTAGTATCGAAAGGGTTGTAGTCTAATTGGTGAATATGATGGTTGCTTATATCCATCCACCAAGGTAAAAAACCTTCTAGATATCCGACACAGAGAGTCAAGTGGTTAAGATCAGGGTCGTGCCCTAGGTGATTTTGACGACATGGATGTCCCTTACTCATGGCTACTTAGCTCACTGATTTAGATGTATGCTTATTCAGCATTGTAAATTCACTATATGTTTATTTCTAAAATATGGGTAGAGATACATACATTTTATGTAATTTAGTGATTCCACGTAATACCTTCAAGCATACAATCAAAAAATTAAATTAAATTAGTCTTCGTTGGAATTTATTTGAATGACATAAAACATAATTAAAATTATAAATAAATTTGGAAATCTTGTAAAACAAGGGAAAAGTTTTCAAAAGGTCAAAACAAACCTTTCAAAACATTTCATTTTTATAGAAATTAAATCATTAAAAAATCACAACTAGAAGCATCCTTACCCATTCATTAACCATTTCCATGGTTTTTAGACAACAAAGAAACCAATACCATAGCACAACTAGAAGAATTTATTTATTATATTTAAAGGATGAATAACATTTCTTGGAATTGATAACTAACAATGGTTTGGCTATCATAACGCTCTCCCATAAAAAGAAACCAACGAGTGTTCCCTCTTGATTGATCCACTTAATTTTGTGAATGAATAATTAAATGATTATGTAAAATAATTTCCATAGAATCAAAGCTCAAAGTACAAACATGCCATTAAGGAGAAAGATAATTAAGCATGGTAGAAGAGGGGGTGGTGAGACATTCAGAGTTTAAACACGTTGATGGCCCATATTTTTCTCTTAACTAGTTGACAAATGTGAACATTGTAATAAATGTATTAAATATATAAGAATATACTTAAATAATTTTTAGTCCTTGCCTTGCAGGGAATTATAGGAATCGATCAAAATAATAGTTCTTATCCAATGAACCAATAAAATGCAAGAATTTTTATGCATTCCAAAGTTTAATACTAAATATTAAGAAATATTCCATACATGTTCTAATGGAATATTTGATTTAGCTATTAATGATTGGATGATTTTTTAAATATAATTAAAAAATATATATACTTTCTAAATTGTACTCAAGTTTATTGCCACCACTTATTGTTATTGCTAGTGACAACTTAAATTGATATTTATTATTATTTATTAAAATTAAAATCTTTCCTTCTAAAAATTCTAATTTATTTAGTAGAAATTCAACTTTCTAAAAAAACTAGTTCATTAAAGCATCAACATGATTTATTTTTAATTAAGACGCATAACCAAAAAAATTATGAGGTTTACATCATTTATATTATTTAAAAAAATAATTATTAATTACTTACATAAAAACCTTTATATTTATTATTATTTCTTAAAATTTAAAAACTTTTCATCCAAAAACTCTAAATTAACTAGTAAAAATTTAACTTTCTAAAATAAATTAGTTAAAAAAACTATCAACATGATTTATTTTTAATTATTATTATATAATATTTTTATTTTTAATTATTATTTTAGTTCAACTTTCATGTTATATAATGTAATTATATACATTTATTTAATAATATTTACAAAGACAATATTACTCTAATTAATCTTAAAAATCACATTTTTTTGATTTACAATTTAACTTCTAAAATATTATTAGCTTTTGCATATTTATTACATTGTACAAATTATCTTAGAAGTAATATTATAATTTCTAATACAATCGATAGATTAAAATAAAAAATACAGAGACTAGCTGCATCGTTAGACTAAAAGCAACAACTAGCCACATTGATAGATGAAAAATAAGGATTAGCCACTAAAATTGAAATGGGGACTCCTTAACTAAACTAAATACAATTGACATTACAATTTCAATTTCTATAGACACAACTGAGGTAGGGACTAGCCACCATGTGGCCCTTATTATATGTAGTAGATTATACAATTATTATTTCATATTTTTTATTGAATCCTTCACTCCTCTAGCTTTGAATTAAAGATTTGATAGTTTGGCAATTTTATTAAATGCATTAAATGAATACAAATATAAAGATTTGACAATTTGAAAATATGTACATTATATTTATTAGTGGTATTAAATTTAGAAGAACATTCCCCAATAACATCCTCAATAATATGGTATTATTTAAGTTTCAAATTTTAGAAAAACTTTGTAGTTTTATTTGAATATATATTTCCAACAATTTGATTGACTGAGAAAAATTCTTGTAAATGCAAAGTGAATTGTATAGTTTCTTATCTTGATAGGGACTAATAAAATAAGTAAAATGATCTCAAAAATTGTGGCATCAATTAAAAAAATAGCCGCACGAACCTGAAGATACTGAAATATGTCCTTAGTGGATAACACCCTCATCCCATGGAGGGAAAAAACTTAATCACCTCAACATGTGTTGTAAAGTAAAAATAATATTTTTTTTGTAGTAACATGGTCCCGCGTGATTCCTTTCTTTTCTAAGTAGAGTAAAAATAGGAGTTTTTTGTAGTTTGCAAGTTGCCACCTCATGAGGAAAAACTTGATTTTGTTGTAGTTTAGGTAAAAATAATGTTTATGAGTATTGAAATACAACAACCCCCCATAATTACCTAGGACATAAAATGATATTCTAAAATAACTATGGCTCCACTTTTTTATCTAAACATTTTACTTCATGTAGTTTTTGAAGTATTCAATTTGCATGGTGTTTAACCCTAAAATTAAATGTGTGGATATCTAGGGTTAACAAATATATAAGTAATTATAACATAAGGGTAATAAACTAATCTATAGTAGGCCAATTAATAGAAAACTCAAATAAATAATATTTTGAATTTATGCAACTAAGTTTGTTAAAAATAGTAAAATACAACTATTGGAAGATATTTCAATAAATAGGAAACAATTATACTTAGTTGGCTTATTATGCGCAGGTAAAGCTGGACTAAATATAGATGTAAATTATACAAGATCAATGTTTTGGATTAGTCATCAAATTTTAGAAATTGTACTTATATGGCTATAAACATTACCATCATATCTAGACATTACCATTGATGTTATTGTCTAACTATGATGTAGGTATATGGTACAAAATAATGACTGGATGTAGATGCAACCAAGTTTACTACTATGGGTTATATGTCACCTTTCTATTAGTGTTTTCAGTCTAGGATATAGGTTATCATTCTATGTTGATTGATCAAACCCTATCTCTTTACCATTCTTCACCCTTGAAATGAGTTTTCATAAAAATAGGTTAGTGGGCTCATGGTGTTGAGTTGTGCCAAAGACCCCTCTGTCAATAGACACTGCCTACATAGTTAATACTCCAAGGAGGGCCTCAAACTTAAGTACTTCTCCTTTATGTGTGGGAAAGTGTTTGCATAAGGGTGCAATATACTATATGCAATGATATAGTATGTGATTTGACAAATATCATTCAAAGGTTACTCTTTGAACACTTTAAACCTGTAATTTGATTGCTCCTATGTTTGATATGAAAATAGGTCTGAATAGGGTAGAATAAAGTGATTATGTAGTTGATTGATTTAGCATTGATAGGTGCTTGCTTTGTATTTGTTAGATGAGGAATAAGAAGGTTTAGACTTGTATTTATACCACACCTTTTAAAAATATCTTGTGGTAGGGTTCAATAAGACCATTAAGGCAACCCATAGATTTTGATCATTTTTTTAATTTAGATGAATTTTGGCTACTGGACACTGAATAAGGATATTGACACTACTGTCTATGGTAGTGTCCCTCTATGGTTGTTTGTGTCTAGAGGGATAGAAAATAGGTATTGATTTGAGATGACAATGAAGGATGTTTATTAGGTTTTAAGATTTATGTGTAGTACAGGGGACCTGGTTTATCAAAATGATATGAATCCGACAAAGAGATAAATGTTTAGGCATATTAACATGGTGAATGCAAACATTTCAACAATAGGGAGATCTAGAACTAAAAGGTAGGGTCTTGATTGATATTTATCAAATGTACAAGACTGAGATACCATAAATATTTAGTTTTAGTATCTACATATAGGACCACTTGTGCCACAAAAAATGAGCATAATTACCCCTACCATAGTACCACATAGTAAGCTTCACAAGAATATGCATGTTTGTGATTGCTAATGAAAAATTAGGTTGCAATAATGTGACACTTCAATTTACACTTGTGATAACTTTATAAAATATTAGACATGAACTATAAATTATTTCTAACATCATCCAAAACTATTAATAAAAGATAGAAAACAACTATAACTCATCATTGTAGGAAGTGATTAATTTCATGGATTTTATAGTTTTTCAAGGTTATTAAATAGTGAGAGTCATGCAAAACTTGAGAAAAACAAACAAGATGAGTTTTTCTCATTTGGAGAAATAATGAGGACTTATGAAATAATCTCAAGTTAATATCTAATTTTCACACAAAAAAAAGTGGGTCTCCATTTATTAAAAATAAATGTGGATATGTGGGTCACAAAACACACCACCTCCTCTTCCACAATCACCTCCACCAAATTTTTTAGATTATTGCTACTTAAAACTTTATGCACAAAGGGTGAGATGACTTCAATAGTAATGGGTTTTACGTGTGATATGATTGTCAGCTTACACTCTTTTATTTTGTGATTTAACTTTTTAGGGTTTATGAAGTTTAAGACCTAGATTGTTTAAGGGGGTTAGTATAGTAAATTAGGGTAGAAATATGCAATAAATACAACCATTGATTTGTAATAAAATCACTTAATTTGACCTTTTTACAAATAAAAATACATAATGTAAACAAATACTTAACTAGAAAATGACTGAAACAAAAGATCTAGAGGTTGTAAACTGAGACAAAGGTTGATCTGAGTATCACAAGTAGGACTCAAGTGTCAAAATCCTTCCTAGACCCTAATTGGATAGTAGTGTCATGTACGGCTAGTGTCCTTATTTTGGTAGTAGTGTCTTCTAAGTAGAACTATTTTGAGCTTCATGGTGTACCTATGTCTGGGGCTAACAAGCTTGTTCTTGTGTGCACAAGTTCTAGATATTTGTATATGACCTATTTTGAATGATTTTATGTGCAAACCCTAATCCTCCATGTTGCTAGGGCATCCAGTTGACACAAGTAATAAAGTGTGTTATTAGTGGGGTATGTTGGACATCATCAACACCCCACTATGATGAGAGTTGTCTACATACCAATAATCTAAAGAGGGATCAAGCCCGATGTAGTTCTCCCCACCTAAGTGCTAGTGTAAGTGTAAGTTAAGCTAACATGAATGCTATCTTGAGTAATTTATGTATACACATAATATTTTCAAAATTTTATCACTTAATGATACTTTGTATCTTATAGGAACCCATTAAGTCTTAATCTCTTTGAGTGAATGCCTTAAGGGGTGCATCGAGAAAGGTGTGGGCAGACCATTGGTGCTTCACAGGATTGTTGTCCCTTTTGTCACTTGTTATATACACACCTGTCTTCTAAAAATCATTTTACTAAACTTGTTCTTCTCTAATTTACCCTCCTCTAGTCATTTTCCACTTTCATTTACCTTTTACCTAGCCTAAACCCCCTTTCAACAATTTTAAAATTATGTCAGTAGGATCAACCCTGTATTATTTTGTCATTAGCCCACAATGATGATGTAATTCATTTTTAGCATGGGTTATTATCCAAAACACTACTAGGTTGACTGAGTCAACCTTGTTGGACATAATATTTGTAAGGTTTTAGGGTTAGAGTTGCCTATATATACAAGTTCATTTGACTATTATTGAGAGAAGAGAAGAAGTAAGAGCTATTGTGCATTTGCTTATCCACCATTCTACTTAAGGAGCAAGCTTAGGGTTTCATACTTTCTCTTGAGATACAGATATTATCTTGTGGAGAAGTCTTTTGGATGCATTGATAGGTTGTGTAACCTAGAGCTGATTTGTCTTTGTCATCCTTACATACCACAATAACCTCTTGTGAAACACCTTGGCCAAGGGAGAGATTAAGGCTTGGTGGGTTTAGCTGCAAAGGTAAGTATTCCTAAGTTTATTCCTCCTTTGTAAGAGTAGATAAATATGAATTTGTACTTATCTTCCATGTATTAGGATTATGTATACATTGATGTGAGTATATGTCTCTTATGCATGTTTACTTTTATTATTTCTAACCCCCACTTTGTGCCACAATTTTTGGTGAGCACTAGATTATATTTACTTTACTTGTTATTAGTTTAGTGAGACATCAAAACACAAGACTCCCTTAGGGTTATTGCATGATTGTGCTTGACTAAAAGCTTTAGAACCCTCCATAACATAGTGTATTGTGATAAGAGATCCCCTAATTGGGTCTAGTGAATCCCCATATTGGTCATGTTCCTTATTAACTAATGTATCCCCAATCAGTGGTATGATCTATCTTCTCTGAGTTAGGATTGATTTATAGACATGATGCATTTCTAATTGCATAAACTTTAAATGTGTTTGAGAATGTAAACTTTTGTAATATGAGCTTAAGAATGTTGTAGATGGTTGTATACAAAAGTAGAACAAAATAGGTATTGATAAACTTGATTGTGCATAACTTGTTTTGAGTTTATTTGTTTAATTTGCATCTAATTTCTATCTAATGGTTAAAGTGCTAAAAGTCATGTATATATAATGTTCTAGTGTTTATGTAGGTCTTAAAAGAGGTCTAGGCTGACCTTAGGTGGTATTTGATTTGAAAAGATATTTGGTGGTATAAAAAAGAGGGACAAGAACAATAATGTCAAAACTAAGACATTAGTGCCATGTGTGCTACTATCCCTATTATGGTACTAGTGTCTAGGTGGTATAAGCTAAGGCTCTAAGGGCTAGGATGTCAAGATGAGGGTCTGAAACTACTTTAGGGATGTTTAGGGTTGCTTGTGGCCTCAACAAAGGCTGGAAAAGTGTCTAAGTAGGACCTAAGATAGGTCTAAAGCTAAGCTAGGGATGGGTGGTCTCAAGTAACACTCTTAGCACTCAAGTGTAATTTTTAGGTGATTACATTTTACCCCCCTCATTTATTCTATAAATTTAGTAAAGTGAAATGACTAGGATAAAGGAAAAAGAAGCATACCTAGACTTACCTAAGAGGGGAAGCCCATGAATCTAGATTTGAGTATGTGAAACATGTTCCCTTACATATCCTATAAGTGAAATGTGCATAGATCAGTCCTTACTTAAGAGATATCAAAATCAAAGACAAAATTGAATAAAGAGATAAAACTGAGTAAAGAGATAAAAGAGAGGAAAGGATTGATACACCTCACTGGGTATGCAAATCAATGCATAAACTTAGTGACAACCAGTGTGTGTGTATGTAGATAGTGGTCAACTAGTGAATAGCTTAGACTACGTTGATGGCTTGATCAATCCCCATGTGTGGTTGGCTCAAGAACTCAATCTAGTTTTGGCTCCATCATTACCCAACCCTACTTGGTGGAACATGACATGTGAATAGTTTAGATTGGATTGATGCTGTGTCTAACCCTCTCATGTAGGTGGCTCAAGAACTCAAGTATACCAGGACTCCATCATTACCTATACATGTGTAGTAGATGTATTTGAAACTGAAACTGCACAATGTAATTGGAGATATTAGCTCTACGACCACTCGAGAATATTAGGTAGCTCTAGGCCACTCTAAAATGCCAACCACTGTAGATGGAGTAAGGTATGAATCTAGTGTGTAATCTAGAACATGGTGTCTAATGTGTATAATGTAGATAATGACATGGATTTTTTCATTCCATTTGATCGACTAGTGTATAAATGAGCATATTAAAACAATGTGCCACACACATGCTCCTTAATCTGATATTTTAGCGTATGGATTCTAGATTGAGTTATAATAATATGTATCTAAGTATCAAAACTAAAATAGGGATGAACATATCATGCATGTGCCCCCAATCTAAACAAACTAGTATGAATTTAAGCTAAATTGAACCAAAACTAGTAATTTGTAACTGAACCTATACAAACCTAGATTATACTTATTATACTTTTCTGGCCAATCTATAATTTTTTAAAATTGAGGCTATTGGATAATAGTGCCATATCTTGTAAAATAGTGACTTGTGGTATTAGTGTCCCAATTTGGGCACTAATGTCAAACTATTTTTATTTTTGTGCCACTATAACTGATTTATGTGTCATTGTTTCCCACTGTGTTTTCCTGAATTTAATTTCAATGTTCTGAGCTTGTATGCAAAAAATTGTACTCTAAATGCATTCAGATAACCTGATCTCTATGACAAACCCTTGTGAATTCTCCCTCATTTTATGGGAGTTATTGTACATATGCGAGAACTATCCTTAAAATAAAAATATTTGAAAAATATGTGTTAGCTGGAGCATATATGATATCTGCATAATAAACTAATATAATGTGCATACATACCAACAAAATGTAAGATAATCTAGCATAAGTTTGTGTGTGTGATGTATGTTAGGTTTAGTATTTAAAATGCTATCAAGATAGATATAATAATGTATATGAATAATAAATCTGAGTAATAACTGAGTATCTACTTAGGGGGATGGGGCATGATGTCCATCATCATACCCAAGTAGGAAGGGGAGATGCATGAGGTCCCTTATGGAATCTAAAATTAGAGTGTGTAACAAGCAAGAGATAAGTGTCATGGCCATGACACATACAATAAATCATGCATACAACACATATGAGGCACACAAAGTAGGTCAAAGGGCCACAATACAAGATACATGGACACATATCACTAAATCTAAGAAAACAAGACATATAAGGACATGTTCAAATGTCTACATATGAAAACAAAAAGTAAGTTGGATTAGAGCCACATAGAAGGACATGTTTAAATGTCTACATACATAATCAAGAAGGCACACACAAGGACATGGGCACATATCCAAAGCATACATATAATGAAAATAAGTGGTATAGAGCCATAGAGCAATGGCATATTCAAATTCCTTCGAATAGAAGAAGTATAGAGAATAATCAAGTCTAAACTAGGAAAGTTATAAATGAAAGTATGCATGAAAATATGGTATACTTTTGTATAAAAGCTAAGATGTATATAATGCTGAGTCTAAAGTAGTAGTAGTTGATAAAAAATTGAGTAGGTGTAGGATGATCAATATCAAGATATAATAATGCTAAATATATGATGTAGAGATTAGAAAGATATAACCTAGAAATCAAGACTCTGTATAAGATGCACCAAATGGAAAAATGTATCAAATGAAAAACTAGTGTATTTGTGTATATGCCCCTCATGGGTAGATAGTAGCAAATTTGGATCAGTGTAGTGGACCTGAGTCCTATAGCAATCTATAAGCACTTGGCAAGAATAAGTGAAACATGTATGCATGATAAAAATTGACTATACTAAGATATCTAACATATGCAGTATCTAGGAAATATAAAATATGTAAACATGGCAATGCATACAATCTATAATTTGTATTTTTTGAGTAAATATTTGAATGTTTTTGTGTTTTTTGGACATAAGCAATGTACAAGAAATATGAAAATTAAACTATATATAAAGAGTGAGAAATAAGGAAAGTATATACACAAAGGGAGGAATGATACTAACAGATGAGTCTCATGGGTGACTCACTATCAATGTGTCATGTGTCAAATAAAGGAACAATGATCATGCATGTTATATAAAAAGGTAATTGAGGTCCCAAAATTTGTTGTACCAAGTGATCTATAGTTAGTATTACCTATGAAGTGGTGTTAGGAATCTATGAAATTGACTATGGTGTCCTATGAACTTAGGGGTCTTAGGGACCCATTTGGTAGGTGTTATAGTTGGCATAGGTGCCCTATGCTAAGAATTCAATAACACTAATCTCAAAAGAAAAGTAGAAAGAGGCTCTCTAGAATCTACAACATATCTATGACATAGGGGTCTCTCTAATAATGGTCTTCATGGGAGAGTATGTGTATGTGATAACACTATAGGAGTAGACCTCACCTACACTGGTGGCTCCACTAAACTCTATGGCATACTAATAGGAACTGTGTTCAGAGTTATAACTAGTAATTATGGTGTGACTTCCTCGGGGAAAGCTAAAGGATACTCATATGGAATACCCTCATATATGGTCACCTAATTAACATGTATATAATTGAGGCATCTTTGCATGGTGGATGGGATGGCTCGTAGCTGCTGTATTTATAGCCTACCTAATAACATGTCAAATATGCTTGTACTAGGTAGTATTAAAAATCTAGTGGCCATATGTGTTAGTCCAACCTATAGTGGAAGTACATTTACCCAATGGAGATTTGAATAAGGCCACTAAAACCACAAATAACTATGTCGATAGAAGAAATATTCTACTCTGAATACCCCAAATATAATAGAAGTGTGATAGTGCACATGTTAATACTTGACCAATTATCAACCATAACACTTAGAATAAGATTATAATCAATTTAAGATCATACAAAGAGTCCATATAAATATGAATCATCATCGATAATCTCCTACTTTAAGAAAGTGACGAGTGGTCTAGCTGGTATTGTAGTATGATACAAACCAATAATATTGTATAGGGGTGTGCATCCTCTATAGTAGTATGCCATGATGCGGTGGTGGATGCACCTAATACATATAATGAACACCTAAAGTTCCCCCTACCTCATTATCTATATGCTCTAGAAATGGATTCAAGAATATTTTCAATGCCTTAGCTTCTATTTGTTGAACTTTGGGTGTTTTGTGGGTGTGATCACATTAATTATGTTGGCCTCTATCAAATATTGTATCTTATGTTTCAAGGTGATGTATCATTTTATAGTATGGCCTGGTGCCCTATGATATTTCTAGAATGTAGTGGAATCATAGTTTTTGGGAAGAGACTATGTTGTATCAACCTATTTGATGGGAGGGAGAGATATGATATTGTATTTCAGGAGGTGCTATAAAAAAAAGCTGGTGATTCTAGAAGTTTGGTGAAAACTCTCCATAGAGGAGCTAATAAAACTAGGCAAAGAGATGGCTCTGAAGCTGCATTAACTATGGCCTTTATATCACTCTTGTTTTTCATGGCCCTTACTTTGTATGGAGGTTTTATAAAACTCTTAGTAGTTGATTCTGATCCACTTGTATATTTTTATTTTCCCTTAAAGAGAATCTTGACTTCCCTTTCTTTCACTGTGTAGCATAAATCTATGAACATTAGAAACTTATTAAATAAGATAACTTCATGTAATGCTGGTAAGAGGCTCTATTTAAATATGTCTTAGAGCTCTCTATTTTCCATGGGGTTAGTCATCTTTGCCAATATAGTTTTATATTGTAAGATGTATTCTACAACAAAGCATTGGATTTTTGGTTCAGTTGTACTACTTGAACATATGAGATCTTATCACTAATGTTAATTGAGAAGTGTGCTAAAAACATATCTACCAATGGATTGAATGTGGTGAAAGATTGATTTAGAAGATCATAGAACCACTATAAGGCATATTCCTTTAGGCTAGGTGGGAATAACTTAGTGAGGAGATAATCATTAGACATGTAGTCCAAACATGTTGCATGGAAATATCACAGATGGTGCTCTAGGTCACCCTTATTATCATACAATATAAGCTTAGGTGCCACAAATATGGATGGAAAAGGAGTTGTTGCTATGTGATGTATCAAAAATGTATGTAAAATAACATGAGAATCCAAGGCATGTGATGGCCTAGTAGCTCCCTACTCAAGATGTAACACCTTATCCTATAGAGAATGAATCTCATGCATAAGGGATTTTACGTCTAGAGAGGAGGAACTAACCATAAGAGGTGTAGCTTCCATTAAAGGTTGTCGAGTTAAAACATGTTGTTATAAAGTTGAGTTGGCCCCAAAGTAGGTGTAATAATGTTGTTATCTGGGGGATTAGAAGATTGGACATTATTTAATTTATTCTTTTTTTCCATTATGATTGTAAAATATATGCATGATCATGGGGTTTTTCCCAAAGTCTATCTCTAAAACTCTATAAAATCTCATCCTTATTGACAATAAGATTTTCATTATTAAGTGGGGGGAGAGTGTCTTGATTCCCATCTTTTGTATTTTTTTGATCTAGATTGTATTACTCATCTTATGCTTTATGATTTGGATATGGAAAAATGCTAGGCACAACTTTGCTAGGTGTAGATGCATATACATGATGAACATTAGCATATTATAAAGACTTTGTATGTGTAGTTTGATTTGCCAATAATGTAACCTTTTCACTTAATAACTAATTTTAATTATATAATTTTAATATTAGCTTGCTCATACTGATAATTTAATCCCTTAGAGTCTCACAAGTGCAAACCCTGGTTGTTTTTTATGGAACATGTAGACACATACCCTGTAAGGGAGAGGTGGAGGCATGGATGGGCTGAGTATGGGTATTAGTAATAATAGTATAGGATACATCATCTAATAGAGGAGTGATAGCATGGCCCTGATTAGAGGGAAACTAGCTATCACCCTCATGGAGATGAGGAGGAGAAGGAGATTCTTTCCTATGCATGGGATATGACATTGAAACTTGAAAAATGGTTGTTAGGGTATTAAATTTATGGATTAAGTCCAATAAACTATATTATAATTGATCCTATACGTATGTAAGGATTTTTTTATTAATTTAATTCCATATAAGAGAACAATAACATGCGAAAGATAGAATGAAATATGACATACATTTTAACTGATTTAAAGTATCATGTACATATATGTTTATGTCATCTTTGAATTCATTCCAAATGAAAGGAAACAAGCATGAAAAGGAAGGTAGAAAACTTTGTATTAAAAATTGATAATATCCATCTATCATTATTATCATGATTATATGAAATACAAATAAAAAAATACATGGATCTGAAATCTGAGTGTAGATATTAGATTTTTGGAAACATAATCCCTAGTATTATTTAGGGTTAAGGTTTTTGCAATATTTGAAGCAATTTCGGTTCACCGAATGATTTAACTTTTTAGGTTTTATGGAGTTTAAGCCCTAAGTTGTTAAAGGGGCTAAGTATAGTAAATTTGTGTAAAAATATGCAATAAATTTAGCTATTGATTTGTAACAGAATTGACTTAATTTGACCTTTCTAAAAATAGCAATAATTAATGTAAACAAGTGCTTAGTTAAAAAATGATTGAAATGAGAGAATGAAGGCTGAAAACTAAGATAGAGGCTGATTTGAGTGTCACAAACAAGACCCAGGTGTCAAAAAACTTCTTAGATAGTAGCATCCTAATTAGATAGTAGTGCCATGTGGTGTTAGTGTCCATGTTTTGGTGGTAGTGTCCTCTGTGTAGAATTGTTTTGAGCTTATTGGTGCACCTATGTTTGGGTTTGCCAAGCCTATTCCTATGTACACAAGTTTTGTATCTTTTTAGATGACCCATTTTTATTGATTTTATGTGCAAACCCTAATCTTTCATGTTATTAGGGCATCTGATTGACACAAGTAGTAAAGAGTGTTTTTAGTGGGGTAGGCTGAACATCCTTAAAACCTCAATGTGATGAGAGTTACCTACATACTCACACTCTGAATAGGGATCAAGCCTGATGTATTTCTCCCCACCTAAGTGCTAGTGAAAGTACAAGTGAAGCTAGTATGAATAATGGCTTGAGTGCTTTGAATGTGTTTAATACTAGAAACTTGAGTAATCTAAGCATAGGAATATTGTAGATGGTTGTATACAGAAGCAGGGTAAAATAGGTATTAATAACCTTGATGGTTCACAACTTGTTCTAAGTTTGTTTGTGTAATTTACATTTGATTTTTATCTAATGGTTAGAGGACTATAAGCCATGTATATATACTATTTTGCTCTTTTGTGGGTATTAAAAGAGGTCTAGGTCGACTCTATGTGTTCTTTGATTTGAAAAGATATATGTTGGTAGAAAAAAGAGTGAAAATGATAATAACACAAAAATTAGGACATTAGTGCCATGTGGTGCTATTGTCCCTATTATGGCATCAATTTCCAAGTGGCAAAACTTGAGGCATTAAGGGCTAAGATGTCAAGATGAGGGTCTATAACTACTTTATGGATGTTTAGGGATGCTTGTGGCTCGCACGAAGGTTGGATAAGTGTCTAAGTAGGCCCTAAGATAGGTTTAGGGCTAAGCTAGGGATGGATGGTCTCAAGTAGCACTTTCAACACTCAATTGTCATTTTTAGGTGATTACACTTTACAAAACCCTAATTTACCCCAAAAAAATAACATCCCTTTCACTATAGCTTTCACTTTTAGGAAATTTTTAATATACAATGGCATTAATATTTGGTTGGGTTGATGGGCATAGAATATATAAATAGGTTGCTATTAAATATTCATATCAATAGGGGCTACTAAATACATAGTGAACACTGGGACATAAGCATGTAGAGGTGGTTATAATTATGTTTTAATATATGTGATGATCATAAATTTAGGAAATACGAGGATCTGTTTAGACTTAAGATATTAATATAATGGTTGTGATTACAAAGGTATGAACCATGAGGTGAACCTAGCAGACTTAATTAAATCCAAAACTAGTCTAGGATATTTACTAGATTTGAAATGAAATGTGACAATTATGAATATACATGGTTTGTAGATTGAGATAGGAATAATTTTTCAAATAAAGTGTAACTCAATTTTTCCTAAAGAGTCTCCTTATTTCATGAATAAAAATGGTCCATATTGGTGACAACAAGTGTCATGAACAAAACCAATACAAAAAAAGTATGATCATTGTATTCACACATAGACATTGATTTCAGCATGGATTACCTAACAATGGATATATGCCCAATCTCTAGCCTCTATGCATTGAGCCATCGAAAAACAAGAGCTTCACTATATCATTAAATAATTAAAAATGAATGCTTGAAAATATCAAACTTGCTCTCAATAGATTACATTTTTTAAGATATTATTAATGGTAACATTAGTTTGGGCTAAATACACATTAAAAAAACCTATGAATCCTTAGCATGCACATTAAAATCTAAGCCAAAAAATATTAATGGCATTAAACATAGTAGATAAGTATCCACATAATAGATTTGACATTGTGGTAACAGGTACCCACACCATTATTTCACTTTATTGACCATTTACCATGTTGTATATCTACCACCTGGCCACTAATGGGTTTGTGCATTCTTATTGACATGATTCCAATCCTATGACATGGCAGACTAGCCCACACCACACACCAACAACATACAAATGTAGACTATTAATTAGTTATAAAATAGAGGGCTCAATCTGGTAGGTGAATGCCTATCGACATAATAATACTAATATTTAAACCCATAAAAAAAAGCTTCACATCAAAATGAGTATGAAAATTTTAGTGAAATTACTTAGATGTTTTACTAAAATGGAATATTATATTGTATAATTAAGATCAAAATAAGCAGACCCACAATAATAATTGGTAAAAGTGTAAAATACTTGATAAATATGTCTGAGCCACTTTGAGGGAAAAACCTTCATAAGAATTCAATAAGAGCAGAATTTAAAATATGATATCAAATACTAACCACTACCTCTTATATATACTTTACTTATCCATGGTTATTATATAGGTCAACCATACTAATAACATAGAGAGATGTAAAAATATAATATGAAAGGTATGCAAGCAATAAGTCAGCGACATATAATCCTAAACACTATATAGGATAAGGGAGTAACATGCCGCTCTCCTTTAGAACAACATTACCCTTAATAATTAATAAACTTTGGATGATGCTTCAGGAAAGCTTCATCCTCCCATGTTGCATCTTCACAATTTAGATTTTTCCACTTGATCAATTACTCCTTAATCTCTCTTGTTGACAATATTTTAGTGCCTATGTGAAGTATCTCCTTAGGTTCTAAAATGACTATTCCTTATTAATCTAGTTATAGTAACTTAGACTAGGTAGAAACTCATTGTCTAATTACCTTCTTTAGGAAATATGTACTTGAAATACTGGATGTATGTGAGTGGATTAGGGTAGTTCTAACTTGTATGCCACTGTCAATTTTCTACAGGATCTGATAAGGGCCATAATACTTAGGAAAATTTTTATTTCCTTTTTATGTTTCTTTAGAGACATATACTTATATGGATGTAATTTTACAAAGACCCATTCACCTATGTTAAAATATCTCTCACTACAATTTTGATCCACTTATTACTTCATTCGATTTTGTGCTATTACAAAATTATCTCTCAATCTTACTAGTACCTCCTATTGACGTTGAATGTGTTCTTAAACAACTTGAACCTTGGGTTGAACATTCAAGGATGAAGTGATGGATGGGGGATGATAACCGTAAAGTGACACAAATGGAAGCATTTTGAAAGATGTATGGAAGGAAGTGTTATACCACCATTCTGCTAGTGGCAGCCGGTGAACCCATTATTTAAGTTTATCTAATGTAAAACAACAACGATACCCTTTTAGGAATTTTTTAACTACCTTTATTTCCCCATAATATTGAGGATGATGTGACAATCCATGTGTAGATATTCAAATATGGGTTTTACATGATAAATAGACTTATACACTTGACAAATATCAGTTAAGGATCTACCCTTCAATTCTTGTCTTTCTTACAGTTGAAAGGCTCACATTTGCCATCTCATTGTGCCTAAATTCTTATTTTATGGTTCAACTCTAAATTCTAATTACCTAGATCACTTGTAACTAATAACATGCTTAAAGATTGATATATATCCTTCACTATGAGTTATAGAGCTTTAAAAATTCTCTATTCTCTAGGACACTACCATTCATACTTAGATACTAGCATTGATGCTACTGTCCCAATTCCAATGTTAGTGTTTATACCTTACAAACACTCAAATTTACAAATCTTTAGATATATATGGGTCAACCTATTTTTATCAATTAGTGTTATCAAAGGTTCCTAGAAAACCCATCAAAACATGCTAATGTGTATTTTTGTGTGAAGTAAGATATAGGTTTATAACATTGACAAAATTATAGAACAGGTTGAGTATTTATTCAGTTCATAATTACATGTTTATATAGAGAAACATATACATAAATTATATAGAATGTTAATTATTGTTATGTAATTAAACAAATTTAATCAAAATAGAGTATACACTATACACAAAACAAATATTAAAATACATTTTCAAAAACCATCATATGATCTTTATATTAATCTCTATATTTCCAAACTCTTTTATTTTATAATTAATCACTGTATATAGACATTACAAAGTTTTAGAATTTCACATTATATCTTTTTAGTTCTAGATCAAATGAGTCTTTTCATATTTTTAGTCTTTTAGAATACATATATAGGCCAAATACATACAAAATGATATACATTATACATTACCTACTTATCATGCATATACACTCTATGATTTTACAATCCTATTATACTACCGACACTTTCCTAGATTTAAACAGTTGTGTCATCCTAAGACAAAGTTGTAAGAAGTGAAAACTAGTGAAGCTACCTGATTTGAGGGGTTAGTACAAAAATATTGCTTGAGGTAATCGCTTAAGGTGTTGTTTATTGAGTTTTACCTCTTGTGTACTTCTTAGCCACCCCTTTGGATTTTCAAAGTAGTGTAGCAATCTACCACCTTACATGTTTTCAATAGATTGGCATAAAAAAGAGGCTACCCTTTATGGTTTTTAAACCATCATAGCCTTGTTCCTAATGCTTAAGGTCTTCCCTAATGTAAATAATTCAAAAATCTTCAAAATTTAGACCTCATAGTACCTAGAGAGAAGGTGGAGGTATAGATTTTATTGATGTCCCTAAAGAAGGCTCTGAAGGTGGTATTGATCAAATTGTTTTTGATGAAGTTTCACCTATATAATGTATTATCGAAGGCATGTGATATTATTGGATGGTTGGATACATAACTTTGGCAATTTTTATTTATTGTAAAGTCTTACTAGAGTTTGTTTAGTGGGATGAATTAGGGTTCCTCAATGATTTTTAAAATATAACTATATATATGGGGCAAGTCCTTTTTGAACATATTCCTATCAATGAGAACTTCCCATACCATATTGATCATAGTGTAAAAAGGAACATGACACATTATGAGGTTATGAATGTCATCAATCTCTATTATTGTGAAGGTGGCCCTACTATTTGACACCTTTTGCTGAATTTCTTTTATTATCTTCTCCAGCTTGTATGTGTGCCTCTACATTTGAATGCCAAAAAATGTATTGTGTAACATCTTATTTTTCCATGTTTTTAGCTTCTTCATCACATTCTATCTTGAATCAATAGACTCCTTTAGTGAGACATCTAACTGTTCAAATGTGGTTGATTGGTCCCTCATTGTTGTTTTGATTTTATCGACCTTGGCAAACTCTAGGTTGGTTTTAATCCATTTGTTTTTCAACTATTTATTCTAATATATCATGATATTGGCCATGTTTTGAGACTAAAATGCAACAATGTCCAAAATTCACTCATATTCCTAGTGGAGCTCAAATATAACCTCTATTTCTGACTTCAAGTTCTAACCTATCATTTGACATTGTTACAACTTTTATGAAATGAGATAATCTTTGTAAGCCAAGATAGAAGGGTTATGAATTAATTATCCTTGAACATTACTTAATCAACAAATACTTGAACAACCATCATAGGACATGTAATGTCAATGATCTGTTTGGTCTTGTTGAGGCAGACATTTTTATAATTTTTATGTTTAAGCTAGGTTATGTCTTGTTATAATTCAGATGCATTATGTGTAATAAGTTATTAGAAGTTCAAAACTACCTCAATATATTTTTTTAGGGTTAATTTTTCACATCAAGTGACACTTATTGTGATATCATGGCCAAATCTAGTGTAGAAGTCATAGTTATTATCAGTGTTGGTTGGTGTCAGATCTATGCCACAGGGAGTGCGAATGTCATCCTCTAAGTTGATGGTGTTGGGACATATTATTATCACTTAAATTTCACCCTTTTAGGAGATGATAATTCTCTCCTCATTCAAATGGCATAATGGAACCACCTCAGGGCTGTGGGTGACCCAAAGTTGAAGTGGATCTCTAGATTAGGGCTAGTTTCCTTGATGTATCACTATACCTCAAGCCTATTGCTAACTTTTGGGGGGTGAAAATGGAAAAGGATAAATAAAAATAAATATAATATATGGGATGTGATACACCATATATATGGTCTACTCACACCATTCATAATGCACTTGGAACTAAGGAGAATCCCACACATACACTTCATCCAATTCAACATTCCTCTTCTACATCAATGTTTCAAGCATGGGGTCTTAAATAAAGCTTAGGATAGGAGGAATTAGATAATATTTCTTCTATAAATAATAATTAATGAGATACTCACTATACTTTCAATCCACATTAGACACTTCTTGCTAACCTACAAATGAGAGCTTTCAATTCACACAAGCCACTAGGAAGAGTAACATGTGAAGGTAAGTAGAATAAACTTGCACAAAACCAATAAAAAAACATGCACTTAATGAAATATTGAATAAGTTAAAACAACATTCTTCATTAATTCAAGGCAAAAATTTGGTAGGGCTTTACCATACCCAGGTGCAGAGATCCCTACAACAGCCAAAAAGGCTAGAATTTACAGCAATTATGAGAGGAGAGAGAGAAAGGGAAGCTCAAGGGTCACTAAGACAATTTTAAAGAAAATATAATGAGTTAAAACATCAATGAAATATAGCATGAGATATTTCCTATAATAAAATCAAAGACAAATGTCCCTCAACTCTTCTAACTCCTCCATATGTGGTGTAGATTCTCCCTTGTTTGCATAAGAAACTGCCCTCATGATTTACCTTCACAAAAATCTTTTTATACTGAATAGGGTTAGGTCTAATGATTGATCTAAAGGAGGGGGGTTGATAACAAAACTTTACATGCATTGGATTGGTCCTTAATCATTCATATTCCTCTGACCGGGAGCAATTATCTCAAATAGTTATAGAATGACTCCTTATGCACCTCTCACACTTGATACCCAAAACATTTCAAATATTACAATCTGATCCATGCATCGGGAGGGATGACACTTTTCAAGAGTGTCCATATCATCAGGTTCATGAAACAAAGCTAAAAAAGCTTCAAAATTAGAATCTTCACCATTTTCACTAAGTGTTTACTATCTTCCCACTAGATTAGTAGAGATGAAAGAGATGGTAAACACATTTAGGAGATTATAAGCCTCAATAAATTATCATGGGGATGTGGAAAAAGTACCATACTATCTCCCAAATGTGGTTGCATCCTTTTAAACTCTTTCACACCTATAAAACACACAAATCTATCAAAACAAGCTCTATTGTACCTCATTCGTATAAGTAGGGTACAAATAAATTACATGTGTCAAGTACTTAGAGAATCTTATACATCTTCAAATTATTTTTATGACCTTTCCATAGAATTTGAATGCTTCAATTGCTGCATATTCCCAATCGGGTCCTTAGAGAGGGTTTATGAGGGTTTGTAGTAGTTTCAAGCATTGACTTTTGTTCATGAAGCCTAGAGGTTTAAATCATGAAAAAATTACACTTATGGATTCTTAAGGATCCTATCTAACATCCCTAAGCACCTTGAGCCACCATGTAAAGTTTCATGGGAGTTCTAAGTGTTTTAAGATGGTCACTCGTGCCTCTTCCAGGCATTCTACAGGGTCTGAGTGTACTTCAAGCCAAAAATGGCTTATTGGAGACCTCCCCTACAAAATAAAGGCTTAAAAACTTAAAAACACATACTAAAAACATGTTTAAATCATCATAATCACTCATTAAGAGCAAGAAATGAAAAGACCCCCCTTTTGAAATAGGTCTAAACCTTATTCAATGTGTCTGCTTGAAACTTGGTGTTTCAAACCTATTTGTTGGTCTTTCATACCTATGAGATAGCTCAAAAACATCATATTTACCTCCATGAAGATGATACAAAGAATTATAATTCTTCACTAAGGATAAAATTGAAAATGGTCTCTCATTTGAGGCTAGGCTTGCAGGTTGCCTAGCTACCCTACCTACAACTCTTATTGCTTGGATCACCTTGTTTGCCTTCAGGCCTTACTAACTAGTTCCTCATGTTGTTTCATATATGTTTAAACTTCTCAAACCTTTTTTAGAAGTTACCAAGCCATCTGGTTCATGTTTTGATCTCCTTTTCCAATTTTGTACGGTCTATGTAAGGGGAAAAGTGCCCCTTATCTGAGATAAAATAGGGGGAACTTCCCCTCTTTTATCCTCAAAATAAATTATTATAAGGGATTCTAAAACTCTCAAGGATGATTCATACAAAGTATTATAACCTAATTCCAAGTATAGGACCTCTAACTCTCCCAATCTCCAAGGCAGACTTTTCCATCCTTGACTGTGATTGTATTTACTTCCACAGTCACACCTGTAGGTGTATATTGCATGGTTTGAGGTCAAATCCCAGTGTTTAAAAATTCAATTTTAAAGATCATAAGGTGATACATTCATCATGAAAATTTCCTATTATGTTTATGCCTTTTGATGCACCTTTCATGCTCTAGAATCACAAGATGATGGTTCTACCTAACTCTATTAAGCATATACTATGTTTCTCAGTTTAGGGACTCTAATTGTAGGTGTAATTTTCTATATAAAGCCCATAAATCCTTTGGAGAAAGTTATCAATGGCTTTATGCGTCACTTTATCTTTCTTGGCATTCAATATGCATCTTAGACTCACTAGACTAGGTACTTCCTTGAATGACTGAGCAACTCTGTCATACCCTATTGCCTATAGGTGTATGTGTCCCTTTTGATTTGTTCATGGAGTTTTAGGGCTTCCCTTTAAGATTATTTAGGTAATAAAAAAATTTTAAATCACAAGGTCAGCTAAGTGTGATACAACCATACATTTACACACCTATGCTAACCCTTTTACTGTTGACTGAGACAATTCTCCTTGAGACCCTACTGTAGGTCACTATTAGGCTTTGTATTGGGTATATTAGGGCCTTGTTTAATAGTTTTTGATGGTATTAGAGATAATTATTTGCTCATTAAGATAATAAAACACTTTTTTATGCTTGTGATATCCTTCTTGTGTTCAAACAACCATCAAGACACCATACTTAGGTCTTTATCTTTGTACCCTGCTATTCTGACCTGTAGGTTATAATCTACCCTATGTACAGACATAAGGGTATACTAGAGAATTAAATAAATATATTCAAACCTTCTATGTCATCAAGTTACATGTTTACTATTAGAACCATTAAAATGTGGGGGAATGGTCTAGTACTAACCTAGGACACAAGAATTTGCTGAAAGATTTGAAATCCTATTGTAGGTGGTTGATATCTTAACTAGGAACCCCTGTAGGTCCATATGGATCTTGGAATATTATGTATCATGCCTTGAAATGATTCTAGGGTTAAAAATTATACATTAAATCTATGTAAAACTTCTCAATTATTAAAACAAGGCTTAAGACCATAATCTTAGGTGCAAAGGGTCTTTCTAACTTCAAATCCTATAGGTGTTTACTACCTAAAGTCAGTGTTTTATATGCACTTTTGAGGACATTTAAAGATCATTCTCCCTATAATATCTCCTCTTACAACTTGGTAAGGGCCTTGCCCATGCTAGAGGCTAGAAGGTCAAGTAATTGGGATCATCAAAGGATCTTTGAAACTAAATTATAAACTCATTCCAAAACCTATAGCACGTTTGTTTTGGGTTTTCAGAGACGAAAGACCAAAAATCAAAATCTTATGCTTGGTAAGGCTTCTCAACACTAAGTGAGCTATCAAGGAGCCTTGAACATACTTATATGATAACATACAACCTCAAATTCTTCATGAAGACCAAAACTAGTCCACCATCCCTTTATACATCTTATCTAAAACTTTGTAAATGATACCTGTTGGTGCATACTTCTGAATGTAAGGCAATGAGGGTGATATACCACTAAAACAAGCCTATTAGAGGCTCTCTTAGGCATATTAATACATATTAGACCATGTTGAGCAATTGAAGTAGAAGGACATGCCTCCAAACATCACCATGATGTCATTAGGTGATCTATAGGTGAGTATTCCTCTTTTGCATAATAGTGAGTATGATTTATAACTAAGAACAAGCATAGAAGAGGTTTCTTGGAACCTTGAGACTTTAAAAAATAAGAAAACAAAGGAAAACTAGTGGGTAGGCCTTGAGAAACATATGAAAAAATTAAATCCGTTAGACTTAAGAAAATTATTTTGAAACTAGCTAATAAAAGAGACCCCTCATGGATGAAGAAGCATAAAAAGTTTCCTAGAGTTTAAGTGATGGTTCATAAAGGATCAGCAATGAAACTAAAAAATCTTGTAATGAAAATGAATCTGACTTAGATTCCTTTCAACCCCTCAGAGTATTCCTCCCAACTCCAATTGTATGACTTGTACCAAGCATTTCAAATTGACCTTTCTTAGCTTACAAAGGCAAAAAAGATGAAAAAAAAGCAAAAAAATTAAATTTTTGACCTTTTATCAACACACCAGCATGGAAATGAATTTAGGGAGCTGAAGAGACACTATCCCATGTTTTTAGCTGAAGGTGGACTTCCTAAGTCCGTACAAGTGCCATTAATGGCCTATTTTCAAGGAGAAACTACCTCTTTATACTTGAAACTAATTCTTGAACTAAATATTACCACTTAATAACATCTCCTAACCTCATCCACATTAAATAAGTCTGTACAAGTCATTAAATAAGTCAGAATATGACCAAAAAGGCATTTTTGCATATGCGACATGGTAAAGGATCAATTTTATGACTTAGGAACAATTTAAAACACCTAAATGACCACATTATGAAAATTTCAAAACAATTTGAGCCTTTGACCATGTTTGACTAGAGTTGACTTTGGTTGACTTTAGTTGACTAGACTAGTACAAGGAAGCTAGGCTTAGACCAAGGCTAGAGCAGGGATGGGTGAGATGTTTAGACCAACATGAGACCTCTATAAAACATATAGGAACATTTTAAATTTTTTTAATAAGTAGGGATTAACCCAATTTAACTAAAAATCATATTTGGTCAACACTTTTAGCAATTCCTAGGGGTAACATGCTTGCCTATGTTAAGGACTAGTAGCCTTATCCCTTATATTGGGAAAAGGGAGCAAATGCACTCTAAAAAAATAGTATTAGACCTTTACTTGACCAATAAGACAACTAATTTACCTCAAAACACATAAATGAAAGATAACACACATCAAGACCAAGTAAACACACAAAGCAAAGGCACACTTGTGCTACTAAGCACTTAGGGAAAACAATACACAACAACAAGCAAACTAATTATATACATTAAACCTAAACATACCTCCCTTCCTAGGTAAAAAGGAAAGTACCTTAAATCTCCTTCATCACTAAATGAATGAAGGTGCCAAGCATTCTTCCTTTTGGATGTATTACTAGATGACTCATGCTTCCTTTTTGCTCCTTGGCTTGGCATGTCCTTTGATGGAGTCATCTCAAAAAAGCCTCATAGGTATATGGAGTATTATTGACCTTGGAAACATTCCTCATACTGCTATCCTTTTGTCTCATTATGGCAGATTTACATATCTATGAAGGGGATAGCCTCTTACAAGTTTATACCTTCTTGAAAAACCTCATTGTCCTTCTCATTTATTATAGCCTCTTCAAAGTGTTCAAGAAGTGTTGTGTTATAACACTCTAGTAATGTTTTTAATTTAAACTCTTCCTTCATGGTATTTGTAGGAGAAACTTCACATGAGGTTATAGAATCAAACTTCAAGCCTTCTTCAAAAGATTCATAATCATTATGGATTAATCCATCATGGTTTAGAGCCTCTTGATGATGATACCCCTCAACATATACTTGCATCCCAATAGCTTGGGATTGTGTTCTCAGGAGTCTTGTCTTCTCATTATCTTCATATTATTTGAACATTTGCATATAGGTGTGCCACATGTCTTCCTCATGAAATACATCATCTTGCTTACCATGTCTTTTATCAATGTCTAAGGGAATTGTAGGCTCCTTGAGGATTTCAAATTCATTGTAAATGTCCTCAAATCTTTGCCACAAGTCATTATCCTCTCTTTGGTCAGTATCATGAAGATGGAAAACAAGAGAAACTTCTTCCTCTTCTTCTTTGGAAACCAAAATAATTTATTCCAAGGCATCTTCTTTAACACAAGGAATGCCATCCTCATAAGGACTCAACTCTTCATCATCAATAATCCAATCTGAACTCTCTATCTCCTTCTCCCTCTTAGTGATGCCAATACTAGGCATCTCAAAAGTAGGAAGTTTAGCCTAAGAAGCCTCCCAAGAAGCCATGCAATCCTCACCATTAGAAGGGCAAAATGGATCAGTTAGAGGAGGTAGAAAGATGGGTTCAATGGCTTCTTAAGGAGGGGTGGGAGGGAGTTGAGTAGTCTCAAGTTTATCTTCACTTCCAACTTTTCCACTTAAACATTCTTCATTCCTCTTTCCACAAGCTACCACAACTTCTTTCCATCTTGAGAAACTAGGCTTAGAGAGTTCTGCATGGGCTAAGATGTAAATGGAGGGGTAAATAACGAGCTTAGGAAACTTGGGGTTTCCTTAGGCTTGGTATCTTGTTTCCATCTTGGAAAGATAGACTTAGGAAGCTCTCCATTTTCTACTACCATGATGGATTGCCTTAAAAGTTGGTTTTCTAATTTAATATTCTTGTCAAGATGGGCCTCAAAACTCAAACTTCCTTTCTCAAAATATTCTCCAAATAAAACAACCTACTCAATAATGATGTCCTCCCACCTTTGGCTGCTCTCTTGGATGGACCTCCAAGAAGGGAAAATTTGGGGAATGCATGAAGGACTTGGGGAGTTTTTAAACATGTTTAGATTAGCATTTTGAGTGGGCAAAGTTGACACACTTGAAGTTTGATGTAGTTTATATTGGGCCTACCAAGACTGAGTTGGTTCATGAGCTCTCAACCTCTCTTCTAAGTGGAAAATTAGGCCACAAACATCAAGCATATCATGGTAAGACCTTCCCAATTATCTCTCTATATATGCATCCATTATTTTTGACTTTCTCCAAAGCATTTCTCACACTCTTGATGTAATCACTAGGGATGACTTGACCACAACCATTTCTAGTATCAAAGTCTAACATATAGTCTTTGTAGCCAATGAGAGTCTTCTTGAAACTTGTAATGGAATGACTTGGAGATGAACTAGGTGGACTAGGTGAAGTACAAGCTTGATAGGGATGATTATAGGCAACATAGGATTTATAGGGATCATGGAAAGCTTGGCCAAGGACTTGTTCATATTGAGAGGGAAAAGGAAAAGATGGATTGTTTCCCCAACTTATGTTAAGCCAAACTCAACATCAAAATTATCCAAATTATCCATGAATAACTCATGAGATGTGTATAGAACAAGAAAACAAACTCAAATAGAGTACTTGGGCTACTTAACTAGTATATTTATGCTTGGAGTCACCATTGGTGCTTAGTGAAATTACCTCCAAAGGTTGATATCTTGAGGAAAACACCAAAACTCCTCAAATTCTTGGAACAAGAGTCCCATTGTGCATGGAAAAAACTATTGTAATTTTAAGTTACACCCTTTGAGGAGATGAAAATTCTCTCCTCATTCAAGTGGCACAAAAGAAACCACCTCAGGGCTGTGGGTGACCCAAAGTTGAAGTGGAGCTCTAGATTAGGGCTAGTTCCTTTGATGTATCACTATAGCTCAAGCCTATTGCTAAATTTTTTGAGGTGAAAAGGGATAAGGATAAATTAAAATGAATCTAATATAGGGGAGGTGATACATCAAATATATGGTCTACTCACACCACTCACAATGTACTTGGAACCAAGGAGAATCCCACACATACACTTCATCTAATTCCACATTCATCTTCTACATCAATGTTTCAAGCATGGGGTCTTAAATAAAGCTTAGGCTAGGAGGAATTAGACAATAGGTATTCTAGAAATAATAATTAATGAGCTACTCAATATACCTACAATCCACATTAGACACTTCTTGTTGACCTACAAAAGAGAGCTTTCAATTCACACAAGGCACTAGGAAGAGTAACATGTGAAGGTAAGTAGAATACACTTGCACAAAAACAATAAAAAAACATGCACTTCTTGAAATATTGAATAAGGTAAAATAATATTCTTCATTAATTCAAGGCAAAAATTTGGTAGGGATTTACCATACCCAAGTGTAGAGATCCCTACAACAGCCAAAAATGCTAGAATTTATAGCAATTATGAGAGGAGAGAGAGAAAGGGAAGCTCAAGAGTCATTAATAAAATTTTTCAAGAAAATAGAATGAGTTAAAACATAAATTAAACATATCATGAGATATGTCCTATAATAAAATCAAAGACAAATGTCCCTCAATTCTTATAACTCCTCCATATGTGGTGTAGATTCTCCCTTAATTGCATAAGAAACTAAGCTCATGATTTGCCTTCACAAAAATAATTCTCTACTAAATAGGGTTAGGTATGATGATTGATATAAAGGGGAGGGTTTACCAAAAATCCATCACATGTATTGGATTGGTCCTTAATCATTCATATTCCTTTGACCATGAGCAATCATCTCAAATAGTTATATAATGACTCCTCATGCACCTCTCACACTTGGCACCCAAAACCTTTCCAATCCTATAATATGATCCATGAAAAAGGATGGATTACACTTTCCAATAGTTTCCATATCATTAGGTTCATGAAACAAAGCTCAAAAATCTTCCAAATTATAATCTTCACCATTTTCACTAAGTGTTCACTATCTGCGCATTAGACTGGCTAAGATGAAAGAGATGGTAAACATATTTAGGAGATTATAATCCTAAATAAATGATCATTGGGATGTGGAACAAGTCCCATAACATCTCCCAAATGTGGTTGCATCCTTTGAAACTCCTCCACCCCTGCAAAACATACAAATCTATCACAACAAGCTCTATTGTACCTCATCGTATAGGTAGGGTACAACTTAATTGCATGTGTCAGGTCCTTATAGAGTCCTATACATCTTCTAGTCAGTTTCATGGCCTTTACACTACATTTTAATGCTTCAATTACTTCATATTCCCAATTGGGTCTTTGTAGAGGGTTTATGAGGGTTTCTGGTAGTTTCCTGTGTTAACATTTGTTCATAAAGACCATACATTAAACTCCTAAAAAAATGCCACTTATGTCTTCATGAGGATCCTCTCTAACACCCATAAGCACCTTTATCCACCATGAAAAGTTTCATGGGAGTTCTAAGTGTTTTAAGATGGTCACTCATGCCTCTTCCATGCATTTTACAGGGTCTGAGTGCACTTTAAGCCAAAAATGGCTTCTTGGAGACCTCCCCTACAAAATAAAGGCTTAAACACTTCCAAAAACATCCCAAAAATATGTTTCAATCATCATAATGGCTCATTAAGATCTAGAAATGAAAAGATCCCCCCTTTTGAAATAGGTCTAGACCTTATTCAGTGTGTCTACCTAAAAATTGGTAGTTCAAACCTCTTTGTTGGTCTTCCATACCTTTGAGATAGATCAAAAACATCATATTCACCTCCATGAAGATGATCCAAAGCATTATAATGCTTAACTAAGGCTAAAATTGAAAATGGACTCTCATTTGAGGCTAGGCTTGCACCTTGCCTAACTACCTTACCTGTAACTCTTGTTGCTTGGATCACCTTGTTTGCCTTTAGGCCTTCCTACCTAGTTACTCATGTTGTTTTAACTCTCAAACCTTTTTTATAAGTTACCAGGCCATCTAGTTCATGTTTTGATCTCCTTTTCCAATTTTGTAGGGTCTATGTAAGGGGAAAAGTGCCCCCTATCTGAGAAAAAATAGGGGGCACTTCCCCTCTTTTATCCATAAAATAAATTATTTTAATTGATGATAAAAATCTCAAGGATGATTCATACAAATTTTGATAACCTAATTCAAAGTATAGGACGTCTAACTTTCCCAATCTCCAAGGTAGACTTTTCCATCCTTGACTGTGACTGTATTTACTTTTATAGTCACACCTATAGGTGCATGTTGCATGGTTTGAGGTCAAATCCCAGTGTTTAAAAACTCAATTTTATAGATTATAAGGTGATCCACTCATCATGAAAATTTCCTATTATGTTTATGCCTTTTGATGCACCTTTCATGCTCTAGAATCACAAGATGATGGCTCTACCTAACTGTGTTAAGAATATACTATGTTTCTCAGTTTAGGGACTCTACCTGTAGGTGTAATTTGATATATAAAGCCCATCAATCCTTTGGATAAAGTTCCTAATGAATTTATGTGTCATTATATCTTTCTTGGCATTCAATATGCATCTTAGACTCACTAGACTAGGTACTTCCTTGAATGACTGAGCAACTGTGTCATACCCAATTTCCTATAGGTGTATGTGTCCCTTTTGATTTGTTCATGAAGTTTTAGATCTTCCATTTAAGATTATTTAGGTAATAATTTTTTTTTCAATCACTAGGTCATATAAGTGTGATATGACCATACATTTACACACCTATGCTAACCCTTTTACTGTTGACTGAGACTATTCTCCTTGAGACCTTGTTGTAGGTCATTATTAGGCTTTGTATTGGGTATATTAAAGCCTTGGTTGATATTTGGTGATGGTATTAGAGATAATTTTTTGATCATTAAGACCATAATTTTTTTTCCATGCTTGTGATCTCCTTCTTATGTTTAAATAACCATTACGACACCATACTTAGGTCTTTATCCTTGTACCTCCCATTCTGACCTGTAGGTTACAATCTGCCCTGTGTATGGACATCAAGGTATACTATAGAAGAAAATCACTATATTAAAACCTTATATGTAATCTATTTACATGTTTACTGTTAGAACCATTCAAATTTGGGGGAATGGTTTAGTACCAACCTAGGACACAAGAATTTGCTCAAAGAGTTGAAATCCTATTATAGGTGGTTGATATCTTCACTAGGAACACCTATAGATCCATATGGATTTTGAAACATTATTTATCACACCTTGAAATGATGATTGGATTACAAATGATACATAAAATATATGCAAAGCTTCTCAAATATGAAAACAGGGCTTAAGACCATAATCTTAGGTGCAAAGGGTCTTTCTAACTTCAAATCATATAGGTGTTTACTACCTAAAATTAGTGTTTTATATGCACTTTTGAGGACCTTTGAATATCATTCTCCCTCTAGTATCTCCTCTTCCAACTTGGTAAGGGCCTTGCCCATGTTAGAGAATACAAGGTCAAGTAATTGGGATCATCTGAGGATCTTTGAAACTAAATTATATGCTCACCCCAAAACTTATAGGGCCTTTATTTTGGGTTTTCAGAGACAAGAGACCAAAACTCAGAATCTTATGCTTGGCAAGGCTTCTCAACACCAAGTGAGATACCAAGGAGCCTTTAACATACTTAGATGATAACATACAACCTCAAATTATTCATGAAGACCAAAACTAGTCCACCATCCCTCCATACATCTTATCTAAAACTCTACAAATGATACCTGTAGGTGCATACTTCTGAATGTAAGTAAGGTAATGAGGGTGATATATCACTAAAATAAGCCTAAGAGAGGCTCTCTTAGGCATATAAATTCATCTTAGACCATGTTGAGTAATTAGAGCATAAGGACATCCCTACACACATCACCATGATGTCATTAGGTGACCTATAGGTGAGTATTCCTCTGGTGCATAAGAGTGAGTATGATCTATAACCAAGAACAAGCCTAGAAGTGGTTTCTTGGAACCTTAAGACTTTTAAAAGTAAGATAACAATGGAAAAATAATGGAGAGTTCCTAAGAAACATATGGAACAATCAAATCCATCATACCAAAGCAGATTATTTTGAAACTAGCTAAAAGAAAGACCCCTCATGGATGAAGAAGCATAAAAAGTGTCAGGAATCTAGAACATAAAGCTCTGATACCACTTGTCAAGAATCTAGAACAACAAATAGCTCTGATTCCACTGTCAGGATTAGGAGCACAATTGATTACCTTTGTATAAGAAACTAAACATGAAATTTAATCATAATCAACAAGTAACTAGAAATCAGAAACAACACAAAATTTGAGAGACAATACAATCTTGTATTCAACTCATCCAGAAAGAAAATACAATCAAGAAGATTCCACACTCTTCTCACAGCTCTGAGGCTTCCCACACCTCTAGGACTTCTAGTAATTCTTGATCAAGAGTTCTCTCTCTCAATTACGGTCACAACAAACAACTCAAACACAGAGTTGTTGTTCACCTCCAACCAGTCAGTAACAATACTGCTAGTACCAAGTACTTCACGTACTCCAAGTAGATCTCCCTGATCTTGTAACAACCTACAAATCAATGACCTTACTTACCATGTAGATATTCTCCCTGATCTTGCACAACCTACAGATCAACCTGATCTTACAATTGGAAAGATCTCTTCCTTATCCTTAATTACAATACAAGCCCATGAGTCTATTATATAGATCCCATGCAAACAATAATTAGACACCTAATTACAATAATTAGACATGCAACTCAAGACTAAAATTAGCCTTTAACATGTAAACAATCAGTTTGTTAACAAACTATTTGTGAAACTCATAGTTTGGGAACCACACAGGCGACCGACATCAGTCACTATCTGTCTAGAGATGACCGACATCGGCTGATCCCTGACCGATGTTAGCAGCTTCCTGTCTACCCCTGACCGACATCAGTTGGCCTAACTAACGCTGATGACTGTGACATGCAACAACCCTCCATGTTTGCATCTAGCTGAAGCTTTTAGCTCCACAACCTAACAATCTCCCACTTGGAGATAAACAGTTGCACCTATACCTGTACCTGTACATCCTCTAATTTTGTTTCCTGGCTTGTATCCCTCTTTAAGCTCAATCTTGAAGACCAACCACCACACAACTTGTGGTGCTACACCTGTCATCCAAGTAACCTGCCATATCCGATTCTACATACCCATGTAGAGAAGTGTCTGACCCTGCATCGCATGTATACCTGCTGCTGGTCCCTCTCAGATACCTGAGAATCCACTGAACTGCTCTCCAGTTCTTCTTTCTTAGATTGACCACAAACTTTCTGACAGCTCCCACTATTGGGGCAATATCAGGGAGTACACATATACTCAACTTCATCCTGTGATTGGGGACTCTGTTCTATGAACTGACCATCCATAGGTGCGCTTGCCGGTTTTGCATCTTGCACTACCTTATTCACACAATCATCCTGAGACAACATCAACCTATGATCTTCCCTATCTCTAAGAATACTCATGCCAAAGAATTTCGCTGCTTCCAAGTTCTTCATGACACACCTCTGAACTAACTTTACCTTTAGCTCAGCAACTCCCTGCATGTGTGACCCTAAAACAAGCATACACACTACATACAGTAATAGGATAATGTAGCTAATATTATCCAACTTGGTAAAGAAACCACAATGGTCACACTGACATTGACTAAAGCCATGCTTTGTCATACAACTGTCAAACCTCCATTGTCCTGCAGCTTTCTCAAGATCATATACACTGGCCTTCTGTCTCATGTATCCATTCTCTCTCTTCTTTAACTCAGTTGGAAACTCTACCAAACCTCCCATTTGGTTTTCTCCAAAGGAATCAACTTCCTCATCCATGCCATGCTCCCACTGTTTCCTAGATTCTACCTGCTCTGCTTCTTTAAAACTTCCTGGTTCTTGACCATCAGTGAGCAACAAGTAGTGTAAATAAGGGGAATAATGAATTTGAGGCTTACTTACCCTTTTAGTCCTCCTTATGGGTGTTTGAGACTCCTTGATAGCTTGCTATCCACCCAAAATCCATTTTTTAGCTGACCCTGGTCTGCACATGACCGATGTCGAATCCTCTTGATCGCCGATGCCGGTTCCCTGACCGACGCCGGTGTCATGTCCACTAACGTCAGTTCCCTGACTGATGCTGGTGTCCACCTATCTACCAATGTCAGTTCTACCTGACTGACGTCGATACTTGTGTTTTCTTGTGAGTGATGACTTTTTACCTGTGAGCTTACTTTGAATCATAACCTTGTTCAAACTGCCATGCTTAGAATTATTCAGCCCCTGTGACTGATCTCTGTCTGTCATCTTCTCCTTAAACACCAAGGCTTTCTTGTTCTTGTCAAAAACATCAGATTTCCTCTTTTTGTAATAAACCCAATCCTTTCTTGTAGCAGTAGTTTCAATAAACCTTACTTTCTTTTGTTGCTTACAGAAATCTCAATCTATGCTTCCCAAATTTGAACTCTTACCTTTTGACTCAAGAACATGCATCCCCTTCTTATTCATGTGACCAAGCCTATGAAGCCACATCTTCAAATCTACATCTGAAGTAGATAAACCAGAAGGAGAATCAGTAATACAAGTAGATAGATAAAGAGTACCTACTTTCTTACCTCTTGCTAAAACAAGTGCACCCTTGGTAACTTTCCAAGAGTCTGCTGTGAGAGTTACTGTGCATCTCTCATCACCCAAATTTTCTACAGAAATAAAATTCCACTTCAAAACTGGGACGTGCATGACATCCTTCAACACCCATGTGTTTCCTGTCTGCAATTTCAGCTGCACTTCCCCTTTGCCAACCATTTGACAAGGCTTACCATCCCCTTAATAAATCTCTCCAAAGTCTCCCTGGACATAATCATGGAAAGATGCTTTATTTGGGGTTGCATGGAAAGAGGCACCAAAATCTAAAACCCAAGATTCCACTTTTTCCAAGGAACATACAAGAGCATCCTGTGTAACAATATCTACAACATCTGCTTCTTCATTTCCTTCATGCTGATCTTCAACCAACCAACAATCTTTCTTTACATGCCCTTTCTTTCCACAATTCCAACAAATTTTCCTACTGTGACTGGATCTAGGTCTCCTGCCTATCTTTGACTTCCCTTGCTCGATCTTCTCTCTTTGCTTTCCTCTGATTTCAACACTCAAAGCATTCCCTGATGATTCACCTGTGCTTTTCCTGCAAATTTCTTCATTCAAGATTACACTAACAACATCATCCACTTTTAAGATATTTGAAGCAGACACAGTATTACTAACTGCCATTACCAAACTATCCCAACTTTCAAGTAAGGAGCACAAGATTAAGAGAGCCTTAATTTCATCATCAAAAACAATATTGACTGAAACTAACTGATTTACTGATCCATGGAAATCACTAAGATGACTATGTACCGATCCACCTTCCTACATTTTAAAATTAAATAATTGCTTCATAAGAAATACCTTCTTCGAAGCTGAGGGTTTTTCATATAAATTTGCCAAAGATTCCATTAACTCCACTATTGTCTTAGCCTGTGATAATTTGGAAATCACAGACGATGCTAGGCTCAACCTTATAGTTCCCAGAGCCTTCCGATTAAGAACCTTCCATTCTTCATCTTTCATATCCATGGGTTTGCTTGCAACCCCACTCAATGGTAAGTACAAATCTTTTTGATACAGATAATCTTCTATTTGCATCCTCCATAATTGATAATTCATGCCATTGAATTTCTCCATTCTTAGTTTAATTTCTTCTGCCATTGCTATACTCCCACTCGAGCAGAAACCCTTGTGAGTGACCTATAATCAAAACACAAACCCCTGCTCCCTGCAACTTGGCTCTGATACCACTTGTCAAGAATCTAGAACATAAAGCTCTGATACCACTTGTCAAGAATCTAGAACAACAAACAACTCTAATTCCACTGTCAAGATTAGGAGCACAATTGATTACCTTTTTATAAGCAACTAAACACAAAATTTAACCATAATCAACAAGTAAATAGAAATTAGAAACAACACAGAATTTGAGAGACAATACAATCTTGTATTCAACTCATCCAGAAATAAAATACAATCAAGAAGATGCCACACTCTTCTCACACCTCTGAGGCTTCCCACACCTCTAGGACTTTCAGTAATTCTCAATCAAGAGTTCTCTCTCTCAATTACAGTCACAACAAACAACTCAAACATAGAGTTGTTGTTCACCTCCAACCAGTCAATAACAATACTGCCAGTACCAAGTACTCCACATACTCCAAGTAGATCTCCCTGATCTTGCAACAACCTGTAAATCAATGACCTTACTTACCATGTAGATCTTCTCCCTGATATTGCACAACCTGCAGATCAACTTGATCTTACAATTGGAAGGATCTCTTCCTTGTCCTTAATTACAATACAAGCCCATGAGTCTATTATATAGATCCCATGCAAACAATAATTAGACACCTAATTACAATAATTATACATGCAACTCAAGACTAAAATTAGCCTTTAACATGCAAACAATCTGTTCGTTAACAAACTGTTCATGAAACTCATAGTTCAGGAACTGCACAGGCGACCGATGTCAGTTGCTATGTGTCTAGAGATGACCAACATCGGCCAATCCCTGATTGATGTTGGTAGCTTCCTGTCTACCCCTGACCGACTTTGGTTGGCCTGACCGACGCCGGTGACTGTGACATTCAGCAACCCTCCATGTTTGCATCTAGGTGAAGCTTTTAGCTCCATAACCTAACAAAAAGCTGTTTGGAGTCTAAGTGATGGTGCATAAAGGATCACCCTTGAAACTCAAAAATATTGACATGAAAATGAAGCTGACTCAGATTCATTTCAACCCCCAAGAGAATTCTTCCCAAATCCAACTGTACGGCTTGTACCAAGCATTTCTAATTGACCTTTCTTGGCTTACAAAGGCAAAAAAGAGGAAACATAAGCAAAAAACTAAAATTTTTTACCTTTTTTCAGCACACCAAGTGTGTAAATGAATTTAAGGAGCTGAAGTGACACTATCCCACGTGTTTAGTTGAAGGTGGACTTCCCAAGTCTATACAAGTGCCATTAATGGCCTATTTTCAAGGAGAAACTACCTCTTTCTACTTAAAAATACTTCTTGAACTGAATCTGACCACTTCTTGACATCTCTTGACCTCCACCACATTGAAATTCACCTTTGTAAGAAATATGATTCTTTTGAATGTCCATACAAGTCATTAAATAAGACAAAATATGACCAAAAAGTCATTTTTGCATATGAGACATGGTAAAGGATCAATTTTATGACTTAACAACAATTTAAAACACCTAAATGACCACATTAGGAAATTTTAAAAATAATTTGAGCCTTTGAACATGTTTGAATAGAGTTGACTTTGGTTGACTTTAGTTGACTAGACTAGGACAAGGAAGTTGGGCTTAGACTAAGGTTAGAGCAGGGATGAGTGAGATGTTTAGACCAACATGAGACCTCTATAAGACATATAGGAACCTTTAAAAAAGTTTCAATATGTAAGGGTTGACCTAATTTGATTAAAATTCAAATTTGAGCAACACATCCCATAACCAATAACTAGATATTGGCTTATGATTTGAGGCTTCTTATTGTGAATTTCCCTAGATTTTATTTGGAGCCTTGTAATGTGCCCAAAAATTGTTGAGCTTTGGGTGTCTACACCTTTTTGTCCTCCTCTACTTATGTTTAGGTTATGATTTTAGTGTTATTCTTTTGCCCTTCCTCCTCCTTGAAAGTGGTAGTTGCCTTTGTCTATGCCTATATTACTTCCTCTACCTTTTATGCAACATCTATGGTAGCATGCTACTCAACCATTTGTTTATTTTTTTCTCCTTAATTTCATAGGGCCTCTTTCTTTTTCTCTTCCTTTGCCTTATATTTTACATCAGCCTTGATCTTTATCTATTATACCTCTTGTACTTCTTTCTTTATTTGATCTTTGTTGTTTTTCGTAGTTTATTCTTCTTACATCTTGTTTTTCTCATCTTCTTCAACTTACTTCTTCTTTTATGAAAATTTTGCTTGTTTATTTTGTTTCTCTTCTTCTCCCTCCTTTTTTTCACCTCTTTTTTCTTATTCTTCCTCTCCTCTTTCATTTCCTTCTTTTCTGCTTTTTTTTGTGCCTTCTCTTACATTATTTTGGCATATGTAGCTGCTTATGTTGTTGTGATGTCCTTTTGTGCCTTTGGTTGTTATGGCTATTAATGTCTACTTGCTTGAGATTCATGTGCATGAGTGGGGGAATCTAGAGATGGGGATGGAGGGGCTGACAGGGATGAATGAACTAGTGAATTTATGAGGGGAAGGAAAAATGGAATACATTACCATGATGCGCTTACAAACTGGAACCTTTGATTAAGTAGGTGGAATGAGAACCTTATTTAACCATATATGAGTAGGTAATATTAGAAGACCATTGTTCCTCTACTTTATTTTCTTTGGACTCAGTCTCTAACACTTATGATGTGATAAAATATCCCATACATTTCATGATAGAGGGGGATGTCCTCAACGTTGTGTGAGATATGGGTATGTATATTAGTGGCTACTGAGGACTCTCTTGGTGCACTTCACCTTTATCTATCCCTAGTTATTATTGGGTTATCTGTGGAATTGAATATCCTACACCTAATTCTCCTTAGAAGATGGTTTATGTTCTACATTTACTCTCTTCCTCCTCTACGATAATGTTAATGATGATTGACATGGGGGTTATGGGAATGCCAATCATTATGCCTTGTGGGACATTATTGGGTACTTGGAAAGTGTGCACTACTTTATAAAAGAAAATTTGTTTTTATTCTTCCTCCTCATAGATCTTTGTGCTTATATATTCCAAAATAGATTATAGACTTCATCTTCGATGATGCCAAGTTATATGAGATCATACTCTATAATAATATTTGACACATTTGATTTGTTGAGATAAGGATTAGGGTTATGAGTCTTCCTCTTTGGTGGTGGATAAGGTGTTCTCCTTTGCATCAACACCTTCATTTTTATTATAATAGTTTGTGATGGACCTACAAACGTCTATGGAGGTGTTTTTGCTTCAGCTTGTAGCTGCATCAGGGTTTTTATGGTAACAACTACTACATGCCTAGAGGCATAGATCACAAAGGTTAGATGGTTCAATAGGCTTGATATTTATATTATAAGACTTATGCCTAGACATCCAACATGGTGATGAAGAAGGGAAACCAAGTGATTAGTACCTTGGGTAGCTCATGGACTTATATTTGAATCTCATCATGTAGCTTTTAATGACTACATGTTGCCCCATGTACTATATGATGACTTTAGGCACTTAAGGGTGTGAAATTATGATACCTTGAAACCCACCCACCATGCATTAAAGTGACTCAACTGGTCATAATACTAACTTATCTTGGTCCATGAAATGCCGGTAAAGGTAGTTGCAGGCCAAAATTCATCACCAGGTATGAAAATACTATCATGAGACTTCCATTATGTTAAATAGAGTATTAATACTACGAACTAGTATTGGAAACCCTATGACATTTTGTTGAATACCTTCTCAATGTTTGTGATAAGCTCAAAGATATATGAACTCAGACTAGTTGAAGTTTGCGTTCAACTGGACCATTTAATATGTGATATTAATGACCCCTTTGGTAGCTTGTCTTTCACTTTTGGTGGTTTATCAAAAGTGCTTGGTAATACATTTAGATAATACTCACATGAAAAAATTGTCCATTGAATCAATAGGGATACGTTTAGATACCCTAGAATACTTCTCCTTAGTATCTTAGTGAATAAGAGGGGCCTTGGTTTTATATGATAAGAGGGATTTGCCTCGTGTTGGAAGTCTTGTTACCTTCACCATGTTATAGTGTTGACGAATATGGTCACATACTTGGACATATGGAATGCACCTTCATTGTCGTGACTTAACAATGTCATCATCACTTCATCTAATTGGTGAAATTTTGGGAGCTTAATAAATTTATCCACATTAGATTCTGATAGAGGATGTTAAAGAGCTAGGGATCATGGTTGTGTTGTTGTGGCTTGTTCTATGATAAAAATATTAGCATCCACATTATTAATAAAATCAAATAGATCTAGGTCATGGTACTATGTTTTTCTTAGTATGAGGTTGATTCCCATTTCTTCCTTATTTATGCTTGTCAATGGAATCAATAGTTGTGATCAATCAATAATTGTTATTCGATAGGCCCTCAGTAGATGAATGTAGTTAAAATTTGTGCCACTAAAAATCATGCTCTCAGGGGAATGAATTAGACTCAAATATAAGATGTCTCTTATTCATAAAAGATTGTAATGGAAGTTCACTTTGCATGCCCTTCCTTATATAAGTTTCTTTCACTCCACTCATCTGATGCTTTGCATTGAATTGTGTTGAGTTATCTTCATGATATTATGATTTTGGTTTAAATGTCATCAATTTGTTATGATGTGACCTTAGATCTTCACTAAATAGGTTCAATGTTTTATCTTATGACATTCTTTGATGTGACACACTATCTTTTCTTCTCTAATGACTTTCCTTTATTGCACATTAGTTGAATCTGTTACACCAATCTACTCTGGCAAAGATGCAATCTTTGGAGTGCTTTATCATTAACTATTTTATGAGAGATTATTTATTACATATCATCCATACCCATTATGTTAGTGATTCCTTCCCAGACTTAATTGATTAACCCCATGTTAACCTTGTGATTCCTTCTCTTTGCATTGCTCCTACATTAGTTTGTTGCTTTATTTTGATACTTTATGACATTGAATTTTCAAACTATGTTCTGATGGCTTATGATATAGAGACCATATTGTACACAACTACACTAAAAACCTACAAAAAGATAAGAAAACAATAAATGAAGTAAAAACCCTAATTACCTTGTGCTATTGAAAACCCACTCAATTTTCAACATGAGATTAATAAAGATCATTGGTGATAAGTCTTAAGATTATAGATATTTACATAGCCTAGAAAAATGGTTCCTTGAAGGTCCCTTAGTAATATTTTTCCTTGTTGCAATAATTTATGGTTGACATATGGTCCTTTTTGCTAAATGTGTAGTTTACAAGGATATGCTTGAAATCTACTATCATACAATAATATTGTTTGCTATGGATAAAACTCCTTATATTGCATATTGTGATCATGCCATGTTTTTTGAACATGATTATTGATTTCATGTGTCTGAATTGCTCTCTTCATTTCTTCCTCCATTCTATTTAGATCTAAAAACCTCACTTGAAGTGAATTCTAATCTCCTATCCGCATTATCAATGGATTCACAAACTTGGAATAATATATTCTATAGGCATAACTGATTTTATTCTGTATACTAACTAAAAATGAGTGAAACATATTGCACACTTATAATTAGTATTGTATGTCCATAGGATCATAGAAATTTGATCCTCCCAATCATCTCTTTGCACATTTCATATTTTTTAAAGCATATTCTAAAGTACTTTATTGTATGTTTATGCTTGTCTTTTGGTTTAAAGATGATATGTTGTGCTCTTTTGGTGCGAGATCATGAAATATTTTGTTAGAGTCTTGATAGTATTATTAAGGAAGTGTGTTCCTCTTTCACTTACCAATTTCAATGAACATCCAAACTTCGCAATGATGTTCTCATATAAAAAACTTGGTTGCGTCTCTTATGTTAATGTTTGGTGTTGTAATAGATTTTACCCATTTGATGAAGTAATCCATAATAATAATTATATACTTAGCATGAATTTGTATACTTAATGGATTAAAAGGTCATATGAAATCTAATTCCCCATTGTTCAAACGGTTGCATTGCTAACATCATATTCAAAGGCATTTCATCCCTAGGATTTAGAATTTATATTATTTGACAAATGTCATAATGCTTTACAACTTTTTGCACATCTAAGAATAAGGTAAGCCACCACATACTAGTTTTTAATGTCTCCCTTAGAGTTGATTCACTTGTGAAATGTCCCCTTGCAGTTCTCTGGTGTGTTTCTTCCAACAATTATAGTCTTTCATGATATTAGGATACTCTATGCATAATCCTTACCCATTTTTATAGAAATCCATTGATAATACTAAAAGGTATGGCTTATGTGATCAATTGTTTTTATCTTTTTCAACATAGTGTGTAGGAAAAACTCCTTATTCTAGGAAAATGACTATGTCCTCCATATTCTTTATAATCACAAAGACTCTAAATAAGTCCATATCTAGTGACCCATATTGAAATTTTTATGGATCCTCACCATTCATTATTCGACTAAGATGATCTAGTCCCATATTTTCTCTTCTTAGTTTCACATTGACCTTAAACTAAATTTTTTGGAATAAAATTAACCACCTAGATATCCTTCTACCCAACATAGGCTTATTCACTAAGTAGTATAGAGCCTAGTGATCTATAAAATTCAAATGGTGTTGCTAAGAGATAATGCCTAAATTTATGAAATGCAAACACCATTGCCAAGGCCTCTCACTTTATTATAGTTTAATTATTATTTATTGAAAACAACTTTTTGATTGTGAAGTGAATGGGGTGATCCAAATCTTTGTCTCATGGCTAAACCAATATAACCCCTACTACTATTCCTAAAGCATATACATATACATGAAATATCTTTCTTCAATTGGGGAAAAAAATATGGGTGTTGTTACCAACCTCTATTTCAAATCCAAAAAATATGCCTAATACTCATTAGTACACTCAATCTTCATATCTTTTCATAATAATATCTCCATTGGCACATATATAGTTGTGTATCCTTTGATGAAATTATGACAATACCTTGTATGTTTAAGGAAGTATCTCACTTTTTAGAGCTTATATGAGGTGGTATACTCATAATTACTATGATTTTAGCTTGATTAACCGATATACCATCATTTCATATTATGTGACCCAATATAACACCAGAAGGTGTAAATAATAAACACTTTTTCAAATTCAATATGATGCACAAAGTTTAGAATAATTCTAACTTGAGCCTTAGATTAGATAGGTGTTACTTAATAAAGATAATACAACCCAACCATCAATATATCCTTACAAAAAATCATGGATGAAATATTTAAATGCAGTTACCACAACCCTAAAAAAATAGTAAGAGCATTTTTCAAACCAAATGGCTTTACCTTTTATGTGAAGGAGCCCCATTTAATTAAAAAGGTGGTTTTAGCTTGATCTTCAACTATGATCGATAACTAGTGATAGTGACTAAAGCTATATGTGAAGGAATAGACTTTGTGCCTTATGACTGACTCCAAAACTTTATCTATAAAGGGAATTGGAAATGGGTCATTAATAAAGGAATCATTTAATGCCCTATAGTCTTCATAAACTATGATCTCTCCTAAATTTTTAGGTTACACCACCATTGGACTCACCTATTCTTCCTTTTCTATGGGATAGATAATCCCTACTTCTTACATGTAGTCAATTTTAGCTTTCATTTTAAGTTTCATATTGGGATTTAGCCTGAATGGGCACTTTTTAATGGGTTGTGAACACTTCTTAAGCTCTATTCGCATCTCTCCTAATGAATGGTGCACACCCTTAACTTATTAAAATTCATTGGGAACACATTTTGATAGTCTCGTAATAATTATAGACCTTCTAATTTTTATTGTTGTGTCCAATATTCATCCAAAGTAACAAGATTTGGTACAAAATTGGTACCAATATTCCATACTAATTTTTTAATGGTTCTTGATATATCTTATTGGACCCACTTGGCATAGAGTCTTGAAGTGTTACTCTTCTTATTCTTTAATGTTTAAATTTTGTAGCTGTACATCTTCAATTTTCTCTATGATTTTGGTTACTCTACTACTCACTCAGGTTTAAAGAAACCTTTAAATTATAGGTTCTCATCATTGTCATTGGATTCTATCAATTCTTTGTCATCTATGATTATATTGCAGGGTTTCACTAAAGACTACTCTTTCTACTTACTAGCCTTGTAAATTTTTATAGCTATATTCAAAATATCTAGCTACTTCTTGCTATGAAGAGGAGTTTGTTGTAATGGTTATATCCTATGCTCACCCATGACATAAAAATATCTTTAACTATTGAAGAACATTCTACACCAGGGGATTCTCATCTTTTAAAGGCAAAGGTTTGAATAAAATCTTGGTAAACTTGTGGTCAATTTTTAGTTTCCCACCTAAGTTCATGGTGTATGTCCATGTTCTTGTAAGAGGTTCTAGAGTATACCTAAAAACATGTACCTAATATTTGGGTTTTACACCCTATAAAGACCATACATTGACACATTTATGAATATGCATTTCAAGACACTATCCTTCTAAGAAAAATGGCCATTGACTTTTGATCATCAGTGCCATTTAAAATTGAGCTTGAAATAACTCACAAACATCTTCCTATTGCAATTAATTTTACCTATATACTACCCACCATGTCATAACAACACCCTTTAATGCATCATTCAATGCACTAAATCATTGATCTACATTTAGAACATGTTTCTCTAATCTAGAAATAAATTATCCCAAGTCCTTAGTTATAAAGTATTTAGGTAACTATCACTCTGTAGAAAACACCATTTGCATTAGTCTTACCTCATCATCTCCTCTCACCTAATTTAGCATATGGGTATCTAGATCACCATTTATTGAAGATGTTGCTTCCCAAGGTAGAACATATTCTTGAGTTGGTTCAATATAATCCATGTATGTCACACCCACTTGATATAGTAAATATACTTATGAACTTATTGGTGATCACACAAATGAAGACTTGTATGCCCCTATATGGAATTGTGGAACTTGTTATTTTGTTATGACAAGTCTAGATGAAGGATACTATGTTTTCTATAATGACCATGATGGTTCTACCTCTAAATGTAAAAAATTAAACTCTATAGCTCATAGTGCATCATGTTTAGATCCTGTGCCAACCTTAAACTAGATGTTATCCCCTTATTCATAAGGTGAGTCAAGGTATTTAGCAATGATATATGGCTTGATTTCAACTTTATTTAGAGGTATTATTATGTTAGTGTAGGTTTTTATTCCGTTTAATGGTTTTTCCCTACACATGTTTATTTATTTTGCTTAGGTGTTATTAGGTCATTGGGGAAGATAATACCATATTCATGAGGATGTGTGATCATGTCTATCTTTCACTTATATATATAGCTTTCTTAAATTTTTTTGGGCTAATGATGTTAATGCTAATATTTCAATATTTTGATTGCCGAGTATAAAGTTTCTTCTAGCACATATTTGATTTTGCTTCTATAATGGTAATTTCTTCATGCATTCAATCCTATCCTGACCTGATCTTCCATTGTGGCCCACTCTAATAGATGACAATATTATCCCCTTAGTGCATCTTTAATTGATTACACTCCCTATTGATGGTCATCTGACCATCGTATACTCATTTATTTTTTATTAAAGTAGGGTTTTACATTTCATTGGTCTTCATATTTATGACTTCAAAGTCACCTTATGGACTTATAATTTTTTTTTCTACATCCTATAGTCACCCAGTAGGTTCTATCCTTATATAGTTTGCAAGAATAAATGTGATTGGGTTATAACTAAGAGCAAGTCATCCAATTGCTTCCCATGTCGACTAAGGGATCATATTTATTATACTTTCAAAGTCAAATACAAAATTTTAAACTTCATAACTTTCTATTTTGTATATCCATTAGAGAATCAACATCCCATGGTTTTTTTGTCTCTATTAACCATATCACCTTATCAAGGCATTGCTAACCTATTTATGTGCAATATAACTAATTACATATAAGACTTGTGATGTTTTATGATATATCTTCATTTCATAGAGGGCTTACCAATTTAAGTAAGTTTGTCAAAGTAGTAACTACTCCATATTGTCTCATAATGGAAATAATTTGAACATACATTTTTGCATTAATGACTGCAACATCATTCTCAAATGTAGTCCAGTGTTGTATATTCTGCAGTACTAGTTCTACCTAATACATCAAATGCTTTCCCTTGTAGGATCAATAAATTTTTATTACCGCACCTTTCTAATTTTTAGATCTTACGAAATATCTAGGGTTAGTAATCCTTATTTTACATGTTGATGTTGGGTGACTACTTATATGTATGCAAGATCCCTTAGGTGCAAATTTACTATGTTTATATTTTGTACCTATTTTTCTTTTCTTTACTTTTTTACACACAATAATACTTTACATGATGTTGCCTTAGAACTCTAAAATACACACAATATAGTTATTTATATAGATTAGTTGGAAAATTTTATACAAAGTGATTGCATTACCACATAGATAACAAATAATAGGTTTTTGACCTAATCTCTCATATGATATGTGATTATCACCTTGGTATCTACCTTAATACCCACCTTTATATCCCTATTATCCTTATGGAAATCCCTAGCCTTATTATTTTTTACCATCATATACTCCTCATCATTATAGTGAACCCCACCCCTATTGCTATTGACCATCATATCCCCCATATATTTCTTAGGGAGAAGATGGCCCCCATCCTATCTGTTGTTGTTGGGGTGACAAAATGTTTCATGACTATTGATATTGAGGAGATGGTGAAGTCCAGCCTATATGATATTACAAAGATTATGGTGTCTAACCCGCTAATCCCTAAGGATGATAATGAGGTGAGGTTGGTACCCATCTAGGAATAGTTTCAGTTACAGTTGTCATCTCTACATCTGAGCTTGGGACCCTATTTGCAATAAGGATCTGTTGTGCTACTATTATGAAGACATTCCTAGTGATGTCTTCCTTCAATGTTGGAGGGATATGCAATTTTTACCATCATGATTGTGTGACTTAAAAAAATTATAATATATACTATGAGACTATTAGATGTACTATTATAAGAGATGTGTCATTTTGTAGTCACATGCCCTACTACATGACATATCTCAAAAAATTATGTTCTGAATTTTGGGTAGTCATTTTTATGGTGCCCCTCTTTTTTTTCACTTCATAACTAGAAACCTAGTTTAGGCATGTTAATTTCATTAAGCTCATCCATATTGCACAAAAAAACATATATATTTATGTCAATTTTTGTAGGAAGCTGCAGACTATACCCATAGTTCTCTATAAATTCTACATAGAGCATAGTTTCTCCTGCATTATTCTTGATAAAGAAATAAGTTTGAGAAATGGAAAACCTAATTCAAGTTCATAGGACTTATACAAACCATGTGACCTTATAGATATATTTAAACATAAATTCTACTCTTGATCACATCAGAGAACCTAAAATCATAATCCTATACTGATTCACTTGATTTTTGGTGAATCTCTTTAAGTCTTGGATTGTCTGACTTAAACACTTCTTCATTTTGAATTTTCCTATCAACTAATATTTGAATTCCTAAAGGATTGATTTGGAAACATAATTTTTATACATTATTTCAAGATCTCTACCTATTAATGCTCTTATGAGCTCACATTTCTTTGCATCCTCCATAATTACACCTTTAACCTGTTATTTCATTTTCTAGGTTAATAGGTACTATACAGGGTTAGTAGACCCATCATATGGTGCCAAAGTGACAACAAATCCTATAATTAGAGTAATGCTTCCTATGCTCTCACCTAAAACCATTGGTTATTATGTCTTAGACTTTAATGTCATCTTAAAACTTATTGCTACCTGAAATCTAGCCTCAATCAATTTCCTCTTATTAGATACTTTCTTTATGTCTTCAATATATTTTCCAAATTTATGTGTAAAATAGTAAAACTATGTACTATCTTTACCATGTTTTTCTCTTTTTATTCTACTCTCTATTGATAATTTAGGCACAGGGGATGTGTACCCTTGAAATGAATGATCCTTATCTGTGACTCTGGCTTCTTTTGAACTTAAACTTGTCTTAATCATGTGATTTAACATAAATTATTTAATATATTATTCCTTCTCTTCTCCAAATAATATTCTCTCTTATAATTGTGATCTAGAACTATGGTCTAATTGATCTAATTACTATTATTCTCTCTTTCCACTCTCTTCCATCTCCTTTGAATCCCTTTCCCAAATTTTGTCCATTTTTGTGCTCTCACTGTGCCTTCTCCTTTTTTGGGTACTCTTATTTCCTCATCTCCATAATATCCATAATCTATAGATATTCTATGATATTTCATTCCTTATTTATTTTTAAAACTCTATAACTACTCCTACTCATAAATACATTAGTATTATTTTGTTTATTCCATCTCCTCTATTGTCCCAGGTCTCGCTCTAACCCAAAAATTCTTTTCTCATTCTACTTCTCTATGTCTTCCATCTTTTGTGTTTAAGTTAAAATTTCTCTTCTCAGTTATTTATCATTTAATTCATCATCACACACATACCCATAATTACTAAAGTAACTAATATATGTTAGTCAGGATAGGCACCATGGCCTTTTCCATAACCAACATTTTAAGCATAGTAGGTAGTCGCTATAGAATTTTCTCTCTAATACTTATTATAAACAAATCATGCACAACTTCAAAAGTGATGTACCATTTCATGTCAAACTTAGTGATATATATATATATATATATATATATATATATATATATATATATATATATATATGGTAGTATTTAACCAATGATCAATTGCATGCATCTAATCAGTGTCCAAAATTTTGAGCTTTTTAATCTTTTCCTCAGTCCAAATAAAGTGCCCTGTCTCCTTCTGCTTGAAGCAATGATACTCAATTATTGATAACTATGTAACTAGTAACCCATAAAATTAACATAAAAATATTTCCTATATCACACCATGTATATGTTTAGTTATAACCTCTATATTAGACCTTCTTATTCTCTTTGCCTCCTATTCTATCAAATTGTGAATTCTCTCATCCAACCATTATTCTAAATCTCTATGTCTAGGTAACTGTCGTAGCATGTTTCAAATTTCCACACTCATTGCACCATTATTAGAAGAGGTTCTTGGAAAACCCATCAGAAGATGTTAATGTGTGTTTTTGTGTGAATTAGGATATAATTTTAGAATTCAAACATTATTTTAGAATAGGTTGAGTATTCATTCAACTCAAAATTAAATGTTTATCCAAAGACATGCAATTTCAAATTATATAAAAAATTGATTATTATTACATAAATAAACATATTTAAGAAAAAAATAATATACATTGTACATAAAACTATTACAACTTTGATAAGGCTTCAAGAGGAAACTTAGGTGCTTTGGGTGTTGGATTCATTATTTGGCTTTGTTTTGGTTCCTTGATTAGGGTTACCACATGGAAAAATTCATATGGAACCAACAATGAAGTAAAAGCCCAAGTGTAGACACATAAAATTAATCGTTAAGTGTTTGACAATATTCACTCTTGAAATTATTACCCTTGAGATCAAATAATGGAGAAACTTAGTTTGTAGGTAGGTGTGCCTATACTATCAAAAATAAGTCTAAGTGGGTGTCCAAGTTTGTGGATTTTTGGAAGGCCATAAATACATGGAGTGATTTGGCCCAAATTAATAATTATATTTTTAACCTTTTCATCTAAGGATGATTTATTAATGGCCAAGTTAACATATTTCAAAATACAGTTCAAAATATACTTTTTGAGTTTTATAACATTCATTAGTATTAAGGTGATTAGCCATGTTCTCAATATAATCTGGTATGTTTAAAACCACCATTAATCCACCCTTGTCTATTTTCAGGATGACCATCTACTTATTTTCAATCAACATTTTAAGCACCATATTTTTTTCTTTGCTAATATTATGCTTAGGTAGTTTACTTCTTCGTAATGCCCATGCATAATAGTATCTAATTTCTTCAGCTTCACTTTCAGGAAAATGTCTAATTACTTCTTCAATCCCACAAATAAACTCTTCCAAAAGTATTTTTTTTGAAAAGGTAAAAATATTTATTAAATTGACTAAAGTAAAGACATAGAGCTACCACTTTAGGTAACCTAAGAAATAGACAGACAAGAGAAAACAAAGGTACTGACTAAGTTAAAATCTAGAAATCCTCAAGAATTAACATATTATAGCCTTAGTTTTCCCTTCACATAAATATATATTGGCTAAATGATGGACCTTTTTATTCATCTCCAACCATTCTGAAGTGTTCTTATATTGATTATAAGCCAATATATCCAACTAGTTTTTCACTACCTTGTTTAGCTAGAAAATCAGCCATAACATTCCTTTATGTAGGCACATAGATGGGGATGATCTTTTAAAAATATTTCCATATGGATTTTATTTGAGTGACAATACTATTTATTCACCAAGCTTGTGATAAAAATTTATCAATGAGATCCAAAAAACCCACCATAATTTGAGAATCTGACTCCACTAGAATCTTATGTACCCCCTGCTCCCAAGCATTAAGATAACCTTACCTAATATCCAACCCTTTTGCTGTAATATTAGAAGCCCATATGAGACCCTCTAACTCCCAATATAGGATTTTTCATCCATAATCTCTTCTAAGAAAACCAGTCCCTATAGCCCCTAGATTATCCTTAACAACCCCATATGTATTTAAGTTTTCCCATCCTTGGGGAGGTGGTTTCCATGTTCTAAAATTTTGATCTTGTGGAGTCCTCTCTCTCTCTTGGAGTTTATTATACATATGATAATATATAATAGTTTATGAGACCTTGCTCACAATTTTTTTCCATACCAACTCTGATGAGTGGGATTCCTCCTACAAAAATTAAACATTTCTTTCCAACAAAATGTGCCACCAAATGAAACTCGGACCTAAATACTAACCCATATGAATAAGGGTATGTTTGATTTTTATATGTTTCTAGGTTTCCCAAATGTTTTCAAGGTTCAATCAAAAATATAATTGAAACTTAAAGAGTGTTATCCATATATTCCATAGCTCCCTGACAAATTCACATTGAAATAACAAGTGATTAAGTGTTTCCTCATGATAATTACACATAATACATTTGGAGGGACCATATAAACCTCTATTCACAAGTTTATCATAGGTGAGGTAGCTTTTGTGCATAACTTCCCAAGCAAAGAAAATTATCTTAGGCCATCCTTTAACAACCTATACTTTATCCCATGTGACATTTTATCTGATTGCCATAGGAGAGATAAACACATTATATCCTTATCGAACTATATAATAACCTAGACCTCCAAGGCTTTAAGCTATCCTATCCTCCTCAATGTTTCATAAAATAAATCTCTATTTGAGAATTTGATTAATAAAAAGCTTTTATTTATGAGGGGCATTTACTGACCACTCTTTCAATCCCTTCCATTATAAAAAAGTGAAATTTCCAATAGTCTTAGAATCCATGTATGAAGCCATCTTTATCCAACCTATATGTTTGAGGCTTTGATGCAAAAGTAACAAATCTAAAAAATCTAAGATGGAGGATGTTGATCCCAAGAATCTATCCAATTTTTTTATCTCTAATGCCTATCTTCCAAAAAAGTCTAGATTTTGCCAATTCTTCACCATATTTTAGGGTCTTCTAAATAATTGAGGCAGGGCCCTTCAACAAAATACAAGCCACTTATTGATGAGGAGTATATCCTAGATACTTACTAGTAATGATTATACTAAAAAGAGTCTCATTATTAGATATCCATCTCCAATAAAGCTTCCCAGCTAGAGATTGCTTATTACAAATGGCTTTACATAAACCAAGATCCCCTTGCACTTTTGGCTGACATATTTTGTCCCAACTAACAAGGGGCCACTTATTGCCCATCCTTGGACCATCCCATAAAAGGGCTCTCATAATTAAGTCCAGCTATAGAGGGACATTCTTATGGGTAGCTAATACAAAGAATCTATAAATGGGAAGAACTTGAATTATTAAATGGATAAGATCCATTCTTCCCCTAAAATTAAGCCATTAATGAATCTAGTGATTCACTTTAGTAAATATTCAATCAATTAAAACTTTTCAATCAGTTGATCCTAATTATTTGAAGTGAAGGGGAATGCCCACATAATTAATTGGAAGATTACCTTGACTAAAGCCCAAGGTGGATAGAATATGATCTTGGGTGTTTTTATCAGTGTTGAAAAAAACCACTTGGGATTTGAGCTCATTGATATACTACCTAGTAACCTTCATGTGGGTGGTTAAAGTTATTTTTATCATTATTGATTAAAAAATAGTAGATTCTCCAAATAAAACCTATGTCATCCATAAATTGAAGATGGGTTAGCCTCTCTATACCCAATTGGTTGTCTATTACAATACCATGTTACCTTCACCTTTAGAAAAGTCTACAAAGACCTTTAGCTAAGATAATAAAAAGAAATGGAGAAATATAATCTACTTGATGGATACCCCTTGAATCCAAGAAAGGAGTTGAGTGGGAGCCATTGATAAGATCAGAAAAGAACATTATCAAAACACAACTCATAACACACTCTCTCTAATCTTGAAAGAATCCAAATTATACAAGATTTTGATCCAAAAACTATTAGCGAACTTGATCATAGGCCTTGGACACATCTAATTTAATAAACATTACTTTTTTCCCTAAATGGTGCATTGAGTGTATAGCTTCTTTGGAAAGTACAATGCCAATAATAATTCAATGTCCCTACACAAATCCTCTTTGTTAAAGGGAAATTATGTTATTCATAACCTTATTTAAACTTAAAAAAATGAGTTTAGTTACGATCTTATAGATCACATTGCAAAGAGTGATCAGGTGATAATCTCCAAGAGTGGAGACTTATCCCTTCTTAGGAAGCAATGCTATAAAAGTGTGATTTAAATCTCTAAGCATAGTTATGTTTCAGTGAGATTATTCTACCACCTTACTTAAATAAATATTTTATGACCTCTCAGAAAGATTTATAAAATTCAATTGGAAAACCATCAGGCCCTAGAGATTTTCCAAATTTCATACTACATACTATTTTTCTCACTTCCTCCTTATCCACTTGAGAGAAAAGGGTTTAGGTTTGTTCCTCTAAAATTATTTATGGGATGCTTTCTAGTATCTCTTATTGTGTTGTCAAATTATGGGAAGTCTGAGTAATAAAAAGAGTTTGAAAGATATTATTTGATATCTATTGCATCCTAGTGATAATATCCTTCACTTGCCCATCTAAATCTTACAACCCAAGCAAAGTGTTACATTGCCTTCTTACCGAGGCTGTTCTATGAAATAAATTCATATTTTGATCTCCTTCCATTAGCCCTCTATTATTTCTCTTTATTTATAGTAAATTTAATCTTAATGATATATAGCCTCTAATTCTATTAGGATAAGTTCTTTAGCATGCTTTATCTCTTCTACAATGACTTTGGTTCTAAAGTTGTTTTCTATCTCCTCTATTTTTGCTAATAAAGAACCCTTTTTGGTCTAAAAATTAGAGTTGTTTTTTATTTTCCATAGCTTGAGATAAATTTTGACATGATGTAATTATTTAAAAAAAATACATTGCCCTTACATGAGAATAACACCCTTCCTTCCACCACAAGGGGATTGTTTCTTTTAGGTCTTCTTGTTCAAGCTAGCAGTTCTCAAAATGAAAACACCTTGGTTGAAAATTGTCATCTTCCTATCTTTCTAAAAGGATCAGATAGTGATAAGAACCTATATGATTAAGAATCTTGATCCTAAGAGACCATATAATATTGGCTTATTCAAAAATAAAAAATATGTCCAAATTGAATTTCTTGTTTGCCTTCCTTACTTGTCTATTTGTTAAAGTATAAGGTAACCCTGTATGCTAGACACCAATTAGTTTGAGTTGGTTAATTTTATACAACATGAATCTATCCCCTTTTTCTAGAGATGGATTACCTCCTTATTGATCTCTAATCGACAATTTAGCATTAAAATCACCTGTCACTATCCAAGGGGCTTTCTCTTTTCCATGTTGACAAACTCATAACACAAACCATTATTGTTATTGCACTTTAAAATTTATGGCTCCAAAAAAATTGGAAACCATCAATAATTCCAAATTAATCCTAATTTTAAAGAGAGACATGATAATTCCCTAGCCAACAAAGTGTTTCAGGGCCTTCCACTTCATAAGATTCCACATAGTCATCACTCCACCTGATGCCCCATGGGATCCCACCACCATATGATCAAATTATCTCCAATTCTATTTAAAAACAATATAAATGGTTGTCTTAGTCTCTTGAAGAAGAATAAAATTAGAAGAGTTATTTTTTACTAAATTTTGAACAACAATTTGGTGAGGTTTACTATTTAGACCCTTTATATTCCAATATTGTATAATGTAGTCACATAAAATGTCACTTGAGTGAAATGAGTGTTACTTGAGACCAACCTACCCATAACTTAGGCCTAGACCTATCTTAGGGCCTATTTTGATCCTTATATAACTTTCATGCAAGTATACCCATTGTTAGACATTCCAAAGTAGTCCCAAACCTTCCTTAGGCATTTAAGCCCCTAGTTCCTTAGGTTTTGCCACTTGAACATTAACATGCCCCTTTGGACACTAAAACACTGAGCTAGTTACTAAGGGACCATGATAGTGTCCCTTACCTCTTTTTAACCCCTATATACACATTTATAGTTCTCAAGTCACCCTAAGGTTAGCTTAGACTCAAATCACATCTTGACAAGCACAAGATCAATATATATACACCACTTTTATCCTTTTACCCACTAGATGGAAATCAGATGCAAATAATCATGAACAAACTCATAAATAATTATGAAAATCAAAGTCATCAATCCCTATTCTACCCTAATTCTACATATATCCATCTACAAAACTCTTAAGCTCAAATTACTTAGATTTCCAGTCGCAAGCACACTCAAAACACTCAAGTTGACACTCATACTAGAATTTACTTATACCAAGAACTTAGGAGGGAGAACTAGATCAAGCTTGATCCCCTCTTGAGGTATTAATATGTAGGCAACTCTTAACACACTGGGGTGTTGAGGTCACATCTAACCTATCCAACCAACATTATAGTTTTTTTACTTGTTCTCCTCAAATACGCTAATAATATGGAGGTCTAGGGTTTTCTCCTAAATCAATCAAAAACATGTCAAGGTAGTGAATCAAGGTTCATCCACATAGACACAAATGTCTCAGACCTAGGGGAGGTTATTCCTAGAAATTCACATAGTTTTTAGCATGAGGACACTAGTGAAATAAGGAGGATACTAGTGCTGTGCGCTATTATCCAAGGGATCACACTATTATCCACGAGGAGTTTTGAGACCTATTTCTAGTTTATGACACTCTGATTATATTCTACACCAATTTCCAACCTCCAATTCATTCATCTCAATTAATTTATACCCAAGTACATACTTGTGTGATTCATTGCTATTATTAGAATAATTATATTAGGTCAATTATTATAAAAATTAATCACTATATTTATTCCTTGATTTAATAATCCAACCCTTTAACAACCTAGGGTTTATATTCCATAAATCCTTTAAAAGTTAAATCAATTGGTGAATCTGACTTACTTTGAATACTACCCTAACCCTAAACATATATTATCTTAGGGTTTGTATCATTTTATTTTCTATGTTCAATAATTAATTTCAAAATCTTAGATCTAATTCATTATTCTATTTTTGTAATGTTTCATAGATTTAATTTCTTAAAAGGTTCAAAATATACAACATTTTGTTTTCCTATTTTCAAACCCACAATGGTAAAATTTGATAATTGATTTGATGAGATTGATAATATTTAATTGTAAAATTTCATATCCAAGCATTCAGATATAAAAGATGACCTTATCCATATTGTCCATGAAGAGATTTAAAAGTCCATTGTTGGTCAATCTTCTAACCCCATAGATGCTAATATTGTTATACCTACTATGGGGGTAACTTAGATTATATAACAACCTATTATACCTATCAAACCTTCACCATTGGTAACACCTCCTATGGCTAATATGAATTCCTCCTCTCTAGATGTATAACCCCTAATACATGAGATTTATGATTTGTAGGCCAAGGTGTTACATTTTCAACAGGGTGTCATTAGACATCTCATGCCTTGGATTCTCATGTTCTTCTACATACATCTTTAACAAAACATATAGCGATAATTTCTTTGCCATCCAGATTTTTGGCACCCAAGCTTAATTTTTATGATGGTGAGGGTGACCCAGAGCACCATCTATGAGATTTCCATGCTGCATGTTTAGACTACATGTCCAATGATTAGCTCCTCACTAAGTTGTTCCCTCATATTTTAGAGTACTATGATCTTCCTAATCAGTCCATCACAACATTTAATCCATCAGTAAATATGTTTTTGGGACACTTTTTGATCAACATCAATGATAAGGTTTCCTATGCTCAAGTTCCTCAACTTAAACAAAAATCTAATGAGCCAATAGTCAAATACATCTTGATATATAAAACTATATTAATAAAAAGGACTAGCCCCATGGTAGATAGAAAACTCTAAGACATATTCAAACAAAGTTTATTATTAGCATTACATGAAGCTATTATATTCAACAAGTTTCCATCATTCACAAATCTATGCCATATAGTTAAGGAATGAGAAGTAAAGCTTCTCTCTATGCACAAATTAAAGTACACTACTGGATAAAATTTAACTAATAATAATTATAATAAGCCCCCATATAAGATGGGGCCCACTAAAAATAAGAATGATAAAATAAAAATAGTTAATGCAGCTTTAAAGCCACCTCTTCAAATGGTTTTATTCACTCCTTCAATGAGACTTTTCAAAAATCTCCCCGAATCACTAACACATGTTCTTTAATAACTCTTGGAATGCAATGTCATATCTCTCCCTCCCATCAAAGAGATTGATATGACTCGGCATCTTCCAAATAATTATGATTCCAATGCATTATGCACTTATCACAGGGCATCAAGCCATACTACAAATATATGCATTAGCTTGTGACATAAGATATAAGATTTGATAGATGTTAATCTCATTGATTTCAACACTCCTATAGAGGTACCTAGACCACAACCAACATAATCAAAATCATTGAAAATATTTTTAGATCTATTTTCAAAACATACAATTGATGAAATAATAGGCACTTTAGGTGCTCACCACACTTATCATGCACATCCACCACCACTATCTTATCATACACATATGATGGACACACACCTTCTAAATAATATCATTAGTGTGTATCATAATACAGTGCCAACTAGACCTCTCATCACTTTATCAAAGCATGAGATAGTTTATGATGAATTAAATTTATATGCACTCTTTTACCGGTGTACATTGATTGTCATCCTATTAGAGTGTCATGGTTGACAAAAGGTCAAGCATTAACATGTGTACTATCACACTTATATAGTACTTGGTTTATTCAGAGCATGATATTTATCAGATAGATACAATTATTCATGGATTTAGTGGCCATGTTCAGAGCTCTATCATGGAGATAGTACTACCCTTATAGGTTGGGCCTTTACACATGTCCACTAGATTCATAGTGGTACCTAGTGCCAACACAATTGATATGTTATTAGATAGGCCTTGGATATAATAAATTTGAGCTATCCCATTTATTGTACACAAATGTCTCAAATAAATACATGCTAATTAGGTGGTTACATTTGAGGGCCTTCCATATGAGAATCCTTTACCTATTTTATAGCTAGTTATATAATAAACACTAGTTCCGACTCAAGACATAGATTCTATCAGCACACATCTGATATCAATTTGTCCACTAGCATAGGTGAGGTCTACTCTTATGGCATTACCACATACACATATGCTTCCACAAAGACCTATATTAAATATACCCCTGCATTAGAGACATGTTGTGTATTATAGAGAGCCTTTCTCTACCCCATTACCACATAGATCAATGTTACAACATAGAGCATAAACTGTAGTTACAATTTCTTCTACCAGATGGGTTCCCAAAAACCCCATAGTTCATAGGCCAACTCAATCAACTTCATAGATTCATAACCCGACTCCATAGTTAGTTTTAACTATAGATCACTCAGTACATATAATTCCCTAATACCTCATCACATAACATGCACAATAAATCTTCCACTTTTTGATACATGACACATTGATTATGAATCTCTTGAGAGACTCATCAATTAGTAGTATCTCTTATCTTATACATAGTTTATCTTACCTTCTCTTCATATATAGTTTCATTTTCATGATTGCTTTTACATAGATTATACTCAAAAAACACAAAAATAATATAATATATTAAAAATACAAAAACATTCAAATATTACTAAAAAAAACACAAATTTTATATTGTAGGCATATCCATGTTTAAATTTCTTATATTTTCTAGGTACTACATATGCTATCTTCAATAGTCTAGTCACTTTTATCATACATACATGCTTCATTTTTTCTTTTTCAAGTGTTCATATATTCTTGTAGGACTCAGGTCCATCACAAAGATCTAAAATTGCTACTATCTACCCACTAGGGGCACATACATAAATACACAAATTAATCATTGATACATTTACCCATTAGGGGAATCCTATGCATTGCTTCTAATTTACCAGGTTATTTCATTCTATATTCCATATAATAGATTTAACATTATTTATATCTTGATATTGATCATCCTATACTACTCATATTTTTTATTGAATACTACTACTATATACTCAGTTATGTACATATTTGCTCTTATATAGATTTGTACCACATGTTCATGCATACTTTCACTTTTAGATTTTCTAGTCTAGATTTGATTATGCCTCTTTGTTTCTATATATATTCAAGGGAATTTGAATATGCCATTGTCCTATGGCTCTATGTCAATTACTTCCATTATGTGTATGCCTTGGATATGTGCCCATGTCCTTATGTGTGCCTTCTTGATTGTGTATATAGACATTTGAACATGTCCTTCCATGTGGCTCTAAGTCAACCTTGTTTTCTCTTTGTGTATGTGGACATTTGAGCATGTCATTATATGTATTATTTTCTTAGATTCAGTGACATGTGCCCATGTCCCTTGTATTTTGGCCCTTTGGCCTAATATTCATGCCTCAAGTGTGTTATATGTATGCTTTCATGTATGTGTCATGGCCATGACACTTGCCTCTTGCTTGTTACACTTACGTTCAATTTCAAATGCCATGAGGGATCTCATGCATTCCCCTTCCCTCCTTGGGTGCCTTAATGGACATCATGCCTTATCCCCCTAGGTAGTTACTCCAATTATATCCATATTTGTTGTTAATAACCATGCTTACATTATTACATCTATCTTGACAACCTTGTGAATGCTAGATCTAACAAACATCACACATTACTAATGTATGCTCATATTATATTACATTCTAATTTCATGTATACATATTATATTGGTTTATCATGCAAATATCATATATGCTCAGGGTAACATACAGGTTGGATAGCTTTTCTTTTGAGGATAATTATTGCATAGGTTCAACAACTCCCCTCAACAGAGATGGAATTCACAACAGTTTGTTAGAGAGATTAAGCCATCCAGGTGCACTCAAAATATATATTTCAACACACAAACATAAAATATAGAACTTAAAATTAAGAAAACACACAAAAAAGTAAGACATAGATTAATTATAATTTGGTACATAAATAATACAGAAGAACATTAGCATGACCTAGTGGACACTAGCACAATGTGGTACTATCCAAGGGACTACACTTCTATCTAGTATCAGCAAAAATAAGAAAATATAGATTAGACAAAAAGGTACAATAATTATAGTTTAGGTTTTCATAGTATACGTCATAGATTATTAGTTTTTCTCAATTTGCTCTCAATTTTGTAAATAATCATACTAGTTTGCTTAGATTGTAGGCATCATGCATGGCATGATCACTTCCATTTTAGTTTCAGATATGCTCAAATACAAATTACTATAAATTAGTCCATAATCCATATGCATAGATATCATAATTGGGGGCATGTGTGTGGTACATTATTTACATTTTCCCACTTATGCACTAGTTGACCAGATGGAAAGGTAAGTTCCATGTCATTCTCCATGTTGTTAATATAAACACCATTTACACTAGTTTTGCACTATTTTGATGCCTTTATCCATTTGAAATGGTTAACATTACTAAGTAGTCTTTGATTTACATACCTGAGTGCCTGAGAGGCCACCAAGCCATTTGTCATTTCATATTTTATAAGTGGCCCTAAATCTATCCTACATAGTTTAAGTCACATCACATAGCTTCAGTTACATTACATAGTTTTAGTTACAGAATCATCTATTACACATGGGTGGGAAATGATGGAATCATATCCTACTTGAGCTCTTGAACCACATACATAGGAGGGTTAGACAAACCATTAGACCAATAAAATTTATTCATAGTTCATGATCCACCAAACAAAGGTGGGAAATGATGGAGTCAAGCCCAAATTGAGTTCTTAAGCCACCCACACATGAGGATTGAGTAATCCATCAACTCAGTCCAAGTTATTCACTGTTTGATCACCAACTAGACACATAGAAGATGTCACTAGGTTCTTGCATTGGTTCATTTACCCAATGAGGTGTCTTATTTCCTTTCCTCTCTCTCTTATCTCATTAATCAATTTTGTCTTTTCTTTTGATATTTATTAAGGATTGATTTAGGCATGTTTCATTTGTAAGACACATAATGGAGCATGCTTCACATACTCAAACATAGATTCAATGGATTTGACTCTTAGGTAAGTCTAGGTATGCTTCTTTTTCCTTTATCCTAATCATTTTACTTTGCTACATGTTAGCAATCCAAGTTACACCCTACTGAAGCAAATTGCTTAGATTTACTTCAAACCTAGACTAACATTGGATTGGTCTATAGGCTATGGGATATATGTATCTTAGACCAAAACTCTATATTATGAGGATATCTCCTTTGATATATCTACTCTAGATCTATTACTAAAACCTACTTTGCTTCAGGGTTGAAAAGAGTTAGAAGGATAACTGAAAGGGAAATCCTATGCTAGTGATGGTGATATGCCTATATTACTAGTTCATCCACTTCATTTTTCACTCATACAACAATAATGAACCAAAAATAGACTAAGAGAATATCTCTAAGGCTTATTTTTTAACAATTTTTCACATGGACATATTGATGTATGACTACAACTTGGAGGTAAAGGGAGAGAGGTCTACTTTGAGACACTATTAAACCTTGTTACACTGCAAATCTAATCACCAACCTTTGACACTTCATATAACCTATAAAAGATATTCATCAACATATAGTTGTGGCAAGGACATGCTAAGGGAAGTTTAATACCACTTATACACATCTGAATAATCATATACATACTATAAATCAATCATAGAGATGTTGTAATAGTTTATTTTGTTGATTTATGAGGTTACAAAGATCAATCTTGGTAGAGTTTCATCATGCCCAAGAGAGGGATCTTGATTCTAGGCCTAAAAGCCTAAATATATAGAGCATGAGAAGAGAACAATCCAAGATAATGGCATATAAGAGATAAGAAAGAATCATTTAATCATTACTTCAACTAGACTTTAGTTATGAACAATTACCAATAGTCCTCAAGAGATCTCTCTATGTCTAGTGCCTTGCATGCTCCTCGAATGATCTATTTGGCATTAAAAACAAGGTGGTGGGCCATAGTTTACTTGTTATAACTCCTTTGATTATGTTATGCAATAACTTGGCTAGACAACTCCACTTGAGGTGAGTTAACTCATGTATTGATACTCAAGATGAGTTATGCATGTGATTGGCAGCTGTAGACCAATTAAATCATCATAAGGATTAGTTAAGCATGATTTTACACTCAAGTATCAGTTGAAAATGAATTGGATCAATTATATGGAGTGAAAACTCTGCATTAGCTCTGATCAATAGCCTTCTATGACATATTTCATTTTACTTGATTAACCAAGTAGGTCTAGTAGGCCAATTAGGCCTAGTAGCCTAACTTAATGCATTTGATGGCTATAATAACCTTCATGAAACTTTGAAAACCTATAAATATGGTGATTTTAATACATGAATCAATGCCTCATATCATTAAATGGGTCCTCCTAGGCATATCTCTCTCTCAAGACCTGATTGATATTCTCATGAATATTTAGAGTGTCCTTATGACCTTGATTTGTCTCTTGATACACATTCTTGATGGCCTTGTCTCATGAAGTCAATAACTAGGCATATGTGTATGCAAGGTTCCTTAGTATTATGACCTTATTATGAGTTAAACCTTATTATGAGTTAAAAGGATGATATATAGTGTAATGGACCTGAATAACATGTATGAGGTCTTTTGGAGTCATGAAAGTGGATTGATCAAGCCATTAACTCTCTTTTTGCATGAACATAGCTCTTTGTTTTGACCTATAAACGTATCTACCTTTGGAAATGACCAAAAAGGCTAATTTAGGTTATCATAATTTTTTTTAGGAATACTATGACCCCATATTGATTTAATAACTCATTGAATGTGTAATTACCCTTCATTTTCTTGCTTATAGGCTCAAACTAGCCTTATTTAACCTAGTATGTATAAGAAGGGTATTGCACATGCCAACCAATAGGTCATGGAGGTGATAAAGGGAGTTGATATGACTATAAAGATCATTTCATAGCTTAAACATATCATTTGAATGCACATTTAGGCCTCTTTACTCCATCAGGTAGGTTTCAAGGTTTTGCAAGAGTTTTAGGGGTCCACAGCTTCCGACCAATAGTTCCTAGTGTATGGACCCTTGATGGAATTTTTTTTTGCATATATATGGAGTATATTGACCTCCTAAAAAATCATGATAAGCATATTCTCCCATGTAAAATATGTGTAGAGATGTGTACATGGTGAAGTTATGCTTTGAGTGGTTGTCATGGACTGTGTGTGCAGAAAAGAGGTTCATGAGTCAAAAAATGACAAGTTTTATTCATTCCCTTAAATATAACACCTACTTATAGGTTTTCAATGACCCTCCACACTCATTTCACATCAATTTTAAAGAAATCCCATGAACGAGTTAAATATGATGGCATGGTTCTCAAGGGTTTATGGCCTATTTAACTGTGTTAGCTATCAATAACATGATTGCATGAAATTATAAATATGGAACACTCTAAATAGGTGTTTTAACACTTATCATTACCTTATTATGATTCAAAAACTCTCCCATGAGGTTGTAACCATCTATCATACTTGTAGCTCTCCAAGAAGGTCTCTTAGCTCCATGTTGACTATCATGAGCCAAAAATAGGGCTATGTCAAAATAATGGATAATTACACTATTTATGTGACCACACAAAAACCATAGATAGTTATATACACTTATGATGGCCACTTCCACCAACTTTCATACTTGGATCATTCCTATAGAGGCCTGTAGATGCATATTTTAAAAACTGACTAGTGGGCTGCCAATGTGTTTAATATGCCCATGACAAAGATTTCCTCTTTTTACCTTATATTATGTTTAAGGATGATACATATTATTTTATTAGGCCATTAAAATAAATATTTGAATGATTTATACCTATTATAGTCACCTATTAAACCATGATACCCATCATCATACCATGCTTCTTCAAGAAATCTCATTGTGACATGACTGTCATAGCTGTAGGTGGTTTTTTGAGAAATGGAGGTGATTTATATCTATTGCACCATTAATTGGAAATTTTAATACATATTAAGTCACTTGGAACCTTCCTCTCACCTATTTATTGAGCATATTACTCCTCAGACATTGTTCTTAGGCCTCTTACATTCTTGATTTTATATAGTAAGCCTATGTATTGTACTTTGTTGAGTTGGCAGTTAGAGGACATTTGATCTAGTGAAGGTCTAAAGACATAAATTTTGATTTGAATATACAAGTTATTTCACAATTTCCTTTTAACTAAATTTATCTTGAACTATATGTTTAGGGCATATGAATGTTTCAATACAATTAACCACCTATTATGGTTGTAGGTGGTCATTCCAACGTTGATCTTGACTGTATACTACTTGTAAGAATATTATCTATATGGTTCCTAGCTTATTTTTCATTTAATTACCATATAAAACCTTTATATGATCATTAGACTCTCCCATAGGTTATTATGCTCTCTTATTCTTTGTAATCTTGGAAATAGGCTTGTATTGGCAAGGCTATATGTGAACATTATGAGGTGAATGATTATGTCACTTTGAAATATGAAATTCATCTTAATATAACTCACCCTCATTCCTAGTGATTATTAAAACCTAAAAAAAAACATTATTGATCTTAGATACATGACAATCTTGCTCACAGTCTTGGTTTGATAAAGTATTGTCAAAATTTAAACCCTTTCAAACCCTATTGTAGGTGGTGATTAGCATGGAAACATGTCTGAGTTTGATCATTTCTCCTAGCTAGCCTTTGGTATTAGTTTCATGAGCATAACTTTAAAATATTTTTTTATATCCACACTCATTTATCCACCTTTTGAAAATAGACCTTTCTCCGTCATAAACTTGACTATGCATCAAAATCAGGCCCTTGCACGGATTATGACAAAGTTTTAGGATGCTTGGAGAGCTTGAACATGTTACAAGATGTTCATGAATCCTCATACATTCATGAAATGACCTCCATTAGTTTTAAGAACCTAACTTTAATGTTAAACTCTCTTGAAAGTCTTCACTCATTTCTGACCACTTCTTGGGTTTATGCCTGTGTGTTTTGAAAACATGACTATAGGTTATCTTTCTCTTAGGATCCTGACCCTAGATAAACTAATAATATTTTTGATAAGACATTAGAAGAATATCAGTGCCAAATAGGAGTTATTAATATCTATTCACTCAAAATATTTCTTAAGGTCTGAAGGTTAAGTCACCTTGCACTTGTCCATCCCCTTTAGCATGGCTGTAGGTGATTAATGCAGCTTGTACAAATAGAGGTGGAGTTATACCTTGAGAAGGTCACAAAACATGAATATGAGCCTTTCCTCCATTATTTGAAACTTTATGATATGATTTATCCTTATTCATTTTATAACCATGATTTCTATTATTTTAAAATAGTATTTTCATGAAGCACATCCTTGAGTGAATTTGTCATGGCTGTAGGTGGATGTTTTTTTCTCTCTTTAGCACTATTTTAAGGTATACAAACCACATTTACATGGCCATAATGGTTTTCAAACATATTTGACACCTATTGAAAATGAATTGGTGATATAGAGGTGGATGGAATGTGGTGATATGTGATGGATGATGAGAACATTGTATGGAGATGGAGATGGAGTCTTACAATAGTGAAAAGGCAGTGACAAGATAATGTAAATGGATACAACATGATGGAGGAGAAAAGAGCATGTGGAGTGTATGTAAAGACCATATTTAAGGGTCTTAAGTAATCATAATCACACCCTCAACAAGATACTATATTTTGGAGGCCTTTAAACAAGCATATGGTACTAAAATGGAAACATAGGAGTCTACTAAAAAACTTAACATATAGTAACTTTCCTTAACATATGCTAAACTATGAATCCATCAAGATATTAAGAGCACATTGATGGATTCATTACTATGGATCTTTGAGGAATATTTTTTAATATTTAATGAGGAACACAATAGCATGAAGGAAACCTATAGATCATGTCATGAAGAATCATGAAATCCATGAATCAACCTTTGAACCGTACAACTTCTCCAAATTGCCTGCAGGCTAAAAATTACATTTGTAGTGTCTTATTGAGATCCATATGACCTAATACATGTGAAAATAAGTTTATTAATTCTATTTAAAGGTGGATCATGCTTATTATAAACTCCACAAACTTTATTTTGTTGGTCATGATGCCTAGATGAGGAGAAAACTCAAAAAACTGATTGCTTGCTTTGATGAAGAACACTTGATGAATGACTAACTTCAAAAGGATGGTTCATGAAAGAGAGAGAGATAAATTGATAAAAAATTAACATATTTATAATCTCTTTGAGACCCATTTATCTACCCAAAATTTTAGACCTTGATTTTCTCTCTCATGACCATACCGTCTGCAAACTTGAAGGGCACTCACTATGTGCAAAGAAGCTAGATGGATAAAGGGAACCAATTTTGGGCCTATATGAAGTCTTTTCTCCTCGAATATTTTTTGTAACACTTTATATGTCTTAATTTTAAATATATTTACCTCATCTATATGGAAAAGATCGTACAATTCCATCCTCCTGCATGGAAATACATGGAAATACTCCTTTCTATTGCATTTTATCTAAAATTTCAACTTGAAACTGCCTATTTATAGAAATAAGAGGAAAGAAATGAGTCAGTAAGGAGATTATAACAAGTATTAAAATTTTTTACATCTTTATGGGGCCAAATTTGGCATGTGGGAGCTCTTGGAGGCCTTTTCTATTCTTAGACTTGCATGTAATGATTATTTCAAAGTATGAAACTTTATGACTAAACAAATGACATAAATATGAAGATGATTAAATGTATTTTGGATGATTTTTTGGAATTTTGACTCCATATTTCATATGTAAAGACCAACACTTATCATTTTAGGCAATATACATAGAGTCTTACAAAGGAAAACTACCACTAAATACCATGAAGAATATCTTTTAACCTTCTTAAAATGGTTTGAATGAGGATTTTATGTATTTTGATCACAAATTCTAAAATTATAGTTCATTTCATACCTTCCATATACTGAATATGTTAGAGAATGTCATGATAGGTCATCAACTACCCTCTTTACCATCTTCATCATATCACTTTCAGATCACAAGACCACTTGAGTTGTTTGACAAAGACCTCCAAACATCCTTAGACATCATGATGTTACTTAATACCACTTGAAACAAGATATGACAATGACAAGACATGAAACTCACTCTTTAAATAATATTTAATGAACACTATGGTGGTTAATGGAAAGTTTTTTGTGGTAGGGGTTGGTATTTTGCCTTGACAAACCAAATTGCTAACATTTTTGGCAACTCATAGGGGTTGACCAACCTGCTGGTCATGAGAACTCACTAAATTTTCATATGATAATGATAGTCTAAAATGTAAGAAACATGATTTTATGACTCTAATGGACTACCAAATAGACTTTTACTTTGAAACACCTCTTTTTATTACAAAACCAATGAGATATAATGAGAATAACACAAGGAACAATAACTAAACTAAGAAGCAAACACATCTAACCTAAGGAAATAAGAAAATAAGACAAGACAACAATAATACAACAAACTACTACTTATGATATTTACTTATTGAAACATGACAAACAACTTAAAACAACTAAACTGAGATTAAAATATATGCCCTAGGGTCAAATGAAAAACTAGATTTTCCACCATGGAACCTTGAAGTATGATTGCCACATCTTGATAGCTCCTTCTTGTAGATAGAAACATTTTCATGTTCATGGCTCTTGGTGATGCAATTGGGCCTTCTAATTCCATTCTCATGTGCATATATTATACATGTGAGTTCAAGACGTAGTCATACTCCTCCCATATTCTTTTACTTTATAAGAACAATGTTAATTCTACTTCATTCATGGGATGCCAATGATTTGCCATGTCTTGGTTGATGCTTTCATTCTGCTCCACATGGACAAGTGACTTATCAATAATATCATGATTGAACTCTTGAAATTATTTGGGCATGCTAAGGGACAAGAGATCTTCACTTGGTTTGTGTTCAGGAGTGATGACTTGAGGTACTACTTCAACAAACATTTCTTCATTATTTATATCATCATGTACTTGCTCTTTTGATGGACAAAGCTTGACAAGATTAGTAGCTAATTAGTATTTAACATGTTCCATAGGAAGTTTGAGACCTTGAAGATCTTGATATTCATTTAAAACATTCATATATTGCTTCCAAAGGTCATCATTGTCACCTTGGCACTCATATTATTTAGTTGGCTTGCACTTATCTATGGCTATTACTGCAGGTTCTTGAGAAATAACCTATTCTTTATCAAATGAAACCTCTTCCTCTCTTGCCTCATCTTGTACTTGTATCTCATCCTCTATCTCAATAACATCTTTGAATTTATCTTCTTTTGCAATATGAAATATTCAATCATGCCTATCTTTGCCAACATGTGTCCCAATGGTCACTTCTTCTTCTTGATCACTCAAGTCACTATCATCATTGATCACTTTAGCTGAATCTTCTTCACTTAGCTCAATAATGAGAGGCTCCTTCTCAAAAATTGGCATGGTGGATCCATAAAAATACTCAAGAAAATGAGATAAATCTAAAGCAGTTGCCATAGATGCTTGATTTTTCTCATAGGGCTATTTAACTTTGGCCACCATCACCTCCTCTCTGCTACATATGCCCATAAATAGACTTACATGAAGGGAAGGCCTTGAGATCTTGAGGAGGGAAGAGTGGAGGCTGAATGATTTCCTACTTGCTTTCTAGAATAACAATTGATCTTATGCTTGATTTCTCATCTCTCTCTCTTGACTACTGTACTTGTTTCCAAGTCATAAAATTGGGTTTAGGAGGATATTATTTTGTACTTGCTATAACCATGGGTATGAATGGACACACCTAATACTAATATTGTGTTAATTTTATAGCTACTATTAACTACTAAAGATGTTGGTTTGCAATATCAATTTATTGAGCAAGGTGATCCTCAAAGTCATGAACCAACTCATTAGAGATCTCTCCTTGCTGATCAGAAGATGTAGGCTCTTGTATGATCTATTGTGAAACATGTAACTTATCCTCCTTGAAATATGCTTCTTGCACCTTTTGATGTCTCTCTTGGATATAATTCCAAGTAGTAATATTTGGCAAGGTCTGAATGGAATATTGAGGGCTATGATATACATTTATTTGATATTCATAAAGAGAAAAGGGTAGTTCAATAGATGGCTAATGTGAAATAGAGGGAACATGCTGCTAGTTATGGTGAACTTGGTGTATCTCATGGACTATCAAATTCTCTTCAATGCTTATAATTAGACCACCTATGTCAAAGATATCACCACTTAATTTTGAAAGGCCTTATCTTATGAAATATGGACACACTTCTTTAGCTTACTACAATGAAGTTCTCCTGCTCTCAATCTCATGGTTGGGGATCTCCTATCCATATCTCTTTTGAGTGTCCATGCTCACTATTTATTTATCATAGACAAACAAGGTTTATTTGAAGCTTGATATGGATTGTCCTGGAGCTTGGTTGAGGTGATTAGGAATGTCATGATATTTATAGATTGATTAGATTGATAAGCAAGTTGCCAAGGACTTGAATGAGTTTCACAAGGACCATAGGTCTGATAATGGATTTCATATTATTGATTAGGATGAATATAGGGATGATAGGGGTCATAATGAGATAGATAGGGTTCATATGGGATGGATCATAGGGCTACTGATGAGGAGGTATGTGATAGAATTCTCCCCCATATGATGTCATCATTCACCATAAGACACATGAAAATCAATGAATTTATGAACAAAAGTTGAAATTTACCTAAGCAATAAGGACCATATGTGTGATTCAAACTAATTTTAAAGACCAAGATGCTGAAAATGAGTACTCTAATGGCTATATATGTGTCCCACTAGGCATGCCAAAATTGTTAGCAATCCAAGTTACACCCTATCAAAGTAGATTGCTTAGATCTCCTTCAAACTTGGACATTGGATTGGTCTAAAGGCTATGGGATACCTATATCTTAGACATAACATATATATTATGAGGTTAGATCCTTTGATATATCTATTATATATATGTTACTAAAACCTACTTTATTTGGTGGTGAAAAGAATTAAAAGGATAACTGAAAGGGAAATCCTATGCTAGTGATGGTGATACACCTATATTTCTAGTTCATCCACTCAATTTTGCACTCATACAACACTAATGAACCAAAAATGGAATAAGAGACTATCTTTAAGGATTCTTTGGGAATAATTTTTCACATGGAGGTTTGATGTAAGACTACGTCTTGGAGGTAGAGGGAGATAGGTCTACTTTGAAACACTATTCAACCTTGTTACACTGCAAATCTGATCACCAACCTTTGACACATCATATAACTTGAAAAAGATAATTCATCAATAGTTAAGTGTGTCAAGGACATGATAAGGGAAGATCCATACCACCTAAAAATATCTGAATAAACATACACACACTATTAATCAATCATAGAGATGTTGCAATAGTCCATTTTATTGATTCATGAGGTTACAAAGCTCAATCTTAACAAAACTTCATCATGCCCAAGAGAGGGATCTTGATTTTAGGCCTAAAATCCTAAATATACCGAATATGAGAAGAAAACAAGCCAAGAGAATGGAGTATATGAGAGAAAAAAAATCATCTAATCAATAATCTAGCTAGACTTCACTTATAAATAGTTACCAATAGTCCTAAAAACATCTCTCTATGTCTAGTGCCTTGCATGCTCCTTAAATGCGATATTTAGAATTGAAAATAAGGTGGTGGGCCATAGTTGAATTTTTAAAACTCCTTTTGAATCATGTTACATCATAAATTGGTTATACAACTCCACTTGAGTTGAGTTAACTCATGTATTGATACTCAAGATGAGTTATGCATGTGATTGGTAGTTGTAGACTACATAACTCATCATAAGGATCAATTAAGATTGATTTTACACTCAAGGATCAGTTATGCATGAATTGGGTTTTTTTTATGGTGTGAAAACTCTATATTATCTCTCATAAATAACCTTCTATGCCATATTTCACTTTACTTGATTGACCAAGTAGGTCTACTAAGCTAATTAGGCCTAGTGGCCTAACTTCTTGCACTTGATGGATTTAATAACCTACATGAAACTTTGAAAGCCTAAAATTATGGTGAGTTTAAGACATGAATCAATGCCTCATATCATGAAGTGTGTCCTCCTAGGTAAGCAACACCTATAAAAGTGATAAAACTAGCTGACTAGGTTAAACTATCTTCAATCTTGTAGACTGGTTGATTTGAATGAATTCCCAAGGGAAATTAAATGCATGTTTATGATCATATGATGATTTGAGGAGGTATAAAAAATTTTAGGCTTCACTCTTAGGTGCTTGGAATTTCCTTAAACTATTTTGTACCTCTCCTTGTGCACTTTTTCTTCTCAATATCTTGTTTTTTGCCATGTTTTTACACCATTCATATAACAAATTATCAAAAACATGAAGCTCTAAAAGTGTACTTGATGATACATGTGTTATTTAGATGTTTTCAATTAGTTTTGATACATTCTTCTTCAATTCTTCCCAAATAGGTATTTAGTAGGGTTTTAAAAGGGTATTAGAGAGCTCAGGGTTATTAATGATGATTCATAAATCCTAGGCCTTGAATGCCTAAAACAATACCACAAAACATTAGTATATTAGGCCTCTAACTCTCAAAAAGTCCTTATATTCCCATGAAAAATATCCATACCATGGTGAGCATGTGAAGTTAGCTATCATAGTGGAAAATAGGCTTTCTAGGTAGTGTTTGATGTCTTGAGGCCAAAATGATCAGTCATAATGCATCTCCTATGGATAAAATTTGGAATATATCTCTCTCAAGACTTGATGGGATTCTCATGAATATTTGGAGTGCCTTTATGACCTTTCTTTATCTCTTACTACCCATTCTTGATGGCCTTTTCTTAGGAAGTTAATAGCTAGGCATATGTGTATGCAAGTTTCCTTAGCATTCTGACCTTATTATGAGTTAAAATTCTGATATACAATGTATTAGACCTGAATAAAATGTATGAGGTCATTTGGAGTCATTAAAGTGGCTTGATCAAGCCATTCATTCTCTATTTGCATGAACACAACTCCTTGTTTTGACCTACAGACCTATCTACATATGGAAATGACAAAAAAAACCCTACATATGTTTTTTTGGAATCTTAGGACCTCATATTTCTTTCACAACTCATTTAATGTGCAATTACCCTTCCTTTTCTTGTTTATAGGCTAAAACTAGCCTTATTTGACCTAGTCTGTATAGTAACGACACTGCACATTCCAACCAACAAGTCATGAAGGTTCTGAAGGGAGTTGATAACACTTTTAAGATCATTTAATAGCTTAAACGTATCATTTGAATGCACATTTAGGCCTCTTTACTCCATCAAGTAGGTTTTAGTGTTTTACAAGGGTTTTAGGGGTCCACAACTTCTTAGAAATAGTTCATAGTGTATGAACCCCTAATTGAAAACTAATTAACATAGATATGGAGTATATTGACCCCATCAAAAACCATGATAAACACATCCCCCCATGCAAAATATGTGTAGAGATGTCTATGTGGTGAAGTTGTGCCTTCAGTGGTTGTCATGGACTATGTGTGCAGAAAAAAAGTCCATGAGTCAAAAAATGACAATTTTGATTCATTACCTTCAATATAAAACATCCTTAAAACTTTAAAATGACCCTCCACACTCATTTCTCATAAATGTGAAATAAATCCCATCAATGAGTTAAATATGATGGCAGGGTTCTCAAGGGTTTATGGCCTGTTTGACTATGTCATCCCTAAAGGGCATGATTTGCATGAATTATGAAGATATAACACTCTCAATAAGTGTTTGAATAATTATAATTACCTTATTATTCTTTAAAAACCATCCCATGAGGTTTTATCCATCTATCATACCTGTAGCTCTCCAAAAAGGTCTCCTAGCTCCATGTTAACTATCATGAAACAATCATAGGACTATGTAAAAATAGTGGATACTTACACTATTAATGTGACCACACTAAAATTGTATACAGTTAGATCCACTTATTATGACCACTAATACCAATTTTCATACTTGAATCTTCCCTATAGAGGCCTGTAGATGCATTTTTACAAAACTGATTGGTGGGCTACCTGTGTGTTCAATATGCCTATGACTGAGTTTTCATAATTTTTTCATTGTATTGTGTTTAAGGATACTAAAAAAGCTTTTATTAGGCCATGAAAATCCATCTTATAATTATTTATACCTCTTTTATTCACCTCTTGAACCATGCTACACATCATCATACTATACTTCTTCAAGAAACCTCATTGTGACTTGACTGTTATAGTTGTAGGTAGTTTTGTGAGAAATGGAGGTGATTAAGATATATTAAACCATGAATTGGAAAATTTTAAGCCTCTTAAGTCACTTTTAACACTCCTCTCATCTCTTTCTTGAGTACATTACTACTCAAACAATGTTCTTAGGCCTCTTACGGTCTCGATTTCATATAGTAAGCCTATGTATTATACTTTGTTGAGTTGGTAGTTATAAGACATATGATATAGTAAAGTTCTAAAGACATAAATTATGATTTGAATATATAGGTGACTTCACAAATTCCTTTTAATAAAATTTATCTTGAATTGCATCTTTGGGGTATATGAATGTATCAATGAAATTGACCACCTAATATGGCTATAGGTGGTCATTCCAAGGTTGACCTTGACTATATACTACTTGTAAGAATATTATGTATATGTTTCCTATATTATTATTCATTCCATTACCTTATGAAACCTTCATATGATCATGAGACTCTCCCATAGGCTATTATGCTCTCTTATTCTTTGTAATCTTGGAAATAGGCTTGTATTGGCAAGGTTGTATGTGAACATTTTATGAGGTGAACAATTATTATTCAAACCTAGATAGAAACAATATTGATCTTATATACATGACAATCCTGCTCATAGTCTTGGTTTGATAAATTATTTTCAAAATTTAAACCCCTTCAAACCCTGCTATTGGTGGTGATTAACATGGAAACATATATGAGTTTGATCATTACTCATGGTCAGCCTTTGGTATTAGTTTCATGATCATGACTTTAAAATATTTTTTACCTCCACACTGATTGATTTACCTTCTGAAAATAGATCTTTCTTCATCATAAACAGGCCCTTATATGGATTGTGATAGATTTTTAGGATGCTTGGAGAGATTGAACAGGTTACAAGATGTCCATGAATCCTCAGAAATTCATGAAATGATCTCAATTAGTTTAAAAAACCTCACTTGAAGATTAATATCTCTTGAAATTCTTCACTCATTTCTCTACCCACTTTTTGGGCTTATGACTTTGTGTTTTGAAAACATGAATGTATGTTATCTTTATCTTAGGATCCTCACCCTAGATCAACCAATGATCATTTTTATAATACATTTCATGAATCCCAATGCCAAATAGGGTTTCTTAAGATCTATTCACTCAAAATATTCCTTAAGGTTTGAAGGTTAAGTCACCTTGCACTTGGTCCATCCCTTTTAACATGGTTGTAGGTGGTCAATGTAGCTTATATGAACATAGGTGGAATTAGACCTTGAGAAGGTCAAAAAACATGAATATGAGCCTTTAATCTCTTATTTTAAACTTTATGAGATGATTGAACCTTATTAATTTCATAACCATGCTTTCTAGTCCTTCAAAACAATACTTTCATGAAGCACATCCTTGAGTGAATTTGTCATGGCTGTAGGTGGATGTTTTTTCTTTCTTTAGCATTATTTTAAGGTCTATGGACCACATTTTCATGAACATGATTGTTTTAAAACATCTTTGACTCCTCTTGACAATGAATTGGTGAGATGGATGTGGTGATATGTGATGGATGATGAGAACATTGAATGGAGATGGAGATGGAGCCTTATAATAGTGAAAAGGTAGTGACAAGATGGTGTAAATGGATGCAACATGATGGAGGTGAAAATAAAATGTGGAGTGTATGTCAAGACCATATTTAAGGGTCTCAAGTAATAATAAACACACCCTCAACAAGATACTATAGTTTGGAGGCCTTTGAACAAGCATATGGTACTAAAATCGAAACCTAGGAGTCTGCTAGAAACCTTAACATATGCTAACTTTCCTTAACATATGCTAAACTATGAATCCATGAAGATATTAAGAGCACATTTATGGATTATTTAATATGGATCTTTGAGGAATATTTAAGAATATTTAATGATGAACACAAGAACATGAAGGAAATTTGTAAATCATGTCATGAAGAATCATGAAATACCATGAATAAACCTATGAACCGTACAACTTCTGTAAACTACCTTCAGATTACAAGTTAGATATGTATTATATTCTTGAGATACATATGAACTCACACATGTGAAAATAATTTTAATAATTCCATGGAAAGGTGGGTCATTCTCCTAATAATCTCCATAAACTTGATTTTTTTGTCATGATGCCTAGATGAGGAGAAATCTCAGAAAACTAGTTGCTTGCTTGTATGAAGAACAACTGATGAGTGACTTGAATTCAAACTAATGGTTCTTAAAAGAAGAGAGAAACTAATAAAAAATTTCCATATCTATAATATATCTAAGACCCCTTTCTCTTCCCAAATATTTAGACCTTGATTTTCTCTCTCATGGTTGTACCATCTACAAACCAAAAGGGCTCTCACTATGTGAAAAGAAGCTAGATGGATAAAGGGAACTAGTTTTGGGCTTGTATGAAGTCTTTTCAACTTGAATATTTTATAGAACACCTGACATGTCTTCATCTTCAAGTTCTTGACCTTAGTTATTTGGAAAAGGTCATATAATTCTATACTCCTACATGGAAATACATGAAAAACTCATTTATTTTGCATTTTATCTAAACTTTCAACTTAAAAACCCCAATTTAGGGTAATAATAGGAATACCACAAGTTAATAAAGAGATTATAATAAGTATTAAAAATTTTGACATCTTTATGGGGCCAAATTTGGCATGTGGGAGCTCTTGGAGGCCTTTTATATGCTTAGACTTGCATGAAATGATTACTTCAAAGTATGAAACTTTATGACTAAACAAATGGCATTAATATGAAGATTATTAAAGGTTTTTTGGATGATTTTGTGGCCTTTTGACTCCATTTTTCAAATTTAAAGACCAAAACTTATCTTTTAGGTAATATACACATAGTCTTACAAAAGAAAACTTCCACTAAATACCATGAAGAATACCTTTTGGCTTTCTTAAAAAGGCTTGAACAAGGATTTTATGTATTTTGATCACACCTTCGAATATTATAGTTAGTTTCATATCTTCCATATACCGAATATGATAGATAATTTCATGATAAGTCATCAACTTCCCTCTTCACCATCTTCATCATAGCACTTTCAAATCATAAGACCACTTGAGTTGTTTGACAAAGACCTCCAAACATCCTTAGATATCATGATGTTACTTAATACAACTTAAAACAAGATATGACAATGACAAGACATGAAACTCATTCTAGAAATGACACTATGGTGGTTAATGGAAAATTTTTGTTGTAGGGATAGGCATTTTGCCTTGATAGGCCAAATTTTCATCACTACATTTTTATAATAAAATGTGGGGGGAAAATGTAGTCACATAAAATGTAACTTGAGTGTAATGATTGTTACTTGAGATCACGCTACCCCTAGCTTAGGCTTAGACATATTTTAGGGCCTCTTTCAATCAATTTATCTAGCTTTTATGTAGGTCTAACCCATCTCTAGACATTTAAAAAGTATTCCCAAACCTTCTCTTAGGTATCTAGGCCCATAGTGCACTTGGTTCTACCACCTAGACACTAGCACACCCCTTTAGACACTAGTGCACTATGCTAGTGACCAAGGGATTGTGCTAGTGTTCCTTACCTCTTTTTAACCCCTATAGAGATATTTATAGTTTTTAGGGGACCCTAAGCTTGGGTTAGACTCAAATCACATCCTAATAAACACCAAATCAATATATATACACCAATTTTATCCCTTTACCCACTAGATGGAAACTACATGCAAATACTCATGAATAAACTCAAAAATAGTTGTGTAAATCAAGGTTATTAATCCCTATTATACCCTACTTCTACATATATCCATCTACAACATTATTAAGCTTAGATTACTTAGATTTCTAGTCTTAATCACACTCAAAACACTCAAGACAACAATCATACTAGCATTCACTTGCACTTCCACCAATAACTTAGGTGGGAGAATTACATTGGGCCTCATCCCCTCTCAAGGTATTGGCATGTAGGCAACTCTAAACATAATGGGGTGTTGAGTTTACATCCACCCTATCTAGCTAACATTACACTTTTGGTACTTGTGATACTCAAACACCCTAATAACATGGAGGTCTAGGTTTTAATACCAAATCATTAAAAAATAGTTCATAGGTAGTAAATCAGGGTTCATCCACATCGACACATGCATCTCAAACTTAGGCAAGGTTATTCCTAGAATCTCCCAGAATTTTTAGTGAAAGGACACTAACATGGCAAGGAAAACACTAAAATAGTGCACTACTATCCAAGGGATCGCACTACTATCCAAGAGGAGTTATAAGACATGTTTTTAGTTTACAATAATCTAATTAGCTTCTCCATCAGTTTATAGCCTCCAATTCATTCATATCAGTTAATTTCCAACTAAGTACATACTTATTTGATTCATTATTATTATTATTAGAATAATTATATTAGGTCAATTATTATACAAATTAGTGGCTATATTTATTACACATTTATTCTCTAATTTAATATTCTATCCCTAAAACAACCTAGGGTTTACATTTCATAAATACCTTAAAATTTAAATCAAATAATCATTGGGAAACTAGGTTCCATTGTGTGTCAAACTGATTCTTCTATCTATGAGTAAGATATTGATCTCCCTCCATAATTATCTTATCATGATTTACTTCTCTTCCTATGCTCTTAGCTTGAGAGGTTTTTAATAGTTTCTCTGCTTGATAGATCCCAAGATTTGGTTTTCCTTTATTGTCTTTATATTTCATTGTCTACCAGTACTAAAGCAAGAGGTAGAGTCCTTAAATCTACCAACCCTTCTGGCTCAACATATATATCTATATTCTTGCTATCTATATTTCTTAGTTTAGTAGAAATTTCAATCATAACATTATCCCCTTAAAGTTTGACTACTAAATTAATTTGCTTATATGTATCTAAAATAGAATTAAGAATCTCATACCTGTTAGACTTGCATTCTGCTATTTGGTTGGGTTTTGATATCTTGATCTTTTCGTTCCTTTTTATCTTAAGAACTTCATAATTCCCCTTAGAGGAATTTTTAATTAAGTTTGTTGGTTTAATTTCTCCATTATTCTCAACCAAATTATGATTGTTTTCACTATCCTTTGGAGGAATTGGGATCTTCATACTACCCTTTGGGTAGGATCGCACCAATTGACCATGTTTGTGGTTAAATTTACATCGAAATGGTATGGTGTCATAACCCACTTATTGAATCCATGATAATTCCCCCAAATTAATTTCTATATTAGTTGGGAGAGTTGATTTAAATCCATCATCATATAAATCTGTGCTTAATTTTTTGAGTTAACTTTTAATATTTCCTTGGCCACTCCTAGATACTAACCTATAAAGTTACCTAGTTTCTCAAATACCAATTCAAACTAGTACTCCATCGACAATGCATAAATACTAACCTGAATAGATACAATAAAGGACTCCATCCATGGGTAAAATATTATCTTCCATGGTTGAATAAAAAGACTAGATGTACCATATGTTATCCTTTTAGACTCAAAGGCTATATCTCTATTTGTAGGAGAAGATATATTGAAAATGTAATACCCATTAATGATCAAATAAATTAAAATGTCTCCCATTGGCTCCCAATTTTTTTTGATCCAAGAATAGATAAAACCTAGATAATGATGAACTTGAAGATAAGATCATGCTTACTTATATAAAGAACATTCTCTATTATTAGGGTTTGATATATCACCAATTTAGATATTTTTTTTGCCTAAGGGAGGTAGTCATTAACCTGATATTGTTTATGTTCTAGTTTCTTAGTTGCTACTAATAACATTGACTAAATATCTAGTTTTCTAATCCCAAAATCTTCTGTGCCCTAGTTCTTATAAATTATTGCAATCAATGATTTCCAATAGGGATTATTTTTCAATTAGGGCTTAATAGGTCATATTTGAACACCCATTGGGTGGTCCATAAATTATACACAAATACAATATTTCTAGTAAATAATCATTAATTTTACCTAATTATAAGCTAGGGTTTTTCCTTATCCTACCTCATGGTTACTAAAATTATTTTGTTCTCATATCTTCCACAAGTATTATTTTTAGCACTACAACAAAGGTAAGGAAGAACTCAATAAGTTTGTTAAACATCTTAATAACCAGTCTGATTCCATAAAATGTACTATGGAGGTTGAGGAAAATAAATCCTTGCCATTTTTTATAAGTTATGGTGATCAAAATTTAGGATGGTATCTTAACCCATAAGGTCTATAGGAAGAAAACACATACCATTCAATACCTTTATGTAGATTCTCACCACCATCTGGGATAGAAAAAGGGAGTCCTAAACACACTTTTAACTAGAGTCATGAGGATGTCAAATAAGAATCACATTGAATAATATAATGAGCACTTAAGAAAAGTTTTTAGAAATAATGGATACTCCACCCTACAAATGAATAAATATTTTGCCAGAGTAGAGTGCCAACAAAGGATAAGTCAAAGGTCTACCAATGATAACATAAAATAACAAAAGGTGTTCCTTCCTTACATACAATGTAATATAAGTAAAATTGTAAGACTTATAAATAATAATAACATTATAAGTATCTTCTCACCACCCAATAACATTAAATAACTCCTTAATTCATAAAAATATCCCATTGACCCTAGTTCACATAAGGGTGTTTATTAATTTTTTTGTTCTTGTGGAAAATCATACATCGATGAAATTAGGAGGATAATTGGTATAAAGATTAAAGATAATTTCATTGATATTGGCATAGTATAAATCACAATTAAAAATTATCAAATCATTATCAACTTACCAAACATCCCATTAAATTCACGGGCTCAAAAAATTTGGCTAAATTTGATAATTGGTCTAAGAGAAGAACAAGAGAGGCTATGGAAATTGTTAAAAACAAGAACTACCTAAATCAGGATGCTAAATTATTAATTAATCATTATTATTTACCTTTAATTGAAAATTATTAGCATATTATGTTGGCCTCACATGCTTATTTCTGCACTACCACATGTACTTTTACAATTTAGGTTAGAAATTTTTTATTAGCATGGTACTTGTCTTGATGATGAGCCTAAAGGTGGCTCAAAATGTTGATATTACGCATGGATCAGATCACAACTTCTCCACTAATTATGTTAATTAAATACATGGTAAATTCTTAGTTGGTAATTTATTATCTTGTTATAGAGTGAGTGTTCTAAGAGAGATTAGGATATTTGAGAAGCTTAAATCATAAAGAGTAAGAAGCTTGCTCATCTCTTCTTCTTGAAACATTATAGAAACAACAACATTATTATGGATTTTTCCAAGGTAAATCACACTCTAAAAACTCTCATAATGATTGAATATTTATAAAAATGGGTTTAATTCTAGTTTGTGACTAATTACATGGCTTGCATTTTACCTTAATTATGACTGATTGAGAATTATTAACTATGCACTTAAAGCTCACCATTACTATGGACCGTGACATGTGGAATAATTGGGAAAGGAATGCTAATAGAAAATCAAATTTTGCATATAGTGAGGTTATTAAAAAACATAACAAAAAATTTGAAAAACTATCTTCAAAACAATCAGCACAAGAATCTGGTATTAGTGCAAAAATAGTCAAAGATCCTGAACCCCTAGTTGTAAACATGTCAGGATTTTATCTAGAGACACATTCCAAGGGTTTAATATAAAAAGGCTTAAAATTTGATGTAGTGACAAAAATAATAATTATGGAAGAGATTATATATGGGATTTAAGAAGGAATTTGTAATGAAATTACTTCTACAATAATGTAGATTAACAACAATAGATCATAATAGGACTGAAATATAATAGAATATATGAATAAAATACAAGCCACTTTGAGGGGGAAACCTCCACAAGATTAAATAAGAGCTAAATTTAAAATATGATGATAAAAAACTACCCACTACCTCCTATATATATAGTCTACCTAGGTCATGGTTACTCCATAGGCCAACCTATTAACTAAATGAATGTATAAATAAATGTGATATAACATCAAAGAGTGATAAGTAAGCCACAAATCGACTATTCCATCATAATACATGTGATAGGTTAGGGGCATAACATGCCCTTACCATTGAAACCAATATTGTCCTCAATGTTGAATAACTCTGGATGTTGTTTCAAAAAATCTTCATCCTTCTCAGTTACATCCTCACTGCTCAGGTTCTTCCACTTGATCAGATATTACTTAATCTATCTAGTTCTAAACCTATTAGTACATGTTTATAGGATATTCTTTGGTTCTAAAATGACTCATTATTATTCATCTAGTTTTGGTAGCTTTGTCTGGGCTGAAACATTTTATCTAATGGCCTTCTTTAAGTAGGAAACATGAAATATTGGGTGTATTCGAGATGAATGAGGCAAATCTAGCTTTTAAGCCACACTTCTAACTTTTTATAGAACCTAATAAGGGCCATAATACCTAGGAGCAAGTTTGTTGTCCCTTTCATGTTTCTTCAAGGACATATTCTTGTGAGGATAAAAATATACAAAGACCTAGTCACCCATGTCAAAATGTCACTCACTATGGTGTTGATCTTCTTATTGCTTCATCTTATTTTATGTGAAGGCTAAATTCTCTCTAAAACTAGCCAAAACCTCTTGTTGATGATGAATATTCTCCTAAACATCTAAAACCTTGGTTTGTACCCTTAAGGAATAAGTGATGGAAGGAAGATGGTAACCATATAGTGCTAGAAATGGGGACATTTTAGAAAAGGTATGGAAAAATGTGTTATACTGTTATTCTGCAAGTGGTATCCATTTAACATAATAATCTTACTTATCTAATACAAAATAATGGAGATAGCCTCTAAACATTTATTGACCAGTTCTATTTTTACTTTATATTGGGAGTGATAAGATGAGATATGAGCTAACTAAGTACCATAAGAGGAAAAGAGTCCAGTCCAAAAATTACTAGTGAAAATAGGATCATGATCACTTACAGTTATTTTTGGGGTTCCATGTAATTTTAGAATTGATTCCAAAAAATAACTACTACTGTACTTGATGTAAATAGGTGTGATAGGGCACACAAATGGGCATATTTTGTACACCTATCTGAAATTACCAAGATAACATTCTTACCTTCAAAATAAGGTAAACCTATGATGAAATCCATGGAAACCTCCTCCCACCTTTGACTAGGAATTGCTAAAGGTTGTAACATACCATGGTCTTAATTCTCTTACCTTTGTTCTATTGGCATATCAAACAATATGCCAAATGTTTTTGTACATATCCCTTGAGTCATTCCAAAAATGCTTCTCTATTGATTATATGATAAGTTTTCAAGAACCTAGAGTGTCCCCCAATTGGAGATGAATATAACTCTATAAAAATCTTATGCTTCAGCTCTGAATCTTTGCATAAGTATAACCTATCCTTATACCATAGGGCATTACCTTTCCATTAAATTTTTTTAGAGGATATAAAACCTTACTGGATATTATGAATCAGAACCTATGTATCCTTGTCTTAGTCCCACTATAACCTAGCTTCATCCACATAATCTGCCTGCAACATGGACATTTCACAAAGTAATGCTTCTGTGGATGTATCCCATTTGGATAATGCATATAATACTACATTATATTTACCCTTATTATATATGATTTCAAAAACATAACCCAACATTTTTGTTACCCACTTCTATTGTTTCTTAGATGATAATCTTTGCCCCAAAAAGTATTTGAGACTATCATGATCTATTTTCACCTTAAAGTGTCTACCCATCAAATAGGGCCTCCATTGTTTGATTGCATGAAGAATAAACATAATTTATTTCTCATATACATGTTTTTTTAGATTCTTACCTTTGAATTTATGACTCTCAAATGCAAGGGGTATTCATTCCTACATTAGTACTACTCCCAACCTTGATTTGAAAGCATCACATTCAACAATGAACATCTTTGAGAAGTATAGAGTATCCAAAATTGGGGTGGTATACATAGCTACATTTAATTTATCAAATGATTTAGTATCTGCATCATTCTAGTGGAAGGCATCCTTATTTAGTATTGTAGTGAGTGGAGCTGCTATGCTACCATAGCCTTTCACAAATCTTTGGTAGTACCCTATTAGTCCTAGGAACCCTTGAAGGTTTTTGAGATTTTTGGGCATTGGCCATTCCACCATAGCTTTTATCTTCTAAGGATAAAATATGAAACCTTCATGGGATACAACGTGACCTAGGTACTCTACCTCCTATAATCAGAAATCACCTTTGGATGGCTTCACATAAATCTCATGCTGCTCCAAAACTATCAATACCTATTTCACATGTTCCAAGTGTGCTTCTCATGTCTTAGTATAAATCAATATGCCATCAAAGAAAACCAACACAAAAATTCCTTAAAAAAGGCCTAACATTAGTGTTCATCAAGATTTGAAAAGTAGATGGTGCATTTTTAAGACCAAAGGGCATTGCCAAAAACTCATAATGGCCCTCATGAGTTATAAAATTAGTTTTATGAACATCTTCATCCCTGATTCTAATTTGATAGTACTCGAATGAAGATCCAATTTTGTGAAATAAATAACACCATGAAACTCATCACTTAAATCATTAATTAATGGAATATGAAACTTATAATGGCCCTCATGAGTTCTAAAAGTAGTTACCTATAATCTGGGCACATCCTCCATGTGTCATCCTTCTTATGCACCATTACCATTGGTGATGAATATGTACTTTGGCTGTGCCTGATGATCCCTGTCTCCAAAATCTCATTGACCATATTTTTAATTTCACTCTTATACACATATGAATATCTATATGGTCTGATATTTAGGAATTGGCTCCTTGAAAGTAGCTGGATGGCATGATCATGTTCTCTTTTTAGTGGTCTTCCTTTTGGTATGGCCTTAAAAATAGATGGGTGGTCATCAAGAATAATTTGTAGATCAAGATGTGTATATGAATTTATGGGATGGACTTCTATGGAAGATAATTGTGATATAAATACTTATACCCCCTTTTTTAGCATCTTTGTCATCTGATGTGAACTAACCAATTATGTAGATTTTTCGTATAATCATGTAGTTTAATTTTATTTCCTTTAAAGTGAGAGCACATGAATAGTTCCTATAAGTTCATATTAATTTTACCCAAGGTTGTGAGCCATTGAAATCCCAAAATAATGTCTACACCGCCCATGGGAATAGAAAATATAGGATAATCTAGATTATACTCAACCATAGAAAGCTTAATACTATGGCATTTCTCTAAACAATTGACTTTACCACCATTTACAATCAAGACCTAAAATTTTGGTGATGGGAAAATGAAATAGTTCAATCGAGTGGCCAACTTATGGTTGATGTAGTTATGTGTGCTCCCTGAGTCAATCAACACTATCACCTTCTATTTCTTGAGAAAACCCACCACCTTAAGTGTTTGAGGAGTGATAATACCCAAAAGTGCATGATAAGAGATTGTAGGTTGGGAATATTTAGGTACCTCCTCTATTTCTTTCTCTTCATCATTGGAGGCATCATCCTCTTCATCATCTTCATTAGATCCATCCATGTAGAATAAATTCTTCTCAACATATCTATGTCCTTTGTTCTACTTGATGTCATAGTTGAAACATAATCCTTTTGCATGCTTCTCTTCAATTTACTAAGGGGTCAATTTGATAGGTGGAGGAAATGATGGTGTTGATATGCTATGATATCTACAATGAGGGAATGGATGCTTCTTGTTGCCTATGAATTTTCCTCAGCCCTATGTGCTATGATAATAGAATTAGAAACCTTAAGTGGATTAAACATGTGTACCTCATGTTGAATCTGGTCCTTGAGGCCACTCAAAAATAAAACATTCAATTTCATTAGAAATAGTCTCCACATGTAAAGATAGGTTCTTAAAATGATGAAGATAATCCTTGAATTAACTAGTCTATCATAATTTTGATAGTTTGATGAAGTAATTCTCTATCACACTATTACTATAGTGTAGTTGTAGATCCTCTATAAAAATTGACCATGTGACACTGAGAGTCATCTTTTTCTTTTAAACACAACCATCAATACCAAATGAATTATTTAGGTTCTGGATACAAGGAAAACATGGTAACCTTGTATCCACATGGGATATGATGTAGATCAGAAAATTATCCATTTAGTTGATCCAATTGAGTGGATCCTTTCCATTAAATTTGTGCATATCTGCCTTTGGTAACAAGTTCCTCTATGGCAAGGTACTTGGATTTGGATTAGGTTGGTTGGGAGATCCACCCTGGTGGGGTTATGTAATAGTGATAGCTAGATGATTTGGCTGATTATTTTGTAAAGCCATCATGATATTTTACAAACTAGATTGTATAGATTTCATACTAGATTGTATGCTTTATATATCACTTTGAATACCTTGCACATTATAGTCAAGCTAGCTTACTTTGTGATATATCTTAGAGAACCCTAGTATAAAATATCTAATAAATCTCCTTTCTTGACTCTATCTCTTCTTGGTGAGGATTTTTACCTAGAATTTCAACACCCTTTCCTCAGCCCCTAGTTTGTGGTCCTACCATAAAAAGGTTTGACAATGTTAAACCTGATTGACACTTTTGACCTAAATTTGACCAAGCATTTTTGTATTTATGTTGGCCTCAAATTAGAAAATACAAAGAACATACCCCAGCTAGAGTTTTATAATCTTTCCAAAAATGTAAAGAACTCAAAAAAAATCTTTAAATTATGTACTATACAGTGTATTTATGAAAAACACTAAAATTCAAATAAATCACAAAACTAACCTCCAAATGCTAATTTTTTTGGTGATGTCCTTGACTGATTCCCCAACTTCAGTAAAAAAATGACAAGAAAATTCATTGTGGATTGAAATATATAAGTAAATCTCTAAAATTAGGGTTTCACCCACAAGATTGCATAAATCGTAGCTCTGATACCACTTGTATTGAAAGTAATTCAATAATAAAGTGTTGGGTCATTTTATGATCTAAAGTTAATTTATTTTAATTTGTTAGATTAATTATTTTTTTAGTTATTTAGGTTAGTGAAAACTTGTAAGGTAGTTGGTTTATTTATAACTTCATGTGAAAGTTATTTAAGCCTTCACCTTCATTGTAAACATAACTCAACATAATACATTATTATATTATTATCAAATAAAATGCTTGAGATGTGATTTTCAAATTTTTGTCCCATTCTTGGAGCCAATAGTAGTATTAGAGCCACGTTTTTGGAGGAGCCATGACTCTCTTTAGCCATCTCTGACATAGCTTTGCCAACATCAATGCTTGAGAGAAGGTCTACGAGACTTAAAAGGAGGATTGAATAAAACTTGTACAGTGCTTTGTTAAAAAAAATTTGGTAGCCCAAGCCGTTAGAATAATTCTTTTATTTTTTAGGTACAATACGATCAATCAAAATCTTTGATGATAAAAAACATTATAGGAGAGGCACAAAAAAATATATGAGAGATTTTCAAGTAATATGCTTAGCCATGACATGAAATATGGCACAACATAGTAAGATAAATTTCAACTTCTTTTTTTAAATTCATATGGTGCAATCTTCCTTCACCAAGCAAATGCTCTGTGGGTCCCTCCAAACACTAAACATCAAAATTTTGAACGAAACAATTTTATACTTGCACAAATTTTTTCATGTGAAAATAATTTCACCCGCAAGTATTTTTTTTAATTTTGGTAACCGAGGGAAAAAAAAATTAAATGGCAAATCCTTCGTTGGAATTTTACAAATGTTTATAGATGCTTTGGAGGAAGTGATCTTGTTAAGTCATTAGAAAAGTGGAGGTTATCATTTCAAATCCCATTGGTGTATATTTTGATCAATTGGGTATAAAATAAGTTATTAGTTGGTGAAAAGTTAATTTTTAGTGATATAAGGATGTAAATCATGTCATATTTACGACATTGGTTGTAACATTTATGGTTAGTTACTATTTTATCAAAAGGTAGTCATATGACCAGGTGATTTATAAGTTTTTAGATATTTCATACACATTGGAATGGATATTTTTGTAATTTGAAGTGTTTTAATATGATTTTTACAATAAATGTGTTGAAATCGATGTATCAAATGCATTTTTAATCAAAACCAACACCTTCAAAATGTTTTTTTTTATAATGTCACCTCATGTTTGTGCTCTCAAAGATAATACCATCCATTAAATATCTCAGGATCCTTTTGATTGATACCATCTAAGTGACAATTGGAGGTTGGAATATAATTAACCTCTCTAATTAGCTATTTTATTAGAGTTTGAGTTCAATGCTTGAATGTCAAATTTTGGCTTGTGTTCTTGCTTTTAGTTCTATTTTTGGATTTCTATATCTACTATTCATGACATGGAGTGGAAAGAGTTAGTTGTTTTTTTTCTCTTGATGCACAACTTCTCACCTTTCACTTATTAAGGGGAGAAGATTTAGGCATTGGTTAGACTTTGATCAGTCATCAGTGATAGTATGAGTTGATAGGGGTTACTAGCACCAATAGTGTTGAGCAAAGGTCATCGACATCTATTGGGCATTAGGAAGATGTGCCATACAGAGTATGGCTTATCACTTGTATGGATTTTTATATTTGACCTTATATGATTTGATGTAGTTAGACATGCTTGATTGTGTTTTATTGTAGTACAATACGATGATCACCAGGTATGAGTAGGCCTTGATCATGTTCATCAACTATTTTTTTCCACAACTCATAGGGATAGGCTTCTTTATAGAGTGACATAATTTTTGATCAGTGTTAGAGGTACAGTACACCAATTATAGTTGCAACAGAGTTTTTTGATGACTTAAGAGTCATTGCTCCAATTTTTTCATCTTCTATATCCCTTTGGATCAATGGGGAGTTTTTTGGGTCATTTTATGATCCAAAGTTAGTTTATTTTAATTTTTTAGATTAATTATTTTTTGAGTTATTTGGGTTAGTAAAAACCCATAAGGTAGTTGGTTTATTTATAACTTCTTGTGAAAGTTATTTAAGCCTTCACCTTCATTGCAAACATAACTCGACATAATACATTATTATATTATTATCAAATAAAATACTTGACATGTAATTTTCAATTTTCTATCCCATTCCTAGAGCCAACATAAAGTATAATAACAATAAAATCACAATAGGATTGAAATATAGCCAAATATATGAATAAAAGACAAGCCACTTCGAGGGGGCAACCTCCACAAGCTTCAATAAGAGCAAAATTCACAATATGATGATAAAAAAGTACCCATTATCTCTTATATATAGTTTACCTAGGCCATGGTTACTCCATAGGCTGACCTTTTAACCAAATGAATGCTTAGATAAATGTAATATAACATCAAGGAGGGATAAGTAATTCACAAGTCAACTATTTCTATCTCAATACATGTGATAGGTTAGGGGCATAAGAACACCTTCGAAGATATTATTATAAAAAGGCTTAAAATTTGATGTAACACCAAAAATAATAACTATAGAGGAGCTTATCTATGGGATTAAATAAGGAATTAGACATTTTCTTGAAAGTGAAGCTGAAGAAATTAGATAAGATTATTTACAACTGTTAAGAAGAAGAAAACTACTAAAGCATAATATTAATAAAGAATAAAATATCATGCTTAAGATGTTGAATGAAAATAAGTAGATTGTTAACTTGAAAGCAAACAAGGGTTGAGCAACAATGGTTTTAGATAAAGCAAACTATATTAAAAATATGGTTGATTGCCTTAATAATAGTGGATGTTACAAAAATATTGAAAATAATCCTTTGAATCACATTTTTAAAGATGTTAACTTGGCCATTAAGTAATCCTTCTTGGATAAAAAAGTTGAAAATATACTTATTAATTCAGGCCAAATCACTCCAATAATCTATGGTCTTCCAAAAATCCATAAACCATGCAACCTGCTTAGACCTATTGTTAATACTATAGGTTTATCTACCTACAAACTAGCTAAGTTTATAGTAAACAAATTAAAACCTCTTGTGGGCAAGACTGATTCATACATTAAGGACTTAGCTTTATTTATAGAGAAAATCAAAGAGTTACATTAAATGAGTAAGACATATTGTTGATTCGTGATGATGTCTCCCTTTTTACAATGATAACTATTAATGAGACCATCATGGTTATTGATGACCTAACATGTCCCAAAACTATAAAATTGGTAGGCTTGTGCCTTAGATTGACTATTTTTAGTTTACAAGGAGATTTTTTAAAGAAAACTTGTGGTATAACTATGGGTTCCCCCCTCTCTTGACACTTATTTCCAATTTATTTTTAGATAAATTTGAACGTAAAGAACTCAACTCCAACCAAATACAACCCAACATATGGGTGAGGTTCATTGATGATACCTTTATAATTTAGGCCTATAGTAAGGAATAACTTGATATGTTAGTTGAACATCTTAATAACCTATCTAATTCCATAAAAATTAATATGGAGGTTGAATAAAATGCATCCCTACCATTTTTAGATGTTATGGTGATCAAAATTTAGGATGGTCTCTTAACCCATAAGGTCTACAATAATAAAACACATACCAACCAATACCTTCATGCAAATTCTCACCACCATCTGAGAAAGAAACTCAGAGTCCTAACTACACTTTTAACTCTAGCCATGAGGATCTTCGATAAGAATCACATTAAATAAGAAAAAAAACACTTGTAACAAGTTTTTAGAAACAATGGATACTTCACACTGTAAATTAATAAATATTTTGCTAGAGTAGAGCACCAAAAAAGATAACTCAAAGGTCTACCAATGATAACAATATAGAAGAACAAAAGGTGTTCATTCCTTACATACAAGGCATTATAGATAAAATTATGAGACTTTTAAAGAAGAATAACATTAGCACCATCTTCTCACCACCCAATAGCATTAAAAACTCCTTAATCTAGTAAAATATCCCATTGAACCTAGTTCACATAAGGGTGGTTATAAAATTTCATGTGCTTGTATAAAATCATACATCATTGAAACTAGAAAAATAATTAATACAAAGATTAAAGAGCATTTTTATGATATTCAACATAGTAGAACTCAAAATTCAGCATTAATAGAGCATTATCAACTTACTAAATATCCCATCAACTTTGTGGGCTTAAAAACTTTGGCTAAAATTGATAATTGGTCCAAGAAAAGAATAAGATAGGCTATTAAAAATTTTAAAAACAAGAACTGCCTAAATCAAGATGATGGATTATTAATCAATCATTCTTGGCTACCTTTAATAAAAAAATATTAGCACATTATGTTAGCATCACATTTTTGTTTTTTCACTACCACATGTATTTATACAATTCATGTTGGGAGAATCTTCTTGGCATTGTACTTGTCCTAATGATGAGCCTAAGATGTGCCTCAAAACATTAACATTACTCATGGATTAGATTGTAGTTTCTCCATTATTTTATGCCAATTAAGTACACTACGAATTCTCAACTTTTAATATATTATCTCGATAGAAATTAGGTGTTCTAAGAGAGCTTGGAATATTTGAGAAGCTTCGAATCATAAAGGTTAAAAAACTTGATCACTTCTTCTTCCTAAAATGTTGTAGAAACAATAACATTATTCTATATTTTTCCAAGGTCAACCATGCTCTAAAAAACTCTCATAATGATTGAATATTTATAAAAATGGGTTTAATTTTGGTTCATAACTAATTACATGACTTGTGTGTTGCCTTAACTAGGATTAATTGAGAATTATTAACTCTGCACTTAAATATTTCCAGTTCTATGGACCATGCATGACACATGTAATCAATGAGAAGGGAGTGTTGTTAAAAGATTAGATTTTATGTATAATAAGGAATTTAAATAAAATAAATGAAAATTTTAAAAACTATATTCAGAATAATCAATACATGAATATGGTAATAGTGAATGAATAATCATATATCCTCAACGTCTGGTTGTAAAATTTTCAAGATTTCAATTAGACATACCTTCCAAGAGTTTATTAGCAAAAGGCTTAAACTTTTTTATAACACCAGAAAGAAAACATGTGGAAGAGATTATATGTGGGATTCAAGAAGGAATTAGACAAATTCCTAAAAGTGAAGCCGAAGAAATCAAATAGGATTGTACATGGGCATTAAGAAAAAGTAAACTTTTGAAGCATAATATTAGCAAAGAAGAAAATATGGTGCTTAAAAGGTTGAATGAAAATAAGTATATTTTCAACTTGAAAGTAGACAAGGGCAGAGTAACGATGGTTTTAAATAGAGTAAACTACATGAAAAATATGGTTGATCACCATAATAATAGTGGATGTTACATAAAACTTGAAAAAAATCCCTTGAACTGCATTTTGAAAGATGTTAACTTGGCCATTAATCAATCCTCTTTAGATGAAGAGGTTAAAAATAGACATATTAATTTGATCCAAATCAATCTAAGAATCTATGGCCTTCAAAAAATCCAAAAACTAGGTAACCCACTTAGACCTATTATTGATACCACGAGCACACCTACCTACAAACTAGCTAAATTTATAGCAAATAAATTAAATCCTCTTATGGGAAAGAAAGATTCATACATTAAGGAATCAACCTTATTTATATATAAAATCAAAGAGATACATATGAAAGAAAAAGACACATTGTTGAGTCTTGATGTTATCTCCCTTTTTATAGTAATTCCTATTAATGAGGCCATCAGGGTTATTGAATACCTAAAAAATCTTGAACCTGTAAACTTGGTAGGCTTGTGCATAAGATTAGCTATTTTTAGTTTCCAAGGAGAGTTTTTGAGAAAACTTGTAGTGTAGCTATGGGTTTCCCTCTTTCACCAATTTTTGCCAATTTATTTTTAGATAACTTTAAATGTAAAGAGTTTCACTTGAAACAACTGCAACCCAACTTATGGGTTAGGTTCATTGATGACACCTTTGTAATTTGGTCCCATGGTAAGGAAGAACTCATTAAGTTTGTTTAACATTTTAATAACTAGTCCTATTCTACAAAATTTACTATGGAGGTTGATTAAAATGCATCCCTACCTTTTTTAGATGTTATGGTGATCAAAATTTAGGATGGTCTCTTAACCCATAATGTCTATAGGAATAAATTAAAATTCATTCCTACCTTTTTTAGAGTTTATGGTGATCAAAATTTAGGATGGTCTCTTAACCCATAATGTCTATAGGAAGAAAGGTTTGTTTAACATTTTAATAACTAGTCCTATTCTATAAAATTTACTATGGAGGTTGACTAAAATGCATCCCTACCTTTTTTAGATGTTATGGTGATCAAAATTTAGGATGGTATCTTAACCCATAATGTCTACAGGAAGAAATCACATATCGACCAATATATTCATGCAAATTTTCACCACCATCTAGGACATAAAATGGGAGTCCTAAACACAATTTTAAATAGAACCACGAGGATACCATATAAGAATCACATTGGACAAGAAAAATATCACTTGTGATAAGTTTATAGAAACAATATATAATCTACCTTAAAAATTAATAAATTTTTGACAAGAGTAGAGTGCCAATAAAGGATAACTCAAACGTCTACCAATGATAACAACATAAAAGAACAAAATGTGTTCCTTCCTTACGTACAAGGCATTACAGATATAATTTCAAGACTTTTAAAGAAGAAGAACATTAGCACTATCTTCTCACCACCCAATAACATAAAAAACTGCTTAATTTGATAAAATATCCCATTGACCCTAGTTCACATAAGCGTGTTCATCAAATTTTACGTGTTTGTGGAAAGTATTACATCAGTGAAATTGAGAGGACAATCGGTGCAAGGATTAAAGAGAATTTCACTGATCTTTGGCATGGTATAACTCATAATCCAATATTAGTGGAACATTATCAACTTACTAAACATCCCATTAACTTCATGGGCTCAAAAAATTTGGCTAAAATTGGCAATTGGTCTCAGATAAGAATAAGAAAGGCTATTGAAATTGTTAAAAACAAGAACTACCTAAATTGAGATGATGGATTATTAATTAGTCATTCTTGGCTACCTTTAATAAAAAATTATTTATCATATTATTTTAGCTTCACATGCTTATTTATAAATTATCACTTGTATTTACATAATTCAGGTTGGCAAAATCTTTTTGGCATCATACTTGTCCTGATGATGAACCTAAAAAGTGGTTTGAAATGTTGACATTACTTACTAATCAGATTGTAACTTATCCATTATTTGAATGCAATTAAATCCTTACCCTTACTTGGTCTACTCACCATTTCACTAAGTTGCAATCTATGAGAAAACCCGCATAGTCTTATAAATATTAAAAATATCATAAATACATCCCTATTTTAGTTGCATTCATCCATATTCATCCCATAGGCTTCTATTAGACCTATCATAATGGTGTTTGGTCTTCTGGGATAAGTCCACACCAATTGAATATGGATGCACTACAACCTTGTCCCCTAGTGTGGCCTTCTTTTCCATGCTCAAACAGTCACTTTTTAAAATCAATATGTTACACAATGGCTATCTCACACATTTTATCAAGTTAGTTATTGAAATTGTTCTAAATATTATCCTATAAAAATACATCAAGGCTATTCATTTTACCCCCATTAGATCTCTCTGGTAATACTAAGCATTGAGTAAAATAACATTATTCTCTCTTATTTCAATTATGCAGTGTTCTAAAAGTAAATAACCAAGTTTAATATTGTTTATTATAGGTCAAGGGCATCTATTATCAATAATTTCTACTAATCATATAGCCTAAGCATTTTAATTGCATCACCACTTATCAAACAATCACTCTAAGATCCTGAGACTCATTTGAGATATGTAGGTAACATTCAGTCACAAGGGGTTCTCCTAAGGCTAGCTCTACTATCCGTACTAACCCATTTTAATCCATTTTGTTATCTAATTGCTATATAGTGCATGTGTAAGGCTAGGGTTTTAATATTTTTAGGTCTTCTGCATAGAATAACAACACACAAAGATCCACATTAACTCATTAGAAACAGTCACATAGGTATAGATTGATAGATCTAAAATATAGTCACTGAGACATGACTATAGTAGTTAGAGAAGGTCAAAGTGTGCCCAAGTCTACCTCTCATGGACTTGTCCCAATAAATGAAAAATCTCTATTTTTAATATAACTATGTCTACACGTTAATTTAACATAGTTTGAACTCACAGAAAGTTTAAGACATTTAAATCTATTATTGATTTAAGGGACACTCTCCAACCCTAAATTAATTTACTACTTTTAGTAAGTTTCTGATTTCTATAATTTTTTTAAATTAATGTATTTATATTTTAGATCAATATATATCAATATTTCTAATTCAATAATTTAATACAAAGTACATTTAAGTCATCTTAAATTGAAAGGGGTTAAACACCAAGTTGTGGTCCTTGGACTTGAACTTATAGTCTAGTGTGAAAATTGAACATGTGATAATTGAAGGTGATTCTATGGTTATTACACAAACACTTCAATCAAGGAATTTCCTTGTATGGAACATTAGATACATCCTCAATAAAAATTGGAAGATCTTATTTTCCCCCCTTTTTAGGTTAATAAACTATTATTTTCATGAGGTAAATTCCAAGGTGGAATTATTAATAAATTATGTAATTTCTCAATCTAAATACCTTCACTCTCATAACCTTTGTCTCTCTTGGCCTCATTTAGGTTAATTGGATTAACTAAGTTAACTAGCTTCTCTAATCATGTTTTTTCTCTTTTGCCTAATATTGGGTAATAATTGAATGATCATTCTCTCTAAATAGAATGTGTGAGGTGGTAATGTTTTTTTTGCAATTATTTCATGTCATCCAAAGTGGACTGACATATTCATTGTGAGGCAGGGGAACTTATTTTAATTATTGTTTTGGTGGATCAAGTTGTTTTATAATACATGGGATCAACTTTGATCCTCATGTTTGTCTTATTTTTTTAGATGTTGGTTTCAGTTTTTAGCTACCTTAGTTTGGGAGATAGAGTCTATAGTGTTTGGTCATGCATGACTATGGCATTGGCAAAGATAGAACCTCTACTCTTGATCTTGATATTGCTCATTACAAGGAGAAAAGGGAAATGGTATTTTTAGATCTTAACCCCCTTGTGGTTTGTTTGAGTTGATTGAGGTGAAAAGGCATTTGTGGTGCAAGTAGAGGATGATTGGGTTCATTTTGAAGAGACTGGAAAGGTGAAAAAAGGGGCGTCAAGGTAGTAATACTATAATATATAGTTAAAAGTGTCTTTTTTATATTTTTTAAATTTATTCTATCATTTTAAATATTGATTTTGTTTATAATTTTTTGTAAATATAAAATAAATAGATCCCAAATTTAAGAGTTAACAATCCTTGCAAACTCTCGTATGTTGTATGGCATCGTATTTTAAAAAAAAAATCATATTCAAATGATAGTACAATTCATTACCTTAGAATGAATATCCCTTTACTCACCTAAACTTTTGCTTCAAATTATTTTGGTAAAATCTAGTTAATTCCAAATTATCCATTGCTTATCTAAGGTTGTTATATTTAAATTGAGTGAGTAATGTATTTAAGCTATTCCCATCTATTTTTTCACATGATAACTTTTTATTTAAAAATTATACTTGACATGTAGAATGGGGGTCTATCAAGAAGAAGCTATCTAAGATATGCAATATGAAAGGGGGAGTTTTATAATATAATATTTTATCTTGAAGTGTTATTATAGGTAAGTGTTTTTTCATTAATGTCAAAGGGGGAGATTAATCTGCATTGAGAAGATGTTTCCTAGTAAGAGAAGTCTCTCTGAGTAGATTCCATCAATGAGTTATTTACATCAATCACAAAGGGGGAGATTATAGGGAATGTGTTACAAGGTATACATGAAGTTGTCATTGATGTCATTATGTGTTGTCATTATTATTCTTGATGTTGAGTTCTTGAAGCCTTAATTGGGAAACCTAGTAAAATGACATAGGCCTAGTAACATGATGATTTGATTCATATGAGACATGTGTGAGAAATATTGGAAATGTATTAGTAGGATATGAAGGCATATGACATGAGTTTTAAGTGTTTAAGATAGTTCAAGTGGTTTCAAGGCATGATCATAATCAAAGTATGTTTAGCAGTATAAGGCCTAAGTGTATAAAGTGAGGGCTCAAGATAATTTAAAAAGGTTTAAAATATTTTTAAAGAATTTAAATATGGGTGAGAGGTTAGTTTAATTGTGTGTAATTTTTTTTAAGTCAATACATGAAGGAAAAACCATGAAAACCAGTGACAAGGTTTCCTGTATGCACAAAATAGGGTGTTGCAGACTTGAGAAGAGATTTATTATACTCATTGGCACATGAAACCTTTGCATGAGAGACTAAAAAATTAATGTAATTTTTTTAAGGTCCATATATTATTTTTCCTATAATTGGTTTTGAATATGAGGGACAATCCTTTATAAACGATTGCTAAGAAGTGAAACCAGTCAAAATCCTCTCAAAACCCTTATGATGACTTGATAAGGAAGATCTAGTTGGTTATGGATCAAAATGGTATTATTTACCTAGTTTTATGTTTTAAAAATTTAAATTACTCTTCAATGTTTCCTTAGGTGGTTTTGGTTTGTGTTGACAATGAGTAGAAGCTATAGGAAAACCCTTATTTTTAAGAATTTTGATGTAGTAGGTAAGGTTGACCAAGTCAAAGCATGAAAATGGATAGATGATGATGTGTAAGAATTATAATTTATGAACATGAAAGTTTTTGAGTAGGTTTTGGGTAAAAAATGTGCTAAATTAGTCATGAAAGTTAGCCTATCACTAAACATGCCTAATGAGCAAGATAGTGAGAAAATAGGTGAGAATGGGAATGAGATTAGGGATTGGTTGAAAAGGATTAGGGATGGATAAAAAGGCATGGGGTAATTATTAAATCTATATTACTCATATTACTTTGGTGTATAAATGTTTATGATGTCTATGCTCAAGTAAAAAGTTGTCATCAAACTGGTCTGTCTAATACAATGAAGTCTATGTAGAGTGGAGTAGTGAGATTGGTCTGTAAGACCAATAGTGATATATTACCTTGAAATATATATTTTAAAATATGATATAAAGGATTATAAATTTTCACACAAACCCATTGGAATACCACTTAATTATTCCCATAGGTGTTCTAAGAGTTGATCTTCTTGACTATATTTTTTGATGCTATAGGCAACTTTCTGTGTGCATGTGAAAATGGTGTTTATGAGTCATTTTTAACTAAGGTGAAGGATAAAATTATATTTAAGGTTTTATAAATATTAATATGAAATTTTTAATTCATTTTATTCATTAGAAGTTCCTATTTAAGTTTAGAGAGTCAAATGATTTTGACTATTTGTTGACAGTGTTTGGTGTTTTTGTGTAAGCCTTTTGCAAGAATGTTCCTGATGCCTCTTAGCCTATGTGGTGAATAAAAAATAATTTTAGGAAGTATTATAAGTATTAAATATCCTATATATATTATTTTATATATTTATTATGTGGTTAATTTGTGTATATGGTTCAAATTTTCAAGACAAACTTTCTCACAGTGAGAAGGCCCAATGGTGAGTAGACCTAATTGGATGGTTCAAGGAGTGAAAAGATCCAAATGGTGTTGGGGAAATAAGAATAGATTAGTAGGGTTATATTAAAGTTACATATGAATTTTTTCATCCATTTTTAAAGGATAAAAGTGTTAAAATGAGGTCTAAGTGAAATGTGTGCTGAAGGAAGGCATAATTGCATTAGGTTTCTATTAGACCTAATGATGGTTTTAGTGATTAAGGGAAATGACCGACATATGAAATGTTTTTTTAAATTTTTAAATGTGTTTAGTGATATATTTAGATCATAATACAAGTATGTTCAGGTCTTTATCCAACCAAGATGAGTCTGAGAAAGAATCGAGTATAAAGTTAAGGCCTAATAAGCTTATTTTGACTAGTTAGAGCATTGAGCTATTGAGCGAGGGACATAGGATTTTAGAGAATAGGTTAAGGTATTTTAGATAATAAAGGGTATGAGATTAATATTTCATGAGTATATAATTATGTTTATAAATGTGTTGATTAATGTCATTTGATCTAATTTTTCCAAGGAGAGGGCTAATTGAGCGAGAAGGCCTAATAGGTTGTTTGAGTGAGAAAGAGTGTGAGAAGAGAAAAAAAAGGAGGTAATAATAAATTGAATAAATAATAGGTGTCCAATGGTGATATGATATTTAAGGTAAATAAGTTGGTTCTTGGTTGCCTACAGGGTTGGAGCCTCTTTGCAGGTTGAAGCTTGCTAAAATCACTAGTTGAGTTGGTGCTTGACTAATGAGGGGATGGTGATCCTTGTGTGGTTGGTGAATCACTAAAAGGTTGATTAATTACTTATAAGATATTATTCCAAGTTGTGCATCAATGTGTTTCTTTCCACTAGAGGGTTTCCTACATATATCTCATGTTCTTATATTGCTTACTTTCATAGATGCTTGTGTATGCATTAACTAATGTGTTTGAATGAATGAATGCTTCATGAATCTTAATTAAAATTGGATGAATATTTTAAATACAAATAATTAACCCTAATCTTAGTATTTTTACTTACAATAGTGACCTGGGGGCCAATTGATCCCAAAATCATTTTTTGTACTCATAAACAGGTTCAAAGAACTTAAACTGGTATCAATTACCTTTGTGATTAGAAAATTTTCACCTTAAAACATTAATTCTATGCCCAAAAAAACATTATGCTCATAAATAGGTTCAATCAGCTCAAATTGTCCTCAATTACCTTCACGATTGAATTTTATACCCTAAACCCTATCTAGCATATAATGAGACTCTAATCCCTAAATCTTAAATTATAAACCCTAAACTAAATGATTTAGCCATGAAATTAACATATTTTACAATAATAATTAGGTTCAACGTGCTCAATTGGGCCCAAATTGCATCACTCATTGCCCTAATTGACTAATTTATGTAATTTATTGTGACCTAAGGGCCAGTTGAGCCTAAAATCACATTCTATAGTAAAAAATAGGTCCAAGGAGCTTAAATTGGTCTCAATTACTTTTATGATTATGCCTAATTCACCCTAAAACATTAATATTATGCCTAAAAACACATTGTGGTCATAAATATGTTTAATCAACACAACTTGTCCTTATTTACCTTCATGATTCAACTCTAAACCCTAAACCCTATCTCTCATATACCTGAAACTCTAATCCTTAAATCCTAAATTGCAAACCTTAAACCAAATGATTTAGCCATACAATTAACATCCTTTATAATAAAAATTAGGTTCATAGTGCTCAATATGGCCCAAATCACATCACTCATTACCCTAATTGACTAATTTACTCAATCTATGGTGACCTAGGGCCATTGAGCTCAAAATCACATTTTATAGTCACAAATAGGTTTAAGGACCTTAAATTAGTCTTGATTTCATTTATGATTAGACCTCATTCACCCTAAAACATTAACCCTATGCCTAAAACACATTATGGTCACAAATAAGTTCAATACACTCAAATTGTCCTCTTACCTTCATGATTGGACTCTAAACCCTAAACCCTATCTCACATATACTTGAAACTCTAATTCCTAAACCCTAAATTATAAACCCTAAACCAAAATATTTAGCTATGTAATTAACATCTTTTATAATAAAAATTAGGTTCATAGGGCTTAATTTGGCCCAAATCACATGACTCATTACCCCAATTGACTAATTTACTCAATCTATGGTGACCTAAGGGCCAATTGAGCCCAAAATCACATTTTATAGTCAAAAATAGGTTCAAGGAGATTAAATTGGCCTCAATTACCTTTGTAATTAGACCTTATTAATCCTAAAACATTAAACCTATGCCCAAAAACACATTATGGTCACAAATAGGTTTAATTAGCTCAAATTGTCCTCAATTACCTTCATTATTAGACTTTAAACCCTAAACCCTATCTTGCATATACCTGAAACTCCAACCCCTAAACCATAAACCCTAAATTATAAACCCTAAAAATAATAATTTATCCATGTAATTAACATACTTTATAATAACAATTAGGCTTATAGGGCTCAATTTGTCCCAAATAGAACCACTCATTACCCCAATTGACTAATTACTCAATCTATGGTGACGTAGGGGCCAATTGAACATAAAATCACATTCTGTAGTCATAAATAGGTTTAAGGAGCTCAAATTGGCCCCAATTACCTTTGTGATTAAACTTAATGCATCCTAGAACATAAAATCTATGCCCAACAACACATTATGGTCACCAATCTAGATTCAATAAGCTCAAATTGTCCTCAACTGCCTTCAAAATTGGACCCTAAACCTTGAATCCTATCTCGTGTATATACGAAAATATAATCCTTAAACCCTAATCCCTAAATTTTAAACCTTAAACCAAATGATTTATCCATAATTAAAATTCTTTATAATAATGTTCAATTATTTTTTCAAGGCTTAATTTGGCCCAAATTACATCACTCATTACCCTAATTTACTAATTCACTCAATCTATGGTGATGTAGCAGCCAATTGATCCTAAAATCACATTATGTAGTCACAAATAGGTTAAAGGAGATAAATTTACCCTAATAGCTTTTGTGACCAAATCTTATGCACCCTAAAACATAAATCATATTCCATAATCCCTAAAATCTAAGCCCAAAAACCTAAACCATAAATCATAAATCATAAACTCTTAAAACTGTAAACAAATAATTTTATCTCTAATAAAACAACATTTATTTTATGCCATATTTCATTTATGGTTGAACCATATACCCTAAAAGCTAAAACCTATATACCCTAAGCCCTAAGTTGCAAGTTTTGCATACATGGTAATTCCACATATGTGGTTTCTTACCATGAAATTTCAGCACATGCCTTAAGGCTTGGGAATGGATTAGATTCTCGAGCCTCAGGTATGGACTTACAACACACACAATTGAATACATGTTTTATACCAACAATAACAAAATGTAACTTCACCCATGATAGTTCCTTAAAAATAGTAATAAAACATCGACAAAGTCTCTTGTTTCTAAATATATCATTTTTTAAATATTTTTATTGCTATAAGATTTTTATTTATATTTATTGACTAATTATATATTTTGTAGTGATATATTCCATAATTATTAATGTTCATATTTGTTTATGTATCTTTTGATCCATTGATCAAAACTGGGAAAAACATATAAGGTTGCAAACTAGACCTAATTATATACACATTTAAAAAATAAAAATCTAATTTTTGATATTTTTGGAGGTAGTTAGTGGTGGTGCACAGTCAACTATAAAATTTTTATCATATTTCAAAGTATACTGAATTGTGAAATTAGTTTAAAAAAATTCATTAATTAATTTAAAAAAAATATACATTCAAAACTAGATGATTTACATAGCTTTTTTCCAAGTGATTTAAATAAAAATCAAACTATGCTCAAAAAATGGTGGGGCACATATACAACTATCTAGTACATTTTTTATAAAAAATAGTACCACCTCTTCAAATTTTTGATGTTTGACCTACTTATACTTAGCCATTTAATTTTTTTTTAGTAGTTTAGAAACTAGACTCAAAATGCTACAATTCATCTTCCTATGACATCTTCAAATTATGAGTGTAGATATCTTAAATAATTGGTAAAATTCTAGGTTTCATGTTTTTCAAGAAAAACATGTCCACTTAAGACCCCATTTTGGCCCCCTAATTCCATTTACCCAATTTTTGGATACCATAAAGTACATGGTGTCCATGGCATGCATTATAAAGAGAGGCACCTCCAATGCCCACTTTCATGCTGCCATGCTATTACAAATATTCTTAAGGAAATGCCCAGAGTAGATTGTGATGAAAATCTATGATGATTTGATCGAAGGCCCTTGAGAACTATTGAAAGAGGAGGTATACCACTAGTCTACCATGGTCACTCTATAGGTATCAATGATAAAAAGATTAAATAGTAGGTGTAACTTGAAATAAAATCAATGGTCAACCATGCAACTAACCATTTAAAAAAAAATATAACATGAAAGTCCATGGATTGTAATTAATGAAAATTGGAATTTATTCAATGTGACCTAAGTCAACTGTAGGCCTTATGTACCCTATGTATATTCTTTCATCTAAAAACATGAAGTGAAAAATAATATCTCAAGGAGGTATACCTCCTCTTTCAATAGTTCTCAAGGGCCTTCGATCAAATCATCATAGATTTTCATCACAATCTACTTTGTGCATTTCCTTAAGAATATACCACCAGTCTACCATGGTAATTCTATAGGTATCAATGATAAAAGATTAAATAGTAGGTGTAACTTGAAATAAAATCAATGGTCAACCATGCAACTAACCATTTAAAAAAAAATACAACATGAAAGTCTATGGATTGAAATTAATGACAATTGGAATTTATTCAATGTGACTTGAGTCAACTGTAGGCCTTATGTACCCTATGTATATTATTTCATCTAAAAACATGAAGTGAAAAATAAGATCTCAAACATTTTTGACCAATCACAAGTTAAATAAATATGGGTTTTTCAAAATTTCATTAAAGATTGAGCACTATAACTATTGAAAAAGTTTAAAAAAATTAGCACACAAAAATTCCATTCCATTGGCTAAAGAGTACAATATTTAATTAAGCATTAAAGCATAATGAATGCTATAATTATCCCTTTGGTACTAATAACTTATTATTTTATAGACACTAAAATATGGTATTTATTACTTGACAATGATAAAATTGACATACATTTACCATGCATCAATTACACACATAAATATGGTTATAAGACACCATTATCACACACCTAAATTATACCTTATGAGTTTGACCCTCTACATTTATTGTCAAGAATCCACATGAACCTTACTATCTATGCCAAATCAACTTATTATCTCATATAAACATCCCAAATTCTTTAAGTCATCATTCATGTGCCTAGGTCACTACTATCAAACTCAATTGATATCATAAGTCGATACTAACTTGAAGTTTAATATAGTGTCCCTCTCTCAGAAGAAACTTATAGTCTATGACAAATCAACTTATTATCTCATACCAACATCCATAGACATTAGAGTCATCATTATTGTACTTAGGTCATTACCATTAAACTCTATCAGTATCGTTGGTCAATACTGACATCAATTTGATTATAATGACCCTCTCTTAGAAATGACTACTTTTTAAAATCAAAACTTTCCTTAAGGTTGGCTTACCTTCCTATCATGTTAGTGGCATGAGAATTACACAATTATACTCGTATATAAATCAAGGCCTCACTTGATAAGGGGCTTGACATTTATCTGGTATAGATGTATACACTACTGTATATTGATTATTTTCCCCTATTCTTTATAAATTATGAATAAATTACTAGAAGCAATCATAAAGAAATTCTAAAGCATACCAAATCCAAGTTAAGGTGAGCATTGTCAAGTGTCAAAGCCAAATCATTAGTTGCATTCATATAGTTAATGAGTAAAATTTCATAATCACATTAGGTGGGAGAACTGCATATGGCTTTATTTCCCTCCTTAGAGTATCATACATGTAGGTAGTATTCAATAATAAAATAAGGATGATTGGGGTTATCTCAACCCATTAAAATTTCCTAAATTTTATAGGTTTCTATACCTCACAAGCACACCTAGGGTTTCAAGGTGAACAAAGTGAATCTATAGAGTTACATGCATCATTAAGATTTGACATTACACATACAAATATTTTAAACATAGGTGAAGGTGACTATACTATCACTAAATATTCTTTTGGCACAATTCACTATTAACCAACACATGGTAATATCGATAATTGATACTAACTTGGATCTAATAGAACCAACCCTAGGTAGATAGAAACATAGTTCTCAAACCTAATGAGTCACATTATTACTTTAATATATTTTCAACTGTCATAATATAGTCACAGTCAGATAATCATTTAGAAAAGTTAAGTACTCAACCTTTTTTTATACTTACAATATTTAACATATACCACTTGTCAAATCATTATAATTAATTTCAATATTTTACATTTAGATGTATGCTTAAATACCATATCTATAAATTTGACTTATTTTACTAGTTTCTCTCTTAGAAGGGTTTTTAAAAACAAATTCAGGTAAAACATATTAGTGAACTTGTACACTGATCAAATCATGTCATACTATAATATCCATTAGGGTTTCATCCTTTTAGGGTTTTTATGTTTCAATCTTAGGGATTTTTAGATTTTATTTAAGATTATTTAAAAATATTAAGACCTACAAGGTTGTTTACCCATTCAGATTAGGCCTTGTATATATCTGAATAGATTCCTTAAGGTTTAATAAATATAAAATGGAGAACAAATTGTAAACCCCTAGTAGCTCTCATCTTGTGGATTTTTTATTATATAACAACTCCATTCCTTATGTTTATGATAATGAATGGACTAATAGCCAAACATGTGTGGTTAATGATAATAGTTATGTAGATGATGAAAATGCTTGTCATGGAAATGATTATTATTATGAATATGTGTATGATCCTAATTATGAAAATCAAAAGGATTGGTACAATAGTAAATACTATAGTGAAGACAAAAATGAACACACTAATTCTTGAATTAGAGGAGCTTACTTCCCCTTATTTTTATTTTCATTCTTCTCTAAATCATACACTAGAGCAAGAGGAAATAAAATAATGAATACATGAATATTTCTAACATGTCACATAGGCTGAAATGTGAGGAATATCCCTTTAGTACACCTCATTTATCCTAAAATTTTACACCGCACTTCATCTTGTTATTTGATCTAAGGCCTTCATCCCAAAATCACTATTAGATTGGGTGTATAAAGTGAGCTTGGGGAATAATTGGGGGACTTGCATCCTCTCATTTTAGTATTGTTACTAAGACAATCTAGGGCACAAGTTATAGGCATAAGGCTCTATTATATAGCTTGCTTAGAATAGATATCCAAGAGATGCAGAGTTAACATTAGAGGTTCAAAACTCATCACTTAAACAATTTATTATTTTCTCACTGACATTGAAAGCTTATATACTTCTAGCCAACCCAATTACAACATATTGAAATTCAGATCCCTACTTTACTTCACTCTATAATTTCTAAAATGGGGATAAAGATCACTTCTTCACAAATAAACATCAAAGGAGGGAGAGGATAAGGTAGAAAAGATAAATTTATGAATGAACAACTAAAATCAATAATTATAGGACTAGAGTGTGAATAGATACAATTATTACATTGTATGCTAAGTTTCATAATGTCTCAAGCTATAATCACATAGGGAAAGAGTCTAAGGGTAAAGGGAAACACTTGATTCATAGATTATATTAATGGATCAATGTGAGCAAGGCCAATTCTAATTTCACCTGATAAAATGAAAATAATTAAACAACGTAACTAGAATAACAAAGCTCAAACTAATTAGTGCATAAAGCCTGTAGGAAAACATAGATATAATCCTATAATATTAGTGTTAATTGATTAAAATAGAAAAAAATTAGAATACCTTCAAGACAACCAGACTCATTTACATAGAGAAACCCATTCAACATTAATATGATAATGTTTTTTTGAAAATAGAGTCAACCCTTCTTAAATATTGCATAACAGTATATATATAGAGGGGAGAGATGAGTCTTTCCACTAAGAGGCATGCAATCTCACTATTTACCATCATAACCAAAAATGTTAAAACATAATTATTCTAACAAATATTCCTTATTCAAATAAAAATGACTCCTAGGAACCACTCAAAGAGCATCAAGAAGAAGCCAGGTGGGATACTCCCTAATAGTTTTGATAAATTTTATTAAGTTGCCATTGATTAATCAATGAGGCGAGTCCCTTGGATGAACCTTGATAAGTTAACAGGAAAGACTCAGATGAATGTGACTTGAAAAAGTTAATAAATTCAAAAAGTGTGGGAAACACACGCTCTTAGGGTCTTTGCATCATTTTGGATAGTTCATGGAATAGACATATATCACTCTATTAATGCTTGTAACTGTGTAGGTTGGACTGGACATACAACCCAATCTTGGGATTTGATGTTTTTTTGATGGGTAAGATAGCCATAAAATTTAGGCTCACACTTTGTAGATGTCATTGCCCACATGTCTACTCTTCACATCACCATGCCATATACTTTACATTTTTTTGTTCTTCGGCCATGAGATCATGAGATTGTGACACTTGGCATGATATTAACATCTCGACCTAAGGAAGGCTCTTTGGGTTATTGCCTATATTTTATTAGCCAAAAACTAGCAATATCAAGATAGTGGTGTGATATTGGAGTCTAAACCACTTAGGTATTCCTTATATTTCACTTTCTCTCTTTATTCTACTAGGTTATAGGATTTCAAATTGATGCCACACATTGTCATCCTAACACATTGACTATTCAAGGCTTTTGATTGTGAACTTTGTCCTTATAGATTTTGGGCTCTTGAGGTCATACCACATGGATTTATCTTAGATATATGAATAATTACTAACACTTATCCATTGAATTTGATTTGGATACTATTTACAAGAGGCTACTAGATGGCATGCTATCATTCAATCTTTTATTTGGGAGATCAATCATGCACTTTGGTCTATGAAGTTTTGGTTGAATAAGATCATGCCATGTAGCATGATGTCAAGAACTTAGAAATTTGGAGATTTTATGTCTATCTATATTTTTTTAGGCTTTGGGCTTATATATTGATGACACATGTCATGATCTTGTGGTTTTAGAGACTCAATACCTTTCAAAGAATTGAATGAGTCATTTTAACTTTGGGCACTTGAATGAATGGGATGATGCCACATGGCATCATCTTGTTAACTTGGAAGTTTAATAACTTTGGAAATTAGTCAATCTTTTGCATATGAGCAAAACAATTTGAGTGCCTTAAGTAAATATGATTCTTCCACTTGTCATGAATCTAGGGATCCATAGAGTTGGGAAAAAATAAAAAAAAACTAAATAAAAAAACTCCAGACCAATCACATTAGCTAGTTAGTTGATAAAACTCACAAATTCAAAAGTAAATGACTAAGTCATTTTAAATAAAAACAATTAAGATTTAAATGAAAGTAAAAGGGCACATAAACTTAATGAAAAGAAAACCATTTTTAATGAGCTTAGAGTCAAATTAAAAGTAAAATTTCATCCATTTTTATGAAATCAACTAAGTCTGAAGTGAAACCATATAAGCACTTGGTAATTTATAAAACTAAAGTAAATATGGGCAAAATCACTAGGGAAAATACTACACATACCCTAAAAAGGTTAGATAATTTACCGCAATCAAAGCCAAATTTCCCAAAAGAGGGAGGTTTCAAAGCATTTTAAAAACATGTTTTAAAATAGTTGAGACTCTTTCAGACTTAGGCTAATTTAAAATTCACAATTAGGACCATGCAACTGAGAAAGAGTAGAGAAAACAATTAATCATGTTGAATCCAAAGTGTCCCCATATAAACAAATGAGTATGGGGAGTGTTAGCCACAAAACATCTAATTAACTATTATAAAATACAAAGGCATAAGTCCTTCATAGAAATGGAAAAGGAATGTGAAATTCCTCCTCTCTCTATAGAAATTGAAAAAAAAAGTGAAATTCCTTCTTTCAAGAAATGACAAAAGATTTTGAAATTACTTCTCTCTCTAGAAATGATAAATGATATAAACACATGATGAATATTTATCCTCTTTTAGAATACAATGTCAAGATATATCTTTGCATGAGATTTTTATTGAAACAAAATGTGATGAACCCCCATGTCATTATAATGCTAATATATGCAATGATACATATTTAGAATGTGAATCAATGAAAGATAATGTTATAAATGACGATGATGACTCTTCTTAACCTATGTATAGTATAAAAATCTTACACCTAGAACTTATTCACCCATTCATAATAGTGTACCTATGGAAAATTATAATAATAATATTCAACCATTTAATGAACCTCTTAAGGATATTAAAATGCCTTCCTAATAATTCATCTCCTTAATCCATGTTTTGGGTACCTTGCAACACAAAATGCACCATCTAACCTTAGAAAACAAATCACATAATGTTTAGATTGATTCTAATGCTACATATATAAAACTAATTGTGCATAATATTATAAATTAGGGATCCTTTTCTACACCTTAGAGATTTTAGATCTTCTATGGAAAAATATGATGATAATCAAATTTTACTAAAAGTGTTTTAAAAAAGTTTGATTGAAAATGTTTTGGATTGGTTTCACTCTCTTCCTAATGGGTCTTTACACTCCTATCTTGAGTTAAAAGTGACATGTTTAATGTGATAAATTCAAAATAAGGGATTAAGAGTTTCATATGAATATTTACCCAATTTATGATTATATTTTATGACTTGTATGCACCAATTGATATATAAAATAATAGATTTAGAAACACCACACACAAAAACACACACACACACACACAAATATATACATAGATACACACACATATACACCTATATACATACATAAATATACATATATATGTGTATCTCTATATATATATGTATATAATGCATATATATATATAAATATATATGTATATAGAGAGAGATATACACACACATATGTATATCGATATATCTATCTCTATATACATATGTATACACACATACATACCTATATACATACATACATATACATATACATTTATATGTGTGCCTATATATATGTATATACATATATGTATATATACATATATATATATATGTTTATATATATACATACATACATGTATATATATATACATACATACATACATATATATATATATATATATGTATATATAGATATACATACACACACAAACATATATATCTATATGTATATGTGTGTATATATATATATATATATATATAGATATACACACACACACATATATATGTATATGTGTGTATATATATATATATATGTATATATATATATATATAGAGAGAGAGAGAGAGAGATAGATACACACATATGCATATCTATATATCTCTCTATATATACATATATATGTATATATACATATATATGTATATATACACACATATATATATCTATATAGACATCTATATATACATACATATCTATGTGTATATATATGTATACATACATATACATACATACATACGTACATACATACATACATACATATATGCATATATACATTTTTTTTCAAAAGGAAAAGTATCAACATATTTTATTCCAAATTTGTGGTGAAAAGATACATCCAAAATGCAAAAATATGTTGGCAGATAAAAAGTAAGAGACAAGGGCCTCTACCAAGTAAAATAGGGATACAAATGCCTCAACTTGAAGAAATATATACCCAAATAGATGGGGGGACAACCAATGTGGAGCAAGCCAACACAAATATCATGTTGTGGGAGATGGCACCATCCAATGAAATATCATGGGATAGTGTACTGTACGAAGGGAAAACCAAAGTAGTCTTCCACCCTACCCTTTTTACCCTTTTTCTTCTTTACCTCTTTCCACACTCTTTGTGTTAGAACCATCATGACTATCTACATTCATGTGTTCTAAATATCTGAAATTGAGTAAAAACCTAACTATTTTATGTTTGTTCTCATCACTAATTCCTTATCCGAGTTGGACATATCCATTTTGTGAGCATTTTTCACACATTTGAGTGTAGTCCCAACTAGTTATAATTCCATAGTTAGGCTCCCATCTCTATTTCCCTCCTCAATATGGTCAATGTTTTGGGCTTGTATGTTTGGTTTAGTTGGATTTTGCTCATCTGACTCATTTTTATTTTGGCCATCCTCCTCTTACTCCTATTTATCTATCTCTTCTTCTTCTTATGTTAGTATAGACCAAGATTTGAAGGTTTATTTCATCCATTTATTCTTTGGTGGAAATTTTTGAACCTGAGGGCATGTGCCCTAAAGATGCCCTGTAAGTTTATAAAAATGGTATCAAAAAGTAATATTCTCATAGTCTAGTGGCTGAGTATGTTGGAGTTATCCACAAGGAATTATAATTTTTTGGTATACCTTTACTAAGGTCTATTTACACACATATTCATGTGTAAGTGCATAATCTTGACCCCATTCTTTTGTAATCTACTTTGAGAAATTTACCCACACTATCCCCTATCACTTTGAAAGTAGTGATGAGATAGAGAGGAAGGTTTGGTAGCCTCACCTAAATAAGCATAATAGTAACTAAGTGGGTGCTTAGATAAAATTATGGACATTTTATTTATACTTGCTGGTATACTTTGTCATAAAAAAATGTATGATGAAGAAACCCTTGGAATAGAGGGAGATTTCACATTATTTTGACTAGGTAGTATGTAACCACTAAAATAAAGCATATGTAGTTGGCCAAAAACCATTTAATATACATATGTCAACTTCATTTTCTAAATTCCCTCTATACTCTAACACTTCTTCCTTTGATATATCCACCTGAGGTAGCTCTTCTGCCTATTCCAAAATGTAGGCATTTGATATGGGGAAGGATTTTTGAGTACCTAATTTTGATGTGGAGTTATTGACAACATATTTAAAATATACCCCTAATTTGGAGGATTTAGATGCATCCTTATATGATTACCTAGTAAAATTTCCTATGTCAATTGCACTACCATGCATACGCAAAGCATGAGACAAAATGGATCCTTTTGTGATACCATACATAGCTAATAGTTTATGGTTTTCTAGATCTTTGACTTTGTAAATGAGGCATTGGAGATAAGATGGAATCCCAATGGCCCTATCAATTTGATCTTTGAGGTCCTGTACACTTTTGGTCCAATCTACCCCAAAATAAAGAGTATTCCCTATGATGGATCACAACAAAATTTTGAAGTTTCCCCTCTGCTCCAAAGGATTGTCTAAGGTTGGGATTTTTTCAAGCATATTGTATTCATGCTTTGTTTATTTCCAAATCTTGGTCTTCTAGGTGACCTTCTTTCCATTGGTTATACCAGTCATCTTAATTGGTAATGATTCGTAGCCATCCCTCAATGATAAGCCCATGATTTGATTTGTGTCTCCCTTAATTATTAGCTTGTAGTCTCCCAAGTGATACCATAGTTCACATCAAGTATAGAGATCATAATTAGAAATGTGGTGAAGAGTATCAATCATGAGACCAATGGCCACATCTATGACACTAGTAGTTGACACATATGGAGTATTTGCCTTCATAGTGTTTCTTTCCTTGTTACATTGCTGATAGAAGCATTGGTTGAGACCCAATAAAAGCACCTTTTGAGTTATGGAATGGAGTTCACATAAATTATTCCTCCAATATTATTCTTTCACACTTCCATTCACCCAATCTACTGTGTAATTCTCCACTTGGCACCTTAGAGCCTATACTACTATTAACAAATTCACTCCTCCTTCTTCACCTTTGCCTTCTCCTCATTTCCCATAGGCCTCTTCCATATGATTCACCATCCTCTCATAAATGGTAATAGATTTATTCATATTCATTTTGTCAAACCCATTGTTGGCACTAAATATTGCACCTTAGAAGAGGTTATTCATGCTTATTCCAAATATGGGCAACAAGGGAAAATTTCTAGGTATGTGGGTGTACCTATATTGGAAATGAGCCTTTATATTTAAGGGACATCTCCTTGAATATATCATGTAATGCTTATCACTTAAACTACTACTTACTTAGGGGGAAATAGTTAGAGAATGCATAAATTGAACCTACTCTAAAGGAGGTGATGTACCAAAATGTCTTCCATGTGACCATCATATTTCTACCATAATGAAACAAGGCATCCAAACTAGTCTCTAAGTCTTAATGGGTTATAACATGAGCATTTCAATATAGAGGTGATATGTGAGTATCAACATAAGGAAAATGAACTAAAGGACATATTGCACACTCTGAGGATAATTATACACAAATTTACACACTAGACTACACTCTATATGACTTGTTAGACCAGGAAATCTTGCTCAAACATGAAAGGATAAGGGAAGGAAGGATAGAGAATTATCACTTATCATCACCATACATCACTCATATAATTAGACAATTATTCAAAACTCAAAAATAGACTTTCATTAATGTTCAAAGGTAAAATATGACATCAATCCAGTAGGGCTTTGCCATACATGGTATGTGTTTTTACAAAGGCCAAAATGATAGCTAGTTATAGCTTTTGAGAGAGAATAAGCATGAAAAGGGAAGTACTAAGGGGAAATAAATGAGTTAAACTTCATTTGAATCATAGTTACAACTACCTCTACCATTATACTTCTTTAGAACTTCTTAATTGATCCAGGTAATATCAAATAGTTGCAACAGTTCATTATTCCTTCACTTATGATCTATACAGTTTAAATGATGAGATCAAATGGTTTTGAGCTATGTTTTGATATCAATGTAGTTAGAATAATCAGATCCATTTTTTATAAACTTGTCCTAGTGTTAACTACTCCAAACTATTTTATCATGGCATACAAAGTGGAAAGAAGGGGTCATTTTCATGAAGTTGGTCCTAAAGATGAAACCATTGGGGTCTACATGTATGCCTTTGTGGTATATTTTGAAATGATATATCTTGTTCCAAATAATTCATGCTCAACTTTCCCCCATGCTCATGGGTCCATTATAGATGGAAAACCAATATCAGGTAATTGGTTTTCCTATAGTCATTATATTATGACACTCTGATTGATGCCTAGTTCTTATTAGGTACACATAGATCCATTATGTCACTATAAGAACTAAGGGTTCACCATGTTCATAGGTCCCTTCGAGAATGGTGAACACAACCACAAGATAATGTGTAATCTTTAAAAGATGGACCTTGTATGTTATAAATCTATGAACCAAAGGTCTATATTAATCTTCAATGGCATCCCTATATGTTTTTGATCCCCTGAATACATCATCATGCTCTTTTCATGGCATTAGATCAAAATTTAATGATGGATCAATAACCCTATAATACCCATTTGCCTTGGTCAAAAATGGTTTCTCAACTTCTATCAAAAGTCCTAGGCTCATCTTTGTTTTAACTAACTATTGATATTTGACTCAACTTGTTGACATATTGACCTTTTCTTGCACCATTGATCTTGCTTAGTACAAAGGATTATGAGTCATTGATCCTGCTCTTGACTTGTCAATTCTTTTTAAGATTACACCACACGGTAGTCCCATGTTTGAATTTAGGATCCATTATCAGTTTGTCATCTTCGACACTTATGCCATGTGCTAATATTTCAATATCCTTGAATATTTGACTCATCTCACACTATTGGACCAAGACGTATGATGTAATGCAGACCATTAGATATACTAGGACCCATTATTTGAAAACCAATGGCTATTTCATGAGCTTAAATTTGACATCCATGCTCTCATAAAATGACATTCACATGACCATCATTGATGTTTTCATGACCATAAAATTTAAGTGCAAAAGGATTTGTTTTGATTGACCCTAAACTTGACATTAGCATGAATGTCTTATGTTGTAGGTCCATCTTTAGAAGCTTATACCCTGAGCTAGAAAGCTTGTGTAGACTTAAAACTTTCAAAGCATATTCCCAACATGAAGAACTACCTATAACTACAATATTTTATCTCGTTGGGGCTTCCTGAGTGAATATAAAAAATGCATAAAAGAGCTGGCTCATTTATTCTCATGTGATGTGTATGATGACCTAACCCCTTAGACTCAGCAAGCTAAACTTGGGAGGCTTATATCTCAAGATAAAAGACTCATCGAGGTATGAAATTTGAAAAACATGATCTTGGTATGTAGAACATTGATCATACATGGTTTGATGGTCATGTGAGACTTTTTGAGCATGTTTAAAAATTATACAATCAAGCTATTCCATTTTGGTTCCATGTGAAGTCCTGATGATAGTCTAGATTCATAAAGCTTGTTCTTGAGCTACTGCTTGATCTTGCATAAAAAAACCTATTCCATGCTCTAACTGCATTGATCACCACGAAGACCTATCATTTGCGTATATGACCCTAAAATGACCCGTAAGATATCAAATGGCACAAATATTGAACCAAAACATGACCAAGACTAGAATGATATATGAAATAACATAAAAAGAACTAAAACATACCCCATGACATATAAAAATCCCCTATATAAGATTTTGACTATAGCGGTTTGACTCATTTTGGCCTGAGGGAAAATTGGTTAACATTCTTGGTAATTTCCTAGGGGTGGTATGCTTATTATGCCATGATTAGTTGCCTAATATTCTCCATTGGGATATGGAGTCACATGTACAATAATTTTGATAGACAATATGCCCTTAATAGTACATAAAACATAAGAAAACAATAGGAATAAAACACAGAGCAAGGAACACTCATGTGTTTCAAAAGCACTTGTTGGGACACAATAGAACAAGATAAGAAACATAAAACTAATCTAATATTTACAAAATATACCTTCATCTCTCAATAATTCCTCCTAAGATCATCATCAATAATGGAAAATCCTTTAAAAATAAGAAAGTCTAAGGTTTATGTGATGCATTTGGCATTGATTTAAGCTTTTACTCACCTCATCAACCATAAGAAAATGGATAGGCAAAAGCCTTTAATAAAATACTAAGCAAAGTTATCAGTGCTTTAGGTCAAGATTGGCACTTACACATCCCATTCTTCTTATGGGCCTATCATACTAGCATTCAAACCTCTGCAGGTACTACTCCCTTCTCTCTAGTATTCAAAGCAGAGGCAGTCTTACCTTTTGAAGTCTAAATTACCTCTTTTCACATATCTTTGAAAGATCTTATTTTTAAATAAGATTATCATCAATTTTATTTATCTCAGCTTGAACTACTTGACAAGTATTGTTTAGCATCCCTTACCCACATCCATACCTATAAAGAGCATATCAAATGCACTTATAATAATCATCTCAAACAATGAGACTTCAATATCAGAGACCTCATCTTAAAATAAACCCAACATGTGACTAACATGGAAAAGAGTAAATGAGGAAAGTTTGATTTCAATTGGCTTGGACCCTACATCACTACCCATAAGTATGGATCAGGAGCTTATCATTTGTCCTCTCTCGAAGGCAAACCAGAACTTGAGCCTCTCAATGTTTCACATATCCACCCATTTTTTTGTTAAATAAGGATCAATATCACTCCTTTTGTCTAACTTAAGCTCATCCCTTGATTATGAGATTTTAACCTTCACCCATATTTTTTCTCTCCTTTTAAGGACATTTGATTATAACATAGAACCATGTGATTAACCATCAAAGTCATAGCCTAATCCTAAATGTGGGTACCATGGCCCTACCCATAACATGTTTTTCATGGATACTTTTTGTCTCTAACAAGATATAATCCCATGGTCATTGTCTCTAAAAACCACACCTTTTCATATCATTAACCTTCTTGTGTTAAAATTTTTCCCTCATAAAGGTAAACCTAAGAACCTAATTAGACTTGTCCACGTCTAAAAATATTGCATCCAAAAATAATTTGGATACCAAATTACTACTTTGGTCAATATATTAAGCATTTTAGACTATTCCCTTGAAGGATAGCTTCCCAAAAACAAAATAAAAATTTCCAAATATAAGGTAAAATTTTCCCTTGAATGATAGCTATCAAGAGAATTAAAAAAATCCAATAAGCTCAGATCACTCCCTTGAAAGATGGCTAAATTAACTTTGTCAAAAGAAAATCAATTTCTTGGAAGATTATCACATTGATTATCTTTCCATATACAACAATAAATGAAAATACCCACTATCATAACAAAATCTCAAGCCATAGTTAGCTCTCAAGTGACATAATAAGTTGGAATCCACAATCAACTTTCACAAGTAGACTTTTTGCATTGATCAGTCTACATCTAGCATATGGCATGGAGTTTTCTATTACCATTATTAGGCCACCTATATAAGGGGAAAACTAATTTACATGAGGTTATCATATATATCACCCATTACCCTTCATACCACCTGTCACCCATCTTCCCTTTAGACTATTTGTAAATCAAGGGATTTAGAGCTTACTTGACACCCTGTGATCAATAAACCTTTTTTTTATCAACTCACAACCGCTTATGTGAAACATTTGAATGGCTTATATTCATTAAGCCAATCCCACTTCAGGTATATTTTCAGTCTTTATCAAAACCAAAGAATCATGCCCTATTCTTATCTTAATGTGCTTGGTTGATATTTTCATCACAACTTTTACTATCCAGTGTTACAACAACAATAATCATTCTTTTTGAATTAAATGAGATTAAAAAAACCATAACCATACCAATAATAACCATAAATAAAACATTCATAAGTATCCACACAACCTTAAGCATGATAACATTCGACCAATAACATCAAACACATTTTGTACATGTTTACAACAAATTATGCAATATTTTATTTAGGATGTGAGGAGTCACACGGCACATACAAAGTTATCAGACTATCCAAACTTCACCTAAGGCCCATACATACATTATTTTCCTACCTAAGAACTAGTTTGATTGTTTGGTGACTCTGGATATGTGTTTAGCCATCCTTCTACTTGATTGCTCCCTAAACTAACATCCATAACATTCCCTATCTTAGTAGTTTTTAAAGGGTGTACTCTATTCTCCTCTTATGAATTCATCCCCACAGAGCAAGAATCATATTCCACTCTAGGTATTTCACTCTACTCACCTATCATAACCGTTGCATCCCTCTGCTCTGGTTATTTTACTCGCATATGTACCATTGGTTATTGCCTCAGTGCACATCCCCTTATATAGTGAGGGTTCCCTCTATAGACATGATAATGGTCATGTTATTTAGCCCTACATATTACATAGTGAAATTCTTGCCTTCTTTGCTGCTATAGAGGTAATATTTTAGGCTCAAGCTCGGGTTGTGGGTGCCTTTCCTCTTATTTTTGATTTAATAGTTCTTCCATTATTACCATTACATGTTGTAGTATCTGGTAGATCTATACAATCACCATATTGATTATTTTGGGTTGTGGAGGTTATTTATTATATCCACCATTATTCCCATTGTTTACCATATTCAACCTTGTGTATTTATTTTCACTCTCTATAACCTATAAAACCAAATAACTTAATGATAGAAATTCATCTTTATCACAATTCTTTAAATAGAATACCTGACCATTCTTCCTCATCGATATGATTCTCCTTTCCACTAATGGGGAAGGTCATATGATGTCATTGATTCCCTTGAATAGTCTTCCCACTTGAAATGGTCATGTATACTTACCTTTTCATATGGACACATCACCCTCGATCTGATTGGTCATCTTGATAAAGCCATTATGCACCATCATGATATCTTTTTACTACCCTTATCATCTGATGTCTTTCCTTGCTTTGTCATCTTGTGGTCCTTATGGGCCTGGTGGTCATTTGCATCATTTTCACCTTTAACTTGATCGATGTAAATTGGCTTCCAACCATGGGTCATTATAATGATCACGTCTTTAAAACTACCACTATTGCTAGTGGTGGTAACTCCCAAATACTTGTCATTATTGAAGCTCCCCCATCTAATCCAACTATATAACCAGTATCCTAGACCACGTAACTCCCTAATAATAGGGCCTCTTCTAAGTGTAATCCTAAGTCATCAATTCTAAGGAACTAGGATAGAGGATGTAGACATGGCTACATTTCATATAGTTTACCCATGCAGCTCTTTGGTCAAGCACATTTCACCCTCTATCACTAACTACACTACCAATTTTTTAACTCATATAATCTAATTAGCTATCAAATAAATTATTTATAGGTCATCACTTTGATGCTACCCTTAAAAATTGACTCATAGTGATGATGACCTTTCACCAACATGACTATACAAATCTTGATAGACACCTACCTCTTAAAACTTGACTCATAGTGATCTATTCTAGCACTACACTTATACCCTCACATAATTTTAGAAGGTGTAACCTCCTTAAAAAGGTACCTCTTCTTTGGGTTAGCTCCATTGAAGGTCATTTATGGTAATTATCATTGTGTTCCCTTATAATTTATCCTACCTTGTACATCTGTGTCTCTCATCCTACTAAATGTGGGATCATTATGGTAACTATTCACCAATCTACACCATGCACCTTCACCATCACCTTCACCAAAACTCAAAACCTCTATTTTACAAAACCTTCTCCATCAACCCAAACCAACCCATGTGTTCAATCAAATTAGGGTAGCTAATTTGAGCACCATTTTCCAACCATAATTAAACTACATTGGCCTGATGTCCATGGACTATGTAAGCATTACTTCACTTCTATGGGTAGCTTAGCCACTAATAACTAATTGACATCCCATTTTTATTTTCACTCATTTCCATTTCTAATAGCACCCTCTTACTTAGGGTGTCTTACATCAAGGAAGATTTAAATTCTTTCTTAAGCATTTTTATGTCTTAACATCATCTGATACTTCCTCTTAAGTTTTTCCCCCATTGCTAGGAAAACTACATTGGCTTGAGGTCTTTTTGGACTATGTAGGTAGCACTCAGTTACTGAGGTCAACTTGGCCACATCCTTTACTTTATTTTCCCTTCTCACCTAATATATTCTCTTCCACTTCTCTACCTATCTCCTCACCACCTCCCTCCCTCTATCTTATCAATCTCTTTTAGTCACTTTTCTAGCTTGTCAATCTTTTTTAACACAAGGTTTGATAGCCTTCCTCATTGGCCCCTCTTATCTCCCATTAAGCCACCACCTACTTTTCTTCATTGGCCTCCCCATCACCTTTCCTTATACATCCTTCATAGCTCACTTCCCCACCCACATTTTGCATTTTTTGTCTCTCTTTCCCCTTATTACCAACCTTGCCCTTTACCCCCTTTGCCTTCTTTCTCCATACTCATCATCTCCCCTCACCCTTTACTATTTGATGTACCCTCTTTATCACTCTCTTTTCCTCACTAATTACACATCATCTTATTCCCTTGCACATTGAGGGACACTTTTACCTCCTCTTTTTTGATACCACCTTCATACTACTCTTCCACTGATTCTAAATCACCTTCATTCCAATTCTTAGTTTTTTTACCTCTTTCCCATCTTGTCAATCTGGCATGCTTTCTATTTATTTTAGCATCCCATTTTTTTCTTATGTGTGCCACCACTCTATAAATTTTACACTCTTCCCACCTTTTCTATTTTTTTCCCCTCCACAACTAGCTTTTAACTGGGTCTTTATCCTTTGAGAAGCCTTCCATAATTATCTTTTTCTTCTTGTCTCTTCTTCCCTTTTTCACTTTGCATTCCCCTTTTCCTCTTTCCATCTTAGTACTCACTTATCTTTTATATCTGTGTGAGTGTCTATGATTTATATCCCTACTTCATTCTTCTTCTTATCATCCTTGATATTCATCCCTTATTTTCATCTCATTCCCTTTCATTGTGTTCCCCTATTTCTTCACCACCTCATCACCTCTTTAGCTTTTCAATCTCTTCTAATCACCCATTTATCTTGTAAATCTATTCTAACAAGCTCATTGATGCCTACCTTATCTCTTCACCTTATTGTCCACCCATCCTTTGCTTCCCCTCATTGTTCTCAACCCCTTTCCCATTTTTCATCCCATTTTCATCTCCAAAACCACCATCTACTTTGCTTCATTATTCCTCTCCTTGTCTATCATCATCCATGATTAATTGGTCAAGATACCACCTACTTATTCACTCTCCTATCATCCTTTTTGTGTCCTCATTTCACTCCTTTTTCCTCTTGTTTCCTTTTTTCCATGCAATTCCTTGATTTTCATTTTCATCACCAAATTACATTCTCCTTGGTCTTTTTTTGACTTATTTTCAAACCTTTCATGGCATCCCATTTTTATCATCCTCCCCTTACCCTTCATGATTTTTACACTTATTTCCCTATCTTTTTCAATTCTCCAATCTATCATTCTTTAGTGCATCCCTCATCCCCCATCTTATACCTTTTATTTTTCTTCTATTTTCTCCATTTCATTTCATTTTTTTCATCTCCCTTGAAGAAATTCCTTGTTCTTCTTGACCTTTTTTTTCCTCCTATATGTCCATTCTTGGATCCTTCCATCCTTCTCCACCTTCATCTTTATCTAGGACCTTATTATTTTCTCTACCTATCTCTTCATCCATCTCTTGGTCTACCTTCACCTCATCCCTTATTAAATATCCTTTATTTTCTCTCATTGGCACTCTAAATTCTCACTCTTTAGATTGTAATCACCAGTTGTACTACTTTTATGTACATCTCCTTGTCTTCTTCCTCATATCCTCCATGCCCTTGTTTTAATACATAAAATCTAGTTAGGTTCATTACTTCAAATGCATCCCTTTATTCCTTTAATGCCTTTACATGTTGAGCCTGGATCCTCTTTTTTGTCCCTCTCTAACTACTCCCTTCACCCTACCTATTGCCTTTTCCCCTTTTACACCCTTTACCCATTTTGAGATTATATGTTCACAACATATAGCATGTGATGGCCACGAATGTCTTCCATTCAATTTTAGTTTACTATGAGATATATATCAATCCTTTGAATCTATAACATAATTGGCCAAACTTGTAAGCTCATATGACCAACAAGTGAGCATGAGAACCACTAAGTCATCAGGATGAAGATTCCTTACCCAACCCCTTTGGTCTTTCCTATTTCAAACCCCTTTTACTCTAACCTTTGGATATGTTAGAATCAAAACTAAAACCACCTTCAAATGGAAGATTTGGCATACTCATGTGTGGATGCTAGCTATACCCTCTCATACGACCTACCTCACAACCAATAATTTCATTTTATTCTCCCTACCTAGCCTACATCCTCTTATGTAATGTAATAGCCTTGCTCTTTAATTGCATTCCACCCAGTAACCTTTTATAGGCATCACCTCTTCCACCAATCTATTTTCTCATTAGTCTCTTTTTAACCTATTTTTCCCACATTCCTTTTCAACTACCCAATATATCTATCTTTGTACATTCTTATTCTATTTTCCCTCTCAATTTTCCATTTATACCATTTATTTTCCTTCTTATTTAAACCTACCCCCTCATTTAATTAATATTATTATTATTTGCCTCACTCCATATTCTAAAACCCCTCAGATTCTTCCTCTGAATTCCCTCAAAACTCAATGCTTACTTATTTTAGGGCCCCACTTGCTCAAGGGTTCAAATCTTCACCACTTCTCATTTACCCACTCTACTACTTTATTTCCCTGAATCATTGAATAATACCCTTTCATGGCTTGTTAATGACATTGTTGTAGAGTGTGTAAAATATCAACTTATTTAGATGGTGGTGGTAGAACTTGTTAGGTCACCATGGAAATTTGAGTAGTGTTAGATTTTCTAAAGCTTGCTAAAGTATATTTCTCCTTTTTTAAAATGGTGATATAAATTTCATGCTTGAACCTACTTATCCATGGATACAGATTCTTTTACATAATTGAAGAAATAATCTAATTGCATCCTAGGTAATCTCATCCACCATTTCTACCAAACAAATTAGACAACTATTTGATAGCTATATTTTACACCCTTTAGTGCTTCCCCTTCTCCAACATCCTTCAACTAGACCTAACTGCATGACACATCAAATTGGGGCAACCAAGTTAACCAACACTCCCCACCTCAAAAGAACTATATTAGGCTTGAAGTTAATTTTGGGAATTATGTCCATGGAATTATTTAGGTAACATCCACTTGCCTAGTGCATATGGAGTCTACTTAGCCACCTCATTCTAACCAACCAACCCACTTGCCCATGTCCACCTTGATGTTGGCCATTTTGACCTGACCTCTTTGCATGTTTTGTGATGACCTTACCTTGGTCCTTTTGAATACAATAGCTATGCTTTCTATGTTGTAATTTTTATACCCCACCTCATGTGCAACTAAACCATTTATATTGTTCTAAAAGAGAACTTCCTACCCTAGATACCTATGAATAACACTAACCTTGTCTAGATGACTCGATAAGTTTAATTCGATCAACCATGACTAACATTGTGGACTGGTTAGCCTATCATATGTCCATCTAAAACTTGACCGTATTTTTATAAACATTGGTAGATTTATTCTTAATTCAATCTTGACTATCATGCTTCATCAAATTTTGTGAACCCATTGGCATTTCACATGCCTGACTACCTTATGGCACCAGTTAGTGCCTCCCCAAAAACTATTTATCAAACCTACACCCAATTCAACCTTTCCTCATTGACTCTTGGATTGAGGGGGAACACCTCTTTCCATAATTAGAACACCTTGAATTTTGACCAAGTGATTCATTTTTATTTTACATCTTGTTAATTCAAATATGCATAACAAAAAGGGGTAAAATATAGACACTATAAAAATTCACACTTATAATTTTTTATGACTAAATGCCTCAGGACCCCCTAAATACCCCATAAACCTTATTAAACCTTAACCAACCCCTCTTAACATAACCAAATCATTATTCTCCTATTCACATAGTACTATTTAAAAATACTATTTGAAATTACTATTCAAAATTATTATTCAATATCACTATTTACTATGGGACCCACTATCACTATTCACGATGACATAGTAAGTGACATGGCATATGAATTGGTAAGTGAAATGGTATGTGACATTTCAAGTGACATGGAAGGTGATTTGGGAGGTGATATGGTAAGGGGAATGGCTTAGAATTGAGGTGGTTTGATGTGTGACATCACACCCCACAAGGGACCCTTTCCCAAGGTGCTTAATGACCTCATTTAAGCATCATAAGGGTCCCCCCTTGATATATGGTGAGTTTAACATTAAGGGACCATCATTAAACATGTATTTTTTATTCACACATGAAATTGGACTTCAAAATGGAATACCCACCTCTTTAGTGCTTTGGAAAAGATAAAAGGGCACTATATCCACCCATTTTTGACATTTTAACCCAAATGGGAGACCCATGATCAAGGTGGGAATCCCACCACCCTCATATTTTGACTCATTGATACAACCACATGGAAAATGGTGCCACAATTTCTAGGGCATCTCTTTAAGTTCTTGGATAAAGACAAGAAAAGATGGTGAAATTTTTTTTAGCCTCATTTATGCCCATGTGCATGATTCCCATTCAAAATTGGACTCATGTGCAAGATGGGAGACACACTAACCCAAATGGGATACCCATGATCAAGGTGGAAATCCCACCACCCTAATATTTATACTCATTCATGCACCCCTATATAAAATGGCACCACATTTTGTGTTGCATCTCTTTAAGTGTTTGGATGAAGACAAGAAAGGGTGATGAAAAGTCTTTTATCCTCATTTATGCCCATATGCAAGATTCCTATTCTAAATTTGACTCATGTACAAGGTGGGAGACACAAAAACCTAAATGTGAGACCCAATATCAAGGTGGGAATCCCACTACCCTCATATTTTGACTCATTCATGCACCCATATGGGAAATGATGCCATACTTCTACTATTCCCTCTTTTGGCATGGTTCTTGACAATAAATGATATAAATACCCCCTCCCCCCTCTCTCTTTCACCCAAGAAAAATTTATAAGTTAGTCTTTGGTTATTAAAATATTTTTTTAGGTATTTGAATAAGGTCATAATTTTTTAGGTCATACACATCTTGGAGGAAAAGAATTCAAAGCAATGAAGCTCTGCTAAAATTGCCATGGGATTCCTTCATCACATCATCAATAACATCAACCACATCAACAAGCCTCAAGGTAATCTTATTTGGTTTTTTTTATTTTAGTTATTTACTTAAGTCATTCCTTTTATTATATTTACCTTTACCCCTTAATCCACTTTCCATCTTAATCCATTGACCTCCTTTACCACCTATACCATTGTAATTCTATTTACCTCCTTTTCCCTCTTTGCACCTTTTCCACCTTCACCCTCTGTGCTCCCTCATCCTTTTACTACCCTAGTTACTTTATATTTTATAATTTTCAAAAATACATCCCTCTCATTTTATTATATCAATTAACCCCAACCAAACCATTCTTTTTAACCTTATAAAATTACCAAACCCAAAAACTATAACCTTGCTTTAACCAATTTTTAGCATTAGTATAATCAAACTAGTTGCTTCATTTTTGTTAACTTAGAAAAACATCTAATTTTATATATTAATTTTTTGTCATTTTCTATATTTTATTTCATTTTTATATTCATTTAAGTCAAATATATTTATTTTATCATTTCCACTTAAGTGTTTTAAAGAAGGTAGATTGACAGCCTCCTAGAAAGCTTTCGCTTCTAGGATCTAGCTCACACAAGGCAATCCACCCATCTACTTGTCTAAAAAATAAGTTTATTTTAGTGTTTTCTTATTATTATGTCATAATCCTAATCCAAATAGGATCTATCCATAATCACTTATATTCAATGCATTCACATTCAATGGGTATTCTTCGACACCCTTCTTAACTATTTTTTTTTTCACACTTAATAAAAAGCAAAAATTAGGCAAAAATAGGCATTTAAGGGCCACATAATAAACTAATTAATTATTCCACATGTCATTATATGATGAATCAAGATCTCTTAGTCTCTAAAATATTTTTTAGACTAGGAGATTGATAATTCTGACAATGGTAAGAGCTTCATTGGTTAGATTTGGGCACTACTAACCTTCAAGGCAAGTGGTCTATTTTGATTTGATTTAAATCTCTTGGGTTTTGACATATCCATTATTAATAAGAGACTAGCCACTCTATCTCTAGTTAATGTGGCATTCAATGGTTGGGCAAGGCTCTCTTAGGATCTGACATCTCTAACAGGCTTAATAGACTATCCATTCTCCTTTGGCATGGTGTTATTGGATATAGTATTGATAGTGTTGAACCTAGGGCCACATAGTGCTTCTTTATTAAATAGAGATATCTTAGGGTTACAAATATATGTTAGGTATAGGAGACCAAAATGTCAAATAATAAATCTCATGGCATTCATTGATTGTATTGGGATCTCTCGATATTTGAAATCTCTATTACATCCAAGAGACTAACATGTCTAACATAGGTCATGTGGAACTATCTTATTATGAAACCTCTAACTACCCCTTAGATGAATATCCTGAAGCCATGTAACACTAAGACTTTTAAATTTGGAATATCATGTGGAAAACATATAAAATGATTAAGTAAAAGTAAAAGGAATACCTATAAATTAATTGCTCACTTGGACACTAGCTAGGATTTGTAATGCCACATAGGACTTTTGGATCTGATACATTGGTAACAAGACTAAGACTCTGGGAAACTTTGAGTAAGGGTAAGCCTAAAAATTTAGTATGTTAAACATTCAAATTAAGATGGCATATACTAGCCATGGAGTATCGATGGGATAATTGTGGTTTTGTTTATAAACTAATGAGTCTTGCAAGTTGGGTCAATTAGTCATTATCCATACCATTTACTTGGGAGAAAAAATAGGGAAACATGGGATTTCAAAGACTTGTTGTAGGCAAAGCCAATAAAAATGATAGAACAAGTCTGGGAACTTTGGTTATATGTTTTAAAATAGGGGTCCCCCATTTATTATGAAAAGGGGGCTTGTTGGCCACAACACACTGTTTGGCTATGTCTTCTTTAAAACTCTAATGAACACCTACTCACATGAAATAATAATAGAATAAAATTCAAAAGGAAGGAAAATATGGGTTTTAAGATTTTATAATTATGTAAGACAAAATTCCTATTATCCTAGTCATTGCCTACATTAACTCTAATGACATGGGTATTAGATCTCATGTAGCTCTCTTTTAGGGAACGTGCATAATCAATGCATAAAAAATGCTAGAATGAATTTTGGTTAGGCCCTTATTTGATCAAGTATGAAGGTTTATGTTTGTTACTAAGTAATATGTAGACTATTGAGTTATACTATTGATTAATTTTTAAGTATTTATGTGCCAAAGTAGTAAGTGTTAGATGTAAACTGCCTTGTGAGGATCTTTATATATAAATAACTTAATTATACCATGAGATGCTTATTTTTTGACCAAAAAGGTGAAAAATAAATATACAATAATAATAAGAGACTAAAGGAAGGGTAAGTACCCATGAAAAGTTAAAAGAGTGGTCATTGGACACTATCACTAAGGTGGACAGTAGCACACTATGCTAGTGTCTATAATTATGATAGTGTCATAAGACCAAAACACAAAGTGTAAACTATGGAAAATAGGCCCAAGGGCCCTTGTGATTAGGATATTATGATATAAGACCATTGGATATGAAATAAATATGATAAACAAGTGATAATAAATATTAAAAGACTAAAATGACCATGCAAACAAGACTCACATTCATCATCAAGACCTTATGAAAGATTAAAAAAAACATAGTACTTGTGTTTGCTTGACCAATTTAGGGGGTGTGTGTGTGTATACATACATACATACATATATGGAATGCAATAATAGATTTTTAACACTAAATTTTATGGTACAAGGGTAAATAGAGTTAATAATTTTGATATGAATAATCACAAGGGTGATAAATAGATCTATAGTAGGAAAATTAATTTTAAAACTTAGACAAAAAAATACTTTGAATTAAAAATATTGAGATATTATAAAAATATAAATTATATATTGATTTATATTGAAATAAATTGATAATAATAGTACTTAGCTTGTTTAGTATGTGCATGTTGATCTAGGCTGAAACAAGCTAGAAGTAGATTAGATTAGGATTCTAGAACAGTCATCAAATTATGTAATTTTTCTTTTTATTGCCTTGGATGCTTGTGTTAGAGATAGATAGTTGTATTGACCCTATGTTTGTTATATAATAGTGACTATATCTATATTTGACCACCTATAGCTTCTAGGTTTTATATCACCTTTCTTCTAGTGTATATAGATCACATGCATAGACTGTCTCCCTTTGTCAAATGATCAAAACCTTAAGTTACTCACCCTTAGGGAAACTATGAGAAAAATAAGTACCATAAGGAACCCTATGTCAATGGGCACTACCTACATATCTAATACTATAAATAGGGCCTCATACTTATGTATCTATCCCCTATGTGTTGGCTTGTGTGTGCATAAGGATGAAATGTGTTATAAGCAAGTACATAGAGTGGCCTAGATTGTAACTTATAAAATATGGATCATGAGATTTTCATATCCATAATATGTAAATATGATGAATATGGTAGGTTTACTCAATTTAATTCTTGATTGAGTGTTCTTGGTAAGTTTCCTTATGAGTTTCTAGTATTTTTTAGGTGAGGAATGAATGAGGGTTGATCTTATGTATATATCCATCACTTTTGAAATTATATCACACTAAATAACTTAAGATAACCTTTAGGATATGTTTAATTTTAAAGTTAGATGAATATTTGGGCACTAGACACTTAAATGGAAAAAGGACACCTGTTTGGCTAGGACACAAGTGTCTAAAAATCTAGAAAATAGGTATATGTCCAAAACTGGTAGAGAAAGATATCGATCAAATTTATATAATTTTGAACATTATAAAAGGCATGTTCATAAAAATAATTGTGTTAAAAATAAGAGATAAACAATTTATTCATAAGAGATAGTGAACATGAGCCTTTTTTGTATTGGTAGGGTCTTAGAACTGAAGGATATAACCATGATAGGCATTTTTCAAGTATACAAGATTGAGGTACTATATAATTCAGATTTACTAGCTACATTTTCTCTAACTTATTTTATCAATTAAATTGTTATGTTAAATGAAAATAAATGTGTACTTGGGTGTAAATAGCATACCTTGACTTTATGTGAGTTAAACTTGAGTGCTTTGTTGATGAATAACCTAAAACAAAGATCATGTTACATTATATAATCAGAGCATATAATCTAGATGTGAAAGAATTTAAAATGGTTGAAAGTAAAGAGAGCAAGGTTAAAATTACACCTGTGTATCAATGAAACCATATTTTCTTTTGTCAATTTGATTTAAAGAGATGATTTTATCATAAAGCATTAGATATAAGATTAGGAAAATTTAGAAATTTGTAGTGCATGCAAATATATAGTGATTTAAGGACACTATGCTCAAACCTTGTTAAAAATTTGAGTTACCACACAACCATTGAGCTTATCTCAATCGTGAAACCCAATCATACTTATAACCTAGTGTGTGTGTGAGTGATCTAATCAAATCACACTATATAGTTGGTGAGAGTGGATGATCTAATCACTCCATACTATAAATCTAGTGAAGTTAGATGATTTAATAAAGTCTAAATTATAAAATTGGTAAGATTGAGTGATTTAATACCTCAACCTTTCTAAAATGAGAACCAACTATTATCATAGATTGGCTCAATAAAATTCCATAAAAGTCCATCCTAGGTATGATAACAGTCTATATTAATATTTTTAATTTTAAATCTAATTTGATTTTACAATTTAAGGTGATATTTTTCATATAATATGCACCTCGTACATATCTCAAACTTAAACCTGGTTATAATAATCATACCATTGTATAGAATGCTCCCAAAATGTGTATTTAAATCATAAAATTATGAAAATTTGCCAATTTGAAAAATTTTAAGTGTGGAAGACATGTTCTCATGACATGATTTCATTGAATATGGAGAGTCTCATAACTGGTCTAATTTTTGAAAAAATGTCTCTGTAACATATGCCCATTGTTATATGAAACTATTAAAATGTGGAATTCATGCCTTTATGACATGCCCTCATTGATATGCCCCATTTTTGAGGTGAGGGGAAGTAAAAAATGGTAGCTACCTTACCTCAAAAGGATATAATAACTATATAATATATGTATGGACCATGTAGTATATATGAATAACATGTCTCAGTAGATATAGAAATGAGTTACATAGTATGTGATCATCTCAATTCCTAAGATGTATTATGTAAATCATGGTAACGTCTAGATAGTAGTAGTACAAGATCAACAAAGAATCAAGCACACATACAAGATCAATCAAAAGAAAAATAAAATTCAATGGTCCAAGGAGATTGCATATAAGGGGCATGTTTAAATGTTGCATAATCAAAGGGACATGAATTATTAAAATTTCCACAAAGAATATAAATTGATATTCTTAAATGTCTACTTACAACAAACTATGACATATGTAAATGTAAAAATAGGCAAACATAGGCATGGGGGCCATAATTGATGGACCATATTCAAATGCTTGAATAATTAATACAATTCAAGATAGTAGAAATTAAGGAACATGCTCAAATAAGTGAAAAATTAAAACATGGAATCATAAGAAACCAACATGAGCATATCATACTAGTACTTAGGTATTTGTGTCAACAAAAAATATTAAGTACATAACATATCAAGTACACTATGAAAGATATAAGCATGGATAAAGGCATGTGTAATTACATAATATCAAACATAGTAATGGTAATGATCATATAATAATTTAATCTAGGTGTAATATGATCAAGTAAAATGATACCCCTAATATACTGATGATGTGAGTAGAGGGAAGGCCAAACATCTATATGTGTATATATCATGTGTATAGGTATGCATGTATCACACTTAAAATATGTGTGAAACATATATGTGTATATATAAATAAATTATATCTTATCTACCAATATGTAACCAACAACATAGATGCCAAAGAACTAATAAGATATGGAAATGCATAATATTTTTGGATTTTTAATTTTTTTAATTTTTTGGTATTTTTTGTATATTTTATTTTTTACTCTTAGATTGGATCATTTGCATTGTTTGGATCATGGTTGGATAGGTGAAAATGGTGCACAATATATTCCTCCTCACAATTTACTTGTGAAGTATAAGAATGATTTCCATCATGCATAACATGGATCAATTTAACCTCATGAAAAAAAGGAGATACCTTTCTTATTTTGGTCAATTTATACTTCCATATTGTTTAACCAAAGGGTTATTACTATCAATGCATATTGATATTTTTGTGGCATAACCCAAAACCTTGTTTAAATAACTTTAACACCACAATAAATTAGTATTGTTATGTTTCCTAAGGAATATTTCCAACTTCCTTTTTATTGTAAGTATTTTATATCAAATCAAAGTTGTTATAACCATCTTACATTATAAGTGGGGTTTACTTGTGTAGGATCAACATGTTTATGAAAAAAGTAAGCCCCACCCATGAATAATGTGATTTTTATATCTTATTAGTATTGATGGTTTTTGATTTTTTCAATTTGAGGTGCTTGTATTAGATATGCATTATATGTCATTTTCAATTCTAGATAATTTTGATAATGATCTTGTAATGGATCAATAAACAACTTATGGTTTGGATGGTCACCAAGTTGTGAACTTGAATATGTGGGAATATCATCAAATGTAAGTTGTTGGTTATCAATAAGATATTTGATTTTATGCTTCTAAGTATAACATTGATTACTAGAATTCCCAAGGCCATAATGGTACTCACAATGTTCATTAGTATCATATCCTTTTTTTGGAGGTCAACTCATATCAACCTCTATGGGGGGAAGAAGATATATGAGTTGACATTCCACAATATTTGTAAGTAATAAAGATGGAGATTCAAGTAAACATGAAAATTATCTCCTTGGTGTAGTGGATAAGATGAGTCAATTAGGTTTTTATGATAGCATATTGGCCATTATTCTAGGTTTCATTATAGCCTATGCATCTATTTTTGAATGAAATGATATGTGAAAGAATGTATGAAAAATTATTTCATTGTTATGTGGGTATAGTAAACCATTATTTTCAATATAAATATTATGCTTGGTCCATTTGATAAAGTTAAACACAAAGGCCACATATGGTGGCTCTACATTATGTGTTAAGGTTGTCATATTTAATGTTCTTAAAAAATACCCTTGTATGGTGGTGACTTGTGTAATAAGTCTTAGAGTGAAATTTGATTAATAACATCCTTATATATATATATATATATTTCATATGGTTCTTTTCGCTTGTTGTTCCCAAAATCAGCTATGCTCGTTTTGTGGACAACCCCTACGAAACTTGTCCATTTCGTAATCTACACTATAAGATTCATCATTCAAGACAAGTTTATCTTGATCTCAAGTGAAGTTTTCTGACATCCTAGGAAATTCTACAACACTTCCTCATCACGATTTCTAAAAAATCATGAAACCTATTGTAGTCTTTATCTGATCAAAATATTAATTTTGATCATTTTTAGGGTGTTAGTAATTTTTGTTTACCATGCATCAGTGGCACTTTTTACCTCCCTTGCATGATTTTATGATTTCTTTTTTCATGAATCAGTGGCACTTTTTGCCACCAATGCATGGCTTACCCGTGGCACATGTCAGGGTGGCAATTTTTGCCACCCTAGCAGAGATTTTCCAAAATCTTGAATTTCATGTATAATTTATGGCCGTACGTGTTGAGTTGTTAAAGCTCATTTTGGGGATTTTTAATAACTTTTGATTATCATTTCTTTAATTTTAAGTTTCCTAGAATCCTCCCTGCAACCATTCGACTACACAAATGAGTAAGATTTCAAATTCACCAACCACTGAGCTTAGGACTTCAAGATTGTTAGGTAAGTCATTTTACTTCTAGGTTTTCATTTTATTATGTTTTATTTTTCCTTTAATTTGGACTTTTATTTTTATTTGGTTTTGGTTTTAGTAGTTAAACCCTCATTTTTTTTGCTTTACCCTAGTGATCCTTAGAAGCTAATTCTACCAAACCCTCATACGTGCCCTAGGTTATCTTGCATATTGAGTCGGTGTTTTGACTCGACTTAGGTTTTACCCTCATCAAATCTAGTTGAAACTAATAACAGATAACTTGGTGATGATGGATTTAATAAGATGCTCTCACACTTATCATCATGAACAAGTCAAATCCATAAATGACAAATTCCACCATTCATAAGTTATGGAATGTTTTAAACAAGTGTAAAAATGGCAAATTTTACCACTAAAACATTCCCTTCCATTTCCTACAGTAGTGACTAATTTCACCGCTAGGACATCAAAACTCAAATTTTCTTATAGTATGCCTTGTCAACATTTTTTTCCATTCCTACATGTAAAGATATGCAATGGCAGTTATTTTAGCCAACTCTGCATAAACAAATTTTCTCTTACCTACAAGGGTGGCAAAATTTGCTACCAGTGTAAATGCAAATATTCCTCATATGCAAGGGTAGTGATTTTTGCCACCCATGAAAAACTATTCTTGAATTTCCTAACTCTTGGATATTTTCAATTTTACTTTTCTGAGCCCACTTTCCTCTAGTTTTTCAGTTTGCTTGCACTTTAGCCCTTTCAGGCACATCCCCATAGTCATAATCATCGACATGCATTTTCTTCTATGGATATTTCTTCATCGACATCCTTTTGGTAAAAGCCCTTTTAGATGACTAAGTTTTATTCAAAGAAGTTGAAAGTGATGAAGTATAAATATCAAGTTATTTTTACAATCACCTCAATTACTTCTAATGTTGATGACATTAGAGATATAGAGATTGGTCATGTGGACATGGATGAATTTGTGGAGAGAACTAAGTCAAGCAATCCCAATTCTGAAATGAAGAAGATAATTGAAAGTAACATTCATTTGGTATCTTCTTTCCCTGTAGTAGCTCACAACATAGAATTTGTCCTTTAGTGTGCTCAGTTCTATAATAAAGATACCATAGCTATGTTAGACGCTTGTGGCAATGTGATAATTAGACTGGATCTTGAATTCATTGATAAAGTGTTCATGTGCCTTCCTATTAAATAAGTGATAAAACTTGATTTTTTTGAAGCACAAAAAGAGTATGACAAAAATCCTGAAAAAGCAAAGAAGGTAATCAATAATAAATGGCTCAAGATGCCAAGGGCAAATTTGTCAAGGTGGCCATGAAGTTTTTTGAGAAGTGACTTTACAAAAAAATTTGGTGATTTGATAACTCTTCTCAGTAGGGTAAGAGGTTTGTCATCCTCCTCACATTTTCATGAATGGATGTATCCCTTCATCAAGATAAAAATCCAAGACAAACAAATCATCTTTTGGGGAGAATAAGTCAAAAATGCTTTACATGAGCAATTGATGAAGGTATCCACTACCTTAAAATTCTACATGACTTCTTATGTGGTGTATATTATAGTTTTAATGAGACTCTTTCCAGGTTTAACATTAGAAGGAGATAGAAGAGTAATCCCAGTGTATCAATACTACTCTTAGTTAACATTGAAGGGTTTTATTCATCATTTCAGGAGAATAAATGATGTTTTATTTATAGTATTTTTGTGTCTTTTTTATCCTCAATTAGAACAAAGAAGAGTGTCAGATGAGGCTTGGACAATTGTGAATGATTTTGGATGCATGTTCCTATAATTTCCTTCTTTCTCATACCTAAGGGTTGGGTTTTTTTAAGGTCATCCTTATCTGCTTCCAAGATTCCCCTCAAACAAATTGGTCTTAATGGAGCTATGTAGGCAAATTATTATCATGCATAATAAATAAATGGAACTCAAGAATCCTAGTTTTAGGTTCCTAGTTGAAATTGGTAGGTTTTCAATGTTAACCACTGGGAAATCTAGAGTCATGGAAATTGAAATGTAGCTCGTAACATTGAAACAATTCAAAAAAAGATCAAATTTTGATTATAGGGGTGTGAAGGACATAATCAAGAGGAAAAACCAATTTCATGAACCTATGATTGAAGATGTTTGGGTAGATTTGAGAACAGTGGAAGATGTCAAGAAAATGGACTACAACAAGTTATCTCTTGAGTAGATTGAATATCTGGGACTTGCTGATATTCTCAAGGATCTACTGGATGATGAAGAGTTGGTTAATGATAGATACAATACTAAAAATGTTTATAATGCCCTCTTCCTACAATCCAATGGTCCCAAAAGGAGCTGACCTCATTGAGGAAAATATTTGAACCTATATTGGTAAACACCAATAATTGGTTAGCAAATAAGGGAATTACTTTGAAAGAATTCATCACAGGGTTAGAAGTAGAGATTTAAGAGGAAACAAGAAAAAAGGTAGAGAATAGAATGAAGAACAAAAGTGATGTTCCTTCTTCTTCCAAGACACATAAGCCTAAGATCATATTTATGATGAAGTCAAAAGTTGTGCAAAAAGAGTCTGAAATAGAAGATATGGAAGTTCAGAAAAAAAAAGCACTAAAGAACCAGTGACAAAATAGATGGAGACTGATGATAGGCCTACAAATCAATAAGAGGAAGAAATTTTGTCTTCAAAAGAGAATGTGCAATAAGAAACATGAGTCTCTTCTCCCCTGCCTGACACACCTTTTGTAGGTCCTTCATATATTTCTCCTATTAATGTTCCCTCTTCTAAATCACCTTCTCCTTCCAAAATATTTTTTTACAACCCTGAAATCACTTTTGAAGATATTATTAATTCCTCAAGGTTAATTCCTAGTTTGTCCTCCCCATCTTTTGATATTGGAGATACTTCTATTTTTGATCACTTAGTAAAAGGTGCAATTTTTATTGACACTCCACCTATTGTTTCCATTACTAGTGCAAGTGAAACTTTGGTAATGCCAATAATGGAAATAGATCCTAATGTGAGTACTTCCATGTTCCCACCATGGTTATCAGCTTATACACCAAAAAGGAATAAACAATCCATCTCTATAGATGACTTTGATTTTAATAATCTGGTGACAGTAAAATCCAAAGCCTCGAAGAAGCCAAGGATTCTTTCAAAAATGCTTGGAGATAAGAAACATAAATTTCTAGAAATTCTAAGACCTCCACAAGATGCAACCATTGAAAATTTTGATATAAATAATTACTCTATCTCTAGATTTTAATTAGGCAAGATAACTCATGAGAGCGCCAAGAGTGATATGTAGTCAGCCATGGACATCCTGACTTAGAAATTTGATAAAGAGAAAGAAATGAAAAATCACGACAAAGGAATGGTGGAACAATTGACTGCAGTGGTAAGGAGAATCACTTTCACTTTAGAAGTAGTAATTCCTGAGGCCATTTCTATAGAAGACCCCATTATTTAGAAAGTGGAAAAGACCTATCTCAAAGGAAAAATACTTGAAGAGTACTTGGACAAGATGCATACACAAGGAATTTCCTTTCTCACAGAGTTATCCGAGAAGACAAATAAAATGAGAAAGATAAAAGCAGAACTTGATGATCTCATTAATGTTGTTTCTCAAGATATTGAAAGCATAGAAAAGTATCTTGATAAATGGGTAGACATGAAGAAACTAAAAATAAGCACTCTAATATCAATTGGTGTTATTACTGATAGAGACTCTTATACTAAAACTAAAGATGCATTGACATATATGAGTCATGTGCTTAAATATTTGATCACTGACCTTGAATCTACAAGAAAACTTAGTGAACAAAGTGATGTTATCCTTTTTCATAAATTGGAGGAGCTACCTTGTAATCTTACATCTCAAGATAACCAATTCTTTTCAACATAAGAAATTATTCAGGAATTTGAAGGTATGTTCTAGAAAGAATTTGAAGATAAGACATTTTCAATAGCCTCTATAGACAATATTCTAGATAATTAGTTAACTCTGGATAATCTAAAAACCAAGTTAACTAGTCATGTAAAATCAATCATAGTAGTAAGAGATGCCATAGTCAGAGCCAAGATGATTTTCAAGAACACTGTTGGTCTATACAGTATCGGGATGCAAGTAGCTTTCACTATGTACGATGCTCACATGAAGAAAGATGGGGATATAAATTGAATTTTTTTTCCTTGGTTTATTTTTCACTTTTCAGATGTACTTTTTCAACCACTTTGGACATTTTTACATATACTTTTTTCATATGTAATTACATGTAAAAATATAGGAAGTCGTATGTCAAAAAGGACTCCTATCTTTGAATAGGTCAAAATAGTTAAGTTTTTCCTAAAAATCCTCAAGGCCTCTCCCTATAAATAAAGAGGGCCTTTATTGTGATTTTTTATCTTTTAGTTATTGGAAGGGAAACTCTACCAAAATTGAAAGGCATTTTGAGACTTTGAACTTAAATTGTAAATCAAATTTTATCAAGTGAATGAGAAAGCAAGTGACCTTTCAAACTTTGTGTTGAAATAGCTTATGTTGTGAAGGAAATTGTTCTTATATATTTTTCCTAATGCAATCTTATCTATTTGATTAAATAAGTAGTGCGAGTGAAAATAATCTAGGAGATGTTCTAAAGTTGATTATGGAGACTTTGTGCTACTATAATTATCTTTATTTTGTGTTTTAGTGTTTTAGAACAAAATATATTGGAAAGGCTTTGAACTACTTTTATCTTTTGTGATTATATACTTTTTTGTATTTTTCAGTGAAGACTTTGTGCTACACCTCATTCTATTATGTTCCAAGTTATAAATTAGTGAAAGAAGCAATGACAGACTTTTTTCTCTCATGGGTTTCTAGGTTGTTTAGTTAATATCAAGAAAGTTATTCCTTTATGTTGTAAACATCATTTCTAAAAAAAGAGAAATGGATGATCTGATCTCACCCTTGATTTAATATTTAATATAGATTAGTTTATGATAGTTTATAAGAAACATCCCTTTGCTGAGAGGAGAGATTTATATCATTACACTATGGATGATATAACTATTTTGCCTTCAGTTAGTTGATGACAAAATATTCACCCAATAGATTTTGGCAACTCTATTGGAGATCAAACATGCAGTTTGAAGCCTCATGCTTCAAGTTGAAGCATTTTTAGTTCTTTTCCATTTCTACATTCTAGCATATTTATGGTATACGTGAAGCCATATAGCTTGAGGTATTATTGATCCTATATTTGAATTGATACAAAAAAATAATTTTGATCTTTTGCCTCTATGATCTCACCTTTAACGAACCACAAGTTTTCATCCTACCCACGCTAGATCGTCAATACCATGTGAATCTTCTAGTTCTAGTGTTAGCAGAGTTTTGTCTATTCATACTCTACAAAGTTTTGTTGTCCCTCCTTTTAATCATTATATCATGGCAGACAAAGGTCCTTGGGGTAACACTTTTGGCCCTCTCAATCTAACCTCACCTTTACATGAACTACCTCGTAGTTCAAAAAATAATTTTCGCTAGTTCTATGGTGATGGGAAAGTTCACCCTAATGAGAATATTGCAGCTTTCTACATATCCTGTGGTGTGATAGGTGTTGAACATGAAGATATAGTAGTAAGGATTTTTGTAGAAACACTGCAAGTTGCTATTGTAGACTAGTTTTATCATCTTCAAGCTTAGACTATAACCAATTAGAACACTCTCAAGACCAAGTTTGAAGCTAGGTTCAAACCCACAAAAGATGCACATGCATTGTTGGCTCAGCTTACAAAAATGAAGGAGCCTCATGATCCTATGAGATACTTCATCGCTAAATTCAGTAAGTTAAGAAATAGGATTCTTGTAATTGCTCAGCCAACATAAAAAAATCTTAAGTGCTTCTTTATCAATTCTCAACTTCCTAAAGTAAGTTTTTTGTTAAGGTAAGCTAGCCCTACAGATCTTCTTGCCACTCAGATTTTGGCTATCGAAGTTGAATATGATCTTATCTTTGAAGGTAAGATAAGAAAAGATTTTAACAAAAATAGATTTTCCTCTTCTGCTGAAAAGTCTTCCATAAGCACCACTAATCCTATGGTGCAAAAGTTAGCAAATGAGTTGCTAGCTTTGAAAAGGTAAATGCCCCAAGGTATGTCTACTCCTCCTTCATATCAAGGTATACCAAGGAGGACATTTACCAATAATTCATATCAAGGAAATGCTACCAAAAATCAAAGGCAACCCAATCATCTTCTTCCCACACAAGGGAAGCTTGCCATCGAAGCAACACCAATCAACTCAGTAGTTGGTTATTATGAAGCCAAACATGATCATTCCTTATAACCTAAGTTAGACCAAGAAAATCATGCTAATCTCTTTGTATAAGGAGAAGAAGAATTAGCTAGTGACTCCATTATTGGTTTTCTAAATTGCCAAGACGAAGCTAAAAAAAAAGGAGAGGTATATGATGGAGCATATGCTATTTTTACTAGGTCCCAAAACTATTCAACTTAGCAAGTTGATAAGGGAAAAGTAAGAGAAGAACCTCAGCCAGTGATATCAATTGCTAAATGGGGAACTTCACTGCCTTTTCAATCAAAGGACCCGATGGCCAATAAGTAACTAAGCACCTCAAACAATCCTATATCTTCTACTTCTGCTCCTCAGACTAGTACCACATCAAATAAAAATTAAAATGATAAAATTCCTTCCTCTATTTCTAGTTCATTCTAGTTATTCAACATAATTGATCATGCTAGGAAGACAAAGATTTAAATGTCTAAAGTTGAGTACTTATAAGCTAATCCTGAACAATTTGATAAGTTGGCTAAATACATCAAAAACAAAACCTTTCCTACAGTACAAGATTTTCGAAAAGTGACTCATGATCCCTCAAAGAACAAATCCACCCAAAATAATCTTGTCACTACTCCCCTTGTTGCATCTAGAAAAATAGAACCTTTCTATGTTTCTCTATTGATAAATGGTCATAAGTTGAGAAATTTTATAATAGACTCTGGAGCCTTTGATAATGTTATGCCCACCAAGGTAGCAGATTCTCTCAGTTTTACCTTAACTAAGACTTTTGGGAAATGTTTCTCCATAGAAAACAATCAAGTACCACTTTTGGATCAAATCAAAGATACCCAATTTGCATTTACGGCTTTTCCAGACAAGAGGATTAAGATGATAGTCTTAGTAGTTGATGTTCTAGCTTCTTATGGCATTCTACTCAGATGTAATTTTTGCAAAGATGTAGGTGGAGAGTTAAACATGGATTTATCTAAAGCAAGGATACCTATTAAAGGCATCATATAAAAGTTTCTTCCTGAGAAAGAGTCAAAATATATTGTTACCCACATCTCAAACCTCAAAGCTCAAATTTTTGTTTGAATCCTTAGGAATGGGTAATTATTTTCTATCCACTGAAGATATTTTTAATTCATCAGATGAAAGTTCATTAGGTGACAATCCAGATAATTTAGATAGAAAATTAAAAGATTTTTTAGAGAAAAATTAAGGTAAAAAGGAATCTTCCCTCACTCATGAAAAGGAATCTTTAAGAAGATCAAATTCTAATGAAGTTTGGATTTTAGAATTTGATGGTAGTTTTTCCTTTACCAGTTTTGAAGCCAGAATTATTTTGATATCCCAACAAGGAAATATTTTCCCTTGATCATATAAGTTAAAATTTGATAATACCAATAACACCACTGAATATGAATCATTGTTGCTCAGATTAAAAGCTGCTCATGCTAGAGGTGTTAAGATTCTTCATACCTAAGGAGATGTTGAATTGGTGGTTTATCAAATGAAAAAATTGTATCAAACCAAAAATGAAAGATTGTGACATTATCACAATCATGTATGGGATTACATAGAAAGTTTTGATGATTTCAATATCTCTATAGTGATAAGAGAGTTTAATGATCATGCAGATTCATTAGCTATCTCCATAACTCTCATGGTTCCTCATAAAGATGTCAAAGGGAACAAGTACACTATTAAGCTAGTCTTTCAACTAAGTGTACCTGATAATGCCAACCATTGGCAGGTGTTTAATGGTGATAATCAAATTATTAATTTTTTAGAAAAGATGGATAGCTTTGAGGAGCTCTATTTTGAAGGTAGTAAACTCCACCATGGGAATCAGTTCTCAAAGTAGATTCACAAATTGGTGAAGAGTTTCTTCAACTGAAAGGGAAAAAATTCTAAAATGTTTGGTTTCTCTTGAAAAGTTATTTGATAAACATGATAGATATATCAAGCAACAAAAACAAATGTATTCAAGTTCCTCTATGGAATTTGATCAAGTAAATTTGAGTTCAGAAGCAGATCCCAAAATGGTCAATATTGGGAAATGTTTCACTACTAATGAAAAGTTCAAATTCATTACTCTTCTTCATCATTACATTAATGTTTTGTCATATTCTTATGAAGATTTAAAATCCTTCAGGCCTAAAAAAATTCAGCATAAAATTCCTTTTAAAGCTGGGTCATTACCTCACAAGCTAAAACAAAGGCAATATAATCAAAAAATATTAGGTACTATCCTTTCTAAGATTCAAAAGATGTTGAATGCAAGAATAATTTTTCCAATTCATCATTCCACCTAGATTGCAAACATAAATCTGGTAAGAAAAAAGAATGGAGAAATTTGTAATTGTGTTGATTTCAAGAATCTCAATCAATATTCTCTAAAAGATAACTACCCCCTACCCATTATGGATCAAGTATTGCAAATAGTAATTGGCTCAGAAATGTTATCTATGTTAGATGGTTTTTTTAGGTATAATCAAGTGGAATTTAATGAAGTAGATCAATATAAAACTACTTTCACTACACCTTAGGGCACATTTGCATATCGTAGAATGCCTTTTGGTCTGATCAATGGTGGTGTCACATTTTAGAGAGAAATAGAGCTTACCTTCAAAGATGAAATAGGTAAGTTCATCATGGTGTATTTTGATGACTTGAATATTTTCTCCAAACATCATCCTGATCATGTGCATCATTTACAACAAGTGCTAGAATGCTATTGGAAAAATGGTATTTCTCTCAATTGTAAGAAGTCAATTTTTATTGTTACAAAAGGTAAACTTCTTAGTCACATTATATCCCAAGAAGGCACAAAAATTGACTTAGAAAGAGTCAAATCTATTCAAAATATTACTCTACTTACTAGTAAGATTGTAGTTCATTCTTTCTTTGGAAACGTGAAATTTCTATGAAGGTTCATTCCTAAATTTGTAGAGAAAACCCATCAAATTGTCAACATGATGAAGGGTAAAGTTACTTTCCATTAGATTGCAGAAGGCAAAGTAGCATTTGAAGATATCAAGAAGGCTATTGCTCACACTCTAATCCTGGTTCGTCTAGATTATACCAAAGATTTTATAGTATACAGCTATGCTTCTGAACATACACTTTCAACCATTTTGGTTTAGTAGAATGAAGAAGGTGTGGAATCTCCCATATCATTTATGAGTTGTCCTCTCAAAGCTCACGAATTGAAATATTAAAACATGGAGAAGCATGCTTATGCCATGGTTAAGGCTGTAAAGCATTTTTGATTCTATATTCTAAATTTACATACTATTGTTCTAGTTCTTGACATAAAAATAAAGTTTATTCTAACTCAATAAGAGTTTGGTACTAAAAGGGGCAATTGGATTACTAAGATTCAAGAGTTTGATCTTGATATTAAACTTACTAAGCTTGTGCAAGGAAGAGGTTTATGTCAATTGATTGCTAATAACATACCAAAAGAGATAGGAGATTGATCTAAAACTCAAAATCCTTGGTTGAAAGAAAATTTATAAATAAGAACAACATAATTCAAATAATGCTATCTCTAAAAAGAGATGTTTTATTGATCAAAATTGCAGACCCAAACTTATACCTATCTCTGAGAAGAGATGTCTGATTTCTATTTCAGGTTACATCTTCATTTATACATGTTTTGAAGGTGTGGGGAGGATTTTTAAGGTCACCAATCTCAAGGGAGATGAATTGGTTTGACTTCCATGATTTACAACAATACAAAATTTGAGGAATTACTATTTTTAGAAATTTACTATTTTTAGACTACACTACTAAAATTGAAATTTGGAAAACTTATATTGGGTTTTATGGGGTCAAAATTCATCAAGCGTATCTAATTCCATCTCACGATGTTCCCCTCATTATTATCTTTCCAACGGTTCAAACGGTGAGTCAATTGGAGCTACGGTGTAAAAGTTATGGCTCCCGAAAGTTCTGTCATCAATTAGGGTGGACCCATCACTTGAATTGTCATTTGAATTATTGCTCAGATCATTCCTCCCTCCTTAAGAAACAATGGTCCCCATTGCATCAAGATTTTTCATCAGGTGTGGTACTTGTACTTTAATTTTATTCCTGATGCATACTTGGAAGGGACTGTGATTTATGAAATTGTACAGGGTGCAATTATTCACCATTTCTATCTGACCATTAGTCTGTGGATCAAAGGTCATGAACTTATTCAGCTCGGTATCTATTTTCTTTTGTTGTTATGTTTTTTGTGTAGTTAGGGCTATAACATCAACCCTTTTGAATTCTTTTGGCTTGACCACCATGAGAACAAATTTCTTGGCACTAATCAGAGAGACAAATGTAGAACGTGGTACCTATAGTACCCTATAGCATTATGTTCCAAGAGTGAGATTAATCCTTCAAGTTCTTGATTCATATATGCCATGTCAATCATACATTAATGGCTAACCAAAGAGTACATCATAAACATCTAGATTGACCATATCACATAAGACCTCATCTTGGAAGGGTTTTATTGCATATGAGAGAAGACATTGGTGGGTGACACAGAGGTTTCTTCCTGGACTCAACCATCCAATACTATATGGCTTTGGGTGAGGCTTCATGGATAGATTTAGGATTTTCACAACATTAGTATAGATTAAATTCTTTTAACTTCCACTATCAAGAATGAAATGCATAGGCTTACCTTTCACCCATAACTTAGAGTGAAACAACCTTTCCTTTTCATCTAGACTCTCTTCATGGGTCTATGATGAAACAACAATGGATTTAGGCTCAACATCTATAATATATTCTTCAACCTCTTCAACTGTAGGGTATGTATGAGTTAGAGTAGTAGATATTGAGGATTATGACTCAAAAATTAGGGACTTGATGACTTGACATTCTTCTTTGGAGTGAGTTCTAGATTTGTGATAATCACACCATTTCCCAACCTTTCCTTCCTTGTGCTTCCAATTTTGGCCTCATGTTTGACCTTCTTTGTCACTTCTCCATTTTTAAGGCTAACTCCTCATATTCATTCTTCCATGCTTCTGCTCAATCTTCACTGTGAACTTGTACACCTCACCAAGGGTTTCCAAATTGAAGAGTTCCATTTCTCCCTATATGTACCATTGTAGTCCACCACGATATTTGAGAACCTTATGTTTCTCACTTTTTTGGATGCCCAATATTGCAGATAGAGAATGAAAATTATCAGTGTAATCTTAAACAGATTATTCCTTACCTTAGTGAAGTTGTTGCCACTCTATATACAAATCATTATATGCTCTAATGGTGTAGTATTCTTCCTTCATAGCTTCTATGAAATCATCCCAAGTATGTTTTATCTCAAGGCCAATATCATCTACATTGAATCTCTTTTTGTACACTTCCCACTAATTTTTGACAGGCAATGATGCTTTCAGAAGAGCAAAAGTAATATTCTAGTTATCAGTGAATTTATTTATAGAAAAATAAGATGACAATTGATCCAACCAATTTTCTACTGCATCAGCATTGATTTTGCCTTCAAATGTAGGGATGTCAAAATTCACCTGAACCTTGAAGGATGTTGGGGCACTGAAAAGATGTGTGGGTGTGGATGAGGAGCTAGAATTTCCCATCAAGATTTATCAGAGAATTTAAGTGAATTATTGTATCATCTACACTTTTTGTTGTTGAAGGGCTTCATTCACCATTTCCTTAAAAGGATCGGATGTCTTGGTTTTGTCTGCCATTTGAAGTCATTTCGAGTGAATAGGTGGATAGTCTGCTGGTTTGATTTTCCACCCAAGCTTCTTGTAATCTAACCTCATTCTTGGGATCATACACTTTAAAGACAAACCACTCTGATACCACTAATACAAAACTCAAAAGCTTTGATTGAAAGAAAATTTAAAAATAAGAACAACACAATTCAAATAATGCTATCTCTGAAAAGAGATGTTTTATTGATCAAAATTACAGACCTAAACATATGCCTATCTTTGAGAAAAGATGTCTAATTTCTATTTTAGGTTACATCTTCATTTATACATGTTTTGAAGGTGTGGGGAGGATGTGGAAGGTCACCTTGAGGGAGATGAATTGGTTCAATTTCCATGATTTACAAAAATATAGAATTTGAGGAATTACTATTTTTTAGACTACACTACTAAAATTGAAATTTGAGACACTTTCATTGGGTTTTATGGAGTCAAACTTCATTGATCAAAGCTCAATTCCATGTCAAAATGTTCCCCTCATTGTTATCTTTCCAACGGTTCAAATGGTGAGTCAATTGGAGCTACGTGCAAAATTTATGGCTCCCAAAAGTTTCGTCATCAATTAAGGTGGACCCATCAGCCGAATTATTACCCAGATCAAAGATGAAGAAGTAGAATTTGAAGACATGCCAACAATTCTTTTTTTCAGTACTACTGATGAGTGGTATTTAAATATTTCTTATTTTCTTACGTATGGTGAGTGTCCTATCCATCTATCCTATAAGGAAAAAAGAAATGTTAAGTTGAAAGCTGCTAATTACGTCCTATGGGACAATGGTTTATACAAAAGAAGTCTTGATGGAGTATTTATTCATTGCGTGGATAAAGTGCAACAAAGTAAAATTTTTGAATCTTTCCATAATTTTGCTTGTGGAGAACATATTTGACACCCATGATGCCTCACAAGATTCTACGAGCTAGATACTATTGGCCTACACTATTTCAAGATGCATAGAATTGGGTGTGTAGGTGTGAGTTATGTCAATAGTTTTTTGGGAAACTTAAGTTGGCCATATTACCTCTCAAGCTGGTGGTAATTGAAGAAAATTTTCAGAAATGGGGTATTGACTTCATTGGCACTATGAACCCATCCTCAAGTGCTGGACATGACTATGTTCTCACTACAATAGACTGTTTTACCAAGTGGGTGGAAGCCATCCTAGTTAAGCATGTTACTTTGGAAGTGGTATGTAATTTCCTTAAGGAAAATATTATTTCCTAATTTAGAGTTCCAAACAAGATTATAGTAGACAATGCCACTTATTTATCTTCTCATGAGATTACTAAATTTTGTTACAAATATGGGATTATTCTTTCCCACTCCTCAGACTATTATCCATAAAGAAATGGTCAGGTGGAATCAAGTAACAAGAATCTGATTACTATTATCAAGAAATTGGTAGATGACAATAAGAGAACTTGGCATAAAGTGTTGTTTGATGCTTTATGGGAAGAAATGATTACACTTAAGAGGGCAATAGGTATGTCACAATTTTAGCTTTTATATGGTCTGAATGTGGAGATACCAATTACCTTAGAACTACTAGCACTAAAGTTGGCAAAGGCAGTGGAAGATCAAACATTCAAAAATTCTATTGATAAAAGGATCATGTACCTAACTGAACTAGAAGAGCAATGAAATATGGTAGTGGACTATATTGCTGAACATTAAAATTAGATAAAGAAACTCTTTGATAGGGAAGCAAGGATTCGTGAGTTTCAAATTGGAGATCAAGTCTTGTTGTGGGACAAGAGGAGATAACCAAAATGAATGCATGGAAAATTTGATTCCTTATGGAGAGGTCTGTTCACCATTCATCGATTCTATGGTGAAAATAGTTTCTTGTTAGAATATCAAGATGGAACACCATTCTCACTACTTCATAGTGGGTAACATTTAAATCACTTCAATATTTGAAGTATCAGATAAGTTCATTTATACATTTGTATAGTTTTATGTTTTTATTTTTATATTTTTGTTTAGTTATTTTTGTGTCTTTCTCTTTTTGGTAGCTTGACTCCATATCCTAGTGGCATGGTGAAGGAACTTAGAGACTAGATTCTACCCCCCTTGATCATTTCAAAGTTCAATCGATGGAAGTTCCCAAGCTAGAGCAAGTTGTTGTTCCCAAAATTAGCTATGCTCATTTTATGGATAACCTTACAAAACTTATCCATTTCATAATCTACACTCTAAGATTCATCATTCAAGACAAGTTTATCTTGATCTCAAGTGAAGTTGTCTAACATCTTAGGAAATTTTACAACACTCCCTCATCATGATTTCTCAAAAATCGTGAAACCTATTGTAGTCTTTATCTGATCAAAATGTCAATTTTGATCATTTTTAGGGTGTTAGTAATTTTTGTTTACCATGCATCGGCAACACTTTTTGCCTCCCTTGCATGATTTTATTATTTATTTTTTTGCGAATCAATGGAAATTTTTGCCGCTAATGCATGGCTTACCCTTGACACATGTTAGGGTGGCAATTTTTGCCACCCTAGTAGAGATTTTCCAAAATCTTAAATTTCATGTGGCATTTATGGCCGTGCATACCAAGTTGTTAAAGCTCATTTTGGGGATTTTTAATAGCTTTTGATTATCATTTATTTCATTTTAAGTTTCCTAGACTCCTCCCTACAACCATTTGACTGCACAAATGAGTAAGGTTCCAAATTCACCAACCACTGAGCTTAGGACTTCGAGATTGCTGGGTAAGTCATTTTACTTCTAGGTTTTCATTTTATTATGTTTTCTTTTTCCTTTAAGTTCGAATTTTATTTTTATTGCTTTTATTTTCAGTAGTTCAACCTTCATTTTATTTTTTCTTTACCCTAGTGAGCCTTAGCGGCTAATTCCACCAAACCCTCATACGTGCCCTAGGTTATCTTGCATATCAAGTCGGTGTTTTAACCCGACTTAGGTTTCAACCTCGTCAAATCTAGTTGAAAACCATAACAGATAACTTGGTGATGACATATTTAATAATATGTTCTCACACTTATCATCACAGATAAGACAAATTCATAAACTCCAAATTCTATCATTCACAAGTTATGGAATGTTTTAAATAAGTGTAAAAGTGGCAAATTTTATCACTGAAACATTCCCTTCCATTTCATGTAGTAGTGGTTGATTTTACCACTAGGACATCAACACTCAAATTTTCCTATAGTATGCCTTGTCAACATTTTTTTCCACTCTTACATGTAAAGATATGCAATGGAAATTATTTTAGCTGACTCTACACAAACAAATTTTCTCTTACCTATAAGGGCAACAAAATTCATCGCTAGTATAAATGCAAATATTCCTCATATGTAAGGGTGGTGATTTTTACTGCCCATGCAACCATCCTCTTGAATTTCCTAACTCTGGAATATTTTCAATTTTACTTTTCCGAGCTTACTTTCCTCTAGTTTTTTAGCTTGCTCACAATTTAGCCCTTTTAGGTGCATCCCCATAGTTGTTATCATTGACATGCAGTTTTCTCAGATTGCCAGTATTTCCCCTAATTACATGATCATAATTTTTTGTTGTAGTTTCTTCTATAAAAATCTTTCTTCATCAACATCCTTTTGGTAAAAACCCTTTTAGATGACTAAGTTTTATCTGAAGAAGTCAAAAGTGATGAAGTATAAATATCAATGTGTTTTTTCAATCAGCTAGATTACTTCTAATGTTGATGACATTAGAGATATAGAGACTGGTCATGTAGACATGGCTGAGTTTATGTAGAGAACTAAGTCAAGCAATCCAAGTTCTAAAATGAAGAAGATAATCAAAAGTAACATTCATTTGGTATCTTCTTTCCTTGTAATGGCTCACAACATAGAATGTGTTCTTCAGTGTGCTCAATTCTATAATAAAGATACCAGATTGTGTTGGATGCTAGTGGCAATGTGATAATTAGACTGGATCTTGAATTCATTGATAAAGTGTTCATGTGCCCTCCTATTACAAAAGTGATAAAGCTTGATTTTGTTGAAGCACAAAAAGAGTATGACAACAATATTGAAATTTTGAAAAAGGTAATCAACAATAAATGGCTCAAGATGCCAAGGGAAAATTTGTTAAGGTGACCATGGAGTTTTTTGAGAAGTGACTTTATAGAAGAAGTTGGTGATCTGATAACTCTTCTTAGCAGGGTAAGAGGTTTGTCCTCCTCACAATTTCATGAATGGATGTATCCCTTCATCAAGATAATACTTCAAGGTAATGAAATCATTTTCTAGAGAGAATAAGTCAGCAATGCTTTACATGAGAAATTGACAAAGGTATCCACTACCTTCAAATTCTACATGACTTCTTATATGGTGTATATTGCAGTGTTAATGAGAATCTCTCTAGGTTTAACACCAAAAGGAGATATGAGAGTAATCCCAGTGTATCAATACTACTCTCAGTTAATATTGAAGGGTTTTATTCATCATTTTAGGAGAGTAAATGATGTTTTTTTTGTATTATTTTTGTGTCTTTTTGATCCTAAATTAGAACAAAGAATAGTTTTAGATGAGGCATGGATAGTTGTGAATGATTTTGGATGCGTGTTCTTACAATTTCCTTCTTTCTCGTACCTGAGGGTTAGATTTTTCCAAGGTCATCCTTATATGCTTCCAAGATTCCCCTCAGACAAATTGGTTTCAATGGAGCTATGCAGGCAAATGATTTTCATGCATAATAAATAGATGGAACTCAAGAATCCTAGTTTCAAGTTCCCAGTTGAAATTGGTAGGTTTTTAGTGTTAACTTCTAGGAAAGCTAGACTCATGGAAACTAAAATATAGCTCGTAACCTTAAAATAATTCAATTAAGATCAAATTTTGATTAAAAGGGCATGAAGGACATAATCAAGAGTAAAACCCAATTTCATGAACCTATGATTGAAGATGTTTGAGTAGATTTGAGAACGGTGGAAGATGTCAGGAAAATGGACTACAACAAGTTATCTCTTAAGCAGATTGAATATCTAGGACTTGTTGATATTCTTGAGAATCTAGTGGATGATGAAGAGTTGGTTAATGATAGATACAATACTGAAAAGATTGCTAATGCCCCTCTTCCTCCAATCTAATGGTCCCAAAAGGAGCTGACCTCATTGAGGAAAATATTTGAACCTATATTGGCAAACACCAATAATTGGTTAGCAAATAAGGGAATTACTTTGAAAGAATTCATCACAGGTTTAGAAGCAAAGATTAAAGAGGAAACAAGGAAAAAAGGTAGATAATAGAATGAAGAACAAAAGTGAAGTTCCTTCTTCTTCCAAACCACATAAGCCTAAGATCATATTTGTGATGAAGAAGTCAAAAATTGTGCAAAAAGAGTCTGAAATAGAAGATATAGAAGTTGATAAACAAATAACTAAAGAACCAACAATGGAATATATGGAGATTGATGATAGGCCTAAAAATCAACAAGAGGAGGAAACTTTGTCTTCACAAGAGAATGTGCAATAAGAAATAGGAGTCTCTTCTCCCTCGCCTGACACACTTTTTGTAGGTCCTTCATCTATTTCTCCTATTAATGTTCCCTCTTTTGAATCACCATCTCCTTTCTAAATAATTTTTGACAACCCTCAAGAAGATATTTTTCATTCCTCAGGGTCAATTCCCAGTTTATCCTCCCCATCTTTTGATATTGGAGATAATTTTACTTTTGATCACTTAGTAAAAGGTGAAATTTTTATTGACACTCCACCTATTATTTCTATTGCCAGTGCAAGTGTAGCTCCAGTGATGCCAATAATGGAAACAGATCCTAATGTGAGTACTTCTATGATCCCACCATGGATATCATCTTATACACTAAAAAGGAAGAAATAAGCCATCTATCCAGATGACTTTGATTTTAATAAGCTGGTGCCAGTAAAAGCCAAAGCCCTGAAGAAGCCAATGATTCTTTCAAAAATGCTTGGAGATAAGGGACACAAATTTATAAAAATTGCAAGACCTGCACAGAATGCAACCATTAAATTTTTTGATATAAATGATTACTCTATCTCTAGATTTGAATTAGGCAAGATAACTCATGAAAGTGCCAAGAGTGATATGCAGTCAGCCATGGACATCCTGATTCAAAAATTTGATAAAGAGAAAGAAATGAAAAATCACTACAAAGCAATGGTGGAACAATTATCTGTAGTGGTAAGGAGAATCACTTTCACTTTAGAAGTAGTAACTCCTGAGGTTGTTTCTATAGAAGACCCCATTATTCAAAAATTAGAAAAGACCTATCTCAAAGGAAAAGTACTTGAAGAATACTTGGACAAGATATGTACACAAGGAATTTCCTTAATCATAAATTTATCTGAGAAGATAGATAAAATGAGAAAGATAAGATCAAAACTTGATGATCTCATTAATGTTGTTTCTCAGGATATTGAAAGCATAGAAAAGTATCTTGATAAATGGGTGGACATGAGGAAACTAAAAATAAGCACTCTAAAATTAATTGGTGTCATTACTGATAGAGACTCTTATACTGGAACTAAAGAGGCATTGACATATAGGAGCACATGCTTAAATATTTGATCATTGACCTTGAATCTATAAGGAAACTCAGTGAATAAAGTGATGTCAGCCTTTTGCATAAATTGGAGGAGCTACCTTGTAAGCTTACATCTCAAGATAACCAATTCCTTTCAGCAAAAGAAATGATTCAAGAATTTAAAGGTATGTTCCAAAAAGAATTTGAAGATAAGACATTTTCAATAGCCTCTATAGACAATATTTTGGATAATCAGTTAACTATGGATAATTTGAATATCAAGTTAACTAGTCATGTAAAATAAGTCACAGCAATAAGAGATGCCATAGTTAGAGCCAAGATAATTTTCAAGAACACTGTTGGTCCAGACAGTATCGAGATGTAAGTAGATTTCACTATGTATGATGCTCACATGAAGAAAGATGGGGATACAAATTGAAACATTTTTTTTCCTTGGTTTATTTTTCACTTTTTAGATGTACTTTTGCAATCGCTTTGGACATTTTTACATGTAATTTTTTCATATGTAATTACATGTAAAAATATAGGAAGTCCTAAGTCAAAAAGGACTCCTATCTTTGAATAGGTCAAAGCAGTTAAGTTTTTCCTAAAAATCCTCAAGGCCTCCCTTATAAATAAAGAGGGCCTCTATTGTAATTTTTTATCTTTTAGTTATTGGAAGTGAAACTCTACCAAAATTGAAAGGCATTTTGAGACTTTGAACTCAAATTTTAAATCAAATTTTATCAAGTGAATGAGAAAGCAAGTGACCTTTCAAACTTTGTGTTGAAATAACTTGTATTGTGAAGGAAATTGTTCTTATGTCTTTTTCCTAATACAATCTTATCTATTTGATTAAATAAGTAGTGTCAGTGAAAATAATCTGGGAGATGTTCTGATGTTAATTATGGAGACTTTGTGCTACTATAATTATCTTTATTTTGTGTTTTAGTGTTTTATAACAAAAGATATTGGAAAGGATTTGAACTACTTTTATCTTTTATGATTATATAATTTGTTGTAGTTTTCGGTGAAGACTTTGGGCTGCACCTCATTCTATTGTGTTCCAAGTTATAAATCAGCAAAAGACGCAATGATAGACTTTGTTCTCTCATGAGTTTCTAGGTTTTTTAGTTAATATCAAGAAAATTTTTCCTTTATGTTGTAAACATAATTTCTAAAAAAAAAGAAATGGATGATATGATCTCCCCCCTGAGTTAATATTTAGTTTAGATTAGTTTATGATAGTTTATATGGAACCTCCCCTTGTTGAGAGGAGAGATTTATCTCATTAGACTGTGGCTGATATAACCATTTTGCCTTCAATTAGCTGACAACAAAATATTCACCCAACATGGTTTTATTTATTATGGATATTAATTTTCATTGATAAGGGCAAGTTTTGATCAATGATATCATTTGGGGGATAATATTTGTAATCAAAGGTAATAACATTTACATTATGGATTAGATATTGAATAATATCTATATAAGTATCCAATATTATATCACTTGGTACCTAGGTATCACATAATGATTCATATAAGATATATTTATATATAGTAGATTGATTTAAAAGTTCAAGGATTGGGATCTTATCATGCATGTTTATAAATTGGTAAATAAGGTCACTTTTATGAGTTTTGATAACATGTTTAGCTTTAGGAGGCACCTATTATATATTAAAAAGTGGTGGATTAAGTTATGCACCTTTACATTTTTGTGTAGTGATAGGTTTGATTAGGCAAACATAATATCAAACCAAAGCTATAATTACAAATCAGAGCCTAAAATGTCCTATAGATACATACGCATTGAGAATAATTATAGAAAGGGAAAATTATTTTTATATTTTGAATATTTTAAAATTAGAATTAAAAAAAATAGGAAAAACAAAGCAAGAAACCCTAGGTCAATTCTAGGGTTTTGAGAACAAAAGCCAAGTTCACCAAATGTTTAACCCTAAATTTGATGGTACAAGGGTAAATAGGGTTAAGAATAAATAAATGAATAAGCACAAGGGTGATAGATAAATCTATAGTAGGGAAATTAATTTACAAACTCATATAAATAATATTTTAAATTTATAATATTGAGATATGCCAAAAATAGAAATCAAAACTATTGATTGATATTACAAAAATTGATAACAAGAATACTTATCTAGTTTACTATGTGCATGTAGATCTAGACTAAGACATCTTATAAGTATACTAGATCAAAATTATGAAATAGTCACCATATTTTGCAATTTCACATTCTATGTCCTCGAATACTTGCATTAGATCTGGATAGTTGCATTGATGTTAGTGTCTGCGTTAGACATATGTGTTCAGTGCAAAATAATGATTAGATATATATGTGATCACTTAGAGCTTTATGGATTTTTTCAAATTTTTTTATAGTGTATATAGATCATGCACATAGGCTATCACTCTTTGTAAAATAATCAAAACCCTAATTTCCCCACCCTTGGGGTGATGAAAAATAGGTTAGTAGGCACATGGTGTCGAGCTTCCCCAAAGACCCCTCTATCAATGAGCATTACCTACATATCCAATACTCTAAAGAGGACTTAAAACTTATGCATTTATTATTTTATGTGAATAAGGGTACAATGTGTGATAATCAAGTACATATAATTACATATCTTATAACTTAGAAAATATGGCTCATGGGATGTTCCATCAGTATTTCAAACCTATGGGGATACTACTCTTATGCCTAATATAAAAATAGGAATGAATAAGGTAGGTTTTCTCACCTAAATTCTTGATTGAGTCCTCTTGGTAAGTTTCCTTCTGATTTTATAGTATCTTCTAGGTGAGGAATAAATGAAGGTTGATTTTGTATATATACCAATACATTTTGAAAATATCTCGCACTAAATCACTTAGACCAAGCTTTAGGATATGTTTCATTTTAAAATTAAATGAATTTTGGATATCAAACACTTAATTTTAAAATAGGCACTTGAATTCATGTAGGAATTTGGCTAGAACACAAGTGTCCAAAAATATAGAAAATAGGTATAGGTCTAAAACTAGAAAAAAATGATAATGATCAAGTTTGATGAATTTTGCACATTATAAGAGGCCTAGTCATCAGAATAACAATGTTCAAACTAAGAGATAAGCAACATATTCACAAGAGATAGTTAATGTGATACTTTTGGTAGTGGGAAAGTTTAGACATGAAGGTTAAGACCATGATAGATATTTTCAAGTATAAAATACTAAGGTGCTATATAATTTATATTTAGTGTCTACAATAGTCAACATAGAAATAACCATTGAATATTAACCTAGACAAAAATTTAAATGATATAGACCATGGCACTAAATACAAGTATAAAGGTGTATGATATAGATCATGGAACCACAAAATCAATAAAAAAATCTCTATGTATCCACTCATAAGCACACAATGTCATGTACATGATACACATAGTAAAAATACACAAATAAAACTCAATGCCATGTAGAAAAATAAGCACACATAGTACACTCAATGAACATGTAATTTCACACAAGTAAAATAACAAAAAATGTGTTGGAAATAAGATGATTGAGAAGGGGGTGAATGAGTCTTTAAAAATTTTCATTCATTTCTATTTTAATCATTCATGAATGATTATTACAAGCATATACATATTATCAAGCATAAGCATCAAATCAAAAGAACATGAAACATATGAACACATCATATACATGGGAAACCCTCATGGAGAATATAAACCACTAAAACATATCTTGGACTATAGTCCTATAAATTAATGAATCAATCTTTAGTTGAACACCCACTCAACTTGGAACATTAAACCCAATATTTCAAGCACCAACTTGACAGATTCTTTAGCTAAGCACCAACCTAGTAAGGAGCACCAACCCCTAATTTACCAAGTAGTCACTTAGATTTAAAAATAACCAAATTACAAGGAAGAACTAATGCCCTAGATGACTCAGCACCAATTCAACCACCTAATTGTTTTATCACATTCAAGAAACCCTTGTTTATTCTAAAAAAATGATCATCTTGTCTTTTAAATATTTTCTCAATTTTGTCCCTCTCAAAACTATCCTTCAACCCTCTTCACTCAACTAACCCTCTTCATGGATTGATTAGATATTATAGAATTTATATTCGTATGTATAACCTCTATTATATATTCATGACACTTATCTAATGGTCTTCATAACCTCCTTCTGCTAACCAATGATCCATATCATTCACTTATCCTCTTATGCTTTATATCCCTAAGTACACCAAATATGCCTAAACTACCTTGCTTTTATACAAGTCACTTGATCATATCCTCCTTAGTTGGATAAATATTAAAATCACTTATGTAAGCCATGAATAGGTCTTATAATATAAAAATAACATGACTTAATCGTAAATTAATCAATAAAATAGGTTGTCCATACATTAATTATCCCTTACTCTTTTGGGCTTATGGAGACCTAAAAGGTCTTCTTAAAAACATATTGCCTGTTGATATTTATTGAATCATATCTAACCACATCACGTGAAATGAAAACTTCATAATCCACTCCAATATCATGTATAAACTTGACTTATGTCTACAACACCTTTTAGGTCCAACTACCACTTGAACCCCTCTTCAAATCACTACTTATAAAAGCCTTGTGTATATGTAGAAACTCTATCTTAAACAATTGATTCATATATTCAATTTTTAAAAATAAACATGGAAAAAAATTACATAGTTATAAACCTCATGACCTTAAGGTCATAATTAAATTCATCTGATGCTTTAACTTAGGGTAAACATGCTCAAACACTCCTTTGCAACATGTTTACTTAGTACTACTAACTGACTCTAAAACATGGTCAAGGAAACATGAACATCTGGCACATGATTGAATACATTAAAATGTTTTCAATTCATGATTAAGATATTATAAAATAATTAGAGAAACATCAATCACTTAGATCATGATCTCTAATGAAAACTATTGGTCTTACAAACCAATCTGCTGATCTTCTTTGTCATAGACTCTACTCAGCCAGATAAGTCATTTTGGCTTCAACGTTTCAACCTCTTATATATAATTAAAAGCTTATAAAAAGTATGGATATATCATTAAATACCTAAAAAACATCATCATGCATTTCAATGCATCAATCTCACATAAAAATACATCAGGAAACATCTCACATCTATCTAATTTCCTTATTGTATACACCATTAGGTCTATGAATGACTAGCCAAATTTGATAACCAATTTTTAAAATCTAAGATTTGGAACCTATCCATAAATATTAATGATAAAAAACTAAAAGTATCATACTTTTATTTTCATCCACTTAACAAATTTGACTCGGTCAACTTTGTCTACTACAATAAATATTTAAAAGATAAGCACTTTCTTATAGGGTCTGCTCACTCAACTATTAAACCAAACACACATAGAGATAATTTGGAGAGTTGAGTTTAACCTTAAATAAATTTTTTTATCATATCAAACCATTATAATCTTTTTATAATAATATCTTCAACATCAGGTCATTGTTAGCATTTTATGTGGGTTTAGACTATCTTCTAGTCTTAACGATCATTGATAAAACTTAGCTCCTCTTTCCAGAAACTAATTCTTATAATTTTGAGTTATAAATATTAATAATATATCATGAATATTTTAGGATATCATGCGGATGCTGCACATGCCAATGATCACTAAGAAAATCTTCTCAAGTAGACAACTCTTCATTTTGTGCACTTGAAAAACCTTGAAACACTTTTTCAAGTATTTTATCTAAAACTTCATGAACATATTTAAAATAACTTGAATCACCTCTGTCAATGTTCACCTATGTACTCATGTCATGGAAACTTATTATGTTACCTCTTTGGGACAATATCTCTCTTCTTTCTTTTTAAAACGTAACTTGCAAGTCTTATTAGTCCTTGAATTTGACCTTATAACCACCTTGTAAGCTTCACTTTTAAACTCTCATGTTTTTTAATGTCTCTTGTGTATGCTCAGGAAAATTCATACACTCACTCTTATTCAAAAATTCAATATAACTTATTTATAACTACTTACAAATCTTTGAAGCTCAACTGGGATCTTCATAGCATTCTTTAGATCTACAAACATAGATCTTTAGAGATGACCTTTTAATAAATTTCAAGGTCCCCAATACCTTTGATATAACCTCAAACAATCTCTCTCATGATCAAATACTATTATGTATGCTTTAGATCATTCTCTTTGAAGCATTCTCATATTTGTAGCTCATTCAGAGCATCTTCATAACTGCTTACATAGATCTTTGGAGCACAGAGTTTCTTCTTCAAATATCAATCATTTCATCAAGATACTTGAATATATCATCTCATAAGGTCTAGATAAAGCATTACAATAAGCTTTACATTTTCTATCCAGACCTATAATCACTCATGTTTCTTCTTAATGATTTCACTCATGCTAACATTAGAACATCCTTAAAACAATACTCTTTCATTATAGCAATAATAATCACTATGCTATCAATAATAACTCATCGTAGACATACCTTAAGGCTTACTTGACCAAGCATTTGCAAAAGAACCTTTGACATTAAATGACATTAGATTGACATCAATGAAATAACCATGAAATTAAAAAAGAACCTTTGACATCAATGATAACATTAAATATCAAAGCTCAACACTCAATGACAATTCTCAACAATCTCTTCCTCAATCAATGACAATGTTCAATAATCTCCCTCATTGTCATTGATGGCAAACACACTCAAAAAAATCTATCAACCATTCTTGACGGAAATCATCTATTAGACTTGGTTTTTTCCTTTTCTTTCTCTTTCTAATTTTTATAATATTTCTCCCTTCTCTTGCATTTTTTGATCTTTCTCCCCCTTTGACATTAATAACAAGGGTATTCCACAAATATCATATCTTTTAGAATGAACTCATATTACAATATCACTTCAAAACAAATCAATCTCATTCAATAATTTTAATATCTTCCCCTCAAATCAAGCATCCACCATGCTTATGTTAGTAGTAGACGTCAAGATCATCTGCAACTACTAAAATCATACTCTCTCCCCGTGACTTGATATTATCTCTCAAATATACTAGATGGCACATAGTTTCCAAAAACTATGGCAACCACTTATGATAACCATTCTCAAAAAAATTTCAAATAGGTCACTCACTCAACTAATTCATCAAAATCTCAATAAATAGAATCTATGAAGCATTTTAGACACAATATTTCCTTAACCCCATGCATATCAATAGTAATCACTTTCTTCACAAAGAATTTATAACTAACAAGCTCCCCCTTAGACCAAACATATTCTCTTTCAAATAACTAGGAACTCAAGATTATATACCTTTATTGAAATGGTTGAAGAAGATACCAAACTCTTGACCATACATATGGATATCTCATTCTTGATACCAACTACAAAAATAAAGACTCCCCCTTGGTCTTCATAGATCAGGTTCAATTATAAAAACAAATATCAAAAGATTACCTCTTATATACCAATTGTCTACATTCTATCTTTGGAGCTACTTTGATTACAACCCCATGATTTTGCTGATAGAAGAATGTCTCCATGAAGATTAATAGAGCCACCCCTTTTTATAGGGCACTAAAAAATATGAACTTAGGATATTCCTAGAACCTCATATCTTTACTAGACTGAATATTTTTTAACATCCTTCTAGGATTGATTATCAACTTAGGCTTGACCTTTTCATCATCCACCTTATCATCCTTATTCTTTTCTTTGACTGTCATGCCATTAAATTTAGATAACAAGTGTTCTTGAAAATTTTTCACTTCTGATTTATGCTCTATAGTAGCAAACATCCCACCTTGGTTTATTTGTTGATCATGATTCACCTTGTCATCCCTCTTATTCTTATTCAATTATTAATTTTTACTACTTTAATTAATGATATGATAACTAATACCTTTCTTATCTCCTAACATGTGGCTTTCCAAACACTATCTATACTCTGAGCTTTCATAGAATCTTATTCTTTAGTCTTTTTCTCCACCTTTACTGCCTTTGGTTTCCATACATTCATTTGCCTTATTTCCTACACTCTAGGAGATTCAAGTTAGGATATAATCTTGTAATGTGTCCTATATTTTGAGATCTATAACATACCACTTTATACATACCATTTGGTTGATGATGACTGTGATACCCCTTTAAATAATTTCTTCTTCTTCCATAGTTCCATGAGTACTCATTCTTGGAGGGTCTTCTACATTCCTTTTTTATATGACTAAAATAAATACATGAAAAATAGTAACCATTAAAATAACTATCATACCTTATAGCATTGGGCTATCTAATAGGTTTTTCATGTTGGCCTTCTTGTCTTCAATAGACTTTTCCTTGATTTGACGTGACTTGTTTTGGTTTTCTTTGAATCCAAGACATATCTTGTCACTTGAAGACTTCTAAATACTTAAAATATCATCTAGAGCCTCAGTTCTCTTTTCAATCTTCACAAAACTCTTCACCTTGATAGATGCTTGACTAACTTAGCTCTTAGAGATTCTATTTTTGTTTCATATATGTTGCAATCTTATTATTTAGCCTTCAGGATTTATTCCATAATATATATCTAGGTTTCTACTTTATGGATGATATCTTCACACTCTTTTGAAGTGTTACTCATCCTTTCCTCAAATAATCCAACCTATTCCTCATAGTCTTGAACTAATGACTTTAGTTTCTTATTCTTATTCACAATCTTCAACTCCTCTAGGGCACTTACCAGCTTTGCTTTAAGATCAAATTTATCTTATCTTTATTTAATGTCATAGTAGACCTCTTCATCTGATTCTACATCAATCATGAGGCCTTTCACATTTGAACAACCCTCATTATCTAATTTTATGCCTATGAACATAGTTTAATTGTTCTCATGTTCAGATTCATTACTATCATTATCATTGTTAGATGTGTTTGAATCACTTACATCTAATTAAATATCTTCATTGGTGTATAAACTCTTCTTATTATTGAATTTACCTTTCCTTATTTCCTTATTCTTGAAGTATCTCTTATTCTTGTCAAAATTATAGGCCTTTCTATCATCTTCATGAGATTCATCATTTTATTCATTATGCTCAGATCTATCCATGTTGGGACACTTGGTTGTGAATTAAATAGTCTTTCTACAATTGAAACATTTGAAGGGTAATTTATCCTTGTACTTACTTGAGCCAAACCTCATCTTCTTGGAAAACATAGCTATGATTTCATCATCATCAATATCTAAACATATCTCATCTTTGACATTCTTGGCCTTTGATTTCTTTTCAACCTTTAAGTCTTCTTTCTTTTTCAGATTTATTCCTTCATTTGATCTCATCTCATAGGCAATCAAGATTCCATGAAGCCCAACCATCTCTAGTTTGTCCAAATCTTGCATTTCTTCTACTACAGATACTTTAGAGTTAAACTTAGAAGTTAGTGATCTCAATACCTTTTGAACAATAGTAGACTCTTTCAATTCTTATCCCAATCCTCTAATGATATTCATAAGTTCATCAACTCTCAATAGGAAGGATGCAATGGATTCATATTCATTGATCTTCAGGTTTCTAAACTATCTTTTATGGGTTTGTAACTTGGCCATCTTCACCTTGGTGTCTCCTTCATATATGGTCTTCAATTTGTACCATATGTCTTTAGATAAAACACAATCCATTACATTTATAAGTTCTACCTCTGATAGGCCACACATAATTACATTCATTTCTTTGGAGTAATTCTCACTAGCCTTCTTACTTGTTGCATCTATTAGTGGAATTGGAGGTGAAATATACCCATCCATAATTGACTGTAAAATACCATGTCCTTTTGACATCAGATATATATTCATTATGACATTGTAGATGGCATGGTTAGATCTATTTAATAATTGAGCTTTATTGGTAGATAAAACACTTTGATCTTATTGACTAGTCATCTTTGCTTTTTAGGATCCCTTTTAAGCTTTCAAGCCTATTCTAAAGGACTTACCCTGATACTAATTATTGAAAACAAGATGATTGAGAGGGCTGGGTGAATTAGTCTTCAAAACTTTTTATTAATCTCCATTTTAATCATGAATGAACCATTATTAAAATCATATACATCTTATCAAGCATAAGTATCAAATTAAAATAGCATGAAACATGTGAACACAACATATACATGGCAAACTCTCATGGGGAATAGAACCCACTAAAACACAGCTTGGACTATAGTCTTATAAAGTAATAAATCAATTTTTATTTGAGCACCCACTCAACTTGGAACACCAACACTAATATATCAAGCACAAACTTAACATAATATTTATTTGAACACTAATCTAGCAAGGAACACCAACCCCTAATTTACCAAGCACCCACTTGGCTTTAGCAAGTACTAACGTATAATGAGGTACCAACACCTAGATGAATCAACACCAACTCAACCACTTGATTTTTTAGTCACCTTTATAAATCTTTGTTGCTTATACAACATATGATGATCTTCTCTTTTATCTCTTCACTCACTTTTGTCCCTCTCAAAATTGTCCTTCAATCCTCTTCACTCAACTATCATTCTCCATGGCTTGATTAGGTATTCTAACCTTGATATTCATATGAATAACCTCTTTGATATATTCATGACACTTATCTAATGGTATATATGACCTCCTTATTCTCACCAATGATCTATACCATTCACTTATCCTCTTCTACTCTATATCCCTAAGCGCACCAAATAGGCCTAAATTACCTTGGTTTTATACAAGTCACTTTATCATATCTTCCTCAGTTGGATACATGTTTAAATAACTTAGGTTAGACATGAATAGGTCTTATAATATTAAAATAACATGCATTAATCATTAATCATTAAACAATCAATATAATAGGTTGGCCATACATCAATTAGCCCTTACTCCTCTTTTAGGCTTTTGGAGACCTAAAAGGTCTTATTTACAACATGTTACCTTTTAAAATTTCTTAAAACATATCCAAACACATCACATGGAATTAACACATCATTATAAAATTTAATATCCCTTATATAACTTTACCTTAGTTCTATGACACCCTTTAGGTCTAACTACCACTTGAACCCCTCTTCAAATCATTGCTTATAAAAGGCTTACACATATACAAAAAATCTATCTTGAAAAACTGAGGCATATACTAAATTTTTCCAAAAAGAAATGGAAAAAATTAAATATTTAGAAACCTCATGACCTCAGAGTCCTAACCAACTTCATCTGATGCTTCAACTCAAGGTAAAAAAGCTCAAACACTCCTTTGTAAGATGTTCACTTAGTACCACTAACTAACTCCAAAACATAGTCAAGGAAACATGAACATATGACACATGATTGAATACATTCAAGGGATTTCAATGCATTATTAGAATCTTTTAAAATAGTTATAGCAATCTCAATCAATTATATCATGATCTCTAATAAAAACTATTGGTCTTACAGACCAATCTTCTAACCTTATTTCTCACAGACTCTACTTAGAGAGATAAGTCATTTTGGCTTCATTGTTTCAACCTCTTATATAGAATACCAAGATTTTAAAAATAGTGGATAGATAATTCAAGACCCAAATAAAATTATCATGCATTTCAATGTATCATTCTCACATAAAAACACATCAGGACACATCTTCTCACATATATCTAATTTCCTTGTTGTTTGCACCACTAGGTTTATTAGTGATTGGCCAAATTTGATCACCAATTTTCACACCTAAGATTTGGAAAAAATCCATAAATATTCATGATCAAAAACCAAAAGTCTCATACTTTGATCTTTATCCACTTAACAACTTTGACTTGGTCACTCTGTCTACTACAATAAATCTCTAAAAGATAATCACTTTCATATAGGGTCTACTCACTCACCTAAGAGACCAATCACACCTAAAGATTCTTGGAATAGTTTAATTCAACTTATAATCACTTATTTGGTCATATCAAACCATTATTATCTCTTTATAACAAGATATTCAACATTGGGTAACTACTAGGGATTCAAGAGGGTTTAGACTATCTTCCAGTTTTAATAATCATTCATAAAACTTAGCTTCTCTTTATAGAATTTAATGCTTACAAATTTGAGCTAAAAACATTAATCATATATAATGAATAGCTTAGGATCTCATGAAGATGTTGCACATGCCAATGAGCACTAAGAAAACCTCCTCAGGTAGACAACTCTTCATTTTGTACACTTGAAAATCCTTGAAACACTTTTTCAAGCCTTTTATTGCAAAATTTGATGTAAAAATTCATGAACATACTTAAAACAAATTTAATCACATATTTAAATGTTCACCTACTCACTCATGTCATGGAAATTGATCTTATTACCTCATCTGAACACACTCTATCTTCTTAATTTCTAAGCCTTGACCTACAAGTCTTATTAGTCCTTGAATCTGACCTTCTATCCACCCTATAATCTTCACTTTGAAACTATCCTATATTTCAATGTCTCTTTTGTATGCTTAGGCAACTTAATACACTCACTCTTCTTCATAAATTCAATAAAACTTCTTTGGATCTACTTACATATCTTCAGAGGTTGATTGGGATCTTCATAGCATTCTTTGGAGCTACAAACACAGATCTTCAGAGTTGACCTTTTGATCAATTTCAAGGTCCTAAACACTTTTTTATAGATTCAAACAATATCTTTCATGCTCAAATAAGCTCAGGTATTCTTCAAAGCATTCTCATCTTTGTAGCTCATTTAGAGCATCTTCATAACTACTTACATAGATCTTTAGAGTACATAATTTATTCTTTAGAGCTAACTCATTTCATCATGTTACCTGCATATATCATCTCACAAGGTCTAGATAAATAATTATAATATTCTTTACATTTGATATACTAACCTGTACTCAATGATATTGCTTCTCAATGATTTCACTTATGCTGACATTAGAACATCCTTTAAATAGTATTATTTAATTATAACAACAACACTCACTATGTTGGTAATTAGAACTCATCATAGACATACCTCAAGGCTTACTTGACCAATCATTTGCACAATAACCTTTAAAGTTAAATGAAATTAGATTGATATCAATGAAAGAACCATGTATCTACAAAAGAACCTTTGACATCAATGACAACATTAAATATCAAAGCTCAACACTCAATGATAATGCTCAATAATCTCTTCCTTAATCAATGAAAATGTTCAACAAAATGTTCAATCCATGCTACACTATGTATATTAATATCATATAAACTAACTAAGGGATACAAAAGGAAAGAATCATGCAATGATACACTCTATAAAACAATGTCATAGATGAAGATAATAGGCATACAAATAAAGAGTCATATAATGATACACTTAATTAATCAATGTCACACATTAAGGAAATATCCATATAAATAATAAATAATGATTAGACTAACCAGAATTAAATAGTAACAATGAAGCATAAAATAATTTAAACTAGTCTACACCATCAATCTTTTTTGAATTCATAACATATAAAAATAACATATCCATTGAATATAACACTATATAGGATATAAGTAATATCAAGCCATATGTAACAAATCAATGTAGTTCAACATGATAAATGGAAAAAGTAGGTCATATATAGATATAACTTGTAATAATATAATCTACAAAATTAGATGCCTAAAACATTTACATGGCCCTTGGGTATAGGAATGTATTGCATCTATACATCCATGTATCATGTATAATGTTTATGACCTGCATATCACTCATATATACAATGAAATGCATGTGCATATGGAAAAATATATGTAATCTACCAAACGTGTGATAATTAACATAAACCAATGCAGTAACTAGTAAAACATGTTATGGTTAGGTCATGAATTTTTTGGATTTTTTTGAATATGTTCCTAATAACTAATGGTCTCCTATATATTATTGTCATATGGAAAACCTATATCAAACATTGAAATGGTCACTTATCATGAGAAATTAGTCCCATATGTATCTATATTTTAATTTAAGAGGTAATTTTATGTTGCAATATATGTGTCATTATCATCATGAATTGTAGGATATTATGTATGATGAGTAACCATAGTATTCTATGGAATCTATTATATAGTATAAAATTTTGCTTATGTTCATTTTGTAACACACTAAACTATCTATATCATTATATTAGGAGGTGATGAAGTACATAATGGTTTTTATGAGTTATGATTAATTATCTTATGTAATGGAAATTGAAGCATTAGTTTTCTAATGAAATAAATTACCTTAATTTGAATTAATTATTTATAATGAACCTAAATAAGTTATTTAAATGACTGTGGTGGAGGTGCTAATGGAGGAGGAAATGTCTCTAGATCAATAGGATACTCATATGGAATATGTGGAACTATAACCACTCTATTTCCATGTATACACTACACACATATTTAATGAAGATGGTACTGTACATATTTTATGTATCCAAGGATATCCCAACAACATGTCAAATAAAATTGTAGGTGGTAAAACTAAGAATGGATTATTAAATATAGTAAGACCCACCTTAAGTGGTAACAAAATAATCCAAAAAATGTTGTCTCTTTCTATAAAATACCTTAACTATCTTGGTTGTATCCATCAAATCTTCTTATGTATAAAAAAGATCATTAAGGATTGTCATAATGTAAACATTTTCACTTGAACCAATGTATACCATAAAACTAAATGTAAAGGTTGTGAATCAATGTATACATACATACATATATATGTATGATTTTTAAATGTATCAATAATAACATCAAATAGATGTTCATATTTCAATGGAGGGGGATGTGAATTTTAATTCATTATCAAGATATTTTCTAGCCCCTTTCCAAACCATGCGACAACATAAACTAAAGCTAATATTGAGGTTCTAATGAATTAAAATTCACACCCCCCTCCACTGAAATATGAACATCCATTTGATGATATTATTGATACACTAAAAAATAATATATATAATGTATGTATGTATTTATATACCTATATACATACATACATACATACATTATATATATGATTTTTAAGTGTATCAATAATATCATCAAATAGATGTTCATATTTCAGTGGAGAGGGATGTGAGTTTTAATTAATTAGAACCTCAATTCAAAAATATTTTCTAGTCCCTTTCTAAACCATGTGACAACATAAACTAAATCTAATATTTAGGTGCTAATGAATCAATATTCACATCCCCCTCCACTGAAATATGAACATCTATTTGATGATATTATTGATACACTTAAATATATATATATATATATATATATATATATATATATATATATATATATATATATATATATATATATAATATATATATATATATGTATGTACATACATATATATATATATATATGTATATATATATATGTATATATATATATATGTATATATATATATGTATATATATATATGTATATATATATATGTATATATATATATATATATTTAAGTGTATCAATAATATCATCAAATAGATGTTCATATTTCAGTGGAGGGGGATGTGAATTAAAACATATATACATATATATATATATATATATATATATATATATATATATATATATATATATATATATATATATTTAAGTGTATTAATAATATCATCAAATAGATGTTCATATTTCAGTGGAGGGGGATGTGAATTTTAATTCATTAGCACCTCAATTTGAAAATATTTTCTAGTCCCTTTTCAAACCATGTGACAACATAAACTAAAGATAATATTGAGGTACCAATGAATTAAAATTCACACCACCCTCCACTGAAATATGAACATCTATTTGTTGATATTATTGATACACTTAAAAATCACATATATGTATGTATGTATGTAACATACATACATACATATTAGCTTTAGTTTATGTTGTCACATGGTTTGGAAAGGGACTATAAAATACCTTAACTATATTTTTTGTATCCATCAAATCTTATTTTTTATAAATGAGATCATTAATTATTGTCATAATGTAAAATTTTTCACTTGAACCAATGTATACCATAAAATTAAATGTAAAGGTTGTGAATCAATGTATGCATGTATGTAGTTGATGAGTGTCATTTAACTTTTCATTTAATAAATCTTTCAGATTGATGTCTATCAAACCAGTGTCAATGTCTAAAGCTATATATAGTAAGGTTTATGGTGGTATATTTATAAGTTGGACTTAAGGGGATTTTGATGATTCCAATCTAACTTTTACTAGTGAAAGAATTCTTCGAAGCTAATTGATTCACACACTTGCTAAAAGAAGAGATTAATAACTAATTCAATCCTTTGCTTGAAATCAAAAGACACTTTCACACTTGATAAAAGAAGAGATTACTAACTAATTCAATACTTTTCTTGAAATCAAAACACACTTTCACACTTGATTGAAATTGTAAATTTAAATCTAATTCACACTTGTTAAAGCTGTAAATCTAAATCTAATTAACACTTTGCTTAAGCTATAAATATAAATCTAATTCACACTTTGATTAGAATTTAAATCTAAATCTAATTCAAACTTGCATGGAAATGTAAATCTATATCTAGTTCACACTTTGCTTTAAAATGTAAATTTAATTCTTCATTCACACTTGCTGGAAAAATGAAATACTATTGAAATGTAAACCCATAATTTACTATTTTATGAATGACTAAGACATGAAATAATTGAAGATACTTTGATTATCTAATAATGGATAATTAATTTAACATAAATATAAATATCATACATAAATGATTAGTTCCAAGGAGAGTGGGCTTTTACACTTCTTAGAGTTAGGATTGTAATCTACTCAATACTAAAAACTAGAATAATTCTGCATTAACTCATGAAGGATGGAAAGTTTAAAATATTATTGAAGCTTAAAATATAACTATATTCATTATTTTTTTACTCTTGATGAAAACATACATATTTATACTCATACCTCAAGCTAAAGATAGTATGTAGAAAAATAGAACTACTAGTCAATTTATTGCTTCCTAAAGATAGGAGATTTAGATTGATTATAATCCTAGAGAATCCAACTATTATCAAAAAATAGTTATGCTATCCCTATAATATTTTTAAGGTCCAAATATATATCAAGATTGAATCCTTTAAAATTGGAGGCAAATATTTCATTGATGTGATTCCAGCTGTAGCCATCCTTCTTTCCTGGAACCCCCATATTTCCCAAATATTAGATCTATAAAGTCCATAAAAATAGACCTATAGAGTCTATATATTCCAAATCTATAGTGTCCATATAAGTAGTTCTACAGAGTCTGTAGAAGTAGTTCTATAGATTCTATAGAAGCAGTTTTATAGATTTCATATAATTAGTTCTATAGAGTCTATAAAAGTGGTTCTATAGAATCCAAGTGAGTCTATAGCTTCAATAAACTTAGGTCAAAATTGGAACTTCTCTAAAATCCTATTTTTTCCATCCTTCCTATGTATTCCTCAAAACAAAAACACTAAAACATGCTACTTGTTAGGTATAAATGACAAAATGGTAACTCAACCCTTGGTTTGACATAAATGAGATAAAGTAGCAATTTTCCATGTAATAGTTAGCTAAAGGTCTATGATTTTAATGAGATTATATCCTTAGAGAGATGAAATGAAGGAAATTCCATGTCAATAATGAACCATATTTTGGGCTCATCATCTCCCCCAAACTTTACCTTTTGCTAGTCCCATTGTAAACATTTAGCTACCTTCATTAGTTCTTGGCCTATTTTTCATGCCCTTCATAAGATCATATTCATCAAATTCATCTTTGATATGCTGATCTATATTGCTTGTAAATCATTTATATGTTTTAACCATTCTTTTCCATATGTTAAACTCTTCATCAGATTGTGGTGCCCAATTTTGCCATCCGAGAACTGGTATGATAAATAATGGAGGTCTATACCTCATTCCAATCCATGTTTACTATCCTATAGAGTTTATTAATTCTATAATTTCATCAAGAATTACTTCAAATCTTCTTCTTCTCCACCAAAATTTTTTAGGAGACATAACTTCTCATCTTTTGAGAGATACTGATAATTGGTCCCATCTTTTCACACTAGCAGCAACAACTGAATCAAAGTTTTATCTTGAAAATAGGTCAAATGAAACAATATAATTATACAAAGCTTCCAAATAGTGGTTTTTTATAGTAGTATTTACACAAGCTCTCTTGAAATTATGGTCAATTAATCTTGAAATGGAGAAGGATGGTATGATGCATAACCCTATAGTTTTAATATGATCTGTATATTATTCAAATATATTTTTCCATTCCAACTGATTCTTAAAATTGGAATGAAGTACTCTCAATTGAACTTATCCTACATATAAATTTATCAAAAATTTATCATGTTCATTATCTCCTATTATCAAATCATGTAGATAAAATTCATAAAGAAGATCTTGAGTATCATGCCCAAAACTATAGAATATTTCCAAAAATATAGATGGATCTAGAATCTTGTAAGGAAGTTGGAAAGATATTATAATGATCTTCCATCTATAGAATTATTCAAACAAAAACAAATTGTATGTAGAGGAGGCTTGGTTACATGCCAAAATAATCTCTCCTAATTTTCAAGCATTCTACAAGTCTTCCTCCAAAGTCTAAGTTTTAGTTTCTAATATTTGTTTTTCATTTTCAAATTTCTTATTGGCAATGCCTAAAACTTCATTATTTTATTTGATTGATTGATATTCCTCTTGAGCTTGATGTAACATTTATAATGGAGGAATATATAGATAATTGGTATGACATCCTTGATCAACAAATGTTTTCAGAGAAGAGGTAGGTTAACTATCCTTAATAGAAAATGTCTGAGAAGAATTCAACAATTTCTATTTTAAATTTATATTTTCTTTCTCAAGATTATTTATATATGTCCATGAATTGACTTCTTTCTCCTCTTTCTATTCTATTATTTCTTCTAGTTTATTAACTTTCAAAGAAAAATTCAAAGATGTTGTTTCTAATTTTTGTACTAACATAGAGTTGAGCTAATCCTTACTCTATAGTTGGTTAAGTAGATTTGAAATATCTATTATTTGTTGCTGAATCAACCTTTGAGCTTTATAAATTTCTATGGTTATCTATATGATAAGACCCTTAGGACTGGATGGTTTTCCTTATTCAAATGTATATAGAGCTTTACCTTTGTCTAATGGAACTTTAATTTGATCATTTTGTTCTCCTATTGAATTACCTTGTTTAGATTCTGGTTCCCTTATTGGAGAGATTTCTAATTCCTCCAATGGTTGCATGAAATATCTCTTAATAGGTTTATCTATAGGAACTTATGTAGGAGTTTCTTTTTATTTATTGTTTTGTTGTTATAAAGATTGGGATAGTTATTTAAGGCTATCCAAGGTATTGACTATTTCTTATTCATCTTCATCCAAAAGAATCAATCTTATTCTTATTTTAGTCTTGAGGGCCACACTTGATCCTTCTTAAAGACAAAGGAGTTTCCTTTACAACTGTAGGCTATTTTTCTTCTTATACAGGTGGGACTAGAATTTGTCTAATGACTCTATTTTCAAATGCTTCCCAATCTTCTTACCCTTGTTGTATGAAATGATGTTGAATAATCAAGTGAATGAGGCCATGATGCCTAAGGGAAGTATTAGGGGTGGTGGTCCTTACTTGGAGGGAACCATACAAGAAATATGGAAGGTTAATTTTGTACTAAGGATTTTGTTTTCCATATTTTAAATGCAATAGGATTTTTATGGCTTCTCCTCCCAAAATGCTACATTTCCTTTCAAAAGTAACATATTTAATTACCCATGATGCAACATATTACCAGGGCTCTGGAAGCGAGTCTCTACATATTCCTTTAGCTTTCTCTTTTGAATTAATTAAACATGCAGCTCCAGTCCATTAATTACCATTAAATTGAGAAATTAAATAATTAAATGGAACTCTTCCTATTATTTTCATTCTTTCATCTATAAATTTAATGATTTCACTAACAACCTAACTAGATACTAGAATAACTATTCATTCAATAGTATAAAAATTAGGATTAAGGTTTTTCACAACTTTATTTACCAGTGGTTCATGAAAGTCTTAAAACTTTTAGATGAATGGTAACCAGCCATTCACCTCAAATACGACAATAAAAACCTATCATTGAGGAATTTGGTTACCTTTTTTGGTTCTGACCTTATCTTTTTCCCCATGATTTTCTATTGTGAAGATGGTAACTAGATTGCTCTCTAATTGTGAAAATGTTTGCTAAATGTAGGCAAGATTTTATAGTGATTATCCCCTTTTTAAATCCATAGAGAACACTTCAAATTCACTCCATAATTACCTCTATGGCATGCTATGCATGTAGGGTTAATATCACATAAGATAGGACTAACATAATCATGAATTTGCATGCATTTAGCCATGTACTTGTCATCTATAGAGTGGAACTACTAGCTATTATTATGACCTATCCGATGACATGACTGTTGAGATGATGGCACGGGGTGGTTTAATTACTCACATGGAGGGATGGTGATTGTGTTTTCCATAATAATATTATACCATATAATGATTAAACTATTTTTATTTAATGATTTTGATATGATGACACCATAACCTCATCATAATTATAACAATGTAAAGGATTATGCTTGATCAATTATGATAGGTGGACCTTCACTCCTCACTCTAGATGTTATGATTACTCCTCCTCTTTAGGGAATAAATGATTATCTAATTATGGTTTTTCATCTCCATAGGATTTTCTTATTTAAATAAAAAGACTTATAGTTCACTAAAACATGAATAAATGAAACTTATAACTCACTTATTCGTACCTTAGATCTTGTCCATCTTATGCCATTTATCCTATACAAACATATTTGCATGAATTAGTTATCATATTTTAAGGATCAATTTAGAGATTTATTACATGTGGAGTTCAATCATGATCTACATGATCAAACTCTTTTTTTTTTAGTTTTTTTCCCTTGACCAACCATTAATAGTTTTCTAGTCAAGGCCCTTTCTATCAATGCATATCTATCCAACAAGCTATTTTTATATCTATTAATTATCAATAACATCCCTAAAAGTATTTTCACTATTGAATTTTTTTTTAATATCTAAATAGAGATAAATCATTAAAGAACAAGTTCCCTAGAGGAAACTGATTCCTCCAAGAAAGCTATTTCACTTTTCATTTTCTATACAGATTTATGTTTACTGAGAGGTTTCTGATAAATTTTTAGTCTATGCCCATTAACTATAATAGTTCTTATGCTATCATAAATGTGTATCAACTTGATAGAACCATTTTAAAATACTTCCTCTATTTGATATGGTCATAACCACCTTGTCTTTAATTTACCTTTGAATTGTTAAAATTTTGAGTCAAACAATAATGCCCAGTCTCCTTTCTAAAAATTTGATTATTTGATGTGTGAGTCATGCCAATTTTTCCTTTGATTTTTCACTAATTCATTCTACTGTACTACTTTAATTCTCATTTCATCAAGTTGATTGAGTTGCATGAGTCTCTCCTTCTATACTTTTCCCAATTCAATTCCCACTTCTAATGTTGTATTCAATGTTTGTAATTCAAATTCAACAAAGAATAAGGGTCTTTTACCATAAACTAACTCATAAGGAGAGAAACTGGTAATTGTTTTCCAAGTGGTATTATAGTCCCAAACTACTTTTGATACTTTATCTACCCAATCTTTTATATTGGTACTAACAATCTTGGTCAGAATGGTTTCTAATTCTCTATTGGTGACTTCAACTTGTCCATTAGCTTATGGGTGATATGGAGAAGACTTCCTATACTGAGTTTAATAAGTCTTCATGAAGTATTCTATAATATTTGACATGAACTAAGGTCCTTGATCTGAAACTATCTCCCTTGGAGCACCAAAAATTTGCATAATTTTGAAGTAAAATAAGTCTACCATAGATTTTTCTCGAGCATGAGTCAAAACTTCCACTTATGCCCATTTGGTAAGATAGTCTGTGCAGACTAATAGATATTCCTTTCCTCTAGATGGGGGATCCATAGGTCATATAAATTCAATTCCCCATTTTTCAAATGGTTCTAAAACTAGATGAGGATGGAGAGGCATCTTAGCTAAAAGAGTGGGTTGTCCCATTATTTGACATGCATCACATTTTTTGACATATCTTTTAACTTGTCTATGAAGGGAAGGCTAGTAGTAGCTTGCTCCTAGGATTTTGTGTATAGTCCTCTGAGTTGAGTAATTCCCTCCTCCTAATTCATCATGATAAGCTCTGATGATGTCATAGGCTTCATTATTGGTTACACACCTACAAAACACATGATTCAGGCTAAATTTAAATAACATTTGATTAATCCATTTAAAAGAACTATCTCTGATTAAATTTTTTCTTTGCTTTCTTGAAAAATATAGAGGAAACTTCCTTGTAGCAAGATAATTAACTATATTAACAAACCATTGAGATTTTACTAAATTAACAAATAGTTGTTCATCTATAAAATCATCCTCTATTGATTCTTCTTCACTTGAAGTGTCAAGTCTAGACAAGAAATCAGAAGCCACATTAAATTTTCCTAGTTTATCTATAATAGTTATATCAAATTCTTGTAAAAGTAAAAATCATCTAATAATCCTTCCTCCCACTATTGGTTTGTTAGTAAGGTATCTAATAGCTAAATGGTCTATATAGATAAACACCTTGTAGCCTATTATATAGTGTATAAATTTATTTATTGCATAGACTATAGAAAGAAATTCTTTTTCAATTGTGGTGTAATTTATTCCAATAGGTGTCATATTTTTTCTAATATAATAGATAACATGTATGTGATCATTCTCATCTTTGTGTTCTAATACTACACCTATTGCTATGTTGGAAGCATTTGTATTTATATGAAAATCTTGTGTCTAATATGATCCTCTTAATATTGGAGCATTACTAAGCTTGGTTTTGATTGTTTCAAAATCTTGTTGGAAATTAACATTCCATACAAACTCATTGTCCTTTGTGAGCAAAGCAAACATAGGAGCAACTATTTTATTGAAGTTGTCTATAACGCATCCATAATAGCTAGCATGTCCTAGGAAACTTTTAACCTCTATTTGTGTATGTGGAATGGGTAGGTTGGAGATTATCTCAACTTTCTTAGGATCTACCTGAATGTCTCCTATAGAAATCTGATGTCCTAGCACTATTCCTTGATCCATCAATAACAAGCATTTTTCATGACTTAATAATAATTTATGTTCCTCACATCTTGTAAAAAATATTTCTAAATTAGTAAGAAATTCTTCATAGGTTTCTCCATGAATAGTGAAAACATCCATGTAAACCTCCACATAGTCATTAGTGAGGTCAAAAAATATTGCTAGGTCTGCGCTTTGAAAGGTTGTAAGAGCATTACAAATTCCAAATGGAATTACTTGATATGCAAAGGTTACCTAAGGATAGGTGAATGTGATTTTATCTTGATATTTAGATATTACCATTATTTGGTTGTATCCACTAAATCCATCTAGAAAAGAGAAATATTTTTTCCTTACCAAATTATCCAGAACTTCATCAATGAAAAGCAATGGAAAATAATCTCTTAAAGTGGATTTGTTAAATTCTCTATAATAGACACATACACACCATTTCCCATTCTTTTTAGGTATAATTACCAATGGTGAAACCCATTGGCTATCTAAAATGGGGTAAATAAATCCCACATCCAACAATTTTTAAATTTTTGTTTTAACTATCTTTCAATGCTAGATTTATTATTCTTTATGGCTATCTTACTAGTTTTATTGGTTCTATGTAGATATGATGTGTATATAAACTTAGGTGAATTCCCTTCATATCAGTGTAATCCCAAGAAAAATCCTTGGTGTGTCATTATAATACTTTAAAAAGTTGATCCTCTTCATCATTTGTCAGCCAACTATTAATGTTCAAGACTTTTCTTGATAACACTATGAGATGTTTAATTCCTAGATTATTAGGTTCCACTTGATTAAATTCAATAATTAATGAATTAAAATAACATGAATGAGGAATTAGAATATAGAATGTAGTTACATTTTCAACAAATCTTTTTTTAAGAGGAATAACTCTTGCTAATGGGAAATGAAATGCACTCAAGAAATGGGTCTATTGTGTTTCTACCCAATTCCAAATATTTACCTATATCAACCTATCATATGATGAAAAATAAGTAGAAAGGTTAAGAGAATATGTCCCAAGAAATTCTAGAGAGTCTATAGATTTTAGACTACCTGAGTCTATAGATTATAGACTAGCTGAGTCCATAGATTCTGGATTGACTGAGTCCATATATTCTAGACTAGCTAAGTCTATAAATTTTGGACTGGCATAGATTTATATTGAATGGTCATGTTCTTAATAACCTTGGATTACTTCTTCATTTAATTATTCTAGATGTTCTTTAATTATAATTATATCCAAAGATGAAAAGTCATTTATTATATTGTTTGGCTTATCCACCCAAAGTTTTTCTATGTGGTTGATTGATGGTTTTTCAAGAGGGTACAAAGAAATATTTTTGGATTTTAAACCATTGGAAATGGTCATGTCTCCTAACTTTCAATCAATTAGTGCTACCACAATAGCTATCCATGGTCTTCCTAGGGTTAGGGGATATCGTAAATTCTTAGTTTTGGGTTGTAGTACCATAAAGTCAATTAGATACTCCCAAGATTCAACAAGTACTACAAAATTTTCTATAGTTCCTTCTAGTTTTTCCATATATTGGTCTATCATTTGAAGGATGGCAGTGGTAAGTTGCATTCCCATTAGGGATAGTGTTTGGAGAGTATCAGTTGTCATGACATTGATTGCTGCCCCTACATCTACTAGAACATTTGGAATTTCCTTTCCTCCTATTGTGAATTTTATGATAGGACTACCTAGGTATACATACTTGGGTATTAAGACTTTTCCTGCTAATAAATCAATAAGCTTTCCATTAACATGTATGGTTTTTAGATACTATTTATTTCTTCCAGGTATCTTGACACACAAATTCTTAATGATTTTATTTAATTCAAGGATATCACTAATAGATTTTAGTAGGGGTAACTCAATACTCATCTTTTGAAACTCATGGATCAAATCCATTTCTTCTTTGGTTTTAATTTATTTTAATCTCTTAGGGAAAGGAACTACTGCTATAGCAATATTTCTCTTGTGTTTATTAGAGTTTTTTTTGCTTTTAGTTTCTTTGTTATTTAGTTAAAATTATTTTATTTCTTCATTTGGTATTTTAGAAATGAGAATTGGTGGTTCCTTTACATTTTTCTCTGATATTAATTGATTATTAGATTAGTTAATTGTTCCTACATTCATTGTGCCATCTTGTTCACTGACATAAATAAGTGTTGGATGATTATTCTTTGGGTTGGCTATTGGTTGTGTAGGAATTGGGGGTTGATTAACTTGTTCTAGATGTTGGATAACATGGGATGGAATTATAGTTGGCTAATTTAGTGGTATTCTTGGTTGATTGTATTGTGAATTAGGATTTCATTATGGATGTGACTATTGTAGGGGCACCCATGGTTATTGTGGCATCATCCATGGTTGTTGTGGCATCATCCATGGTTATTGTGGCATCATCCATGGTTGAGGTGGTATCCATTCTTGTCCTTGTCATGGAATTTTAGCTAATGGAATCTAAGTTTATTCCCACATGGATGGAGGGATTAGAACATTCCATGATGATGTCTAAGGGTTATCTAGATTTCTAGAAGAAAACTATCCTTAGTGTTAGTTTTGTGAAAAAAAAATTTACTGTTAAATATAGTTTAGCTCTTCACTGGGTTGAATGTTTGATTTCATCCGAGTTTTTAAAGTGGAAAGATAAGTACAATGATCTGTGTCATGATCTTTTCCTTCATAGATTCCACAAGCTGAAATGTTTATTTTATCCAAAGGACAGTCTCTAAGGGCAAGTTTCAACCTACACATAGGATAATATATTGCCAATGGTTCTATTGTATTGGCTTTAGCTTGAAGAAAATCTAATGTAGTACTGAGTGTGACCAAAATGTATGTTTTTAGATTAGCAAATTCTTCCATCAATTTACCCATTTCATTAGATTTTCCTAGTCTTGTTCTCTTAATCCCTGGTTTTATCTTGGAGTAGTTAGTATAGAGTTCTAAAATATGATGAAAGGCTAGTTTATTTATGTCTCCTCCTCCCATTATATTTAATGCATCTCTAGTTTATTCATCCAGTCCTTTAAGTAAAACAAGTTTTAGGACTTCCTCAGTGAGTGGGTAACTAATTTGTTTATGAAAAAATGTAAATCTATCTAGATAGTCTTCCAAGGATTCATCATCATTCTATTTGATTTTTAAAAAATCTTCCTTTCTTTCCCATACCCTATAATAATCTTGATACTTATCTAGAAATGCAGTTTCTATTTTATCTCATATGTGAATAAAGTTACTTGATAGGCCCATGAACTATCTCATGGCTGCATCTTTGAGTGTAGATGGAAATAATTTTAGTTTTTGATTATCCATTGTATAGTCATAGGTTTGATAAAGTACCATAAATTAAAATAAAAAATAGTTAGGGTCTTTTGTATATTTTCTCAAAAAATTTGGAAAATTAGTAGGAAAAATGTTTTTCATAGAAGTTTGATCATTAGGATCTCAAACAATGGGAAGGAAAAAAGTCCTCCCTAGTACTGCAACTTGTTGGTTTTGTTGTTGAGTCATGTCTTCTTCTTCTTCTGATGGTTCTTCAAAATTAGGATTAGCTTCCCAATGAATGTTGGTTTAAGGTTATTCAAATTCTTCAAAACTCTCTTTAGTGATGGCTTGTTAAAATGTTCTTCTAAATCTGTTGCAAAATCTAAATACTCTCTTCTTGAAAATGGATATTCTGGGTGAATGCTTCCTATAGAACTTGGTTGAGACAATGCTCTAGTCCCAAATAATATTTCAAGAGAAACCTAAAGAGGTGATTCCATAGCTTGTTCAAGTCTCTTAGATAAATATGATGAAGGACTTCCTTCTTGGAGTTTTGAAGTAGAGATTTCAGCTTTTATTTTTGGAGGGTATTTAGGGACAAACCTTCCTTTAGAATCTCTGGGTCAGAACATAAATTGATTGCTCTTTGTTTGTTTTATGTTTTTTTTACTATAGATCAATAAGGTTTACCCTACTAACACCTAAGAATGGCCTTGGAAATGGCACCAAAAATGATGAGTGTTGTTTAACTCTTCATTTAATCAATCTTTCATATTGATGTCTATCAAACCAGGGCTGGTGTCCAAAGCTATCTATAGTAAGATTTATGGTGATAGATATATAAGTTGGTCTTGGGGGTATTTTGATGATTCTAATCTAAATTTTACTAATTAAATAATTCTTATAAGCTAATTACTTCACACACTTACTGAAAGAAGAGATTACTAAC